>OY560206.1:8717202-9353611 GCA_961405105.1 Perizoma affinitatum
TTTTCGAAGATATAATGGGAAGGGGGGTGCAGGGGGGGCTGATTTCAAGAGGGGGGTCCAAGTTTAATAATGTCGTGGAACACTTCTATACGATCCCACTATGCAATCACAACCCCTACTTCAAGTTTGAAGATACGATGGGAAGGGGGGTGCATCGGGGGATGATTTCAAGAGGGGGGTCCAAGTTTAATAATGCCATGGAACACCTCTATACGATCCCACTATGCAATCACAACCCCTACTTCAAGTATCGTATCCTGGGGGTGTTTTTAAAAAGGTTTGCAAGTTTAAAAACGTCATGGAACACCCTATATACGATGTCACTATGCAATAGCTGCCCCTTTTGCAACTTCCGAAGATACCATGGGAAGTTGCAGGGGGGGTAGATTTCAAGAGGGGGTGCAGGTTAAATAATGTCATGGAACACCTCTATACGATCTTATCATGCAATCGCCGCACTTTATGCATGTTTCGAAGATACGATGGGAAGGGGGGTGCATGAGGGGCTGATTTCATGAGGGGGGTGCAGGTTAAATAATGTCGTGGAACACCTCTATACGATCCAAATATGCAATCAACGCCCCTTTTGCAACTTTTGAAGATACTATGGGAAGGGGGGTGCATGGGGGGCTGATTTCAAGAGGGGTGTGCAGGTTTAATAATGTCGTGGAACACCTCTATACAATCCCACCTTGCAATTACCACTCCTTTTGCAATTTCGTAGATTCAATGCGAAGGGGGGTGTAGGGGGGGCTGATACCAAGACGGGGGTGCAGGTTTAATAATGTCGTGGAACACCTCTATACGATCCCACTATGCAATGGCCGCACATCATTCAAGTTTCGAAGATATAATGGGAAGGGGTGTGCGGGGGGGGCTGATTTCAAGAGGGGGGGGTCCAGGTTTAATAATGTCATGGAACACCTCCATACGATCCCAGCATGCAATCACCGCACTTTTTGCAATTTTCGAAGATATAATGGGAAGGAGGGTGCAGTGGGGGCTGATTTCAAAAGGGGGGTTCCGGTTTAATAATGTTGTGGAAAACCTCTATACGATCCCACTATGCAATGGCCGCACTTTTTGCAAGTTTCGAAAATACGATGGAAAGGGGGGTGCTGGGGGGGCTGATTCAAGAGGGGGGCCAGGTTTAATAATGTCATGGAACACCTCAATACGATCCCAGCATGCAATTATTGAACTTTTTGCAATTGTCGAAGATATTATGGGAAGGGGGGTGCAGGGGGGGCTGATTTCAAAAGGGGAGTTACGGTTTAATAATGCTGTGGAAAACCTCTATACGATCCCACTATGCAATGGCCGCACTTTTTGCAAGTTTCGATAATACGATGGAAAAAGTAAAAGTAAAAGTAAAAGTAAAAGTAAAAGTAAAAGTAAAAGTAAACTAACTCTAACTCTAACATGGGAAGGGGCGTGCCGGGGGGGCTGATTTCATGAGGGGGGTGCAGGTTAAATAATGTCGTGGAACACCTCTATACGATCTTATCATGCAATCGCCGCACTTTATGCATGTTTCGAAGATACGATGGGAAGGGGGGTGCATGAGGGGCTGATTTCATGAGGGGGGTGCAGGTTAAATAATGTCGTGGAACACCTCTATACGATCCAAATATGCAATCAACGCCCCTTTTGCAACTTTTGAAGATACTATGGGAAGGGGGGTGCATGGGGGGCTGATTTCAAGAGGGGTGTGCAGGTTTAATAATGTCGTGGAACACCTCTATACAATCCCACCTTGCAATTACCACTCCTTTTGCAATTTCGTAGATTCAATGCGAAGGGGGGTGTAGGGGGGGCTGATACCAAGACGGGGGTGCAGGTTTAATAATGTCGTGGAACACCTCTATACGATCCCACTATGCAATGGCCGCACATCATTCAAGTTTCGAAGATATAATGGGAAGGGGTGTGCGGGGGGGGCTGATTTCAAGAGGGGGGGGTCCAGGTTTAATAATGTCATGGAACACCTCCATACGATCCCAGCATGCAATCACCGCACTTTTTGCAATTTTCGAAGATATAATGGGAAGGAGGGTGCAGTGGGGGCTGATTTCAAAAGGGGGGTTCCGGTTTAATAATGTTGTGGAAAACCTCTATACGATCCCACTATGCAATGGCCGCACTTTTTGCAAGTTTCGAAAATACGATGGAAAGGGGGGTGCTGGGGGGGCTGATTCAAGAGGGGGGCCAGGTTTAATAATGTCATGGAACACCTCAATACGATCCCAGCATGCAATTATTGAACTTTTTGCAATTGTCGAAGATATTATGGGAAGGGGGGTGCAGGGGGGGCTGATTTCAAAAGGGGAGTTACGGTTTAATAATGCTGTGGAAAACCTCTATACGATCCCACTATGCAATGGCCGCACTTTTTGCAAGTTTCGATAATACGATGGAAAAAGTAAAAGTAAAAGTAAAAGTAAAAGTAAAAGTAAAAGTAAAAGTAAAAGTAAAAGTAAACTAACTCTAACTCTAACATGGGAAGGGGCGTGCCGGGGGGGCTGATTTCATGAGGGGGGTGCAGGTTAAATAATGTCGTGGAACACCTCTATACGATCCAAATATGCAATCAACGCCCCTTTTGCAACTTTTGAAGATACTATGGGAAGGGGGGTGCAGGGGGGGCTGATTTCAAGAGGGGGGTCCAAGTTTAATTATGTCGTGGAACACCTCTATACGATCCCACCATGCAATCACCACTCTTTATGCAAGTTTCGAAGATTCTATGGGTTTGGGGGTGAAGGGGGGGTAAAAAGGGGTAAGGGGGTGTTAATATTTTAATTGTCAATTATCCTCAACACAATCCCATAGAGTAATCACCGCAATTTTGACGCGTTTCAGAGATCGGTTAAGAGGGGGGGGGTGAAATTAGGTAAAAAGGGGGGGAGGAGGGCGAAATTTTTTTAATCATTCTCTATACGATCCCGTAGAGCAATCACCCCAATATCAACGAATTTCAAAGATTTCTGTGCATGGCACGAGAAAGGGGGGGTAAAAAAGGGGTGGGGGGGGGTCAAATTTTTAATTGTTTATTATCCTCTTTACGATCCCATAGAGCAATCACCACAATTTTGTCGCGTTCGAGAGATCGGATTCGAGGGGGGGTGAAATTGGGTGGAAAGGGGGGGTGGAGGGGGTAATTTTTTTAACTATCAATCATTCACTATACGATCCCATAGAGCAATCATCGCATTTTTTGCGCATTACGGAGATCCCGAAAGAGGGGGGATGAAAGAGGGGGGGAAGGGGGGGGAAGGAAAATAAATTTGTATCAAATTAATCACCCTCTATACGAATCCGGTGTAAAAACATAACCTCGTCGGGAACATTTCAATGTTCATTTCTGGGGGGGGTGGAAGGGGGGTGAAAAGGGGGGTTTTCGGATTTTTCCTCTACTCACTGGAACCTCTACTATACGATCCCACCAAACGGTCACCCCTCCCACTAGCGCAAGTGGGAGAACAACTATGTCAATGAGTCAGTCAGTGAGTCAGTCAGTGGTAGTTAAGCTTTATATAATATAACTAGAGGTCGCTCGGTGCGCGAGCTGCACGCAGCTCGCGGTTTCTGTTTGGTCCTGGGGGGTATTATTCAAAGGGTGTGCAAGTTGTAAAACGTCATGGAACACCCTATATACGATGCCACTATGCAATCGCCGCCCCTTTTGCAAGTTTTGAAGTAACAATAGGAGGGGGGGTGCAGGGGGGGCATATTTCAAAAGGGTGGTCCAGGTTAAATAATTTCATAGAACACCTCTATACGATCCCACTATGCAATGGCCGCACTTTTTGCAAGTTTTGAAGATACGATGGGAAGGGGGTTGTAGGGGGGGCTTATTTTAAGAGGGGGGTTCCGGTTTATTCATGTCGTGGAACACCTCTATACGATCCCACCATTCAATCACCACCCCTACTTCAAGTTTCGAAGATACGATGGGAAGGGGGGTGCAGGGGGGGGCTGATTTCAAGAGGGGGGTGCAGGTTAAATAATGTCGTGGAACATCACTATACGATCAAAACATGCAATCACCGCCCCTTTCACAACTTTCGAAGATACTATGGGAAGGTGCGTGCAGGGGGGGCTGATTTCAAAAGGGGGTGCAGGTTAAATAATGTCGTGGAACATCTCTATACGATCCAACCATGCAATCACCGCCCCTTTTGCAACTTTCGAAGATACCATGGGAAGGGGCGTGCAGGGGGTCTGATTTCAAGAGGGGCGGTGCAGGTTAAATAATGTCGCGGAACACGTCTATAAGATCCAACCATGCAATCACCGCCACTTTTGCAACTTTCGAAGATACCATGGGAAGGGGCGTGCTGGGGGGCTGATTTCAAGAGGTGGGTGCAGGTTAAATAATGTCGTGGAACATCTCTATGCGATCCCACCATGCAATAATCGCCCCTTTTGAAACTTTCGAAGATACGATGGGAATGGGGGGTGCAGGGGGGCTGATTTCAAGAGGGGGGTTCATGTTTAATTATGTCATGGATCACCTCTATACGATCTTAGCATGCAATCACCGCACTTTTTGCAACTTTCGAAGATACGATGGGAAGGAGGGTGCAGGGGGGGCTGATTTCAAGAGGGGGGTTCCGGTTTAATTATTTCCTGGAACACCTCTATACGATCCAACTATGTTTTTACCGCCCCATTTGCAAGTTTCTAAGAAACAATGGGAAGGGGGACGCAGGGGGGGCTGATTTCAAGAGGGGGGTCCAAGTTGAATAATGTCGTGGAACACCTCTATACGATCCCATCATGCAATCACCGCCCCTTTTGCAACTTTAAAAAAAGTAAAAGTAAAAGTAAAAGTAAAAGTAAAAGTAAAAGTAAAAGTAAAAATAATGGAATCACCGCCCCATTTGCAACTTTCGAATAAACGATGGGAAGGGGGCTGCAGGGGGGGCTGATTTCAAGAGGGGGGGTCCCGGTTTAAAAATATCGTGGAACACCTCTATACGATCCTACCATGCAATCGCCGCCCCTTTTGTAAGTTCCAAAGGAACAATGGGAAGGGGGGCGCAGGGGGGGCTGATTTCAAGAGGAGGGTGTAGGTTAAATAATGTCGTGGAACACCTCTATACGATCCAACTATGTTTTCACCGCCCCTTTTGCAAGTTTCTAAGAAACAATGGGAAGGGGGGCGCAGGGGGGGCTGATTTCAAGAGGGGGGTCCAAGATTAATTATGTCGTGGAACACCTCTATACGATCCCACCATGCAATCACCACTCTATGCAAGTTTCGAAGATACTATGGGATTGGGGGTGAAGGGGTGTAAAAAGGGGTAAGGAGGGGTTAATATTTTAATTGTCAATTATCCTCAACACAATCCCAAACAGTAATCACCGCAATTTTGACGCGTTTGAGAGATCGGTTAATAGGGGGAGTGAAATTAGGTAAAAAGGGGGTGGAGGAGAGGGTAATTTTTTCAACTGTTAATCATTCTCTATACGATCCCGTAGAGCAATCACCCCAATATCAACGCATTTCAAAGATTTCTGTGCATGGCACGAGAAAGGGGGGGTAAAAAAGTGGTGGGGGGGGGGGTCAAATTTTTAATTGTTTATTATCCTCTTTACGATCCCATAGAGCAATCACCACAATTTTGTCGCGTTCGAGAGATCGGATTCGAGGGGGGGTGAAATTGGGTGAAAAGGGGGGGTGGAGGGGGTAATTTTTTTAACTATCAATCATTCACTATACGATCCCATAGAGCAATCATCGCATTTTTTGCGCATTACGGAGATCCCGAAAGAAGGTGGATGAAATAGGGGGGGAAAGGGGGGGAGGGAAAATAAATTTGTATCAAATTAATCACCCTCTATACGAATCCGGTGTAAAAACATAACCTCGTCGGGAACATTTCAATGTTCGATTCTGGGGGGGGTGGAAGGGGGATGAAAAAGGGGGTTTTCGGATTTTTCCTCTACTCACTGGACCACCTACTATACGATCCCACCAAACGGTCACCCCTCCCACGAGCGCAAGTGGGAGAACAACTATGTCAATGAGTGAGTGAGTGAGTCAGTGGTAGTTTAGCTTTATATAATATAACTAGAGGTCGCTCGGTGCGCGAGCTGCACGCAGCTCGCGGTTCATGTTTGGTCCTGGGGGGTGTTAATCAAAGGGTGTGCAAGTTGTTAAACGTCATGGAACACCCTTTATACGATGCCACTATGCAATCATCGCCCCTTTTGCAAGTTTTGAAGAAACGATAGGAGGGGAGGGTGCAAGGGGGGCTGATTTCAAGAGGGGGGTCCAGGTTTTATAATGTCATGGAACACCTCTATACGATCCCACTATGCAATGGCCGCACTTTTTGCAAGTTACGAATAAACGATAGGAAGGGGAGTGCAGGGGTGGGTGTTAATTTCAAGAGGGGGGTCAAGGTTTAATAATGTCACGGAACACCTCTACACGATACCAGCATGCAATCACCGCCCTGATTACAATTTTCGAAGATACGACGGGAAGGGGAGTGCAGGGGGGGCTGATTTCAAGAGGGGTGTCCCGGTTTAATAATGTCGTGGAAAACCTCCATACGATCCCACCATGCAATCACCGCCACTTCTGCAAGTTTCTAAAAACAATGGGAAGGGGGGCGCAGGGGGGGCTTATTTTAAGAGGGGGGTTCCGGTTTATTCACGTCTTGGAAAACCTCTATACGGTCCGACTATGCAATTGCCGCACTTTATGCAAGTTTTCGAAGATACGATGGGAATGGGGGTGCAGGGGGGGCAGATTTCAAGAGGGGGGTCCAGGTTAAATAATGTCATGGAACACCTCTATACGATCTCAGCATGCAATCACCGAACTTTATGCAATTTTCGAAGATATAATGGGTAGGGGGGTGCAGGGGGGGCTGATTTCAAGAGGGGTGTCCCGGTTTAATAATGTCGTGGAAAACCTCCATACGATCCCACCATGCAATCACCGCCACTTCTGCAAGTTTCTAAAAACAATGGGAAGGGGGGCGCAGGGGGGGCTTATTTTAAGAGGGGGGTTCCGGTTTATTCACGTCTTGGAAAACCTCTATACGGTCCCACTATGCAATCGCCGCACTTTATGCAAGTTTCGTAGATTCAATGGGAAGGGGGGTGCAGGGGGGGCTGATTTCAAGAGGGGGGTAAAGGTTAAATAATGTCATGGAACACCTCTATATGATCCAACTATGCAATCAACGCCCCTTTTGCAACTTTCGAAAATACAATGGGAAGGGGCGTGCAGGGGGGGCTGATTTCAAGAGGGGGATTCCCCGTAAAGGTAAATATAAAGTAAAAGTAAAAGTAAAAGTAAAAGTAAAAGTAAAAGTAAAAGTAAAAGTAAAAGTAAAAGTAAAGGTAAAGGTAAAAGTAAAAGTAAAAGTAAAAGTAAAAGTAAAAGTAAAAGTAAAAGTAAAAGTAAAAGTAAAAGTAAAAGTAAAAGTAAAAGTAAAAGTAAAAGTAAAAGTAAAAGTAAAAGTAAAAGTAAAAGTAAAAGTAAAAGTAAAAGTAAAAGTAAAAGTAAAAGTAAAAGTAAAGGTCGAGGTCAAAGTCAAGGTCTAACTCTAACATGGGAAGGGGCTTGCAGGGGGGGCTGATTTCAAGCGGGGGGTGCAGGTTAAATAATATCGTGGAACACCTCTATACGATCCAACCATGGAATCACCGCCCCTTTTGCAACTTTCGAATAAACGATGGGAAGGGGGCTGCAGGGGGGCTGATTTCAAGAGGGGGGTCCCGGTTTAAAAATGTCGTGGGACACCTCTATACGATCCTACCATGCAATCGCCGCCCCTTTTGCAAGTTCCAAAGAAACAATGGGAAGGGGGGCGCAGGGGGGGCTGATTTCAAGAGGGGGGTCCCGGTTTAAAATGTCGTGGAACACCTCTATACGATCCAACTATGTTTTCACCGCCCCTTTTGCAAGTTTCTAAGAAACAATGGGAAGAGGGGCGCAGGGGGGGCTGAGTTCAAGCGGGGGGTCCAAGTTTAATTATGTCGTGGAACACCTCTATACGATCCCACCATGCAATCACCACTCTTTATGCAAGTTTTGAAGATACTATGGGATTGGGGGTGAAGGGGCGTAAAAAGGGGTAAGGGGGGGTTAATATTTTAATTGTCAATTATCCTCAACACAATCCCATAGAGTAATCACCGCAATTTTGACGCATTTGAGAGATCGGTTAAGAGGGGGGTGAAATTAGGTAAAAAGGGGGGGAGGAGAGCGTAATTTTTTTAATTGTTAATAATTCTCTATACGATCCCGTAGAGCAATCACCCCAATATCAACGCATTTCAAAGATTTATGTGCATGGAACGAGAAAGGGGGGTAAAAAAGGGGTGGGGGGGGTCACTTTTTTTATTGTTAATAATCCTCTTTACGATCCCATAGAGCAATCACCGCAATTTTGACGCGTTTGAGAGATCGGATTAGAGGGGGGGTGAAATTTGGTGAAAAAGGGGGGGGGGGGAAATGATTTTTTTTTAACTGTCAATCATTCACTATACGATCCCGTAAAGCAATCACCGCATTTTTTGCGCATTACGGAGATCTCGATGGAGGGGGGATGAAAGAGGGGGGAAAGGGGGGGGAGGAAAATAAATTTGTATCAAATGAATCACCCTCTATACGAATCCGGTGTAAAAACATACCCTCGTCGGGAAGATTTCAATGTTCGATTCTGGGGGTGGTGGAAGGGGGGTGAAAAGGGGGGTTTTCGGATTTTTCCTCTACTCACTGGACCACCTAATATACGATCCCACCAAACGGTCACCCCTCCCACGAGCGCAAGTGGGAGAACAACTATGTCAATGAGTGAGTCAGTGAGTCAGTGGTAGTTTAGCTTTATATAATATAACTAGAGGTCGCTCGGTGCGCGAGCTGCACGCAGCTCGCGGTTCATGTTTGGTCCTGGGGGGTGTTATTCAAAGGGTGTGCAAGTTGTAAAACGTCATGGAACACCCTATATACGATGCCACTATGCAATCGCCGCCCCTTTTGCAAGTTTTGAAGAAACAATAAAAGGAAGGGTTCAGGGGGGGCATATTTCAAGAGGGAAGTCCAGGTTAAATAATGTCGTGGAACACCCTATACAATCCCACCATACAATCAACACCCCTTTTGCAAGTCTCGTAGATTCAATGGTAAGGGGGTGCAGGGGGGGCTGATTTCAAGAGGGAATGAAGGTTATATAATATCGTTGAACACCCGTATACGATCCCACCATACAATTATCGCCCCTTTTTGCAAGTTACGAATATACGATGGGAAGGGGATGATGATGGGGCTGATTTCAAGAGGGGGGTCCCGGTTTAATAATGTCGTGGAACACCTCTATACGATCCCACCATGCAATCACCGCACTTTTTGCAATTTTCGAAGATATAATGGGAAAGGGGGTGCAGAGGGGGCTGATTTCAAGAGGGGGGTCCTGGTTTAATAATGTCATGGAACACCTCTATACGATCCCAGCCTGCAATCACCGCACTTTTTGCAAATTTCGAAGATATAATGGGAAGAGGGGGTGCAGGGAGGGCTGATTTCAAGAGGGGGATCCAGGTTTAATAATGTCATGGAACACATCAATACGATCCCACCATGCAATCACCGCCCCTTTTGCAACTTTCGAAAAATACCATGGGAAGGGGCGTGCAGGGGGGAATGATTTCAAGAGGGGGGTCCAGGATAAATAATGTCATGGAACACCTCTATACGATCCCACCATGCAATCACCGCACTTTTTGCAATATTCGAAGATATGATGGGAAGGGGGGTGCAGGGGGGGCTGATTTCAAGAGGGGGGTCCCGGTTTAATAATATCGTGGAACACCTCTATACGATCCCACCCTGCAATCACAACCCCTACTTCAAGTTTCGAAGATACGATGGGAAGGGAGGTGCAGAGGGGGCTGATTTCAAGAGGGGGGTCCTGGTTTAATAATGTCATGGAACACCTCTATACGATCCCAGCCTGCAATCACCGCACTTTTTGCAAATTTCGAAGATATAATGGGAAGAGGGGGTGCAGGGAGGGCTGATTTCAAGAGGGGGATCCAGGTTTAATAATGTCATGGAACACATCAATACGATCCCACCATGCAATCACCGCCCCTTTTGCAACTTTCGAAAAATACCATGGGAAGGGGCGTGCAGGGGGGAATGATTTCAAGAGGGGGGTCCAGGATAAATAATGTCATGGAACACCTCTATACGATCCCACCATGCAATCACCGCACTTTTTGCAATATTCGAAGATATGATGGGAAGGGGGGTGCAGGGGGGGCTGATTTCAAGAGGGGGGTCCAGGTTTAATAATGTCATGGAACACCTCTATACGATCCCAGCATGCAATCACCGCAATTTTTTTAATTTTCGAATATATAATGGGAAGGGGTGTGCAAAAGTAAAAGTAAAAGTAAAAGTAAAAGTAAAAGTAAAAGTAAAAGTAAAAGTAAAAGCAAAAGTAAAAGTAAAAGTAAAAGTAAAAGTAAAAGTAAAAGTAAAAGTAAAAGTAAAAGTAAAAGTAAAAGTAAAAGTAAAGGTAAAAGTTTTGCAATATTCGAAGATATGATGGGAAGGGGGGTGCAGGGGGGGGCTGATTTCAAGAGGGGGGTCCAGGTTTAATAATGTCATGGAACACCTCTATACGATCCCAGCATGCAATCACCGCAATTTTTTTAATTTTCGAATATATAATGGGAAGGGGGGTGCAAAAGTAAAAGTAAAAGTAAAAGTAAAAGTAAAAGTAAAAGTAAAAGTAAAAGTAAAAGTAAAAGTAAAAGTAAAAGTAAAAGTAAAAGTAAAAGTAAAAGTAAAAGTAAAAGTAAAAGTAAAAGTAAAAGTAAAAGTAAAAGTAAAAGTAAAAGTAAAAGTAAAAGTAAAAGTAAAAGTAAAAGTAAAGGTCGAGGTCGAGGTCGAGGTCAAGGTCAAGGTCAAGGTCTAACTCTAACATGGGAAGGGGCTTGCAGGGAGGGCTGATTTCAAGCGGGGGGTGCAGGTTAAATAATATCGTGGAACACCTCTATACGATCCAACCATGGAATCACCGCCCCTTTTGCAACTTTCGAATAAACTATGGGAAGGGGGCTGCAGGGGGGCTGATTTCAAGAGGGGGGTCCCGGTTTAAAAATGTCGTGGAACACCTCTATACGATCCAACTATGTTTTCACCGCCCCTTTTGCAAGTTTCTAAGAAACAATGGGAAGAGGGGCGCAGGGGGGACTGAGTTCAAGCGGGGGGTCCAAGTTTAATTATGTCGTGGAACACCTCTATACGATCCCACCATGCAATCACCACTCTTTATGCAAGTTTTGAAGATACTATGGGATTGGGGGTGCAGGGGCGTAAAAAGGGGTAAGGGGGGGTTAATATTTTAATTGTCAATTATCCTCAACACAATCCCATAGAGTAATCACCGCAATTTTGACGCATTTGAGAGATCGGTTAAGAGGGGGGTGAAATTAGGTAAAAAGGGGGGGGAGGAGGGGGTAATTTTTTTAATTGTTAATCATTCTCTATACGATCCCGTAGAGCAATCACCCCAATATCAACGCATTTCAAAGATTTCTGTGCATGGAACGAGAAAGGGGGGGTAAAAAAGGGGGGGGGTCAAATTTTTAATTGGTTATTATCCTCTTTACGATCCCATAGAGCAATCACCACAATTTTGTCGCGTTCGAGAGATCGGATTCGCGGGGGGGTGAAATTGGGTGAAAAGGGGGGGTGGAGGGGGTAATTTTTTTGAACTATCAATCATTCACTATACGATCCCATAGAGCAATCACCGCATTTTTTGCGCATTATGGAGGTCCCGAAAGAGGGGGGATGAAATAGGTGGGGAAAGGGGGGGAGGGAAAATAAATTTGTATCAAATGAATCACCCTCTATACGAATCCGGTGTAAAAACATACCCTCGTCGGGAAGATTTCAATGTTCGATTCTGGGGGGGGTGGAAGGGGGGTGAAAAGGGGGGTTTTCGGATTTTTCCTCTACTCACTGGAACACCTACTATACGATCCCACCAAACGGTCACCTCTCCCACGAGCGCAAGTGGGAGAACAACTATGTCAATGAGTGAGTCAGTGAGTGAGTGAGTGGTAGTTTAGCTTTATATAATATTTATTATAACTAGAGGTCGCTCGGTGCGCGAGCTGCACGCAGCTCGCGGTTCATGTTTGGTCCTGGGGGGTGTTATTCAAAGGGTGTGCAAGTTTAAAAACGTCATGGAACACCCTATATACGATGCCACTATGCAATCGCTGCCCCTTTTGCAAGTTTCAAAGATAAAACAGTGGGGGGTGCAGGGGGGCTGATTTCAAAAGGGGGGTGAAGGTTAAATAATGTCGTGGAACACCTCTATACAATCCCACCATGCAATCACCACCCCTTTTGCTAGTTTCGAAGATATAATGGGAAGGGGGGTACCCGGGGGTTGATTTCAGAGGGGGGTTCCGGTTTAATAATGTTGTGGAAAACCTCTATACGATCCCACTATGCAATGGCCGCACTTTTTGCAAGTTTTGAAGAAACAATAGGAGGGGGGGTGCAGGGGGGGCTGATTTCAAGAGGGGGTTCAGGTTTAATAATGTTATGGAACAGGTATATACGATCCCACCATGCAATCACCACCCCTTTTGCAAGTTTCGAGTATACGATGGGAAGGGGGCTACAGGTGGAGCTGATTTCAAGAGGGCGGTGAAGGTTAAATGATGTAATGGAACACCTCTATAAAATCCCACCTTGCAATCACCACCCCTTTTGCAAATTTCGTAGATTCAATGGTAAGGAGGGTGCAGGGGGGGCTGATTTCAAGCAGGGGGTGCAGGTTTAATAATGTCGTGGAACTCCTCTATACGATCCCACAAGTAATCAACGCCCCTTTTGCAAGTTATGAATATACGATGGAAAGGGGGGTGCAGGGGGGGCTGATTTCAAGCAGGGGGTGCAGGTTTAATAATGTCGTGGAACTCCTCTATACGATCCCAAAAGTAATCAACGCCCCTTTTGCAAGTTATGAATATACGATGGAAAGAGGGGTGCAGGGGGGGGGGGCTAATTTCAAGAGGGGGTCCTGGTTTAATAATGCAATGGAACACCTCTATACGATCCCAGCATGCAATCACCACTCCTTTTGCAAGTTTCGTTGATTCAATAAGAAGGCGGGTGTAGGGGGGGCTTATTTTAAGAGGTGGTCCAGGTTTAATAATGTCATGGAACACCTCTATACGATCCCACAATGCAATGGCCGCACTTTTTGCAAGTTACGAATATACGATGGGAAAGAGAGTGCAGGGGGGGCTGATTTCAAGAGGGGGGTCCAAGTTCAATAATGTCATGGAACACCTCTATACGATCCCACCATGCAATCACCACCCCTTCTTCAAATTTCGAAGATACGATGGCAAGGGGGGTGCAAGGGGGGGCTGATTTCAATAGGTGGGTCCAGGTTTATTCATGTCATGGAACACCTCTATACGATCCCACAATGCAATGGCCGCACTTTTTGCAAGTTACGAATATACGATGGGAAAGAGAGTGCAGGGGGGGCTGATTTCAAGAGGGGGGTCCAAGTTCAATAATGTCATGGAACACCTCTATACGATCCCACCATGCAATCACCACCCCTTCTTCAAATTTCGAAGATACGATGGCAAGGGGGGTGCAAGGGGGGGCTGATTTCAATAGGGGGGTCCAGGTTTATTCATGTCATGGAACACCTCTATACGATCCCACAATGCAATGGCCGCACTTTTTGCAAGTTACGAATATACGATGGGAAGGAGAGTGCAGGGGGGGCTAATTTCAAGAGGGGTGTCCCGGTTTAATAATGTCGTGAAACACGTCTATACGATCCCACCATGTAATCACCACCCCTACTTCAAGTTTCGAAGATAAGATGAGAAGGGGGGTGCAGGGGGGGTTAATTACAAGAGGGGGGTCCAGGTTTAATAATGTCATGGAACACCTCTATACGAACCCAGCATGCAATCTACGCACTTTTTGCAATTTTCGAAGATATACTGGGAAGGGGGGGTGCAAGGGGGGCTGATTTTAAGAGAGGGGTTCCGGTTTAATAATGTTGTGGAAAGCCTCTATACGATCCCACTATGTAATGGCCGCCTTTTTAGCAAGTTACGAATATACGATGGGAAGGGGGGTGCAGGGGAAGCTGATTTCAAGAGGGGGGTCCCGGTTTAATAATGTCGTGGAACACCTCTATACGATCCCACCATGTAATCACCACTTCTACTTCAAGTTTCGAAGATACGATGGGAAGGGGGTGCAGGGGGGGCTGATTTCAAGAGGGGGGTCCCGGTTTAATAATGTCGTGAAACACGTCTTTACGATCCCACCATGTAATCACCACCCCTACTTCAAGTTTCTAAGATACGATGAGAAGGGGGGTGCAGGGGGGGCTAATTTCAAGAGGGGGGTCCAGGTTTAATAATGTCGTGGAACACCTCTATACGATCCCAGCATGCAATGGCCGCACTTTTTGCAAGTTACGAATATACGATGGGAAGGGGGGTGCAGGGGGGGCTGATTTCAAGAGGGGTTACTGTTTAATAATGTTGTGGAAAACCTCTGAACGATCCCATCATGCAATCACCGCCCCTTTTGCAACTTTCAAAGAAAACATAAAAGTAAAAGTAAAAGTAAAAGTAAAAGTAAAAGTAAAAGTAAAAGTAAAAGTAAAAGTAAAAGTAAAAGTAAAAGTAAAAGTAAAAGTAAAAGTAAAAGTAAAAGCTGATTTCAAGAGGGGGTCCAAGTTTAAAAATGTCGTGGGACAACTCTATACGATTCTATTATGCAATCGCCGCCCCTTTTGCAAGTTCCAAAGAAACAATGGGAAGAGGGGCGTAGGGGGGGCTGAGTTCAAGAGTGGGGTCCAAGTTAAATTATGTCGTGGAACACCTCTATACGATCCCACCATGCAATCACCACTCTTTATGCAAGTTTTGAAGACACTATGGGATTGGGGGTGAAGGGGCGTAAAAAGGGGTAAGGGGGGGTTAATATTTTAATTGTCAATTATCCTCAACACAATCCCATAGAGTAATCACCGCAATTTTGACGCGTTTGAGAGATCGGTTAAGAGGGGGGCTGAAATTAGTCAAAAAGGGGGGGAGGATAGGGTAAATTTTTAACTGTTAATTATTCTCTTTACAATCCCATAGAGCAATCACCACAATTGTGTCGTGTTTGAGAGATATGGTTAGAGGGGGAGTGAAATTGGGTATAAAGGGGGGGTGGAGGGGGTAATTTTTTTAACTATCAATCATTCACTATACGATCCCATAGAGCAATCACCCCAATATCAACGCATTTCAAAGATTTCTGTTCATGGAAAGAAAAAGGGGGGGTAAAAAGGGGGTGGGGAGGGGGTCAAATTTTTAATTGTTTATTATTCTCTTTACGATCCCATAGAGCAATCACCGCAATTTTGTCGCGTTCGAGAGATCGGATTAGAGGGGGGGTGAAATTGGGTAAAAAGGGGGGGAGGAGGGGGTAATTTTTTTAACTGTCAATCATTCACTATACGATCCCGTAAAGCAATCACCGCATTTTTTGCGCATTACGGAGATCTCGATGGAGGGGGGATGAAAGAGGGGGGAAAGGGGGGGAGGAAAATAAATTTGTATCAAATGAATCACCCTCTATACGAATCCGGTGTAAAAACATACCCTCGTCGGGAAGATTTCAATGTTCGATTCTGGGGGTGGTGGAAGGGGGGTGAAAAGGGGGGTTTTCGGATTTTTCCTCTACTCACTGGAACACCTACTATACGATCCCACCAAACGGTCACCCCTCCCACGAGCGCAAGTGGGAGAACAACTATGTCAATGAGTGAGTCAGTGAGTGAGTCAGTGGTAGTTTAGCTTTATATAATATAACTAGAGGTCGCTCGGTGCGCGAGCTGCACGCAGCTCGCGGTTTATGTTTGGTCCTGGGGGGTGTTTTTAAAAAGGTTTGCAAGTTTAAAAACGTCATGGAACACCCTATATACGATCCCACCATGCAATCACCGCCCCTTTTGCAAGTTTCTAAGAAACATTGGGATGGGGGGTGCAGGGGGGGCTGATTTCAAGAGAGGGGTGCAAGTTAAATAATGTCATGGAACACCTCTATACGATCCCAGCATGTAATCACCGAACTTTTTGCAATTTTCGAAGATATATAGGGAAGGGGGGTGCAGGGGGGGCTGATTTCAAGAGGGGGGTTCAAATTAAATAATGTCGTGGAACACCTCTATACGATCCCACCATGCAATCACAACCCCTACTTCAAGTTTCGAAGATACGATGGGAAGGGGGGTTCAGGGGGGGCTGATTTCAAGAAGGGGGTCCAGGTTTAATAATTTCATGGAACACCTCTATACGATCCCACCATGCAAATATACGATGGGAAGGGGGGTGCAGGGGGGGCTGATTTCAAGAAGGGGGTCCAGGTTTAATAATTTCATGGAACACCTCTATACGATCCCACCATGCAATCACCGCACTTTTTGCAAGTTACGAATATACAATGGGAAGGGGAGCGCAGGAGGGGCTGATTTAAAGAGGGGGGTCCAAGTTTAATAATGTCGTGGAACACCACTATACGATCCCACCAAGCAATCACAACCCCTACTTTAAGTTTCGAAGATACGATGGGAAGGGGGGGTGCAGGGAGGGCTGATTTCAAGAGGGGGGTCCAAGTTTAATAATATCGTGGAACACCTCTATACGATCCCAGCATGCTATGGCCGCACTTTTTGTAATTTTCGAAGATATAATGGGAAGGGGGGTGCAGGGGGGGCTGATTTCAAGAAGGGGGTCCAGGTTTAATAATTTCATGGAACACCTCTATACGATCCCACCATGCAATCACCGCACTTTTTGTAATTTTCGAAGATATAATGGTAAGGGGGGTGCAGGGGGGGATGATTTCAAGAGCGGGGTCCAAGTTTAATAATGTCGTGGAACACCTGTATACGATCCCACCATGCAATCACCGCACTTTTTGCAAGTTACGAATATACAATGGGAAGGGGAGCGCAGGGGGGGCTTATTTAAAGAGGGGGGTCCAAGTTTAATAATGTCGTGGAACACCACTATACGATCCCACCAAGCAATCACAACCCCTACTTTAAGTTTCGAAGATACGATGGGAAGGGGGGGTGCAGGGAGGGCTGATTTCAAGAGGGGGTCCAAGTTTAATAATATCGTGGAACACCTTTATACGATCCCACCATGCAATCACAACCCCTACTTCAAGTTTCGAAAATACGATGGGAAGGGGGGTGCAGGGGGGGCTAATTTCAAGAGGAGGGTCCAATTTTAATAATGTCATGAAACACCTCTATACGATCCCAGCATGCTATGGCCGCACTTTTTGTAATTTTCGAAGATATAATGGGAAGGGGGGTGCAGGGGGGGCTGATTTCAAGAGGGGGGTCCAAGTTTAATAATGTCGTGGAACACTTCTATACGATCCCACTATGCAATCACAACCCCTACTTCAAGTTTGAAGATACGATGGGAAGGGGGGTGCAGGGGGGGCTAATTTCAAGAGGGGGGTTCAAGTTTAATAATGTCACGGAACACCTCTATACGATCCCAGCGTGCAATGGCCGCACTTTTTGCAATTTTCGACGATATAATGGGAAGGGGGGTGCAGGGGGGGCTGATTTCAAGAGTGGGGTCCAGGTTTAATAATGTCATGGAAAGCTCTATACGATCCCACCATGCAATCACCACTCTTTATTCAAGTTTCGAAGATACTATGGGAAAGGGGGTGAAGGGGGGTAAAAAGGGGAAAGGGGGGGTTAATATTTTAATTGTCAATTATTCTCAACACAATCCCATAGAGTAATCACCGCAATTTTGACGCGTTTGAGAGATCGGTTAAGAGGGGGGTGAAATTAGGTAAAAAGGGGGGGAGGAGGGCTTAATTTTTTTAATTGTTAATCATTCTCTATACGATCCCGTAGAGCAATCACCCCAATATCAACACATTTCAAACATTTTTGTGCATGGAGCGAGAAAGGGGGGGTAAAAAATGGGTGGGGGGGTCAAATTTTTAATTGTTTATTATCTTCTTTACGATCCCATAGCGCAATCACCGCAATTTTGTCGTGTTCGAGAGATCGGATTAGAGGGGGGGTGAAATTGGATAAAAAGGGGAGGAGGAGGGGGAATTTTTTTTAACTGTTAATCATTCTCTATACGATCCCGTAGATTAATCACCCTAATTTTAACGCATTTCAGAGATACCTGTGCAGAAGGCGAGAAAGGGGGGGTAAAAAAGGGGTGGAGGGGGTAAATTTTTTTTTGTTTAACATTACTTATACGATACCGAATAGCTCCCTATAGACAATTGTGAAGGGTTTAGGAGATAGATGTAGGAGGGGGGGGAGGGGGGAGGAAAAGGGGGGTTTTCGGATTTTTCCTCTACTCACTGGAACACCCTCTATACGATCCCACCAAACGTTAACCCCTCACACGAGCGCAAGTGGGAGAACAACTATGTCAATGAGTGAGTGAGTGAGTGGTAGTTTAGCTTTATATAATATAATATTACGAAAATGTGATACAATCTATATACTAATTAAAGAGGTAAAGGAAACGAAACATCCGATTTAATATATTTTTGCAATATTTATAATCGACTTTCAAAAAATGTATATATTATCCCGTTACAATAAAAGGGTATTACGTTTCAGACATAACCTCTGTATACTAACCTATAAACTTTACCTCTTTCTTATTTTTCTTTTTTTTTATTATGTTTTGTTTTTAAATATATAAGTGTATATATTTATATCCAATTTCATATGTCAAATCAAACCTCAACATTACATCCAATATCAAATCAGAGATATCAACCAAGACAAATTGAGTGACCCAAGTCACTCAATTTGTTTGCCATTGAAGCAAATTATTTCCAAGAACTGAGACCCTGTTGTGATAGGGAGCCGCTGTTTCGTGCTCGAGAGCGCTCCTATTCAATTACATTTAATTTAATAACGATAATATTGATGCTGATTGAATTTTGATAATGGGGTTTACATGCTTACGTAGGCGTTTCAACATGAGCCTGGCTTCGCAGGAGCATTTCTATTACTCTTTCCGTTACACAAAAGAGAGAGACAGAAATATTTTTCGCCTTCTCTTCTGTTGGCAAAAGTCAAAACCGTTGTCTTACTTATAGATTATTATATGCGTTGGTGAAGTTTGTGAGTTCGGTTCACTTTACACAAAGTGAACCGAAAGTTTTTCACAGGGATATATTAAAGAGTTTAGACGTTGTTCTTTTATGATCGTGACAGAATGCTACCAGATACCTCGACTTTGGCCATTGTGAAAAATCTCGTTTATAATATGAGTTCACGATAGTTATATGAATAAAATTTGTAGGTTCTTCCCAAACTTTTAATGATATTTTAATCCTAGGGTAGTAGTTAAATTTTTAGAAGGTGCACTCAATTGTCTGCTCAAAACAGACATTACTATAAATGTTTTTTATACAAGTTTTTAGGTTTCCGAAGCCAAAAGGCAAAAACGGAAACCTTATAGTTTCTTTTTATCCGTCGGTCTGTCTGTGCGTTGGTGTATCACACCTCGCTTAGTCTAGCTAGGGTGTTTCAAGATACTATTTTTTACGCAAACGTGTTTTCGTAAACAAAAAACGTATATGTTTTTTTAATTTTTTTTTAAATCTATAAATAGTCTTCAAATATGCTGAATATTTGAAGACTACATGGCTCTTACCTTATTATTAAACATCTCACGAGCACTCAAAAACCAATTTGTAATAATTATATGAAAAGGTTTTACCCATGGTGACGACATTCGTTTTATAATTATAGTAGGTGAATTAACTTAAAGACGCCAAAAAAAAAAAGAAATGAAAAGCTTATAACGTAATTTTGCCTCTGAGTTGGATGAATGAGTAATTTAGTCTTATAATCTTTTACGAACTTGTACGTAGACATTTGAAGTATTTTCTGAAAGGAATGATTAGTGAAATACATAGTACTTACCTTCTTTATTTCTTAAGGAAATGTAATTAATCGTGTGTAATTTCACTAGAGCTTCCACATTGTTGTGCATTGTCTAATCGTTATAATTTTACAACTTGTCTATGGTTCTCTTGCACCCAGCACGGTGATGTGCCCCTCATCAGTGCTAGTGCGGTACGGGCGGCGGCGCAAGGGTGGTTGATGCACCCAATCTGGTCTAATCGTTATAATTTATCAACTTGTCTATGGGTCTCTTGCACCCAGCGCGGTGCTGTGCCCCTCATCAGTGCTAGTGCGGTACGGGCGGTGGCGCAAGGGTGGTTGATGCACCCAATCTGGTCTAATCGTTATAATTTACCAACTTGTCTATGGGTCTCTTGCACCCAGCACGGTGATGTGCCCCTCATCAGTGCTAGTGCGGTACGGGCGGCGGCGCAAGGGTGGTTGATGCACCCAATCTGGTCTAATCGTTATAATTTACCAACTTGTCTATGGGTCTCTTGCACCCAGCACGGTGATGTGCCCCTCATCAGTGCTAGTGCGGTACGGGCGGCGGCGCAAGGGTGGTTGATGCACCCAATCTGGTCTAATCGTTATAATTTACCAACTTGTCTATGGGTCTCTTGCACCCAGCGCGGTGCTGTGCCCCTCATCAGTGCTAGTGCGGTACGGGCGGTGGCGCAAGGGTGGTTGATGCACCCAATCTGGTCTAATCGTTATAATTTTACAACTTGTCTATGGTTCTCTTGCACCCAGCGCGGTGCTGTGCCCCACATCAGTGCTAGTGCGGTACGGGTGGCGGCGCCGGGGTGGTCGATGTACCCAGCCTAGTCTAATCGTTATAATTTTACAACTTGTCTATGGTTCTCTTGCACCTAGCGCGGTGCTGTGCCCCTCATCAGTGCTAGTACGGTACGGGCTACGTGACGATGGTAAGCGGCCTGACGGCATGACTCTTATAACTTGGGAGAAGGGAAGACATTTGATAAGAGACATCAGAAGACCTGTCGGGGACTTCAGTTAGTGTCAGACCCGGTGCAGGGCTGATTCAGCCGAGGATCTTGGGGTTGGGACTCTGGGTCCGTGGGGAACCTAGGTATTATGCGTAGGTACTCAAAATTATTTCGGAGCGTTGTTTCGTTGAAGCAATGAATAACTTGAGAGCTCGCTCTTTTATGGGTCAGCGCATAAGTATTGCTATTCAGCGTGGTAATGCAACCAACATTTTGCGGACACGCCCGTGTGGTAGAGATCTGGATCAGCTGAGCTATCTATAAATCGTTTGCAACAGTCTTTAGGTGGCTTGACTGTTTAATCAAGCCACCTAAATAATTGTGTAAATTGTTATTAAGAAGAATTATTCTTTTGAATTGTGTCGAAAACTCTACAAAGGCATGCGGTAAGTAGTTGAATGTGTAGAAACTTCGTAATTAAGGATGTCAACAAGCAAAATTCTTAACCTAATCTACCCATGCCATGAGGTTTTGCCGCACTTGTGACTGCAAACTGTTTGATTTTAAGAGAAACAAAGACTAATTTCTAGTTCCTACACTCACACAAAAGCTGTAATAATAATATTCGATCTCCCTAAAAAGACCGGAACAGCAATGGCGCAGCGTAGCGTTGTAATACCATTCTATCTTCCTGTCTGAAATTGAATAAGCAAAGAAGAAAAAAATAAGCCTTAGTGTATCTTAAACTAACTTAGATAATTTTTTATATCCTTGAACTTGAAACTACTTGAAACTCGAAGGCCTACCTTGAAACCTTCGAGTGTTTTCCTTGAGCAAGAAAACATTTGTAAATATTTATTTTAGTTTTAACGGGATTTTAAAAAGGTGCGGGTTACGACACCTAATTAAAATAAATAAGCCTTCGTAAACCTTAAAAATAATTCCTTGTGGAGTATGCGTCATAGAATGTGAACCATATCCCCTAAGTATGCTGGTGATGTATGATTGAGAGTTTGAAAGGTGGGTTAATGAAAGGTGTATGAAAGAGCAAGGTCTTATTTACAACATCAAAATTTTTTAGTTGATAATTTTCTGTGGGGGGGAAACGTAGTGTTAATTTTTTTAAACTTTCTATACCACTGTAAATAGTCATATAGTTTTATTTTTACTGGTTAATGGCCTATTAATGTTGTACATACTAGAAAATTTTTTTCATTGTATTCAAAAATTTTCCGGGGTTGTCGGGGTAATGTAATGTTCGTCTTTTTATACTTACGTTTTTGTCTTTTATAACCTGAAATTGAAACATAAGTTCTCTCCAGATAACTGCATGTGCATTATCTGGAGGTTAAGCATTCCTAGGGCTCTATAATTTGTATTATTAAGGTTTTTCTGTGGATTTTATACCTCTTCAATGTTTGTTTACTTTCTGTAATGTCAGTTAATGACAAGCCTAGATTTTATTTTTAATTCACCGCTGGAGCTAGGAGTTTAAGGTTCAATGTAATTGATATTAGACCTTCATATAAATCACTTTATATTTTTTATGTTCTAGAACCTTGGTTCAAATAAATAACAGGCCCTTCATCAGGAAAAACGATGACAGGGAACGGGGGAGCACGGTCAGTCTACTTTTGGAATTGAAGCCGGCAAGACGTGAATAGAAAGGAGTGGATGGAAGGGCAGTTTCCTCCTAGCTGAGAACAGAGAGTCCGATCCTCCTACTACCTACGCGTATAAAAGTGATGTCGGAGTAAAAAGTGAAACGACGCGTCATCCTATTTTGACGCCTTTTCCTTCTCCTTTGACGCCTTCTGGAGATCGCCAAGCCGGCTCTACCTAGACCTGGACACTCCAGGGACGCTTAGCCTCCACTAAAAGGAGAGAGAAACCTGATTCAAGAGGCCTCTCTCCTCTACAAGCCCGTGAACACGCTAACATTTCGTGCCCCGGTTCCCCTGGCCTCTTCTAGTGTTTGTTTTTAATATATTTGGTTATACAGTTCACCTTTTTTCTCTTGAACCGTACTCTCCTCCAGATCTGAGGATAGGTAGGAAGTGTGACCTTACAAATTCCTCCTCCCAGGAATTTGTAACGTTACAAATTGGCGCCCAAATCACTACTAACCCACCCCTCTTAAATCATTTCTAGATACTCGGCTGCTCTCTAAATTCTAAAAAAACCTTCCACAAGAAATTATATTTGGTAAGTATTTTCATCATATTTTCATTACTTCATCCACTTCAATCCTCTTCAATCCTCGACTCTTCTTCGTACTTAACATCATCTTGATTACTCTACAACATGCTATAGGAGAGTATCCTGTATTCGTTTTACCACATACACTTAAATCTCTACAAATACATCGCTACACTGCATCCCACACACTTGCACACTACTGCGGTTACCCTCTGGTAATCGTACCCAGTGTCCGCTTAGTTGTGTTAACCCACTCGTGGGCACTATCAAGTTGGGTGCTGGGACACTACGTTACGACAGATACAGGAGAGTATCCTGTGGATGTTTAAACAAACTTATACATCTACGTTACACCAATTACAAATACTTTACCTAATCAATTCTGAATTACTACAAACATACTTCATTTAGTTTTGATTTGTTATTAGACATTGGTTGCTAGGTAACAAACAATGTTCCAGGGGGTCTATTATGGTGACGAATATCGGTACTGAAAAGATTACTAGAAAAATTCCGTAAATCTCGACTAAATTAAACCTAATATCTTTAAACCTCAATCATGGATAGAACAATAAGATTCTCGTACTTAAACAAACTTGAACTGGAATATGAAGTGACTATTAGAACTGAAAAACCAGCTGAGACTGTGACGAACCTGAGAGATCAGATGACTAAACTTGAACATATTTTATCTAATGATATAAAATCCTCACCCATTCCTCTTCATCTTGTTGAGAAACTATCACTACTTGTTTTCATTTTGGAGGATCAGAACGGTTTAAGAGGAAAATGGCACATAAAAATTTTAAAGTATAATTTTATATCTGCTGTTTTCGTATTTTATACTTTTTTTTAATTATACTTATTTTTACTCCTTGTCTTCTAAAATTTTAATTTTATATATAATTATAATTTAATATTTCTACTCCTTGATGTCTTCTAAAACTTGTACTTATTCTTGTAAAAACCATTTAGATTTAAGTTCTGTAAATATTTACCTTCTTCAAAAACTTTTGGCATATGTTAGTTTCCACTATTTATATTTAGATTTTTTTATAGAGCGGTACACAACTCTTTAAATAAGCCATTGTGTCGAGCGGTCTCATAACTCGTAAAATAAGCCTTAGTGTATCTTAAACTAACTTAGATAATTTTTTATATCCTTGAACTTGAAACTACTTGAAACTCGAAGGCTTACCTTGACACCTTCGACTGTTTTCCTTGAGCAAGAAAACATTTGTAAATATTTATTTTAGTTTTAACAGGTTTTTAAAAAGGTGCGGGTTACGACACCTAATTAAAATAAATAAGCCTTCGTAAACCTTAAAAATAATTCCTTGTGGAGTATGCGTCATAGAATGTGAACCATATCCCCTAAGTATGCTGGTGATGTATGATTGAGAGTGTGAAAGGTGGGTTGATGAAAGAGCAAGGTCTTATTTACAACATCGAAATTTTCTTAGTTGATAATTTTCTGTGGGGTGGAAACGTAGTGTTAATTTTTTTAACTTTCTATACCACTGTAAATAGTCATATAGTTTAATTTTTACTGGTCAATGGCCTCTTAATGTTGTACATACTAGAAAAATTTTTTCATTGTATTCAAAAATTTTCCGGGGTTGTCGGGGTAATGTAATGTTCGTCTTTTTATACTTACGTTTTTGTCTATTATAACCTGAAATTGAAACATAAGTTCTCTCCAGATAACTGCATGTGCATTATCTAGAGGTTAAGCATTCCTAGGGCTCTATAATTTGTATTATTAAGGTTTTTCTGTGGATTTTAGACATGTTTGTTTACTTTCTGTAATGTCAGTTAATGACAAGCCTAGATTTTATTTTTAATTCACCGCTGGAGCTAGGAGTTTTCTATGTAAGGTTCTATGGAATTGATATTAGACCTGCATATAAAACACTTTATTTTTTATGTTCTAGAACCTTGGTTCAAATAAATAACAGGCCCTTCATCAGGAAAAACGATGACAGGGAACAGGGGAGCAGAGTCAGTCTACTTTTGGAATTGAAGCCGGCAAGACGTGAATAGAAAGGAGTGGATGGAAGGGCCGTTTCCTCCTAGCTGAGAACAGAGAGTCCGATCCTCCTACTACCTACGCGTATAAAAGTGATGTCGGAGTAAAACGTGAAACGACGCGTCATCCTATTTTGACGCCGTCCTCTGACGCCTTCTCCTTCTCCTTTGACGCCTTCTGGAGATCGCCAAGCCGGCTCTACCTAGACCTGGACACTCCAGAGACGCTTAGCCCTCCACTAAAAGGAGAGAGAAACCTGATTCAAGAGGCCTCTCTCCTCTACAAGCCCGTGAACACGCTAACTTTTTGTGCTCCGGTTCCCCTGGCCTCTTCTAGTGTTTGTTTTTAATATATTTGGTTATACAGTTCACCTTTTTCTCTTGAACCGTACTCTCCTCCAGATCTGAGGATAGGTAGGAAGTGTGACCTTACAAATTCCTCCTCCCAGGAATTTGTAACGTTACAAATTGGCGCCCAACGTGGGGCCACACAGCAAAGAAGAAGGAGTTACGCTATTTTACTGTCGCGGCTTTCTAAAATAACCTTCTATCATTACCAGTCCAATGATTTTTGCTGTCACGCTTTTGACTGTAGAGCATTGATAATGCTCTATACTGCGTTTACATGCCTTATTCGCGCACGAATGTTGACTACTTAATTTGTGGTAAAATATTTATGGGCATTAGTACTAAGTAGTCACAATTCGCACGCGAATGACGCACATGTAAACGAATTCAAAATATAATAGAATAAAAAACCAATCATGGCGGCATGTTAAAAAGACGGGCGAGACGAGATTTACTTCTAATTACGTGTCGAACGGAGTAAATAATAAGATCCCAGCCGCAGAGTGGAAACCGTAATCCTATAACGAAACCAATATTGCCGGAAAAGTTTTAAATTACACTCAGATATTGAAGATGATATCTGAACTTGACATAACAGATCCAGTATTCTTTTAACAGGGCTAGGATGAATTTGATAACACTATGATCTTGTGTTGACCAATGTCGTATCTGTATAGTGCTTAAATAGATGCCGTGTATCGCAGTTGCTGGCCCGCACGTACACCGGCATCACGGAAGACCAGCGTTTTGGTGGCACAAAGTGCTGAGTGGCGGCCGTTTTTGTTGTCAATCTCATTTACTTTATAACTCTTACGTGTACTCCTGTATCCTTTATTTGACACAAAATAAAATATTTTTATCTTATCTATCTTTAAGTGTATTGTTGTTATGTGACTCCAAGGTGGTCTTTAAAAAGTGTGACGTCAGCAATACTAACGTCACTATCATCACCAGCATGCTGGTCGCTCATAGTTGATGACGAAAGTAAACTCCAGGAGATGTTCTTCTAATTTATTCTTGGTTGTACAGAGACTTTCGAGGTCTGTACGGACCGACGGCTCGAGCGAGAATAAATCGTACTCGGTCCGTCGCCCGTATTTATGCAAAAACAAAGACTCGAGCAAGCAACTTGTGCGAACAAGCTAAAACTACCTGTTAGCATTAATCATTTAAGTTTACAAATGGTTTTGAAGTAATAACCTAATTATTATTTGATTACAACAATCAAATAATAATCATTAATTAATGATTTTACACTGTAATTTGACAATCTAAGTGGTGATTCGTTAAGTAACTCGTGGTAGAAGCATTTGTAGGGCTTGTCAGAGGCACATCCAAATATGATTAGTCGTGGGCGTTCTGCTAGTGTTTCTATAATACCCTTGAATATACTCGAAATTATACAGCATGGATCCAAACTAAACAATAGTGAAGTGGAAACCAAAATGGGACTAGCTTCCTATTCACGAGATGGTCGGTAGAGGATTACACTAAAGTAAATATCACGCTTTTTACGTGATAACCAGGTAACCGGCGCTAGGCGCACCAGACTAACGGCCGGGGCTGTTATATCGGCACGGATACACGCTGATAATCAAAATTTTACTGTAGAGCCGAGGCGATGATCAATCAATTTTGGTTTTCATCAAGTTTTTTGACCATAAAGCTAAGACCTTTATAACAGCTATTATTTTAACGGAGTTATGTATCTTTTAATTCAAACAAATAATCAAATAAATAAAAAAAAAACAATAATCATTTATCGAGTTAGATATTAAGGTACTTTAGTATTATATCTGGCACCGTTATATTTCTATAATTTTAGGCTTGCCGTTACTTTCTTCACGCAATTCTTAATTCATTATCATAATAAAATAATGAGCACAATAATATAATATTTACATTAAAATAACAATAATTAACTTTGAATTAAAATAATTTGCAGTGTCAAATATCTTCTACAGAATAATATGCTTTTTTGAGCAAGTTTCAATCGTTAACTAAATATAAGTATTAATATGAGTCATGTATATGAATTACAATAATAACAGAACATAAGTTTCGTCCTGGACCATAGTTAATTTGAAGGTATTAAAAAGGCCCAAAAAAGTGTTTTAAGTTATAGTTTTATCTGTCACCAGGCTTTCTTCACAAATCGCACTAGAATTGATTTCCACTCTATTAAATTTGAATTGTTGGCTTTGTTTGTAAGGGATGAGACAAGGATTTCAGCAATCGGAACGTAAAATCGGTGACGAAATGTGAGCCTTAATGTTTTCGAATGTTTATACTCTCTTCCTATTCAGGAGATGGTCGGTAGAGGATTAAACTAAAGTTATAAATATCACGCTTTTTTCGTGCAAACTTTTCCAACTCCAACTTTTACTAACTCATGTCATAGCTACCGAAGGAAGATACTCAAAGTTATATATGTATATGTATAGTATACAAACATAAATGTATAGTAAAATAAAGTAATTTACATGTTGGATGATCTTAAAACCCTTCAGGAAATGGTGCAGTTGGTTGTATTTGGGAAAGACCTTCGCTCAGTTGGAGTTATTTATAAAAAAAAAATGAACGTGTGTAGTTTTATTATTTGGCTATAATCTCGTGACAACCATGGGGCCCTTGGTAACCGAAAGCCCAACAGGCAGATCGGTTTTAAAGTTTTGATTAGATTTTTTCAAAAGCGTTGTTTAACCTATATGCTTTGTCAAATATGATCAAGTTATTAATTTTTTTCTGTTCATTTTTGGACAATGTATGTACAAAAATAAATAATTTTCACACATTTTCTTTCGATACATACCTTTCGCTAGCCACCCGAGCTATCCCTCGGGCAGGATTTTGTATATACGTATTATGGCGTGTTGTTATTTTCACTCAGATTTGTGTACACGATTTTGCTTTCAAAAGCCTTCAATTTTGTATTTGTGATCGCTGCCCGACCTATAGAAAAATTATAGAATTTTTCGGAGTTAGTAAAGATTTTCGTAAATTCTACGAATTCATCGTTGACATTGTGATAAGTAATTGAAAGTAGAACGCTTAATGAAAGAGAAAATGTTTTTATCAAAAAAGGAAGTCAGAAAAAAAAACACATAATATGGACATGGAAAAGTTGAAGAAACCCAAAATTCGTGGGTTTCAAATTTATGTAGGCTTCCTCAATGAGCTTAGAAATCAATAAAGTTCACAAAGTCATGGATAATATTCAGATTCTAGTGAACTTGTATTAAGTTCCATAATAGTTTGAATCTCCACCATAAAACAACCAGATCTTGCAATTTGCTAGGTTACCTACCTACCTACAAAAGTTTTATTTTTATTCAATGAATGAAAAGTTTATTCATTCTTAATATAACCTAAAATCTTGTATTTCATTTTTTGTTATTCTTTGTTTCAGGTATCATCAATGTCCAAGCAACGTCACAAAATGTCCTCAGAAACTAGAGTGTAGGTGAACCACCATGGATATAGACGAAAAAGTATCGGGGCCCGGCGGGGCCTCGCAGAAAAACTGGACACATTTTAACATTAGTGTTGAAGAATTGCCTCTAGACATGAGGTTTAACCACGGCCACTTGGTATCTATGACAGTGTATAGTGTGCTTATGGTGATATCGGCCACGGGGAACTTGACAGTGTTGTCACAGCTAGTGAAGAGGAGACGAGCGAAGCGAGCCAGTAGGTTGGATGTGCTGCTGATGCATTTAGCAGTAGCTGATCTTATGGTAAAAATTGTCTATTTCTAGCTTTTCGTTTCAATAGTGCTAAAATAAAGCTGCTTTTTCATTGATAATTTAAGAGCATAGTCATAAAGTAATTTAAAATAAAGATATTATTCAAAGGTAATTACTATAATATATTCAATACTTATTTTTTTTATGTTACAATCACATTGTCTTTCCAGTAAGGAACACCAAAACGACAATATAATCACAAAGTACATATATAGTTCTATTACTATCAGACGGACAGCCGTCAGCATACATTAAAGTACAAAAATTCAAAGAACTGTAAAAGTTTCCTATCAAGATTTTTCAGGAATGTTATTCCGTGTATCGTATTCAACAGGACCTGCCACACGTAAAAAACAAAAACTCTAAGTTTTTTTTTAAATTTGAAAATCGTTAATTTTAAATTTAATTCGTGCAACCTCTTTGATATTTTTAAGTTTGGCATAATATTGAACGAATGGTCAGTGGCCGCCGGTAATGAACACGGGTTGAACTGAGCCCGTCCGACATCTAGGCCTGTAGAATACGAGATTAAAATTGTGTGTTTAGGCCCAGTTTAAAATTGCTCAGAATATAAATTTTCTTCATTTACTTAATTATGTTCATAAAAGTTTTAACTAAAATATCTGCGATATTTAAAACAAGTTGTGTGGAACTGTAATTAAATTTTGGTTTAAAAACAAACCTATTTTCTGTTAAGCGTCTACGCCTAACATGAACGAGGCCGAGTGCATAACTGAACGATACGCAGTCCGTAATTATTTTATTGAGCTTTAAAACCAAGCAGTCTGTTCCCCCAGGTTACATTTCTGATGATGCCGCTTGAGATCGCGTGGGCGGGCACGGTGCAGTGGTTGGCTGGTGATCTGATGTGTCGTGTGATGATGTTTACCCGTACCTTCGGGCTGTACCTCTCCAGTTTCGTGCTTATCTGCATAGCGGTTGATAGGTAAGTCTCTCCGCTTCAGTAATCAGTAGCTACTGCACGCGGCTTTGCTCGCGTGGTATCATGATAAAAATAAGCTGACGAAAAGTAGCTTGTATCGTAAGAAACGCATTCGCTCGACCGTTTTTTCGTCGACGTTGCAAAATTGCAAAAAAGCCCTTTTATTTTAACAGGATAATAATAGCTTATTGGCATATTCATAACCTTGGTCTATTCTAAATATTGGTGAAATAATTTTTGAAATCAGATTGGTAGTTTCGGAGAGTACCCCCTCCCTACAAACTAACTTAAACCTCTTTATAATATTATTAGTATAGATTAGAACAGACCAATTAGGAGACGGGTCTAAAATCGCGGTTTATAACTACTACCTATACTTACCTAGTATAAATAGAATGGTGAACTTATTACAAATTATTTTTTTATTACAAATTAATCATTAATTATAACAACAGTTGAAATTGTGATTTCTTCCGGAAGTAGGTACTACCACCAAACTCGTTTCTGCCATCGAGCAGTAATGCTCACATTGTTGTGCTCCGGTTTGAAGGTGCCGGTGAAATTACATTCACATGATACTGTTCACCCGTTATGTCTAAAGTTCGGCAACGCGTGAGTAATACCTCTGGTGTTGCAAGTGCGGTTACGGTAACCGCTTGCCAACAGGTGAGCCGTATGCTTGTTTGCCACTTCAGTTGAAAATATAAATGAAACTTGTATTTTTTGTATCGTTAATTGCGTTATAAACGGTTCTGAAAGAGTTTTTCGAAATTTGATTAAGTGCGTGTCTTCACATCAAAATCATTATTGATTATAACTTATGTAACTAACACGATTTTGAAAATCAATTACACTAGTTAGGTAACTACTAAGTAGGTACTTACTATTAAAAACATCAATTATAAATTAATAACTAATAAATTAAAATTATTGTAAAAACATTTTATAAAATAAATCAATGCAGAAAAAAATAATTATAATAATTAAAATAATATTACAAAACAAAACAAAACAAAACACACAAACATCCTTTCATGAATCACTCTCGCAAAACCTCAGGCATACCAACATTAAACTCTTCCATTCATCTGCGAATATATCGCAGTCTGAACATCAAAGCTCAACCAGTCCACAGGTCGATGTGATACCTATATAGTTCAATAGTTCAAAAATATAGTTCAATAGAATTCCAACGGAAACGTATTCGCACCCATCTTTAACACGTTAAGTGCGAAGCGAGGCCTAAATCACCCCTGATGCAACTTCCCTGTGGTGCGGCAAGCAAAAAAGTGAATTTCTCTGTCGTGCGAATGGCATAGCTTTGGTATGGTCCAGTGTAGGAAAGAGATAAATATATATTTGAGATCACTAATGGTTCCGGACTCGGTGGTGTACCTACCTTGGTACCGGATGTCTTAGGCCTCGTGCCGCACTGAATTAATATAATTTTAATGCAGTGCGTTACGAGGCTAAAACGTCCCATATCCCCCCTGACCTCGTACCGCACTCAACGCGAGCTTCCCGCGACCAGTGTTGTGCATCACGTCGATTGGAGAGCACGTCCTTTTACAGCGCCGAACATGTCTAAACGATGTCGGAAGAAGTTAATTTTAAAAAATGTATCCTTTGATAGCTTTGTGTTGTTTTGCCAGGTTTTGCCCTTAAAACGATCTAATAAGATATAATTGATCAAAATCGGTCAAGTCGTTGCGTAGTTAAGACAGTTTAAAAACGTCGATATTATTTTTCCCATCACTAATCGCAGCGAAAATTTGCCCTATTTCAGTGCGTTACGAGGTGTATAAGATCCCATATTTTGTTTTGCTAATAATTCCTAAACTAGCCATCAGATCCCGGGGCGACGGTGGATTAGGGTTCATCAATTCACTGTCTATATCAATAAGGACCAAAATTCTCATTTATCTTTGATTTCGCGCCAGAAAATGGATTTTAGTTTGTAAAAGGAGGTGGGGTCTAATAGACCGCGTGTCGCCCTAACGTCTGGTCACGGTACGGGCCGATTATACCTCGTGCCGCAGGAACGGAAAGTATGCAAAAATTGGTGCCGCAGCTAACGTGTTAACCCTTTCCAATGACTAAGAAGCGAGACTCTGACCGAGCAATTAAGTGTCAGAATAACGCATTTCTCAAATACAGACCGAACTAATCAACACAGCTGTGAGGTTTTTCATTAGTCACTTGTAATCGGGAACATGACCCCGGATGTCAATGCTTTGACTGCCGTGTGTCAGTATGAACTACTAGCCGCTGTACACAGCTTCGCTCGCTTGGTACCCGGATAAAAAGTAACCTGTGTTGTTCTATAGGTCACGAACTAAAACTGTTCCAAATTTCATCCAAATTGATAAAGCCGTTACGGATATTATTAGCAACAAACATCCAATCATCTTAACATTCACACTTTGTCATTTATAATATACTATCTTCTGCCCAAAGCTTCGGCCACGTGGTACCCGGATGAAAAGTAGCCTATGTGTTATTCTGATGTATATTACTGTAAAGTTTCATCATTATTTGTTCAGTAGTTTTTGCGTGAAAGAGTAACAAACACCTCACAGACTTTCGCGTTTATAATATTAATAGGATGTAGAAAATTGTTTAATAAGCCATTAAAATGTCCATCTATTGTTTGTCCAAAACAATAGATGGCCGTGTGAGGAATTATTCAACAAGTCATTATAAGAGAGACTATAAAAAACTTTATATCCGCTGCAAACTTGCATTTTGTTAGCTAAATGCAAGTGCCTTGATGATACTAATGGAATACGTCCACATTGAGTTTATTATACAAACTTTAATTTCACGCCGCACTGAAGGCTTAACCCTCATTAAAAGCTTCATATCATATCCTCCAAGTTTCAGGTCTATAGGAGGTAGCTTAGGCTGTGCGTTATCAACGCACTGCGTTGATTTCCAGTGAGTCAGTGATTCTCCCAACAGTTATAGGAATTTCGATCATATTTCATTAGTGTAGTTTGTTTGGCAAATGTCCAACAGATTGTACTACCTAATCATAAAATACGAGTGCAATCCAAATACTTATTATTTAATGGTTCAGTGAAGATAATCCTAATATAAATGTCAGATGTAATAAAATTTAGCATATCATTATTTTAGGATGTATGCCCTCGTGGTATGTTGATAAAAGTATGACCGTCTCCAGGTTGAAACGATGTCCATATCTTTCATTACAAACGGCTCAGTGGTTTAGCCGTGAAACGTAAGGTATGTATATTTCCGATATAATTTTGAATTCATTGATACTTATAAATTATAAATTGTAGACTATGCGTTATTCTGATGTATAAGCTATATTACTGAAAAGTTTCATCAAAAATCGTTCAGTAGTTGTTAGCCATGGGCAGAGGCTAATACGTAAAGTATTAGCCTCTGCCCATGGCTTTGCCCGCGTGGTACCCGGATAAAAAGTAGCCTGTGTTATTCTGATGTATAATCAATATTATTGTAAAGTTTCATCAAAATACGTTCAGTAGTTTTTGCGTGAAAGAGTAATAAACATCCATCCTCACAAACTTTCGTATTTATATTAGTAGTAGGATAGTATAGGATAAAAGTAGGATACTTATGACTGCGCGATTGATCTTTCATACTAAACGCGAAAATTTTGAGAATAGGTACTACACAACTCTGTTATTTGCTTTAAAGTTTATTTTAATCATGTTTTGAGTGAATTGAACAAGGGAATACAAAATCAATACTAACTTCATGATATTACACACTCCCTAAGGTAATATTGAAAAATATAAAAACACATGTTTCATTATTTACTTTAAAGCTTACTGTCATCAACTTTTGAGGGATTCGAAGAAACAGTGCATATTTTTTTTCATAAAAATTTCAGAACTTTTTGAACATCCCTAGGGGTAGTTTTGTAAAAATATATAACACGTAATTCATTATTTATTAATATTGAAGCAGTGACGGAGATACGTGGTAAAAAACATTCACAGACACACACAAACACTGACACACACTTTCGCATTTATTATATTAGTAGGATTACGACTATACCACGTACTTTACTATTTTCCTGATGACGTTTTGTTGATATACTACATCGATAGATGTTTGTGAACAAACAACTCGTAATATGAAATAGATTTTATATTTTGAACTCGTTTCTTCAAATGTTCCTTAGTTCAAAGCTTTATGATATCGACATTGTGCGTGACTTCAACAAACACGACAAAAATTTTATCTGTTACATTTAATGTTATCTGATCGTCGTGTAATATGAAGTATTCCTAACCCATCTCAAAACTATCCTACTTTATATATCGTGTGCGCGGCCGAGAAAACTTCATTCAAAACTTCGTAAGTTAGCTTCTGTGAATTAGTGAGCAGCTTCTTGATGGAACTGTTGTATTTTTACCTACTTTCTTTATTAGTCCCAACTTTTACATAAAAAACATAGCTAAAACATTGCAAAGTAGGCATTCCCTGTTATTTCCACAATTTGTACAAAGTAAAGTAAAAAGCAAGTAAGCAATATGGCGTTGCCGGCGGCTGTATTCCTCGATAAATATAATCGTGGAGTGTTCAAGTCGAAGGTATAGATACAGATAATATAATACTATACGATTCTTCTAGACAAGCGTGCTAAATCCTCGATCACATCGACATATACATTCCATCAGGTGAAATAGAAGTCACCAACTTGCCTATTATAAAAAAAAATCTACGTCTTTCTTAAAACATCTGAGTTATAATCAAAAGACCTACAATAACAACAAGAAGACAATTAATTGAGGGTCTCATTTCGGTTCTGTATAGGTATCCAGTGCCTTTTTATAGAATTAGCCTCAAACTAAGCTTGTATTATGTAGTTCGCATAATACAAGCTTAGTTTGAGCCTAGATGATGCTGTGTGAAAAATCACTAGCATTATTATTCAATTTATATTTACAATAAGAAAGAAGAAAATCATTTGTGACATGAACCGCGCAATATTTTCCAAGCTGATTGGGTTGGATTGGGGGGAACGAAATCGAAATATTTACATCAAAGAAATCCTTTGAGCATTCTATCTCCTACGTGTGGAATGTGAATGGGCGGTCAGTAGTTGGATAGGACCAAATATCCTCGAGAGTTTGCTAACGCAACTGAAAAATAAGATTTGATTTTAACATAACCTTTATAATACTTTGCTTCTTAGAAATTCCGTAGGTATTAAAAGGATTCAGTTCGTTGGAGCCATAGAACCGTTGTTATGCAAAGTAGGATGATCTAGACTCAAAGTTTCTGACGAGAAACACCTGCAAACGACGACAGAGAATTTGGTTTATTTTTCACGAGTCGCAACACGGAAAACCATCGACATAAATAGATTACTAACGCGGAAACCAATGATTTGATTGTGATTTTCACGAACTTTTTCTTTTTATTGAATTTTGATCGATACTCGTCAGTAAAAATGGTTTTTGTTTGTAGATAGGAAAAGTACGGTATTGCATAATAGATAGGTGTAGACAGCGTGAATTATTATTTACGTATCACTATAACGCTGAGTCAATCATGCTCTATAAAAACTTATTAAATTCAGAAGTGATCCGGTTTTGATAATTCTATTCCTTTTGGTATGAAATTGGACCAAATTACAAATCATACCATAGAATCGGAGATCATAAAAAAGGATTCTCGCAAGACACTTCTGCTAATCCTATATTAATGACGTCCTTGGGGACGCGGCGGGCAAGAAACTGCAAGAAGACTCTATTCCTATTCTATTCCTTTTGGTATGAAATTGGACCAAATTACAAAACTTACCATAGAATCGGAGGTCAAAAAAAATATTCTCGCAAGACACTTCTGCTAATCCTATATTAATGACGTCCTTGGGGGCGCGGCGGGCAAGAAACTGCAAGAAGACGCAAGAAATGCGGGTTCGATTTCCGCTGCGGGACAAATGTAAATGCAGAACATGGACATATGCATGTTTCGCAGATATTTATACCGAGTCTGAGTGTTGTGATAGCATGTTCCTCGTTCCTGATACACACGACACAGGGGATCCCAGGGTAGATTCAGGACTATATAATTATGTGACATCTATACACATACATAAAAACAAAAATTCACGCCTGTTTTCCGGAGGGGTTGGGATTTCCATTTCCTCGCATACTTCTTTCGCTTCATTCATCCGCATCACATTCATAAAATCTCGTTGGCTTAGTGTACTTGGCTTTTCTCCATAACGTCCGTAATTTGGTTAGAATACGTATGCTGAGGCTTTCCCCTTCCAAGTATCCCACAAATAAGATACAGTTGGGTGTTGTATATATGTATCACCTGAATAGGCGCGTAATGCATTTGTTTTTTCATATTATTTTGTATCAGGTAGAAAGATAGTAGAGACTCCAGGTAATTACTATAAATATAGTACTTTGTAAAGTATCCATTTATAATATACACACTTAATTTATCGAGAGTACCTAGTGTGTGCTTCTGGATTCTGTGACGTCACTGCGTAGGGACAGCAGAATACCAGCCCTAAGTAGCCTACCTATCTAGCATTATGGTGAGCTGTAGCAGATCCAGAGGTGGAGCTAAGGGACTTCAAAAGTGTTTGGGTTCACTTCCGACAAACAAAACTATTTTAATGTTTACCTTGATAAAGCTTACCTTAGCTGGGTCAAGCCTCTCCCAAACCAAAATCCAGGGTAAAGTCTACCCTCAGCTGGGTCAAGCCCTTCCCAAATCAAAATCCTGGATCCGGCACTGGCTGACACCTTTTTGGTACGACATTGAACTGTCTAGGTAGATGGATTAGCCAGGTGCGTAGGGCATTTCTGATTCAGTTATATATATATATATAAGTTGGTTATTTATTCCAATTAATATTTGTTTCATAACTTTCCCACCATCTTTAACTTGCAAGATTGATGTCGTACTAAATAAATGTTTTTCATTTCATTTCATATTGTTTAGGTAGGTACTAATATTATAATGGTAAAACCTGGTGGTCTAGTAGCTAGTGATACCGACTTTCTTGGCTTCGAAGCATGGCACCGATTGATTCATCCGAATACTGTATGGGCGCAATGTCTGCGTAACACAGATGAATCTGCTACACGTCTCTGGAATCATATCCCAACCATTTTCCGTGAAGCTCCTTCAGTAGAAATGTTCAGAGCTAGAGTCTACAATCACTTCCTCGGTGAAGGCAAAGATTGAGCAGTTTGCCTTTTGTACTTTTATACTTGAGCAATTTATTTGTGTATATATTATTTCCTTTTATTTATATTATTATATACTTAGTATTTAAAAATTAAAATCAATAATCTAGTTGTATTTAAAGATTTGCATTACATAATTACTACATGTTAATATTTTTGTTTAAATCCTTTCTGCGCACTACCGACACATCTTTTTCCACAATACACAAAGGTTTGCAATAAATAATTTTCTATCTAATTTTTTAATAATTTTCATCTATCATGTAGGTTTTGTTGCTAACTTTTTTTAACTACTAAAGAGTCAAACAAGCGGTAACCTGTTGGTTACTATAGCCGATGGACGCTTACAATACCAGAGGTTTCACTCACGCTTAGAAAATATCCTTAGTAATCTCTACAAAAGTTATGACCATAGCAATATTAGTTAAGGTTGCTAGGTTATAAGTTACTGTACTTAATTAAGTTACAAAATAAAAATCGTTTAAATTTGGATTAAAAATATATTTACCTTCAAAAAGTGCTTTTAAAGTGGTGATGGAAAACATCGAGAGTAAATGACCTAATCCAAAATCTTAAGACATGCAACATGTACATGAAATTAGGCGCAAGACTCACTCAACCCTTTTGCAATACTTGTTCTTTCACTATCTTTAGCCTCATAAGGCCCTTATGAGGGTCACCAAAAGGGTCAAGAAAAAACCGGTAACACGACGAACGAACTAGAGCAACGCAGAAAATATGAAAGAGATAAAATATAAACAGTTTTGCGGCACAGTGGCAGTGAATAATCTTGTTTGATATAATTTATTATGCCTAATTTCAACTAATGTTTATTAAAATGAAGCTCAAAGGACATAATTAAGGCAATTTGGAATATCAAATGTAATTAACATGAGGTGTAGTATAGGTAGATATAAGTATACACATAAGCTAGCATATAAGCGACCGATCTATTGTTGAAAGAGAGTAATAAAAGGTCTTCCACCGAGTTAAGACGTTTCAATAACATCCCTTCATAGCTTATGTGTATACTTATATCTACCTATACTACACCTCAAACATACAAGTACGTCTCATATGAGTTTCTTAAATAACGCAGGATTTTAATGTTATTTGATGGTAAATTTGATGGCATACGGGTCACCAGATAAAACATAGTTTTTACAAGTCCGGAACATCATTTAGCAGCTAATAAAATAAATAAATAATGCTGGAAATTTTTCACACAGCATCATCTAGCCCCATAATAAGCAGAGCTTGTGTGGTGGGAACGTTCCCTGTCTGACATTTGAGAAAGAAATGCAGATGCAAGGGAAAATGCTACACCGAGTATACGCTATTCTATCGTTATTTCGAACGAAAAAACGTGGCATCTATATTTTTAATACATAGTTATCAGTAACTACTAGTTTCTAAGTACTAGTAGTTACTGATAACGATATACTACCTCAACACCCAGACTTGAAACAAATGACTGCAGAAAATGTAAAAGATTGTCCCGCAGCGAGAATCAAACCCGCACTTCTTGCATCGCAGCCGGGTACTCGCCCGCCACACCATCGAGGCTTTACAGATAATCGGCAGAAATGAATACTACCTGTTGGTAGTACTTTTCCTAAAGAATCTCACTTTCTAGATGGTAGATAGTGTATTTGCCGAAGCCAACTAGCTTAATTTACCTTTCAGTTAACAATCTAGCCTTAAAGATCAGCCTGAATGATATTCAGACATTAAATAAAAAAACCCAACAACCTAATCTACTGTTTACAATATGGCTAAATATTAGCAGCCATGGCAGTGACATTACGACTGGACGTCCCTACGTCACATATGTTGGTTAGTACAAAAACTAGGCTGTTAACTAAAAGTCTAATTAAGCTAGTTGTCTGCGACATATACTCGTATAATACTCAAAACTATGTTGACATCTGCGTTGTCCTCTAAACCATTTAGGTATCAATAGGTGATGTTTGTCTGTCTGCAAAGGTCAAGGACGGTCAATCGTTATGTCAAAAAGTCTCAGTAGGGAGTTCATGGTAAGATTAGCCTCCTTCAACTTGAGCAATCGATCACTGTCAATTTGATAATAAAATTGTGATCGTTTTTGGCTAATTTAATGTCTGTTTGAGACAGAAAAATTAACCAAAAACGAATTAATTAATTTATTGTCTGTTCGGGGGTAAATTTGAGAAAACTTCGGTTTAATTCAATAGGTTATTTCGTAGCCATGTAAATTGTCCTAGATTACGCGATAGGCACCAAATCCTACACTTAATAAAGGTAGGGGAAAAACAATTATTAATAATAATAAAGGACGAAAATTGTATTTGTATATTTATGTAACAATCATCATTACACTCTCTTTTGGCCGCTTCACTTCACTAACATACAAACAATGTAATCAAATCATGGAAGTCCATTTAAATCTAATTCTAATTCAATCTAAGTCTTATTGAATGAAACTTTGTATGTATATGTACCTAGTTTGGATGACAATACTATAATTTGTTATCTTGGAGCTGATCTTATAATGGAGCGAGGAGATAGATAGTGGAACTCTTCAGTGGCTACTAGTAAATACCTCGAGTTTGGGCTCATATAATTCCATTTACGAGTCCAATAGATTGGGCTTTTTAACGAGGGTCTGATGATGGAGCCAGGAGGTGGATAGTATAATTCTTCAGTGGCTACTAGTGAACCCCTCGAGTAGACTAAAAATAAATTGATTTTATAATTTTTTGTGCGTTATAAAAGCGTGTATTTTAGTGTTTTTTAACTACTTACATATTTATTGTTTTTATAATACCACTTTTTTTAAATGTTAAAAATCCTAAAACCGCATCCCAAGCATATTTTTTTCAATTGAATAATCCCGAATTTAAATGTTTTAGGTATTATGCGATCCTGAAGCCACTGAACGTGACTTGGGAAGCTAGGGTCAAACGAGCACTGACCATCGCGTGGGTTTGCGCTGGGTTTGCAAGCCTGCCTCAGAGTTTCATCTTCCATTTAGAAGAGCATCCTGATGTTAAAGGGTAAGTCACAATCCGGCGCGAAGGACTACGTTATTATGCGGACACTTCGGGAACTGTCTAGTATGGTATTTAATTGATCGTGCGGAATTATCGGATTTGCGCTGATTAGACGTGGGTATCAGCAGATTTCATTAGTAGAGCGTTAACGAGTGACCTTCGTTGGGATTTCCGATAATACTCTGTCTGTATATTATCTTTATAATGTTTATGTATTCGCAACGAATTAATAAAAAGGTTTTATTTTTGGGCTCCTTTATTTGAAGTCACTTCCTTAATTTGGACATTACTACTGGCATTTCCAGAACCCTAGAATTTTTGAAAGTTCAACAATTTGAAAAGCACGACTCATAGGTCCTACGGAACCATGCAATTTGGTTTCCAGCTAGGGCATATTTATTTATTTATTCAATATAACAACATAACAGGTTTTTTTTTTACCTTAAAGCGATGATATATGTAAGAATGTATATGTATGTCCTAGCATGATCATAATAATAGTAAAACTAGTAATAGTGATCCATAATCAAATATAATTTAAAGAGCAGATTTAATTCATACACATACAGAGTGCAGTGCAATAAACAATTATTTTATAAATAAATCCGAAATGATTCGCATTGACTGTAAATGCCATTTGGCACGCGTTCCGTTGGAATTGTTCACATGCAGTGTGCGTGCTGAAAGTTCAATGCATTGAACTAGAATAATAATAACATCCAACAGTCACATAGATACATATTGAGAGGCACTAGGATTTCCTGTGGTATCAGGAACAATGAGTATGTAAAAACAAAGCGATCAGACCCGGATCTAATATTTTGCAGATCATACAAAAGCATCCTATAATTGGGAAACATATACATTAGATACCACAATAGAGTACACTGGATAGTTAATAAATAAACACTTGATCTCGCAGCGGGAATCGTACTCGAGCCACTTGTGTCTCAGCAGACAGCTCGTCTGCCGTGCCACCAAAAAACAAACAAAAAAAAACATCCCAATAGTATTCTGAGCTTATTGCTTTTATATTTATGAAATCCTTCATTCAACCGATTGTTTGACTAGTCTGAAATATTAGGAATAAAATACAAGTATTTTATAGCGTGACAATAAAATATTCTGTTGTGAGTTTCCCCGAGTGGTCTCAAAGGTCACCAAGTTTATAGCCTTTTATAGTTAGCACAAATAGCAGGTATCCACTTGGATACCTGCTATTTGTGTAGTGTTAGTAACGTTTTTGTATTACTTAATGAAGATAACGTTTTATGGCCGTACCTCACCCTTTATGAACTTACGTAATTCTTTATGTAGTTTTTTATTGGTCGGGAAGTGTAGCCGTCGAGCCCATCTATTAGTAACTCAGTAACAGTGATTCATGCAATGCAGTAAAAAAGGACAAGAAGTAACATAACTAAACGCATAGACGCTGCACGGCAGAAAATGTTATTCCTTGCAGCTTTTTATTTTGTACCAAAGTCAAAATTCATTTATTCATTAAAATCTCAAGGATCACTTTGAAACGTCGGTTTTATCTACTGCCTGTTCCTACACGACCAAGCCAGACAAGAAAGGCAAGAAAAGAAGGCTGGTTATTCTTTTTAATGGTCCTATTACAAAACAATAGGTACCTACATTTTTTATCGAGTTGGAGCATTTTCAATCTGAAGAGTTATTATCATCTAAATAATCAGATATTTTATAGTATGCCTTTTTATATTTTTTTAAACTACGTTTTTACACTTGTTAATTGAAAATTTTTGTATATGTCTTGGGAGTTTGTTAAAAAAGCGTACACCTTGCCCTTTAAACGATTTACGAATTTTATGGAGTCTACAAGTGGCAACAGCGAGTTTATCTTTATTTCTGGTATTAACATTGTGATTATCCCTTTTTTTTAAACAAATTTAATATTTTTGTGAGCATACATCAGGTTTTCATAGATGTATAATATTTATTTCTTTAAATTTCTGGCGTAGTGATTCTCCTTACCACATGTCTCATGCATTAAAAGTAAGGACATTATTCCGATTTGGATCTGAATCGATCCAAATCATTCCAAATTGTTCTAACTCTAATAATATTCTGTTTCCAGATACTACCAATGCGTATCGTACGGTTCCCTGCCGACCGAAACCCACGAGTTCGCGTACTTCCTCGTGAACATGATCCTCATGTACGTAGTGCCTCTGGTGTCTACGCTCTATTGCTCCTCCGCTGCACTGCTGGAGATTATCAAGAGAGCCAACACTTCCAATGGTGAGTGAACATCGCAATATATTTCACTCCGAAAACAAGACCGAACAAGTATCCATTTTTATCGAAATACGGGAATTTACCGTACTGTACTACCAGTTAAGGTACCGATTTATTTCGAGTTCTTCCCAGAGTCTTCATCAGGGTGAGAACATAATATGAATTACATGACTGGATTGTAATTCATCCACTACTAAACTTTTACAGATCCAAACACATTATAGTAGACAGTTATAATAATTAATTATTACTTAAAAACACTCATCGGTTTTGTCAACGGAAGCGAAAACAAAAACGATTGGTCTGACGTAAAAGAATAACGGAATAACTGTTAACGCAGCTGCGCGAGAGTTTTAATGCAATACGTGGGCCAAATATAATGTACCCAATGGACAAGGACCTACCCTCTACTTTGTATCCTCACGGACCTGCCAACTAAGTTTAGGAAAAGGCTGGATAATGCCATCATGAGGAATAATACGTCAACACATAATCCTGGATCCACACTAAGATTCCCTGTGTCATGGCATTAGAAATTATGAATGTTTCGTGGTACCACAGCAGCCAGACTCGAAACAAATACATATATGCAGATGATGTAACCATTTGTCCCGTAGCGGGAATCAACGCCGCGCCTCTTTCGTATCATCCTGATCACCAGTCACACCAAAGAGGTCTTGAAGGTCATTAAGTTATTTTCTCAATTCCCAGATAAAATGCGAAGAAGCGGAGTTGGTATCCTCGGGCGGGCGCGGGCGCGGACCCTGAAGATGACAGTCACGATAGTTCTGGTGTTTTTCACATGCTGGTCGCCTTACTACTGCTATTGTTTGTGGTGAGTATATCCTTGGAGATCTCAGTAACTCTATCCCATATCGACCGCATGGGTGGAGACGAGTAACTCCTTAAGCGTCCTTTCGGAAAGGGACGAGGGAATGAGAGAATATACCTGAAACTTAAAATATCTAAAGATGGCTAGTTGTTTCATCTGTATTTTTTGTATATAATTGTATGAAAAAAATAAACATACAACCTTTCTATAGAGATGATCCATATGGGATAGGTATGGTCCCGTTAATCTTTGGGATTAATGGGACCATACCGCTCCTAACGAAAAATCTTAGGATATTCGGGAGTTTTAATTTTTGTTTTGTTACTATAACTAAGTAACAACATAGCATAGCTGAACTAAGGTGCGGTATCGATGATTTGGCAATTGTAATTTCTTACTCGCAAGGAGGTTTGTTTGTCTGCTACAATTTTTCTATAACACTCCTTAACCGATTTAAATGCTGTTGTTTTGCAATCGTTTAGTGTTACTTCAAGGAAGTCAGTTATGTTATTAGATAAAACAATACTTTTATAGGAAGTGCTTGCTGCAATAGACATAGAAATTGACTAGTTGAAATACTTTCATTTTGGAAAAAGTATACTTACTTTTTGTTTCAGGTACTGGATAGACAAAGACTCATTGAAGAGCCTAGACCCCGCCATACAGAAAGCAATGTGGCTGTTCTCGTGTACAAACTCTTGCGCCAACCCGATTGTATACGGTGTGTTCAACAGAAATAGGTGGACAAGAAATGTGAGTAGGAAAATATTGAATATTTGATTATTTTAGTTTTGTTCACTCAATATTTTGCCTTTTTTATGGTCTGATCAAGAGTTTTTGCTAATTTTATATTTGCTATGGCACACCAAAGCACAGTCATCTAAGAAAAGTAGGTATCATTGAGTTCATTGTTGTTGTGTTATGTCATTAATGTACATTACGAATAATAGCGGTCCAAGGGCGCTGCCTTGGGGTACTCGTGTTTCACAATTCTCTAAGAAGAGATAGATGAATGTATTGAATTGTTTCTGGATGCAAAAAGAAGTAAGCAAAAATATGTATCTTCTTATCCCAAAAGAAGAACAATTCCTTACATTTAGCTGTACTTTGTTCATACTTTTACGAAGTGTATTTACCATCGCCAGAAGTTGCAAGCTTGAGACCACAAGCAAGATCAATATTTTTTCAAAGTGTGAACATTCAATGGAACGAAATAGTTCAACAATTAAATAATAACAATAAACGCTGGACTTTTTCACACAGCACCGTTTAGCCCCAAACTAAGCTTTTACTATGGGAACTACATGACTGATATACTACCTAAGTTTTTTTTTTTAATTGTAATCTATTCGTATGAAATACGTTCGTATTCGTATGGATGTTTCTTAATTAGGTTTTATCGCCACAAGTTACTTAGGGGTTGCTGCAATGGATAATGGAAAACAGGTCGGGGATTTTAATTTTACTTGTATTACTTTTCAACCGACTTCAAAAAAGGAGCAGAATTTCAATTCGTCTGTATGTTTTAAAAAAATATGAATGTTAGTGCACCATATTGCCACAACTCTTATATCAGACTCTACAGTTGCTTATCGTGCACTTTTATATCACCTTATAGTTTAACCACTGAGCAAGTAATCATTCGTTTAAAATATAAAATGTTGTTGTTCCAGCACGCCCGATGTGGAAGCGGTAGTACCCGACGCGGCTCTCGGCTCCCCTACGGTGACTCCATGGAGATCTCCGCAGCTACCCTCAACCGGGCACGGAACTCGCTCGGAGACCGTAACGGACGAAGAGACTCCGCCTTCACCACTCACAATGGCACGCAAAAACACTGGAACACCATCAACAACAACCATGTGGACAATGGCATGGTCTAAACCCGAATACGTCACTTTTGCGGTTAAATTGTTGAGATGACCAATGATGGGCATAATGCACAAGTGTGTAACGGTTGTTCGGTAACCTTATAAAATAACGGTTCCAGAAAACGTTGTAGAAATAACGGTTTGAGAAATAGGTTACTTGATATAGTTAAAACAACGAGGCAGAAACGAAGCTTGTTTTTTCTCTTTCCTTGAGAAGGTTTTTGAAGTCTATGAATTCTTAAGCGTGTAAAAGAAATCTTTAAAATATAGTCTCGAAACATATCTAGGAGTTGTATGCGGAATAAGCACCTACGGCTGTCGATCATATGTTTTGTGCCATGCCTTGTCATTAGTTTTAAGAATATTACTGAAAACAGTTTATTTTATAAAATTAGATTGTAATTTAAATTTAAAAAAATACTCGTATCTTTCCAATATGTAAACTCTTTACATTCCAAAGAGCACGCTTAAGTTAATATTTATCTTCGTTTTATATTTATTCAATAAGACTGACTGACAGACAAAGTGGGTAATTATACCAACTTGTTACGTTCTCTAGGGCTATTTTTATTTTTTTGATGTTTATAAATGTTTTTAATATAGTGTATTATAAGACGTACGTTTTAGTGTAGAGCAGGTACCTTGGCTGTGAGGTGATAGTTTCTGTTATTCAATGAAAAACTGAATTTTGTACCAAATCTATCCATTGATGAAATAATAATTTTTATGAATAAATTATTGAAAATACTATTTTGTACGTCTATTTTATTGAATGTTCTGTTAGGTTGATGTTCTGCTAGATACAGTTATCGAAAAATTCTTTACAACAGAGTTATGTTTACCATCCTATTCCTTAAAATGGATCTTGTTAAAAAACAAATAGTGTATTTTTTTGTGGGCTAAAATCTCAAAATCATAAACTTACAAAATGTTTCATCTTGTGTTCAAATAACTTACAAATAAGTGCCTTAGTGGACTAGAACTATTATGTATGTAAACATATATGCATCTAGATACATTTAATATGATTTATCAAACAAAAAAACTTATTTATATTAAAACGCCTATGTTCAAAAACTAAATATTCTTACAAATTATTAATTGCTACTATGCAAGTTAAATTTATGATATTTTGGCCACAATTTAGACAACTTTCCTTATTATTGTGGATGTAAGATTATAAGAAGTTGAAAATTTAAATAATTTAATAAACTATCGTAATCCAAAATTAACATTGCTTTTCGTATTACTTAGAATACTAAAATAAATACTTTTAATAATTTATCGAAGAATTACAATTTTTATCGTTTGCAACGATTAAATTAATAAGGTTTAATTAATTAAATAGATATACACTTGTAGTGTCAATTCACTGGATTTGACTATAATATCATTTGGAATGCAATAACTTGAAAAATGACGATAACATAAGAACTAAGTTATGCTTTAGTATTATTATGGCACACATCTTGAGAAATATTATGTAAACTACATAGTTGACATGTAAACATCAACTACATAATTGTATAACAACAACATCCATACAAAAATACATGAATGTTTAAAACACTTTTTAAATGGTTATCAAAGTAGCTTGATCACTACAAAAAGTATCACGAAATATTTTAGGCATAAAATCTGTAAAGCCTCACATAGGTCCAATAAGAAAATAACTTTAGACAAAAAGACTCAATATATGATTCTACAAGTTTTTAAATGATAAATTACGTAAATATTTATACATTAAGAACACACAGACACATTTAAGCTCTAACTATACTTTTCAATACATGTATCTCTAAATTCCAAAATTAGAAATATTTATTTTGGTATTTCATCTTCAAACATGCATAAATTCATGACATCAAATGTTAAACACGATTGAATCTATTAAAACAAGGAAATACTTTACAACCATAACATTCAAGAACTACTCATCATAACGTCACGAGACGGTTTGTTATTGTCCTGCACGAAATAACGATAACGTTAGCCGCGCAACGGTTTTTTGAATCGTTATTTGGAGGAGGTTGTTGTTAGCTGTTTTGTTCAGTGTTCGCCCTTCTCTAGTTCGGTGAGTTCTTGTGTCTGTGCGATCTCACGGTCGTTAAGTGCTGCTCTGGTTTTCTCGTTGTCGAGGTCTCCCTGGGATAGCGAGGCTACGATAATGGCGCCCAATGCGTCGCAGACCACGTTGATTGTTGTGCGGAAACGATCACTAAAAAAAAATATTTTTAGCACAAATAAATAATAAATAAATAAATAATTCTGGTCATTTTTCACACAGCATCATCTAGCCCCAAAGTAAGCAGAGCTTGTGTTATGGGAACTACATGACTGATATACTACATAAATACTTTTTTTTTAAATACATACTTATTATACATAGAAAACACCCAGATCCCGAGACAAATATTTTCAGATGCAAACATTTGTCCCGTGGCGGGAATCGAACCCGCAACCTTCTGCGTCTCAGACGGACCTTCGCCCTCTGCGCCACAGACAAATGCGGCTTATTTTTGTACTGGGATAAAAAAACCTATAGCTATACAAATTTCACTGATAGTGGTTAAGCCACGAAGGAGATATTTTAGCATTTTAACTTTTAGTTACGTATTTATAACATTGGTAGGATTCGAGGAGACAAGATTTTTTTTTTTCCACCCTGTGTTAGATCAATGATTGGGGATTAAGGTATGGAGGGGGGGCTTAAAAGGGTAGTGAAAGGAAATAGTGCGCATCATCGAGTTAATAGAGCTTTTTATTTGCTACTAAAGAGGCAAACAATCATACGGCCCGGCCCACCTGTTGGTTAGCGGTTACCGTAGCTATAGACGCTTGCAATACCAGAGGTATCACTCACGCGTTACCTGTTATCAAAATGAATGATCTCATGTGTCTGTGTTATCGCCGGCCACCATACCCTTCAAACCGTAACACATACGTAGGAATAGGCATGGTTGTAGCACAACCTTGGACGAGCCTTTACCCAGAAACTACTACTCACAGCAGCCAATCAACGGCTAAAATGATAGAGACGTCCTCGGCCGGTAGATTCACAGTGTCTAGCACCATCACCATCGTTATCAAGCCTGCCTGAGGGATGCCGGCTGCGCCAATACTAGCTGCCGTCGCTGTTACACTGCAAAAACGGTTTTTTGGAAGTGATATGTTTGAAACGAATGGAAGGGTCTCACGTTGGTAAGCTTGAGGCACTGTGAGAATAGATGTATGAATGGTATTTTAGTTTGTCTAATCTATCTCATTTTGAGAAAAAAATAATAAAAAATTTGTTAAATTCAATAAAATCTAAACATAAAATTGAAAAAAAAATACTATAAAAAAAATCTACTTAAAAAACTGCAATACACAATAATTTAATTATTTTATTTCTCAATAATCTAACATAAACACCAACAGACACAAACATAGCCCTGACCCCATACTAGGACCATAGGAACCATAGGATTTCCTGTGTCGTGGGTATCAGGAACTACGAGTACCGCAAGTAAATGTTTGTATTTTATGCAGATATTTAATCCGCTTTTGGTTCGTTGTTCCTGATACCTAAAAAACAGGGGTTTTTATCGTACCCCACATAACGATAGTGTGTATGTTTTGGCAGTTTATTTATTTATCTCGATGCAATGTATCAGGGGTGTGGGCAGAGTGGTGTTTAGGAGGCTATTATAGTATGTAATTTTGTGCACCAAATTCGACTTGGAACTCTGTAACTATGGAAGCTACGGGTTATTAATTTCGAATATTATTTAATATTTTTTTCATTGGTTATGTAACATTGGTTATGTTGTGTACGTTTAAGAAAAAACTCTATAAAAATAAATTATGAATAATCTCTGTTTCTGTCACGTTCTAGCATAGATCTCTGGAACCTTTGCGTATTTCAAGATGATTTTTGCTATGACAAGTAGGTAATAACTATTTCTTTGGTTCCATAAACCTATTTTTTTTGTAAAATTTGCTAAATTTTCAATTATTTGATTTCCCGCATACTGCCCCTCTCACACGCGAAAACCATTAGACGCTATCACCTCTAGTTGTCTGCTACGGCATTTTTTACGAGGTGGACGGACGCTCGATTGCGCTCCAAATTATCGACCTTGACTTCAACCAGATAGGTTGTAAAAAAGTTTTGTAGTGTGTCGCATACTCTCTGAGACTCGCCAAAAACGCGCACCCTGTATATCACACAGCACTTAGCTTAAGCCACAATTTTGCCGAAGAACATGTCGTCCTTCCTAAACTGGGCGATAAAGATAGCTGCCTCAGCTTACCTGACAGCCACAATTTTTCCGAAGGACATGTCGACCTTCCTAAGCTGGGCGATAAAGATAGCTGCCACAGCTTCGTAAAGCGCGGTACCGTCCATGTTGATGGTGGCTCCGATGGGGATCACGAAGCGGGTGATCCGAGGGTCCAGTCCCATTTCGTCGCAGCAACCGATGGTGATCGGCATTGTCGCTGAGCTGGAAATTAAAGATTTAATGATATATATTTATTGCATACACCATAACCGGTCTCATAAATTCCATTCATTCATCTCTACATGAGACTTTCGTTAGGTATACATACAAATTGTAAGTACACCATAGACTAGAGGAAAGATATTTTTTTTTTAATTAAACAGCAAATTACGAGAAGTAGATAAAAAGACCAATATGAAATTGCATCCCCCATTCTTTTATTAAAATCGGTTCATAGTTGGCGAAGATATCGCGCAACATACATACAAAAAAACAGATGAATTGAGAGCTCTTTTTTTGAAGTCGGTGAAAATAAACAAAAACGAATTATTATTGACGTACTATAGCCTTATCCGTAGAAGCGATGTCTTCCAGACAACAAACTAATCAGAGCTTGTATTATGGGAACTACATGACTGATATACCTACTACTTGTATATTTTTTTGTTTACATAGAAAACACCCTGACCCGAGACAAAGATTCCCATTTCGTCAAATGGGAATTGGGAACAATCATTTTGTTAGGCACTAAACATTTCAGACCCACGCTTACGGGTGAGTTCGATTTTATAATATGTATCCCTAAAAACAGATATGTGCTTAATTATTATGAATTAAGATCACTTTTGGCGGACGGCCGGCGGGGCGTAGGTTTATAATTAGGGTACCGTTGTTGGCACACATTTGATACGGAACCTTTGAAAAACATACTCAGTCACTTAGGTACAACCTTCAGTACAACTACAACTATTATAATTTTGTTGGTAAACCAAAGCGTTCTAAAACTTTGTCTTCGTATGAACCTAGCCCATAATAAGAAATTTCCACCAGTAATTAAACTCTGTCCAAACTCACCTAGAAGCAGTTCCAAAAGCCGTGGCCATGACCTGTCCCATCCTCGCAATGTACCGACACGGCAGCTTCTTGGTGGCCAGTATGAACAGAATACTCAGTGTTCCGAAGCCGTGGAGGAACAGCCCAAGGAGTACCGTCATGAAGTACAGCCCCAGTCGACCGACCAGTTCAGCAAATGACTCTATCTCCATGATCTTTGCTGTCACTAAGAAGAACACGCCGAGAGGAGAAAGCCTGAAAACAATCAGAAAACTATACCAAGTGCATAACTCTATTGCTGACGTTGATGGGAACTCGGATGAGTTCCCGTCTCACGACCATTGAGCGTGGGCGCGGACAGTGCGCATAAGGAAGGACCTCTAAACGGTCATCGAAACTTCAGTAGGAGAATAGTAAAGTACTTGGTATTCGTAATATCCTAAAATGATACCAAACCACGATAATTTCAATGCTACAAGAAAATATTTGATATTGCCATGGGGTGGTCAAAATCCTATCTTCTTTACTACTGTATATAATTCATACTATTAGTACCTACTTCCCACTATTCACATGTCTTAAAATCCATCCTATCCTAGCGAATTAGGATATTAGCAAGTCGAAGCCTTGTTGGCCTAGTGGGCCCCGACTTCCGCGCACGCGGGCGTGGGTTCAATATTGATTCCTGCGTATACCTGAAACTCACCAAATAACCCAGCCAGTGATGATCATCATGGCTTCAGAGAGTGAATGGAAAAAGTTCTGGAGTGGCTTGCTCTGGTCTCCCATCTTGCCTAGAGTGATACCCAGGACTATGCTGAAGGCCACAAGGCCGAGCACATTACTACCGTTCTGATAGACACCTTTGATCTCGTAAGTTTCGAGTTGACCTGGAATGATAATGGATAAGATATTACTATTGGTACTCAGGCAATTTCAGTTTTAATATATTGCATCATCCTCGGAAAAAGCCTGTAAGTCCACAACTGGACATTGTAATCCCCTAGAGTATCCTGGCCACCTCCAGTGACGGACTTGCCAACCAATGACTGGTATCTACCAAACGAAGAAGAGGAATATATTCTTCACTTTAGGAGAAACACTTTGCCCTTTATATTTTGACACGTTGGCTTAAAATATTTGTTGCGCGAGATATTGAATCTGGAGCAATTTCACCCAAAACTTATAAAGACTGCCCCTTTGAAAAAACGGACTGCCGCTTATCTTAAAGATTAGAAAATCTTACCTTTAATTGACTTTTCATCATACACCAGTTTTGTACGGTACGAAGCTATTGTAGCCTGGGCGATGTTTTCAGGGAACACGTTTCTGAAAATATTAATTCGTCCTTTTATAGGTTCTTTTTCTGCTCACACTGAGTTAGGTCAGTGACCTGACCAGAAGGTTTCACATGAGCACCAGGCTAACCGTTTTGTCTAAAGAAGAGCAAAAAGACAAAAGTCTGAGTTATTATTTGTTGCAGGAATATGGTGGTCCTGAGAAGAATCTAGTGACCGATGGCTTAAGGATTGGATTAAGTTATTAATCAAATTAATAAGTTATTATATTGCTAAATTATTATGAGCTAATAGAATGGTGCTTTGCTTGGATGGAACAAGAACCATTTATCATCAGCTTTGGAGTATATCAAGTTCATATAAAGTAGTTTTGGAGATTTCGTGCACTGTGTGTGCAAACATTTAAAAACTAACAAACAAACTTTGAATTACCACAGATAAATGGCCAAGAGATGAATTTAAATCAAGGGTACCTTGATTAGTGAATAGCGAAGGTCAGTAGTCTTCCGGCCCTTTATGTTCATAAAAGGAGTATTAATAGAGTCATATAAGACCAAGTTTCTGTACATATGAAGGTCGCATGTTTGTACAATCTATAAATCATATCCCTAACTAGTCTGAGCTGTAAAACCAGAAGATTCTAACAGCTGAAGACGTGTTTAGCTTCTTTTTTTTTACTAGTTGAGTCTAAAAAGGTCCCCCCCCTATACAATAAGGAACTATAGTAACTTATTATACAATTTACAAGAGCAGTTTGTCACCTGGTCAAACCCGCCAACTGCCGTGTGAAACTGTGAGCATTGTCTTATTGATGTTTCGGTTAGGGTCACCATTTTGCCTTTTTAATAACTGACTACATTTTAACAGATAACCCCGACTTGGCCAGTGTCATTGTTCAACTGAGGTACTGTGTACAGAATTTTGATGAGAAGAGCCTTCAACCTAGTGCTACAAATATGGTTCTCGTACGATATCATTTGAAACCTTTGACACACTTGTGGGCGTCTGCATTAAGTTTAGGATAGGGCGTATGCGTGTTTTTTTTCTTTACCTAAGCTTAAAACAGATGAACATTATAAACTATTGTATAATTTCATGGCCCTTAACATGCGGGCAAAATAATTATCTGATCGCCTTGATAATCCCAAGAATCACATAGTATTCAGTTACTCGAACAATTGTTCTTCACACCATCAATTAACCCATAAGATAACGTGTCATTCATAGTAATAATTCACAGTAGACAGCCCTAATAATGCGTATCTAGGGCGTAGTATAAATAACGGCTTGATCATGAGTGACGAGAAGGGAACCGACGCCCGCACCACTTCACTGACATTACATTGCAAAATACCAATTGTAGCGACAGAACTAACACTACACGCATACATTGCCATATCTACTTTACAAACGAAATGGCACACGGATGGAAGACAGCAATGGCCGTTCTAACTGACGATTCAGAAGTAATTCCGAAGCTATTGCGGTTTTGTAGTGATGAATGGGTAATGGATAAAATTGCGAGTAATAAAGATGTCATTATCATGAATCAGAAGAATATAATAGAATAATCGTTTATTTTCTTACTGTGTGTACAAAGATGGAATAATTTGGTAACATTTAATAACAACAGTTGCCCTTCCTGGGCATACAATAATAAAAAGACATCTACAAAAATAAACAGGAAACATTATTATACTTACATTAGAAATCATCATCAAAATATTAATTTACGTTATAGAAAACTGTTGAAATCAGCCATTTTTTTAGAGAGTTACGAAACATTGGACCATTTAAACTTTTTATAACAAGTGAAGAGGTAAATGTCTGTTTTTTTTTTAGGTAAAGCCAGCTGCTTTTCCGACACCTTCAACGACCAATAAGGCATCGATTTTTGTATTTTCCACTGCATAAAATACAAAAAATACATGTTTACTGCATAAAATACATGTTTGTAAGAATTGAAGGAAACGAGACGTGTCCCGTGACGATCATCACCATCATCCGTTAGTTCCTCGCATTTCATTCATTCAGCCTAATTCATCGCAATTCTACCGGATGGCGGAATGTCCTGGCACCTATTAAAAGTATTACGCCAATGTGTTAGCGCCATTCATTTAAATGGCACAATACGCAAATTAGATTACACTAAACTTGATACGGCGCACTTTTATTGGGGAAAATATGTAAAAGCTATGAATGATGCAAAAAGTTAATGCAGTCCTATTACATTGAACAAACAAGGTTAAAAGATGTTAGGACTCTACAGTGGCGGAAAGGCATTGAGCTACCTAGACTTCCATCATTCAGCGGGTTCTACTTCGATCACTATTCGAGTACCTTTTCGAGAGTCGTATGGCAGGCCATTGCCACTACAACTTACTAAATCTGATAGTTGTGTCGCTGAATTTATCATGCAAATAACCAATTTCAATATCTGCCATTTATAGTTTATTTATCTTCTCTACCATTGGTAAATTGGTGTATCAAGATTGACAGTTTTGTTTTGTTTCACAATAAAATAATTGTGAATCAGAGAGCTTACCTTATCAAATCGAGTAATGTGTCTAATGTTAGTGAATCTTTCATCACTATTTTGGTGGTGTTCATAGAATGAGCAGCCTCGGGGTCCTTGCCTGGCTTGATGGTGGTGACCAGTGCTATGCCCAACATGACGGCACAGACAGTCGTCGTCATGTAGTAAATAATGGCGCGGAGACCCACTCTGAAAAATGCCATAGAAGCCGATATAGTTAATAATTTAAAAATAGAACGCTAAAAATATATTTAACAAGATTTTAGTAAAACAGCTAACTTGATTGCCGTATAGTAATGTCTTATTTACAACCTATATAAAGTTCAAATCTGAAATTTGGTGATGAAATTATTTTTAATACACTGTCGCAGGTGTATTGTATTTGTATTTTATTTATTTATTCAATTTTTTTAAAAGTTTATAATACAATAGTTCGTTTATTCATACAACTATGAACAAGTAGGTATATACAAAAAATACAGATGAAACAGATCCAAAGATCTATCTAAAGATCGACATATTTATTCCAATATTAACAAAATATATATTGTATACGAAATGTTACATAGAGGATGAAATATTACACATACACAAATCACTTAAAAATACACAATAAGACAGACAAAACCAATAACGAAATAAACAATAGGTAATAATATATAAGGTGAAATCAAATTATTGAGGTGAGGTATGTACCTCACCTGTGAGATAATGTATCGGGTATACATCTGTGATTTCTTTGGTAAATAAATACATTATTATTGGCAACAGACGTAATGACAGACAGACGAATAAACAAACTCAAAATACCATCCACGACCATAGTTGTTGGCGATTGGTAAAGGTATACATTTCACGATTTTCGACGATAAAGCCGCTCTGCTGCTTCTACTGCTATTCAAAAAATTGCATCAGATTCTCACATTTACATTTTTTTTTCGTTGTACAAATAAATAAATAATAAATAATGCTGGACATTTTTCACACAGCATCATCTAGCCCCAAACTAAGCAGAGCTTGTATTATGGGAACTACATGACTGATATACTAATAATATACTTTTTTTTGTAAATACATACATATTATACATAGAAAACACCCAGACCCGAGACAAACATTACAAACATTTGTCCTGCAGCGGGAATCGAACCCGCAACCTGCTGCGTGTCAGGCGGGCCTTCGCCAACTGCGCTACAGAGGTCGTCAAATGTTACAATCTTTTACATTCTACGATTGTATGAGAGACAAATACAAATATCTCGCTTGTTATATAGAGGGCTTGATTTCACAATGTGTATAGATGTAGGTTAATTCCCAAAATATTCACCTTGACACGCGACATCTTAACGAGTTCGAAGCTAGTGGTGTTGTTTTGTTTGAAATACTCATATTTTACTAGAGTAGATCGAAAATAATTTACAATTTACAAATTAAAAGTCCAATGAGCAATTTCATCACCTGTTTTTTCACTCTGTGCAATGTTTTTTTTCGTAAAATGTGTATGGGAACCTTGATATAATTATATCCTACACATTAAAAAAAAACATTAAAATTGGCTCACAATTGGCGAAGATATCGCGTAGGTACACACAAAAAAAACATACAGACGAATTGAGAACCTCTTTCTTTTTTTGAAGTCGGTTAAAAAAAAAAGAAAATCATTACAGTGTAAAAAATAATACCTTCTTAAAAAATATTTTCTTGTTCCGTTTTTCTACCTCTAGATTATCCAACGGCGGCGATGAAAAACATCGAACAGAGACGAAAGTATCTCGTAATTTTATGTACTAAAACTAGCAAATTATATTTGACAAGGAGATAGGATTTCCACTATGATCGTTACCGAGGCAACTAGGGTTGTCTCATTTAATACTCACTTGCCGGAGAGACTCAGGTCCAAGGAGCCGATGGCCGACACGATAGAGGAAACCAGCAGCGGAACGATGAGACACTTCAGCATCCTCAGGAACAGTTCTCCCGGGTACTGGAAGTACATCACGTCTCGTCGCGACCACTACATATAAAAAAAAAACATTTTGTATTAGTTTAGTCTGTTGAGATAGGTTGGCTAGATATTATCTGTGGCCCACCCTAAACCGAGCTTGTATAAGGTTGTAATTGTAGGTTGATCAAAAAGGGACCTCAACGAGCCATCTCATACGAGAGGTAATTGAATCGAGTATGAAATGGTTTTAGTCCCTAATTAAACACTCAACTTTTCACTGAACATTCTAGAGATTTCGCGGTAATACCAACCACCGGGTGACAACAGAAAGTTATTTTCTCGTAACAACGAGGAAAAAACCCCATCGTCTACCTATTCACACTTTTGTAACTGGTATCAACAATTATGAACTAATAATAATAATAATATGTAAGTACCTAATATTTTCCAAACATTTCTATTGACGCTAGAGAGATGAATTCATCCATAGAAGACCAATGAACCCAAACCATGCGTCTTAAGTAAGACTGTGAAAGATAAAGACCAGTGTCACGGAGCTGACCTCTATACCGGAAGCGCGCAATCCCCATCCTAGCAGTGTGCCGGACAGCACGCCGATGACTGTAAAGATTGTCAGAAGGTTCTCTCGGATAAACTTGAAAATCTTCTTCCTTTGGTTCTGCGGCGGCATGATGACTCCTTTGTTTCTGGGAACAAGAAGGCACGATTTAGATATGTCTTTTGTGTAGGTATGTAACTGTGCTGAGTGAAGTACTGAGCTAATGACCAACCTTGTGCTAGTGAGCTAGTACCTAAGCTCTGAAATTATATTTACAACAACAGCTTACAGGAGTCTGTTGCTGAAACTACGCGTCCCCCAAAGAGAAAATGAAAAGATAAAATGTTTTAGCATTCATTCAGCCTATTATCACTTCTTTATAAATTGCGTAATTCAATGTGCAGTGTTGTTAACAAATAAATAAAGAGTTCTATGACGAACCACCGTGGGCCACGTCCATCGACTTCCCACAACCTTTAAGATGTCATCGGTCCATTTTAGCCTTAAGGCCTGCGACTTTTATCAACAGTTGCCGCTTAGGTAAAATATACAGACAAATAAAATGTTATGAGGACGAATGAAGCGGAAGAGCTATGCCAGGATCGTGGCTAGTGAAAATACGTGGTTTCTGTCTTCCTCTCCGAGAAACAGGTGTGAATTTATGTATGTACTTAATCTGTCAAAGCAAAAGCTCTAACTGATCTGTCTGTCCGTCCGTGTGTGTGCTACACCCCGATTTGTAGGTCAGTTTAAAGCGTATCAAGATACAATTTGGTATGTAGACGTGCTTTGATCACTAAAATAAAAATAACATAACTTTTAGCGCTCATTCATTTCCGGCCTGCGACTTTTATTAACAGTTGGTAAACCAACAGGTTGAGTTGATTTTTGAGGTCCTCTGAGACTAAAGTTTAATCTATTATAGATTATTACAAAAATGACCAGGACATAGGTCTCAAAGAAAGAGTGCCAATATGTTGGGCCACCTCCATCCACCAAGTACCTGCAACCTATGAGGTCAATTGAATGAGGTCGTATGCATCGTAGCATTCTTTATAATACACTAACCTCAACCACGGATACACCCGCGTGGTACGGATAAAATGTAGCATATATGTTATTCTAAGTCACAAACTATACCTGTTCCTAGTAACATCCAAATCAGCTAGCCATAACGAAGAGTATCCAAACATATAGATATCGAAACTAATACTTAGATTTATAATATTAGTAAAAAGGATAGGATAGGATAGTACTAGACATTTTCCGGGAAGATCATAAGGTGGAACCTGCTATAGTAATGAATGAATGAATGAAAATACTTTATCGTACACCTTATGATATAAATAAAATAAACAATAATACAATAAGAAAAGGTACAATGGGCGGTCTAATCGCTTAAAATCTCTTCCAGACAACCTTTGGATGGACTAACAAAGTTCAGGCGTTCTAAACAGACGGATGGCGACGCATACCGTTGTTATATTTGGCACTCATCCTGTGTTTTGTAACCGATTACTTTGACACGTGGACTACGTGACATTCGTTGTACCTACTGTGACATTTATATAGTGACTAGATGATGAATGGAAATCGTAATTTCTGCAGTCTGATTGAACAATGAGTTTCATGGAAAGCGATTTGTACATCCTGCGCTTGAAATTGACATTCAAGGTCAAAAATTGTTTTTATAGATACCTTCTTATTCTAAGTGGGGGGACTAGCGTCCTTTAAATAACAAACACGTTCACGACTGTATTCCAAACATTACATTTGGCAATGGCCGCGTTTTGAGTTCTCTGACATTAAAAGGGTATTTTAGTGTTTAAAAGTTCTAGTATCTATAGTGTAGCTACTTGCAGCACGCAACAGGCACATATTCACAAATTCCTCCTAGCAAGTATAAGCCATGTCGAATCATTTTTTTTCTTTTTAAAAGTACCTACACATCTACTTCAGGTCTGTGTTATTCTGTTTTGGTCAAATAGGTAACATGTGATAATTTCTATGCTAAACCTTTTATGCCATCTACATAGTAAGCTTTGTTAAATTAGTCTGACCTGCTACAGAAAAAAAACGTTACATTGTGCAGTATTTTAGCATAGGACACGTGGGATAGCGCTCCCCCATCCGCGGGGGAGCGCTGCGGATATCTTTATTTAGTGATACGCGATCAATGCGCGTCCCCCTTCGCTCACACGCACCCACCGCACCTGATCTACTGTCCTACTGGCTGTGTGCGGAGTTACAGGACCTTTAATCATAAACAGTCCATACATTACCACTAATAAAGATCATTTTAAAATATTATAAAGAGGAGATGTTTGGATTTAGGAGGTAATCTCCGAAACTATTATATTTAAAATGACCATTATTTTTTATAGGTTGTACCTATATTATTCCGTTAGAAGTAAATAAGTTCCGTTAAAGGGCTTATTGTGAAGACAAATTTTACTACTTTTTAACCGAGTACCACGCGGGAGAAACAGTGGGCAATAGCTAGTTTTAAAATAAATACTAGCTAGTTTTTAAATGTTCAATTACTATAGGCTATTATGAGGCTCATTTAAATCATGATCTGAGATCTCCTATGATTGGTGATTGTGGGCCTCGGTACCTACCTATTTTCTAAGCTAATACGTAGCAGTAAAGTATATGGCGTTTAATGTCGCCTATTGACATCTTTTACTCCAGTAGCATTGCTAATGAGTTTCGGCCCCAAAAGAAAACTTTTTAATAAGCAAATAATGTTTAATTTCAGTCTAAACATCACGACAGGTGTGTTGTTTTTAAATATATTTTTAACTGCTTAAATAATGGAAGTTGTCAGCAAAAATATGTCGAAAGTCGAAACAAGCAGGGTTAGCATGAGAACTATAAACAACGGTTTTGTCGACGGAAGGGAAGACCATTTTTGGCTCACTTTTGTGATGAGGTTTACCTAATTAGTGCTAATTTCTCTTCAGCACACTAGGCATTAAAACCTAAGACGACGGCGTTATCAAAGGAAGAGAAGATAAAAACTATGTATTTATAGATATATTTTTAAGACACCATCATTTCAAGTAAGTATTTTTGTGTGTGAATATACAATTTATTATAGTGTTCTATTGTTTTCTATAAATTATAAATTCATCGGACTTCTAGGGTTGGTCGCGCATGGGAAAATGGTGTAATGAATTTACTTAATTTAATAGAAAAAAAATTCTACAAAAGATGAGTTTTTTTTTGTTATTGTTTATTCCGATATATCCATTTAATAACTGCGTATTCTGATTTTTTTATCAAAATATTCCAATGACTTTATCACAAAAATTTTAAGTCTACACAAACTGTTATCCTTAGGAAATTATCTGTTGAACTATACTTATATGTAGGTACTTATATGTACTTGCTCATATTTAACATAACAAGCATGAGGTGATTCTGTTAAGTCACAAGGTTCCCCATTTCCCTACTCCTTTTGGACCATGTTGCTTGAATGACCACTTGGTAACTTAACACTTGGTTCCGATCGGGATCAGGCAAAGTCAAAGTCAATAATGTTTTTATTCATTGATATCACAAGTTTTTTGCTGTCCCTACCGGAAACGTCAACTAATAAACTACATGAATTCAAAATGTTAAAGTATGTTTACGCCTTCTATTCTTCAAGCGCGACCAAGCCTTGAGCTGTACCTATGTACAAGCTAAAACACCTAGTACAACAATATAAAAAAAAAAAAACTATTGCAGCGCCCCTTTGTTGTCACACAAAACCATTGCAAAAAACAGCAGTTTAATAGTAAATTCGTTTCAAAGGTAATTTTAACAGACAAACGCACAAACATTATCTTATGGCAAAGACATAAATGGGCTTCTGTCGTCGCGGATAAAAAGATTCATACCAATTAATTTCATGTTTATTATACGCCTCAACAAATTTTTGACAATACTACTTTCGAAAATGAACTAACGTCAATAAATTTGTAGACCTCTCTTAGCAGTTGCTACGCCCGCGATGTAGATTGTTTTTTTAAGTAATTAATACGTGTCACATGAATTAAAACACTAATTACAATATAACCAATTTTTATCCCATTTTATGCAATAACTGGATGCGACCTACACTGCTACAATACAGCTTTTGTTAGCGATGCGATCATCAACAAAAATAAATTTTAAAAAAGTTGGTATTACCGCGAAATCTCTAGAATTTTACTGAGATATTTTATTTTCTCGCAATCTAGTGTTTAACTCGCGACTAAAACCATTTCATACTCGATTTCGAAATGGCTCGTTTTAGTCCCGCACGGAATACTAGAATGCTAACTCATGTCCCTTCTTAAACAATCTGCTATTACGACACTACAGAAGTTTTGCTTTTCCAACCTTTTTCGACACTACGAAAAAGTGTGAACCGAGAGACAACGAAAAAAAACCTTTATGTGCTTCTCAAGTTCCCGGCCTAAATGGGAATAACCCTCCACGACTCCGACCCGCGAAGGATTATTCCCACTTGTGCCGGATTCGCGTGAAAAAGTTCTGATTGCGATCGCGACCTACGTTCACCGTCCATGACAGCTAATTCTCCATAATGTCACACTTGACGTTTGTAGATAAGTAGACTCTTCACTTCACTTCTTTACCCGCAAAACAATGAACTCTGAGTTTGTATGAGGGCTTAGCTTGCTCTAGGCGTAGCAGATATTAATACAAAAAGTACACACTTCGCCCACTACACTTCACTTCTTGATTTTGTATTGTGTGGTTATTTGTCTCAAGTCTACTATTGCCCTCTTCATGCTAGTGCCATAAACTTTTGGAGATGCGTGTTTAAGGTATTGTAGTACGTAACTCAATCATCTAACAACATCAGTATGGATAATCTATACGTAGATAAGTGTAGATTGATTTTCTAGGAAGAGGAAAGAAACAAATGAAACATATCAATTCTTCTTAATAGTGTAAAAACTATATTTTATATCAATCGCATAGACATTTAATGCATAGTAAACTGAAGGGTCTCGGATTTACTACGGGTCGCTCAACTACTAAAACAAGCTGGTGCTGGTGTTGAGTTAATTTATATAGGAGAAATCGCGTGACGCTTTAGGCGTTTTTTGTGATTTGTCCAATGTATTTGATTGTGTAGACCACGACACATTGATCCGGAAACTACACCATTATGGTATTAAGAGCGTTGCTCTAGAATTTCTCACTTCCTATTAACGTGACATAGTAGAAAGAGTTGACGTGAATGGAAAGCGTTCTCCGAGTTCTTTGGTTACTATAGGTGTATCGCAGGGAGCAATTCTTGGACCGTTTTTGTTTTTGGTATACATTAATGATCTACCCCATTTTATGAGGGACGATCACGAGGTTGTATTGTTTGCAGATGACACATTCTCTAAGATTGTCAAATGGTTCAACGTAAACAATCTTCTTCTAAATGAAAAGAAAACAAAGATTATTAGATTTACACTACCTAATGTTACACAAGTTGAATCAAATATTAAAATCAAAGATAAAGAGTTGGCTCTTTTAGACTCCACCGTATTATTTTAGGTATCATCCTAGGTAATAAACTTAAATGGGGCCCTCATATTGATAAGTTGTCGTAGAAACTTAGTTCTGCGGCATACGCAGTTAAAAAGATCCGTCTTTTTACAGACATACTTCCATATCATTATGTCATTATGTCGACCGTCCGTAGGGGAGTGCCGCAGATATTTATAAACACCGTTTTTATGCTGCAGAAGAGGGCTGTTCGTGCAATTTATAATATGGGCCCCAGAGAATCACTACGCCAAAAGTTTAAAGAAATAAATATACCTAATGGGATTCATGTACGTACCTGTAATTTCACCGGAAACTATACCCTTCAAACCGGAACACAGCAATGAGAACATTTAGCTTGCTGGTAACACGAACATAACAACCCTGTGCTAGACGCGAAGTTGTTTACAGTATGTACGAAAACCTCGTCAAATCTGACAGGGCATTGTGACGAGATCGATTATTGTTCTATTAAGAAAATAAAAATCGTTTAAGCACTTATTTATTTCAGTTAATTTAAGAGGGCATCACCTCCACAGACACATTAGAATTTTGACATTCAACTTCGCTAGCGCACTTGTGACTTGCTTGCATTCATATTCATTTATTCATTGCATGCGTATTCAGTACCCTGTCAGGACTATCCAATTGAACTATGATATACTTAGTTACTAATCAAATATTTAATGACAATTATTAAATGACATTCGACGATCTTCTCGTCACCTCTCGTCAATTGTATTAATAAAACTTGAGTCACTGAACAGGCTTGGATAACTGCAACATTTCCGCTGTAGGTGGAACCTCGGCATTTTAAGCAGAAACATCCCAAGAATTTCGATGAAGGTTCTAGGTTAGGATCTCGTAGCCTTATAGTTGGTAGAGCTCCCGCGTACCAAGCGGGAGTTCGCGGGTTTGAGTCTCGCAGAATAATAGAAATAATAGAATCATGTGCAAAATTGACCTTGGCCATTGTCACTTGAGTCAAATTGTTGTCAAAGCAGTATGACATCTCACTAGGTCACTGCGTTTTCAATTAATATAAAATAAAAACCTCGCCGCACCTTGAGACCCCAGATAACGTTAAGTAAGTATTAACTCCTTCCATATTCAAAATATTCCAGAAAACAATATATTTGAAAGTTTAGCTTTAAGTTAGGTGGGACTAATTCTGCAATGATTTTATACTACTATACTATACTAGGTATTTTTTCTGAGATTGGTCAGTGAGGTGAAATATCGAGATATCGAAAAATGCTGAAAGCATTTACTTCTCCCCGCTTTTAATAAAGATAAAAATAAAACTGCATTCAAAGGTTTAGAGAAAAACCATATAACACGACTCGGGAACCCAAGTTAACCAAACCCTCATCAACCGCAGCTCCTCCAAGAAACAGGTATGCCTTGTTTGTAAAATCATAAAGATCATTTCACTGCCTGAAGCAAAAAATAGTCCTATCACCAATCGTAACTAACTATGCCGAATGCAATTTGCGTCAACTAGCGTTTCCGCTCCTTGTCAAGGCAAAGCTAGAGACAGCATTCTGTGGACATTACTTTAACACTGAAATAAACAAGTGATTTTTTCTACAAAATGTTTTTCCATCATTGATTGCTGCACCCCCTAGTGACATCTGGCGATAAAACCTATCTAAGAACCATATTTTAAAACAAACAAATTGCAAAAAAACCGTATTACAAATCGAATTAGAATTATTTAAGCTGATACGCTGTTTCGGAGATCTATGGTAACAAACACACAAACGAAACCCTTTATGGCAAACGCATTAACGGACTCCTGTCGTTGCAGGTACAAAAATAACTAGTGTTTTTATGAAAACTTGTTCACTGTAGGTAATGTTCAAAATCACCCCTTTCATCCTATATACCATAGGACCTATGCTATGCATGTACCCGTTTTATTAGTGGTAAATAATTACGCAGGTATATTTGTAGGAATACAGCATAGTGTCTGTAGATAATTAAGAATCTACTTTAATTTATTAATTATTAATAAGTAAGGTCATCTGGATTTCATACACAGGTGTGATCCAATGAGTCCTCATTTTTTCTTGGTTATAAAATAATAGTTTTTTCTTTAGAAACGAGATGACCGCTCGCTTATAATATGAATTTCTGACATAAGGATATCCATATTTTTCTATCGCTGCGTCGAGATTTGATCAGTCATTTGCAATATGAGTAACGACAATTTAAGCACTTTGAGCACCAGTTGAGTGCCTATTGTAGCTGAGATAAGGGACTAATAATGCAATTAATTTGCAAACATTTCAACTCAATTTACATTACGATTCCAATAATATAATTGACATACATCAGGATTATTTTGATAAAAGCTTTCGCGTGAACTGCGCAGTTTTCTTGTTCACTGCTTGTTTAATTAGCGAATGAAACTTACCACTTTTATCGAAAAACAGAAGATTTTCACACAACACTCAGTAGTTTAGTGATAAACACAGCATAACGTGATCGTGTGTTCGGAGCGCGGTGACGACACGTGCGCCGCGTTTTGCTGCCGGGATGATACTGAAACTGTAGATATTGTATCCTGGAGTGTGGAATCCTGGGCGGGCGGTGGAAGGGGGAGGCGATTGATCTGCGAGCTTCCGGCCTTTATGCCCTGAATGAAAGTCGTCCCACTACGCGTTTCGAGCGTAGCACTTAATCTGACAGGTCGTTATGGAAATTGTGTAGGTACTTTACGAAGTTGTTAGCAAACAGTTAAATAAGATACGCAAACTCATTATTTAGTTATAAAACTGTGTAACTATGACGGTTATAGTATTATACACAGTGAGTACAGATATTATAATATTAGGTATTAATGTAAGAGTAAGCTATTTTCGGAAGTATAATGAAATTGATTATGATCTAGCTAGTTAATGTAGCTAAGTCTGTAGGTTGGCCGTTTGAATATACATTTTCAAAGAAAAAAATACACTTTAATCCCCATTTGGAAATCGACTGATCAAACCTGAATTCGATACATGCTGATACGTAGATCCGGGAAGAAATTAACATGTCCGCGCTTTACAAAGTAGCATGGCAAAATATTTTTTGACGATCTTTTCCTTTACCATTTTAAGCAAGTGTTAAATGGCCATAAATATAAAAAAATAACGACCGGGTTCGAAGTCACGACCTTCGGATCGGAAGTCGGGGTACGACCCACTAGGTCAACACAACTTTACTCTCAATCTTGAGTTCGATACATATTGATACGTAGATTCGCGAGGATATCATACTTATCTACACTACCTACACTTATGTTATAGAGATGTAAAGTTTGTAAGTAGGAGGTAATAGCCAAAACGAAATATCCGAGTTCAAAAATTCTGTCACCAATATTTAGACCGGACCTTCAGAGAGCACAAGGGCTGTATACTATCACTTTAAAATAAAAGGCCTTTTCGTGGAGAACAATTTTGCAACATAAGTCGATGAAATAACGATCGAGATAATACGTTTTTTACGAACACTGCTTTATCGGTAAGAGCTGCTCGTTAAGATCCGGGTAGGTACCACGCAGGCGAAGCCATGAGCAACAGTTAGTATTCTATTTAATACGAAATTAAATGATATTATCATATTGGTTGCATAATAAACCGTCTCGTTTATCTAATTCAGAAAATCGGAATAGATTGGTCTACGACCTGAAATAATAAACATGTAGGTAGGCCTATTATGGTCTCGGTAAGTTTTTATCCACGTGAGCAGGCAGAAGCTACGTTTATATTATAACACTTACAACTTGGTAGAGTCAACAGAACAAGACATAAGTTGTTGATTTTTTTTATATTTAGGTAGGTAGGTACACCATAATTTTTCGTTGCAAAATAATATTTTAAATAGGCTCTTTATCATGACACCATCTACGATTATATTTTTTATCTAAGACCATTATAATTTTCAGCAGCAGAGTTCTGCAGGTCGATTATGATGTAGGTATATTCTTAGAACATTTATAAGACTTAATTTATTTCGAATTTATTAATTACTTTAGATGTTTCTTACACCAAAACGCAACGATCTTAATTACCTAATTGACAGAATAAAATTATCTTAGCTTAAACGTAAGTACTACTCTCAAATAGATACTGATAGTAACAATTATTAAGACTATCGTTAATGTCTACCTTCATGTTAGAACTCTTACCAGAAATCATTTAAAGTATGAGCGCCCGTTGAGTAGGTAGACTATGAGAGAAATTCATCCATGGATGACCAATCATTGCAGCTATTTGCATTCCCATAATCGCGTTACTAGTGGCTTAGGTAAGTAGGCACCTAAATAAAACTCTGATTAAGTAGGTAGATACCTACCTACTTATCATAAAAATGACCACATTTTAGGCAATTTAATTGTATGGTTGAACCAGGATTATGAGGATGTGCCAATTTGTGAACAGCGGTTAAGGTCGCTTATTAATTAGTTTTAATTACAATAAATAGGTGAGGAAACTATTTAGAGCAAGGCCGTTATATAATACATATCATCCTTTATAGGTATACCTACCTACCTAGTATCTGACGGTAATTCCTGAGGGATCCCGGATTACTAATCACAAGCGTTCACCTTCGAGCAGATTAAATACGCTTTTCGGTAAGATTTTGATTTTCAAATTTAACTTTCCCGTAAATTTTGCAGTCGTTTGTGACTCTTTACAATAATGCATAAAAAGTTTAGTTAGTTCTTCTAACTTTTGACGGCTCTTTGGTCCTAAAGATCAAATATTTGGCAACTCGCTTCACTCGCTGAATTCTTTTACTTTAATAATAGCTGTTGGCTGCTCTCTTCTCCACTCTTAGAACTCCTGAATGTTTGCGTCTCTCTTTTAACGTCTCGTTCTCCGGTAACTTTTATTAAATGTGCGGGCAGCTTTGGTCTGTGGTAGCTTCACGAGGTGAAGTCTGATCTTTGTTCCAAAAAACCATCAAAATTTTCGGAACTAGCACCACTCGCCGAGGCCGTAGAACAGTAATAATTTTGCACTGAACGGATTGGCTGAGACTCTAAATACTACCAAGTAACACCTACCGTAAATTAATAAAAAATGACACAAAAAGTTATACGATTTAAAGTTATAACAAACAGCAGCATTTATTAGAGACGCATTGTTCTGGTAGTGATCTGGATCAGTTGAGCTATCTAAAGATCGTTTGCAACATAACTCAACTGTATAGCTAGCAAGTTATATTGTGTTGAGTATATATAAGTAGGTACTATGTAGGTCTACGAATTCAAGATCTTTGGCTTCTTTTCGTATGTCACTGTCAGTCCAAAGATAATCATGTGTAACAACGAAATCCTCATCATTACTTATAAATAATCTGTCTGTGCTGTAAACTAAATAAACTTTTGTTTGTTGTGAATTGATGGATAACGATTTTTATTTTTTGCATCTTTTGGATCTGGATGAAAATCATCAGTCAGTAAGATTTTCTTGAAAATGACCACTACCCCTGTAAAGCTTTGGGGAGAAATGGAAGAGGAATCTGACAATGAAACGATATTACAAAGTGTGAATTTCAATCCCATTATTGAACTTGGAATGCAAAATATACCTGAAATTCCTATCACGGTAAAATCCTCACCAATCGAGCTTCCGGAGCCCAATTTGATCACACACACAATTCAGCTGCACGCATGTTGTAGGCAGCTAGAGTCTACACTCGAGCAAGTAGAAACCGCCTTGACTAAAAGCACATTAAAACAAGAAATGTTGACTTTACCTGACACACCTCCTCAGCCAGAGAGCACTTTGAAATTAAAACATGAACCAACCCCAGGAGTAAACTATCTGCCAAAAGTATACAATGAGTTCTCTACTGGGATAGGGCCAGTGATATTGCCATTCACCCCTGAGAGTCACAAACGGGCTCTAAAACAGTGTGCTGCTATAGCTTTGGCCTTTATTGGTATCGAGACATGTACAAACGGAGCCCTCGAAGCAGTTGCTGATGGATTAGACTTTTTCCTGACAAAGTTCTGCAAATCCCTGAGGTTTGTTGTGGACAGAAAAGCCAGAAATCTGCCAATTGGCTTCCCCGATGCAATCTCCAGAGTGCTTTGTGATCTCAAAGTTGGCAACCTACATGACTTCTACCAGGACAGAGTTGTAGACTATCATTTGAAAGTGAAAAAAAAATTGGAGCAATTGACTAACAGAATAGAATATTTAACTGGTAAAGAACCTGATGCCTTGGAAGAAGTGCCTGAAATACATTTCCCCGCTGCTTTAGATGGGCCATTCACCCCCTCGTTAGAGACTGGCTACCAGATGCTGCAGAGCTTGGAGCAGCAACAGTTAGGTTTAGAGTTCATGGAAATTGCAGGTCAGGAACCTAAGTTGGAGCCAATAGATTATGTCCAACCTGATGCAACATTATCACCTAACTCTAAGAAAAAAAGAATATAGTTTTATTACTTCTTAACCATCATATGTTTTCATTCAATCGTTAAGATCCATATCTAAAAAAGTCCATATTACAATATTTAGTATGCCTTCAGCATACAGCAGCAGCAGGATTTTTTTATATGAACTTTTAAATTTTAAGTTTTTCTAGCATAGGAAGCAAATATGGAAGGATATAGATACAGAAAAGAAACAACTTAGCACCAAATAATTTATTTATATTCAAACTGGTAAAGAATGGGGTTCCAAAAGTAAACTACTGCCATTTGATCAAACAGAGCTGGATTAAGCAAAAGTAAATAACATAGGAAATATTTAAATGTACATAAAACTAGTGGACAGTTGTTCATAAAGTTCCCACAAAAATCTAGTGTACTTTGAAACATTCAGGTGGTTTTACAAATCAAAACCAAATCCAGGTCTTTATCTATATGACTGGGTCAATCTAGTGTCCAAAGAGGTACTAAGCATAATGCAACCTTTTACAAAAGGTGCATACACCAACATAATATCCTCATTATCTACATGGCATAATCCAACATTGAATATTTTGTGAAACTAAAAATAATGAACTTAAAACTACTATTATTTTACAACACTGTTATTTTGTCAAAAGCCAATTTAGATGTTAAGTTTTAAAACTGTCCCCAAAAAATTAATAAGACAAATTCTTAATTAATAGTTAAATTGAAGGCACTCATTTGAGAATTCTTAATAATAATGACTAAAGTAAGCAATTGAATGAAACTTACGAAATATGGAATGAAGATCATTATAACCATAACAAAAGTAAGTTTATGTGATAGATAAACATTATACTAAGAATTTATTAGCTAGACAAAATTTTTAAATAAGCTAGGTACATGCATTTTTTGTAATAGATATTCCACATCATCTCCATCTAAGAAAAGACAATACAAGGCAATAAAAAAGGCTTAAGAGGTAAAATTGCAGACACAATTTGTAAGTCAAATGTTTTCACTTAGAACATGCTAAATTAGCTGTAACATGCTTAGAACAATGTTACTTTTATTGAAATAAAATTATTCATATGGCAATTCTGATTCGGACCTTCAAAATCTCATCAAATCCCATTTTATAAAAACAACTAGTGCTATGCTTATATAACGGAATGTTTCCAGACTACCTAATTATGAAACACTTAACATAATATCAGACAATCCTGTCAATTTAATAGACTTAAGGGGTCTTGTTAAATAGATGTTCCATAATTGGTAGGTGAAAATTATCACTAATCATATACACACCATTCTACAACATAACTTAAACTTTACAGTAAAATGCCTGCATTTTATACAAAAACAAATGAATACACTCATGCCTGTAGACCCCATGATGGACATCCAAAGACACATACTAATTGCATAGATTTTTGCGGATACCACAAGGGGGTAGTCAGATGCATGTACAAACATTATATTCGGCACATGCCCACATTTTGCAAGATATCAAAAATCTCATGTTTGTTATGGGTTGAACTTAAAATAATTAAACCTAAAGTCAGGAAACTTATTTACATAGCTGCATTTGTTTGCTCACTTCTTTTCAGGGGGTGTGGTCTTTTTTCTCCGGAACAGCAAGATGTGAGGTTCTGAAAATCAGATAATTTCCATAAAGCATAGTTTTTTATAACCCACAAAAAATACATAGAAACTGTTGTTCCTGTCCAGACTCAAATTATTTTGATGAACATGAAAGCAGGTTTTGGATGTGGTTTTGTGAAGATAGGTGTGTATAAATTGAAAAATGATTGAATCTTATTTGAAGAAAGCAAGGGGGAAATTAACACAAGCATTCCCATTAAAGTGAATGTGAATATCGAAATTTCATCACAGACAAAATCATAGCTCTTAAATGTTAATGAATGACCAATTGAATCCAAAATTGACTATCTTAGTTTGAATCAGATGATCATACCGGGCTGATGTGTCATATAATGCACCCAGCCCTGGCTCTGCTGTACTCCAATGCTGCGCCATTCTTGCTCCGTCATCAGGTGGTTCTTTGGCACTTGCTTTACCATCTCCTTTGGCAGCACAACATGCCTGAAAACATAAGTGTTATTCAAAATTGGGCCCCATTCTGATTCCAAGTGGAGAACTAAAACCTGCATGGACATCCAACATCCCCGTTTGAAATATTTCTGGATATTGCATAAATGTCAGCAATGCAGTTTCCCAAGGGTGTCAAATTTAAGAGTAAAAAAACAATTATTCATTAAAATCACAAGGATCACTTTGAAACATTACTGCATGTTAACTACTTTTACCTACTGCAAGTTCTTCGTAACCAAGTCAGGAAAAAAGGTTATTCTTTTTAATGATCCTTTTACAAAACAATACATGCATTTTTCATTGGTAAAACTTCAATACCAAGGTGTTGTTGATGAAGAAAAGCATGATTCAATGAGCTCTTACAGTCACATTTTTAACCTGACTTTGCAAGTGGCAGTGCATTGTATTTTGCCCCCCATAATCCAATTCCCACTTTATTAGTCTCAGTATGTTTTTGTGTCAGTGTATTTTTTTTATAAATAGTTGGTGCTTCAGGTTTGCTCCAAAACGGGGAGAGCATTGTTTAAGGTTTGAGAGTACCAGTATTTTGGGGCTTTTGGGGCTAGCATAAAACAAAAAGTCTAAGTACAATAATTCACAGAGTTGTCATGTCCGTAAACATACCTAAAACGCCTTTCTATATTATACATCACCCTAGGCAACAATCAGGCTCAAAAAAGTACAAGAGGTTATTTTGTTAAAAGCCTGCCTACTTTCGAGAAACTTCCTGGCTGTTATTAAAAGTAGAGCTGTAAACTTAGTGTAATTTTACCTGTATTCATGCTCTTCATCATAATATTTCTCTGAATAATAAATCTCCCTTGTCATGGTAGAATCTTGCTATAGAACGCTACACAAACTTGCTTGTAATTCGTATATGTTCTTATGTAACCAAAGTATGTTACGTTTAGAAGTGTAAATTATTATCTTCACGTCACACTTTATTTTACTTCACTACAATTTAACAAAAACAACTTTTGTCTTCAAAAATCACAACGACAAGAAACGGCAACGATCAAATTGAATTTTCAAATTTCGAAAAAATAGTTTGTTTGTGTTGCCATGTTAACATAAAGTACCGTACAGCAGTGGTGCAGTCCAGTACTTTATGTATGCCAAGAATTGAAATAACCGGTTGTTTCCGAAAAAGCTTTAATTCAGTACCTACTTAGGTAAATTACATACCTTGGAGCTTGTATAAACTTAGAACAGAAGCACAGAACAGACTTACTAGGGATACCAAGGAGCAGAAGCGCCCGAAATATTAGTAGACAGCGTACGAAATATCCTACGTGCAATCAAAAGGAGACTGAACGCTCAAAGTTGTTATACGAACCGAACGTTCCGACTTTAGAAGTTTTTTTTTTAATTATGGAAGGATTGGCGCTTGGCGTGCACATCGTCCCAATTCAACTTAGCTTCGTATGATGCCGGACAGGCTAAAATACTGTTAACAAGGTCAATGTGTTCATTCCTAAATGTCTCATTTCAAATAACTTTATAAAAATGTGTTGTACATCGTCATTTATACAACATTAATTAGATAAGTATGTTTGGCGGCGTAACGTTTTTCATAAAATATGCAAACTTGTTTGAAGGAATGTTTCCCAAGCGTAATCCGAGATCAGTTTTTAAACAATTTCTATCAAATAAAATGTTGTCTATCCACGGATATTGGGATATTCGTGTTTGGTTTGTCCGATACCTACCAAATACCTTTCTCACATGATCTCTCGTCAAAATCTTTTGCCTTGCCATACCACTCTGTACAAGCTGCGATTTCGCGATCCTCTTATTTCAAGAACCCCCCCATCCGATTGCACTCCCTATCAAAGTCAAAAGTCAATAGGTTTTTTTATTCATTGAAATCACAAGGATCATATAAAATCTACCCTTCCTTCCACTCGACACCACCAAAACGACACCACCGACTAATAGTGAGGTTACCTACATACAAAGTTGTTGATATGAAAACTCCAATTATGTTCAAGCAGTTTCATTAATGAGGTATGTCATTTGATAAAGTTTATATTTATCTGTCACTCAAATGGTCATCTTGACATTGTTCATTGCAATTTGCATATTATTGTCTTTCCGTCCGAATATTTTATTTTTTCACAATGGACATGGATACTAATACTGACGACATAAAATACATAAAAACTAATGGCGGAACAGCTTTGCTCTGGCAAACGTGGGAGCTGTTAGTCAAAAACACGCGTTTCTGGACATCACTAGGGTGGTGTCGTATGGACTAGTGATTCCATACGACACCACGGATGGTGTCGTTTTGGTGGTGTCGAGTGGAAGGAAGGAAATCTACCTAGGTAACCAAGTTTCACCAAGATTTAATAAACGGTTTGGTACCTAGTTATCGTCGGACAAAAACACACAAACGTCGGGTTGTAGAATCTTTCGATCAATTAAACAAATCACCAAACTTGGAAGGTACCCTGTTTCATTTTTAGGGATTTACATTTCCTTTCAAAGTTAAAGTCAAAATTCATTTATTCATTAAAATCTTATGGATCACTTTGAAACGTCGGTTTTATCTACTGCCAATTCTTCCGAGACCAAGCCAGGAAAGAAAGGCAAGAAAACAAGGCTGGTTTGGCTTTTTAATTATCCTTATATAAAACAATAGGTATGTACCAAAATGTTTTATCGAGTTGGAGCATTTTTAATCCCAAGCGTTTTTGTCATTTTTAAATAATCAGATATTTTATTTGGCATACCTACTATGGTATGCCTTTTTATATAGATTTTGTTTTATGACGTTTTTAAATTTGTTAATTGACAATTTTTGTTTATCTCGGATGATACATGTGGCCGAAGTGTCGGTTATTCGAATAGGCTCCATAAATTGAGGCTTCAAATTGAAATAAACTTTCTTTCTACAGAAAGGTGGACTATATCTAAACAGTCTCTTAATTTCATCTGTTTATTAAGTAGAATTAATGATGGACTTTCATTCTAGAATTCTAGATGAAGGATGGTGGAAGAATAAGATGCGCTAAGCACCTAGGCTTTAAGAAAAACGAAGACACCCCTATATTTGTATCCGAGCAATTGACCGTGAAAGGATCGCGCCTGTTCTTTCTCGCTCGGGACCTCGTAAAATCAAAGGGGTATAAATTCTGCTGGACCTCATACGGTCGTGTTTATGTGAGAATGTCAGAAAATTCTCCCGTAATACTAGTTAAAACTGAAAACCAGATCAATAGCCTACTACAGGCTGTATGACTATTCTCTACAAGGAGTGTTCTATTACTTAATCATTTAATTTTCACAAAACTTGTTTTTTTTATTGCGTTGTTTCATAAATTATCTGTCTCCCACTATACATATATACACCGCACACAAACACACAAAAATCTACAACATCCACACTCTAAACAACACACATACATTAACCCTACCTTTTCGATTTGGAGAAACAAATTTTGCAAAAAGTATCTATTAAAACATATTAACACATACATCATACCTACAAAAAACATGTATCAACCACCAGAAAACAATGTAATTTCCCCGATCGTAATTGTATGATGGATAAGCCTTTAGACATAAATGAATTAGACAATGCTGAAATTGCGCATTCTTTTGAATGCTCACCTGTTGAAATTACAAAGATGTTACGATTAAAACCTACTGATGTAACAATAATTTCACAAAATATAATAAGTATATATAAGAACATAAATGACTTGCAAACAAACTTAATTCAACTTAAATTTGAAGCGGATGTTATAGTGTTAACAGAATGCAGACTTACACAAAATAAACCTATTCCACAACTTGCAAATTACAACTCATTTGCTACAACAAATCATTTAAACCAAAATGACGGGGTCACTACCTACATTAAAAAATCACACAAAACTATCATTAAAGAAATAAAGTTGATACACGCAACTTTGCCTACAAATAATTATGTACAACGCTATTATATTGTGTATTTACAGATCTCCATCAAATAATAATGCTGATACTTTTATAAACTCTCTCAACGCACACTTACACACTTTAACAAGATATGAAATTATTATTATAATAGGAGACATTAACATAAATACCCTGCCTAGAACGACAGAAAATAGCCAAGAAAGAAATAATAGACTAAATTACTTAAATGTTTTGTCCATGCATGGTTTATTACCAGGACATAATTTGCCTACGAGAGAAGACAGTTGTTTAGACCATGTCATGATAAAAATAAATAAAAATAAAAACTCAGCCGCTGTTGCGGTCATACATACTTCGATAACTGATCATCTCATGGTCGTACTCAATATCTCTAAAATCTCAAAAATAAACTATTGTAAATCCAGAGAAGTTGTTAATTATGAAAAAGCAGTACAAAACCTAGCTGACCAGAACTTCACACATTTATTTAAGATAAGTGACCCTAATGTTCTATGTAACTTATTGATTACCACGGTGCAAAAATGTCTTATTGAAAACACAACAACTTCACGTATACCTAGGAGTAAGCAAATAATAAAGCCTTGGATTACTCAAGGCATTTTACGCTGCATCATAAATAGAAATACCATGCAAAGAAAATTACGAATTGACCCAAAAAATGATATCCTAAAAATAACTTACAGAAGATATAGAAATTATTGTAATAACTTAATAACAAAACTTAAAAGAAAATATGAGAGAGAACAATTGAGCAAAAACTCAAAAAACAGTAAAACACTATGGAAAACCATTAATAATATTACTCACTATAAGAATTCGAAAACTCCAAACATACAACTACTTAATTCTAAGGCTTCTCCCAAGGAGTCAGTTAATTTTGCTAATGCCTACTTTGCCAATATAGGAAAAACTCTAGCTGAAAATATCTCTTTTCAAAAATCAGATCAATATTTAGGCCTTTCTCCTGAACTAGCGTTTAGCCAGGCTTCATCATTTGTGCTTTTGGAAACAGACCATCAAGAACTCAATAATATAATTATGAATCTTAAGTCTGAAAGTGCACCCGGATGGGATAACATACCAACTAAATTCTTAAAACTCTCTAAGGATATCTTAATCCCTATACTAAATTATTTGGTAAACTTGTGCTTTACTAAGGGAATATTTCCGGATCTTCTCAAACATTCAATTATCACACCAGTATACAAAACTGGAGACAGAAACGACATTAACAATTATAGACCTATATCCGTTCTACCAGCAATCTCTAAAATAATGGAAAAGCTGATTAATAATAGACTCACACAATACCTAAATAAATTTAACTTATTATCAAAATCTCAATACGGTTTTAGACAAGGACTTTCCACTGAACATGCAATTACAGCACTTAGCAACCTTATCGTGCAACAACTCGACAATGGAAAAAAATGTCTAGCGGTTTTTCTAGACCTCAAAAAGGCTTTTGACACCGTGTCTGTTCACATCCTTGTTGAAAAACTAGAAAAAGTCGGCATACGTGGTATACCACTAGCTCTATTGTCAGACTACCTTCGTGAACGTAAGCAAAAAGTTAAGATCGCAGACTCTATCAGTGACGATGAGGTTATCAGCTATGGAGTACCACAGGGGAGCATTTTGGGTCCAACCTTATTTTTGATTTACATAAACGACCTCTGTAACCTCGTCACCAGCGATGAGCAAATTTTCTCCTATGCAGATGACACGGCTATCGTTTTCACTGGAACAACTTGGGGTGATGTTAAAACAAAAACTGAAATTGGTCTGGAAAAAATATCAAAATGGCTTAACCTCAACTTACTCACACTCAATGTTTCTAAAACTAATTATATGACTTTCACAATGTATAACAATACCCAACCTAAACCTGACTATAGTATAAAAATACATAAATGTAACCTCACCGAACCTTCTTGTAATTGCCCTAACATAGTAAAAGTAATGACAACAAAGTACTTAGGAATAATGTTGGATCAACGACTATCATGGCACGCACATATTGAACTGCTCATGAACAGGGTTCGTAAATTCAACTGGATTTTCAAAAATCTGCGTCATGTTGCACATAAAGATCTGCTCAATCAAATATATACTTCTTTGGCACAATCTATTCTAAATTATTGTATACCGATCTGGGGTGGAGCTACCAAAACAAAGTTCCTCGAATTGGAACGTGCACAAAGGTCTTTATTAAAAGTGATGTATTTTAAGCCTTATACGTTCTCTACAGACGTGCTCTATAAAAATTCAGGTATACTAACGGTTAGAAAATTATATATTTTAAACTCAGTTCTAAGGCTACACAGATCCTTAAAATATGACCCGACACTGCTTAATAAAAGAAGGAAGGATAGAGTAACGTTTAAATCAATTGTTCGTACCAAATTTGCTTCGCGACAATATACTACACAAGCAACCCACCTCTATAACACTATCAATAAGACTAAGAATATATATCCACTCAACTACTTTAAATGTAAAAAAACCTTAACGGAATGGTTACTGACGCTAAGCTACGAGGAAACTGAAACACTTTTAGAAATAGTTTCTTAATACATACATACATCATATACTCATAATACTCTCTAAACATACGATCACACCCTAGCCCACTCTCTCTCTCTCTATCACACACACACACACACACACATACACACAACACACACACACACACTACTTTGTTACCTCTAATTTACACTTGCGACACTCATACGCAAACAAACATTCGACATAGATAGCGTACACAAATTGTTATTATAGTTAATAGTATCTAGAGTCAAAATAATATATTCAAATAAAATTTAGAACTTAGTCTCGAAGAAATACTGTCACGGAAGAGCGAGATCTCCTACCACAGGTATCTACATACTTAAAAGGGGATCTCAAACTCACATATGTATACGTAGATTAAGTTACTGAAATAAACATTTGTATTTGTATAAACATTTGTAATATAATTTAAGGTTTTGTAAAAAGCCCGTTTTACCAGATTGTTTAGGCTTAAATAAAATATTTACAATTTGTTGATAATATATTTACACAGCGATAAATAAAATAAAATATTACAATAAACGTTATGTTTTCTCTGCCTCACTGTGACTCTTTTTATGCTTTTCATGCTCCACTTTTTGTGAAAATCTCATTGGGCAAATTTTACACGAGAACTGGCCGCCATGTGCTTGTTGGATGTGCCGTTTTAAATGTGAAGAGCGCGTCAGCCGCGCACCACATGTAGTACAAACGTGCGGTCGGTCGCCCGTGTGCGTCAGGAAATGTTGCTTCAAATCGCTTCGTGTGATGAATGCCTTACCGCATGTGTCACATTCGAAGTTTTTTTCACCCGTGTGTCGCCTGAAAAAGTTTTGTTGTGTTAATAGATGGCGCTAGTTACAACTTTTCGTATATTCAGACATGTAATTTGTTAAGACAATAACAAACAAACACATTCACAACTGCATTTCCCTTGATGAATATTCATCTCATAAGTCTGAGGACTAGGATGTCCTCAGATACATACTTAAAGCTTCTGAAGCCGTGGCAGAACTGCAAGCAGCATGTATGTAACAAGCCACGTGGCAGCCAACAGAGCAGCAGTGGCTTAAGAGCTAAGTCGGCACAGTTGGTTTCTTTTACGTTTATAGAATAGTGTGGAGGAAATCTGTAGAACTAAAGTCACTGACATAGGAATGAAGAGAATTAGCAAGATGAGGTGCCAATGGGCAGGACAAATAGCTCGCCGACAACCCCTGGGAAAGAAAGGATTCCAAATGCGATGCATAGAGACGGAAAAAAAAATCAACGACTAATATGTATAGTTGTATTCAATACAGCCTAAAAAACAAGGGCATGATCCATAACATGACAACCTGTCATTCCCATCGAAAATTTGCTGTTACTCAGCCATAGATCACCAGTTACTATGACTACTGGTGCTCTGTGGTTGTGGTCTATCAGGGAGTCTACTAGCAGAAAGTGTATGTCACCTGACATGGTACTGCAGGTGTCCGACGGTGCGGAAGGCGCGCGGGCAGAGCGCGCAGCGGTACGGCGTCTGGCCGGTGTGCTTGCGCCGGTGTGCCGCGAGGCCCGCCGAGTGCGCGAACGACTCGCCACACACTGAACACTGTAGGGGCTTCTCGCCCTAAAAGTTAAAAATAATCATGAAAATGTATAAGCTCTGTGGCAGAATGAATAAGCTGCTTCTGCTTTGTTGTATCACAGGTTTTTATCCTGTGTGCCCTAGATAAGTGAACTGTAATTTTCTACAAAGTGACAAATGTTGCTACTATGTGTCATGTTTCTGATATAAAAAAATGTAACTTAAATTATTTTTTTAACTTTAATTTTGGCTTGGTGTATACCCATGCTAAATTACAGCTTTCTAGCACTAAGAGTCTCTGAGCTTAGCCATGGACAGACAGTCAGACAGATGGATAGACATGGAGAAACTATAAGGGTATTCCATATTGACTATGGAACCCTAAAAAACTAGATTTAATTTTATGTAAGATTGCTAATAACTAATGCCTCTGGGTCAGTAAGGGCCCTGTTCAGTTATGTTAGGTTTTACAGTCCTGTCAAACCCATCATGGGATCAAACCTGGGTGTGAAGCATTTTTTTTCCATATAAAAATGATGTGCACATTAACATGTGCTCAAAGCGGTGAAGGAAAACATTGTGGCCTATTAGTTCACCTTCCCTGATAATAGTATCAAGTGTAAGCAACGGTTGGGTGTTATTTTATATATATGAATTTAGAAAATGATTAAGGTACCGTATGAATTCGTAAGTGGACTTTCAAGTTTTGTGCCAGGGAGAAGTTCTTGTTGCAGTGTGGACAGGAATATGGGCGTTCTCCGGTATGGGTCCTTAAATGAGTCTTTAGACGAAATCTGGAATGAAAGATAAATAAAAATACACGAAGGATAAATAATTATTATATATATCCAGAGTATGATAAGTATTTAGTTTGTATGGATCTGAGTGTTAGGCAACAAAAAGATAGAAGGGTGCACAGGGCTGGGATGTGAATGTTGAGATGCAGTAATAAGCGGGCAAGATAAGAAATAAGTATATCAGGGGAAATCTGAAAGTAGCGCCAGAAAAGCTGAGGAGAAATGAGTTGTGGTATGGGCATATCATGAGAAGGGAAGGAAGTCATATTACAAGAAGAGAATTAAATATTATTATGGATGAATGAGAAGGTTGACCAAAAACGAGATGTGTTATGTGCAGAATGACATGAGTTAGTTATAATACCTAGATGACATGACTTTCCCACAAGTAGAACATTGTTGTTTTTGCTTCATTTTTATCTTTAAGTCCTCATTATACTGTTTGCTCTCTTCAAAATTTGTCTCATTGATCATGAAATCATTGCTGGGGTCAGTTTCGAACAGTTTACATTCAGGAAACTTGTCTTGACAAAGATCCATTTCAGTTTCGATCATATGTGATTCATCATTTTTTATGCTCTTCTCAAGCATCTCTCTTTGTTTTCTGTCAGAGCTCTCACATAATCTCACAAAGCTTATACAGTCATTTAGTTTGTTTACACACATATTGCATATTTTGTCGGGAAGACCATCGTTTGGTGTTATCTAAAAAAATTATATTCATTTTCAAAAACCTAACCCTCTCTTATAAGCTAAACCATAATTTTGGTTTACCGTGAGCTAAACCAAAATTATGTAAAAAATGGCTGCATTTATGACTTAGTGTGAAAAATATGCTAAAATTTACCGTGATATTTGCTAAGGACATAATTTTTGACGCTATCTTCATCGATTCTTTAAACCGAAAAATGTTGGACAGGAAGTTCGTTCCCATACATATTCTGCATATATCTGGAGTCATTTTTGGCTTTATTTAGATTTAAATATTCCGCATCTATTGCTTTTACTTCTTTAATGACCTGAAAACCACGTATTTCTTTGAAAAAATGCAGGAAATGAGAATGAGAGATATTAAATAAACACAAACAAACGCACCACAGTGTATAGCACAGATTAACATTTTTAGTCAGTGTTGTCTGACGGGCCTTGTCAAATTTTACCTAAAAAAGATAAAAAAAAACAACATTTAGATACTAAAAGTTGATAGACCGATGTTGGTTGTACATATTAACTCACAGAAAATAAATAATTTAGTAGTGTTTTCCATTTTAAGTTACGATATTACTTTTACAAAACTACGTTTTTTATAATTTTTTTTGCAAACATTGCAAAAAATATACAACAACAAAGAGCGCTACTTTCATTCCGTTTCAATTTGAATTCAAGTAAGAAATTGTAAATGAATTCTACGTATTCCAAAAAAACACCTTTTATTTTGTAACCTAGACCCGACATAGTTTTAAATCACCTAAAATTTACAAAGGTAACCTTCTGGCAATGCTGATAACACTATCACAGACTTACTAGATATACCTAGTACCTATGAATGAAACGCACGCTCCTCTGTTGTGCAAAAAACAAAAAACCTACTCAGCGTTAACAATAGTGCTAAAAGTGCTAGATTCAACTGAAAAAAATATACTAAGGCGTACATTCAGAGAGTTCTCAGCTGGAGTTGTATGTCTGTTCGAGTTCGATCAGTAAATTCGGCTCAAAACCAATAAAAGAAGTTAGGGCTCTTGTTCTTTATTACATTTAGCTGATTGTTGCATGGAATTACATTTTTTGTAGTTAGGTAGGTAGCGTTAATTACTTTAATTGTCCTTACCATAGTCCTCTCTTTTATGTGTAAGCCAATGAAATATATTATGAAAATATAATTATTTTGTACTTATCCAAAATGTTATATAAAAAAAGCGCTAAATTTGCAGCGACATACAAAATTATAAAAACACAGCCTTTAAATAATATGGATGCTTACAAAACAAAATGTTTTTTTGTTCGGTAATATTCGGTTTTTATTGTCTCTTCAAAGGCTACGGTGGTTGGTCTGTTCTAAAGGGTTTGCCATTGGCGGGAAAGTTCAAATAGTTGTGACCTTGCTACTAGTTTCCACCTGTGACCCCTGAGTTATTCATTATGTTATATGTTTATTTATTTAACTTTTAAACAATGGAATGCATACGTGGTAATCTATTTTCATTTCAACAGGCTGAATAAAAAGTAGCACCTCAAGTTTTAGCTTTTATTGGCATAAAACCATGTCTTCTGTTAAGCTTTATCATGATCCAAACAGCGCACCTTCACGCGGCGCCTTATTTGCTGCAAGAGTGATCGGAGTGCCAGTGGAAGTTGAGATAATAAACTTGTTCAAGAACGAACAGATGGAAGAGAGTTTTTTGAAGATAAATCCGCAGCATTGCGTTCCTACTATGGTAGAAGATAATTTTGTGCTGTGGGAGAGTCGTGCTATTGCGTGCTACTTAGCCGACAAGTATGGAAAAGGTGATCAGTGGTACCCAAAAGAATTGAGACGAAGAGCTGTTGTTGTCCAGAGACTCCATTTCGATAGTTCGTTGATGTATGTGAACATACGGGATATCTGTGTAAGCACTTTTATTATTCCTAAGTTCTTAGGTCACAAAAAAAATAAAGTTTATTCATTTTATTTTAGTAGACACGGAGTAGGAACATCGCCTGACAATAAAATCCATCTGAAGGTTTATCTCCACAAATTACAATATGTTAGGGGGGGAAATGGGAGAACTAATTTATAAATTGTCATAATCCCTACCCTACTATAGTACATAAGTAGTGGGGATTATGACAATAAGACGACAAATATCGTGCGATCCTTATAACCTACTGTTTACTGTAGTTATGTTAAACACCATCACACTTAGGTTTTTTCTAATAATTTAATAGGTTCCTACCTAATAACCTTTAATTTTAGTTTTCCATACTATTTCTGGGGGAAACAGAAGTCAAGAATGCATTAAAGGACGACATGAACAGAACCTTGGGATTTCTGGAGCAGTTCTTGAGTGGGAACCTGTGGGTGACTGGAAACACTCCTACTATTGCGGACACGTCAATCTACTCTACTCTTTCTACTTTACTTGTAAGACTATTAAAATAATATTACACATACAACAGCATTTTTATGTGAAAAAAATAACTTTATAAAGTTACTATATTATTATGTACATAGGTACGTCTGTATAATATCATGTTTGTTAGTATTGTATGTTTTTAAACCTAGATGGCGCAAAATGGCGTTTCTAGCTTTTGAGTTTCAGATATTTTGTCTGAATACAGCAATATATACCATATTGACATGTATAATTTTTGAAGCAAGTAGCTAGCACCCGGAATCAGTCTGCAACATTGTTCAGACTATGTATGTTACATAATTATGTATCAAAATTTAATGAAATGAGATAATATGTTTTTGTACATAGCTTTAATATTAAATTTAAAATTCCTCAAAATAGTTAAGTATTTTGATTATCCTTTGATTTTAAAATGAACCACATTTTCGTAATCAGTATCCTATCCTTACAATGGCTTGTGTGACAAGCAAGACATTTAAGCCTAAGTAATTTGCATGCTTTCAGGTTGTGGGTTGGGACATGTCCCCTTTCCCTAACATTCAGAAATGGGTTGAAAACTGCTCTTCTTTACCCGGCGCTGCAGAAAATGATGAAGGAGCCAAAAATATTGGAGAAAGAGTCAAAAAGAATCTTAAACAATAAGGCCATTTTACAAAATATTTTAAGTATTATTTGTATCTTATTGATAAAGGATATGATTTATACATCCCTACTTACTTTTCATATATTATTATTTTATGAATAAAATTTCAATACAATCTGATGTTCATTCTTAACTCTTCTCTCTAGAATAAATTTATACTTGTATCCAAGTTCTGACATAATTTTTATAACTTCATCTGGAATGTTTTCTTCTATTAGTAGGATATAAAAAGTGCCATCTTGAGCTAACTTCTTTGGTATCATGTACAATAACCTATCTGTTACTTCACGTCCCTTCAACCCTCCTGCCCAGCTGGCAGCTATATCACAGCCTCCACATTCCTCAGACTCCGTCACAACATATGGTGGATTGAATATTATAACATCGAAAACATTATCACGCGTTGATGTTGCTAAATCCATGTTTATAGAATCCAATTCAACTTTGTTATACATAGCAGTTTGTTTTGTCATAATGCAGGCTCTAAAATTTACATCTGTGCTCATGCAGAATGCATTAGGGAATGCCATGCCTAGGGCAGTTATAATAACACCACTGCCTGATCCAACTTCCAGGCATAGTGTGGGGTTTTTAGCTTTTAGGTACTCTAGGTCTTTTTCTAAGGCATCAATGAGTAGGAAACTGTCTTCTGCTGGTTCATACACATAATCAAAGTCAGCCTTGTCAATAAGGTTTTGATATGGAGTCTCCATTCTAGTTGATGCTGCCTCGTTCTGATGAGATGCCACTAGTGCTTTGTTCCGGCTCTGGTTGGGGTGGCGGCAGGAGTATGGGCCGTACACTTTTCTCCTTGCTTACCATACGTCTGATTTCATTTAGTCTATCCTGAAAGTTAAAACATATTTTCAAATAGTGTTGTGATTTCGTTCTTAACAGGGTCCTCAAGCCAAAATGTCTGACAAGGATGAAAATTATTATAAATACAAATTTCTGTCTGGCTTTGCAGATTCTCAAGATAGCATGGTTGTGCCTGCAACCATGCTCATCTTGAGCTTGACACTTTAAGGAATGCAATTTAATTTTGATCTATTTGTTCCATATTCAAATTTTATTTTATTGCTGTCATGTCCTATACATGTTAACACAATACATAAGAAAGTAGGTAGGTACATGAACCCCATGTAGGTTGATGTGTAGATTACTAAGTAACTATTTTTTTATCTGTGATTAAGAATGAAATATAATTTAATTAAAATAATAATTTGTAGATGCATAGGTAGTTTGGTCACATGAAACATTAGAAGGAAAAAATATTAAAGTTTGTCTACAATAAACTCTTTAACTGAGTAATAGCATTTTTTATAAACAGATTTTTTAGTTTAACAATGAACAGTTTATCTTTTTGTTCTGCTTTTAAAATTTCGGGTATATTTTTGTAAATTCTAATCAGTCTAAAGTATCAGTCTTACCAAAAGTTTGAAGAATTAAGGAAGGAACTAATAATTTATTTTTATTGCGTCTGTTATAGTTTGTATTAGTTCTGAATTGGATTTAAAATAATTTCTATGTCTTCTTACATGATACCTGAAGAATGTATATACACGAGAGGGTCAACATTTCGTTCTTAATAAAATGCGGCTTATAGCTTTGTCGATTGTCAAAATCTACACTCTACTCCACAAAACTATGCAAAAGTTAAAGGTTGAGAAGGCCTGGGCGTAGTAAGCAGCTAGCGCAGTTTTGTAATTTGTGTTCAATACTTAACACATATGTAAATTGTGACAGTTTTGTTTTATTGTTTTGGATATGTTTTTTTCAGTTTTAGTTATTTTGTTCTTCTATTTTTAGACTTTTTGTAAGTGTACTCAAATTTAGTTTATATTTTTTGTAGCTTTTAAATTGAACTATTTTGTTTTTTTTTTTTTGTAATTTATTTCCAAGTTATGTTTGCTTCTCTTAGGTAAAGCTAAACATAGTAAAGTCTCTTTCTCTCTTTTAATTGCCTCTTCGACGCTTGGTTGCGTAGAATCGGCGTCAGTTCATTCAATATAAAGGATGACGATTCTAAAGGCCCTGTCAAACTGTCGAGGTGGCGCGCCACCTCGTCAGTTTGACAGGTCCGCCACCCGTAGCGCATCAGTTTGACCGGGCCTTAGTTGATCCTAGTGAAATAAATATAATGATATTTCCTTGTCAATACATCTATGAAAATCTGATGTATGTTCACAAAAATATTAATTTGTTTAAGAAAAAAGCGATAATCACAATGTTAATACCAGAAATAAAGATAAACTTGCTGTTGCCACTTGTAGACTCCATAAAGTTAGTAAATTGTTTAAAGGGCAAGGAGTATGCTTTTATAACAAACACCCAAGAGATGTACAAAAATTGTCAATCAACAAATTTAAAAATGTTATTAAAAAACTACTTTATAAAAAGGCATACTATAAAATATCTGATTATTTAGATGATAAAAACTCTTGGGATTGAAAATGCTCGTTATTTTGTAAAAGTATCATTAAAAAGAATAACCAGCCTTGTTTTCTTGTCTTTCTTTCCTGTCTTGGTCGCGGAGGAACAGGCAGTAGATAAAACTGATGTTTCAAAGTGATCCTTGTGATTTTAATGAATAAATGAATTTTGACTTTGACTTTGATTTCACTGAATAAAACCTATTGATTTTAATCTCACCAAATTGCACCAAATAAAGCCTTATTCACTTAATAATATTGTACTAACATAACATTAAATAACATTTGAGGGTTAAGAAACCAAGTTGCCTTACTTGTGAGCCTTGTAGAACATTGAGGACAACAGTAACTTTGTGTTTACAAGCAATCAGTTTCTTAACATAGGGATCCAGGTCTGGGTGGTTGTTCAAAGCCTCTCGGACTTTAGCAAGCTCCTCATTGAGCGCTTCTATTTGCTGCTTCAACTCCAACTGGGAAATTCTGGAAAAAATCAATTCAATAAAAATTGCTGAAATTTTCACACATCATCATCTAGCCCAAAAGTAAGCAGAGCTTGTGTTATGGGAACTACATGACTGATCATCATCATCATAGCCCTTTTACATCTATAAAAGATTATATAAGCAGCAACCATTTCCGAGGTGCAGCACATACGCAAATGACTAGTAAGACCGATATGGGAGAGACAGCTACGACCGCATATCTCACAGACAAATTGAGTTCCTGGTGAAGTAGGAGGAAGAGCAGCGCGTTGGTGACGAATATCACGCTTATGAGACAGTAGAGCAAACCAAGCGTTGTTGTGAACGAAAACCCCATCAGACACGGCTTTTCTCCATACATCATGGTCGTCTGGGGCTTTTTCCCATCTCGGGAAAAACGTTACTCGGATGGATGTTAAAAGATATCATGTCTCTTTTTACACTGTCTTTAAACATGACTGATATACTATAATAATAATAAGCCTTTATTCAGACAAGAACATATTTCTTTGTTATTCATATAATATATTCCTTTTGTTCTATTTTTGTATGTATGTTTGCCAGGTGGAAAAGGTCTCCTCCAATCTTCGCCATTCTGGCCTTTCAATGGCCACTCTACCCATGTATCATATCATATCATGATGTGTCAAACTCAAAGGTAAAGGTTTTTTTGTTCTCGTCAAATTTGCAATCTGTTGGGTCCACCAAACGATTGCAGCAGACAAGTAAGTAGTAATTTTAACAAGTAAGCAGATAGGTTGAAGGATACATTGAGCTTGGGATCCAGACTCATTAGTTGTTCTACCCTCTAGTTATGCAGGATATCCAAGACATAGATCCTTTTTAACAGATTCTATTACCTGTGATTACCATTGCAATATTATATAATTGAACAAAATTATTGAATATTGTGTTAATGTATATATCTTTATCATATTAAAAGAACAAAGGAACTGTCCTACCTACCAAAATAACCTAACTAAAGTTTGTAAGTCAAAAGGCAGGATCTAGTGATACTAATATTTCTATACTAAGTCTATATGTAAAGCTTGCTTAACAATAAATCATTTGATTATTAAATCATTAATCAAACATAAATTTTATGTCAGTGACAGTCAATGCAACATTCCAATTAATGTTACAATGATGAAGGTGAACTTCTTCAAATGTTATTTAGGGTCATTGTGCCATTTTGCGATATAATAGCAGATATGTTAAATAGCCAGTGATATTGTTTTACCCAGACAGGTACTTTAAATCTTTCAAAATGCATCCGCTTATCTTAGACAAATTTAATTATCATGTGAATAATTTTGCTAAAATTGTTCAAAATAAACATTATTCATGTTTTTGGGTGAAATTTAGAATCATGCCAATTTATTCTCATGCTAAGCTAGTAAACACAGATCTACTCAACCATATCAAAATTTTTGTTGTGGTTTGTAACTGCAAAAATAGGCGCTTCAATTGTTCATCTAAATCAATTTTTATTTTTTCATGTTCATATCCGCTATTAAACTTTTATTTTCTATTCTAAACTGGGGGTGACAATGAGAGAGTCGAAGGGGTTGAGGTTGAAAATTGTTATAGTGTATTTGAGCTGGTATCAAACTCTTCAACCGCCCAGGTCCTCTTCTAACTTCCTCCTAACAAGGTGGATTCTAATAAAGGTTTGATTATTCATTTTATTCCACTAAATGCGGGTCGTCAGTGCAGACCTTAGTTCCCACACTTAGAATTTTTTATCCATTTTATTTTTGGTATTTACCTTGTAGCCCTTACTCTTTCGTCTAACTGGTCCACAGTAGGCTTTAAGAGCCCCAACAGACCCTCGGCTAATGTATCCCGAGTTGGGTTATCGCACAAGTTACCAGTGTTCTCGTCCGCTGATGTTGTCGTACTTTCGGTGTCGTCCATGACGTGTTACCAATGCTTTATTTCTGTTATCCTTTCCATATAGATACTAAAAGTAGAATTAACCGTAAATGTAATCAAATTTGCCAATTTGTATTGGTTTTAAATAATTAACCAGCACTAAGCTTATTTTAATATAAACAAATGAAATTAATGATTAATGACCAATTTATGGAGACAGAGACCGTAGTGGTATTGTACGGCCTGTCATTTTATAGCCATGGAAAGCACAGCCCGTATTTCGTATCTCTGTGACTTCGAATAATTATCAGCTCCCTATTCTGTAGCTGAATGTCACTCGGTGGTGAACGTTATTTTGACAAGTAAAATGATTTTCACTTGGATAGAATAACCATCATTAAGGCCACATAATCATTTGACTTGTCAAAATAACGTTCGTCACTGTGACTTTCAGATACAGAATTGGAGGATTGATTGTGCATGGTCGAGCTGTACGTCAAGCAAAACACTTGCCATTTATCGCACAGCCTATTTGGTGACCAATTATTGGATTTCAAAAGATTCTGAGAAAATCCACCTCGTTCAAAATTATTTCACTGAACCTAGTCTCACGTAGTCTTGTCTGATGGATATATCATGTTTTTATTTACTGAAGGCGCGAAGGTGTGCATCTATATATATTTAAATGGTAGTGCAGCCAGGCCGTGCCTTCCTTGGTCGAAAGGAAACGAACATCCACGAATGGTAAATTAATGAATGAACGTGACAGTGATTTTGCTAGTTTGACATTGACAATGCCAAGTTTTATTTTTGGGATGATATTAATATGTTGAAGTTGACTGCATGAGTAAAAGTCGTGCGGTTAAAGCAGTAAACTGCGTTCATGAATTTCATATTGCAATTGGTTTGTAATATGGATTTTTTAAAAATAATTTTTATCTTTTAATGACATCGACATAAATATTATTACAAGTTGTAGACAAATAATCGCTCAACGTCGCTTGCTACCTCCAATTATACACAAAAAAAATGAAATTATTATTAAAAAGAAATATGCCATACGATAAAGGAAACTACAAAATTCTGATACAGATATTCTAAGAGGCCTGCATATGGTTCCAGTCGTACGTCAGAAATAGAAAGCCAGAAAAAAAATAGTCAGAAATAGATGGTTGGGATTTAGAAAGCCGTCGCACGAATTTAGGTAAAAAAGGATAAGGAAGTAGCCCTGCTACTTCTTATCCACCCCAGGGTGGATTTCCCTATTCCAACGGTACCGTACCACTTCCATAGTTAGGACTTGAATAGTTACCACTTCCAAAGTTAGGAATTGAATAGAAATCAACACTCACTTGAACCAGAAAAAACATATCCAAAACAAAACTGTCACAATTTACATACGTGTCGAACACAAATTTCAAAAAGCGCTAGCCTCTTACTACGCCTTTAACTATCGTCTTATCAACCTTTAACTATTGCATAGTCATGTGGAGTGAGAGCGTAGATTTTGACCAGATATTTATATTACAAAAGAAATGTAGGTATTAGAATTTTACATAACATCGACAAAGCTTATTTATAAGCCACATTTTATTAAGAACGAAATTTTGACCCTCCCGTGTATTTACATTCTCCAGGCATCATTATTTTTAAGGAGACAGAAATAATTTTAAATCCAATTCAGAGACCAAGAAAATAAATTATTATTACAATTAATACCTTCCTTTAAACATTTGGTAAGAGCCCTTATCCACTTACTCTAATCAGTCTAAATACCTACATTGTAATAATAATTTATTTTTATTCGTATTGGTCTCTGAATTACCTATACAATAAAATACGCAAAGCTTTATAAACAGGAAAAAAAATCTGTTATTGTAAAACAAAAATAAAATCTTTTATACGAGGGCAGGTATAGCCGGTCGGAAGGGACGTTTATGTAGGTATTATTACTAACGGAGATCGATAGCTGCCAGCCATATGAGTTTCTATCACCGGTATCTACGGGAATCGTTGAGCATGACCAGCTGCGATAACTACCGATCCAAATGGATCGGTTGTATTATGTAACGAAACAAGATTATGTATTCTAGGATAGTCTAGGACCTAGACCGTAGACCCTAGTAAGTCTCGGCAATTTAGTACCTACATGTGTACATGCCCATGTATATACACATGGTCAAAAAATCAAACACACCTTTTATAAACATGTATGATTTAATAGGCTCTATAAATCGGCAGTACGACATGTTTTAAAAACTTTTTAATTTATTTATCATAAATTGTAAGTAACTATTAATGTTATCATCTAAAAATGCAATATTTTTCTTACTGTGATTTCTAAATAACAATATTGAGCAAATAACAATGTCATTTAACTATAGTAACAATAGGTACGGCTTTCAGTCTCTACTCTAACAACGTTGCATGCATTTTTTGTGAGTAAACTAGAGAATTCTATAAACATTTTAAACTTACTAGGGAAGTTTAACCTAAGGTAGGTACAACACTGTAACAAAATTCATCGTTTTTGGCAAGAACAAAATAAATTGTTTTTTTTACAAAACCTGCCTTTTTTATGATAAAACATAGGTAATGACTAATAGAGCGTGTTACGAGTATGTACCCTAAATATACTAACACGTTTTATTTCTAAATAAAATTAAAATCTATAACAATTTATCATCTTCAAACATTTAAGATTCAAAATTCAAGGGTAATTAAATTTATTTATGCATTTTTTTTCAGAAAGTCTGGTCGAAGCGAAGCAAAGTCTCGATTTTATCTGGGTCAACCCATTAGCATTGCCATTCAGTGTGGCAATGCAAAAAGCTTTTTGGGGACGCTTCCGTCTAGTAGTGATCTGGATCAGTTGAGCTACGAGTATCTATAGATAGCTTGCAACAGTCTTAAGATGGACCTAAGTTGTTGTATTATTCTGTCTGTTATTAATAATTTCAACAAACTCATACCTTCCCATCGAGTGAGAAGAGATTACGGATTGACAACTAAGCTATATAACCCACCATATTAGGTATACCTACCTACTTCACTTTCACAAAGAATCCATATCCATAAGCATACGTATTTGCTCTTTGACATGCGATTCCATGTCAGAATAGTCTCGCAGAATCTCCTCGATCATTTCCACAAGTATCGCTGGCCACAGGAGTTCTAAAGCTCTTAGCCTCTGTGCTGCTCCACATGCGAGATCTACGGCATGAGAAAGCTGACCACGACCTCTAGCTCGCCAGCTCATGTCTTCCTTTAAAACCAAATTATCTATATAATATTAACTGTTCATGGTAACTATTACTTTTTGGGTACCGAAGTGGCTGGTGATCTTTGTTTGCACTTCTTCTGCCTACCAACATTTAAATAACTTTACAATTATCTTTACATTAATTAACTTTAAAGGTCGACTACTCATCAACTTTTTTTAAAGTGTAAATCTCGATTGTTCATCACGATTTATGGAAAAAATTAGCAACGCATTGCCAATAAGTGAATGTGCTTACACTAGATTGGAATTCACAATTCAAAGAAGACTGAGCTAAGCTCAGCGGCTGAAAGACTAACTGCGCAATTTGATTTTTTAATCCAACATACTGATCTGAGCAAGCAAAAACCACCGCACACCTCATTGAGTTATTCCTAAAGAGTTTATACCTGTGATACGTGTCCCTTCTTGTATTGCAGTGCCTCTTTCGCAATGACGTCTCGTAGGGCGGGATCAGCAGCTCTTAACCATGATTTGGCGCTGGTAGAGCTGTTTCCATTTCGGCCCAACCGTGACAGAAGGGGCTGAAGAGGAGCATCCGGAAGAGCTCGTAAGACAATATCACTGAGGCCTCCGTAAGTTTGATTTGCTGATTTTATTTCGTCATCGGTCACCTGCTTTGGAATTGCTGGTTGTTAAACTATAAATAACGCTTACAATATAAAATCACGTTCAATCAAAATACATCTTCGATCAAAGTAACATATTTAAGAATATAGATTAATTCCAAAAGCCAAAGTTTACCGATTCATCATTGATTTCTTTCAAGCCCCAATGGGCAAGTCTGTAAACAGCATACTCCCTCCAAATCTTCGCATGTATCGGATTGCCTTCTGATATAATAGTCAGTCCAGTGATTCCACGTAGCTCAGCTAATGCGTGCAGCTGTCCAAGCCATTGCAGGCCAGTAGCACGGACTGAGATATGAGACACATTCGGAAATCTGAAAGGTAACACCGCTATTATTATTTACCTTGTTTAGCTGTAAGTAGGTTACTTGGTAAAATATTTCATAGCTTACTTAGCTTTTAGTTCACTTAGTGATTGAGCTACGGCATTGAAATGGACGTAATGGAAAGCAGCTCGCGTAACATGTCGTGCTCGTTCCCAATCCCATTCACGTGAAAGGCGACGCACCGCACCTGCACCCCAGGCACTTACAACACCGTCACAAACTTCTACCAAATAGTCAACACCTGAAAACAAAAAATATATAAAATTTGCGTTAGACTGGGTGCAAAAGGAAAGTAGATAAAATAACATAAATACCTTGCTCTCTATCTTTTGATATAGGCATAGGTTTCGGCACAGGTTCAGAAGATTTAAAACTTGCCAAACTTTTTCCAGACTTTACCCTCGCAGTTGAAGCGCGGTTAGCTGAGGACGCTCTTTCACTTCTCCTTGTTATTGTAGCACTCCTTATATTTCTGTTGTTTAGCCGACTGTTAAGAGAACCTTCGCGTCTCAAGATTTTGTTGTTCTGCTCACTGCCTGATGCTGAAGAAACAGAACCCACATTTGTATTGGTTGAAAAATTGCTCATGTTTTCAACGTTATCAGAATTTTTAGCTTTGTTCCGTCTAATCTCTGGGTCACAGACTGATTTGGACCTTGTCGAACCAAAATTTTCTCGGCGTCTAAATGCAGTGGGCACGCGTCGCACTGGTTTTTTACTTCGTTCATCTTCACTTTCACTTGATGAAGGTAATGAGCTAAATGAAGAATCGACAATTGGTTCGACACTGGATATACTTTCCCATCGTTTTAAAATTGATTCATTACTGTCTGCAAGCTTAACGTTTTCTAACGAAGAAATTATAGGTAAAAGTATTGGTGGTAACCTTAAGTCACTACTCGTAGAGGTAGAGTGAGATGCATCTGTATCTTGAGATACACTTCGGTCCGAGAAATTAACACGGCGTTCAGGAGCTTTCCGAGTCGTGGCACTTCTATGTAATTTCTTCATTGGCGATGATTTAAAGCCATTTTCTGAAACTGTCTGAATATTGTTATCGCTATTATTAGTCTTACAGTCTGAATCCTCTGTTTCTGGTTGTTGCAAAGTCATCACAACATCTGGTAAGGCCATAGTTTCTATAGTTTGAGTGCTGCCAATGTGAGTGATAGTTGTAGCAAATTCCTTATCGATTTCTTCATTTTTCGTTGGAATTGGAGTGACAAAACATTTGTTTTCAGTTCTTAATAGTTCCCAATTGGTGCGTGCATTGTTAATAATCTGATCTCTTCTGGCTTCTTGTTGAGCCATTCCACCTAGAGCGCAGTATGCTGCATGAGCAGCTTCCTTGTTATTTCGCCAAGCCATCGCTGCCTGACGAACCTTTGAAGCATTACATAATTGAATTATGTCTCCTGCCAACTAAGCTTGTGCAAAACTTATATTTTCAGATTTTACCTGATCGGTTACATGCATGTTGGTGAGCGTAACCAAATTTGGAAGATACGATACTAGGAAAGGAGTACAATCACCACCCAAGGCCACAGGATTTCCATCAAGGGTAATTTCAATTAATGATACTGCTTCCGCCAGCGATGACACATCTTCTACACTAAAATAAAAGTAAATTAAAACCCCTGAATAACGTATTCCAGCGTATATCTTTTGCAGCGCCTCCTTACTAACATGTGGCAATAAAACATTCTAATATCTTAGAATATTTGCAAGACGACCGCAATACGATCCATTTTGGTTATCATATTTGGAAAAAAATAAAGTTTCTACTTAATATATTTCAATAAAAAAAGTAGTCTTACCTTTGCAAATCATTATTACCAAGATACAATTTCTGTAATTTTGGAATGTGTTGAAAGCCCATTAACTTTGTCATGCGGTTCCTTTTTAAATTTAATTCTTTGAGTGATACTAATCCTTGAAGATCTGTTTGTCCTATACACTTTATCTGATTTCCAGCTAGATTGAGCACTTTTAATTCGCATAAATTTGATAAACCACAAACTTTTCCTATTCTATTCCCATGTAAATCTAAAACTTCTAATTTCAATAGATTTGAAAGACCTTCTATCCTCCTGATTCTGTAAATGAAAATTACCGTTATAAATTCTGAAAATAATAATTGAATTCTAAAAAAAATACTAAGGTAGGTATTCAATTAACGAAAAATGTTCTTACCTGTTTTTTCCCATCAAAAGTACTCTCAAGCTGAACAATCTTTCGAGTGACGTGATTTTGTCTATTTGATTATCGTAGACATCCAAAAACACCAGCTTACCCAAATCTAATGGACACAACCCTGCTAGGCTATTGATCAAATTGTGCTGTAGTGATAAAAGCCTCAACCCTGGCTCTCCTACGATGTTAGGTATTGATGAAAGCCCCCTTCTGAAAAATTTATTATTTTAAACTACTGTCAAAAAAAATCGTTAGAGTTGATGACAATGTTATAAATGTGTGGATACCTGTCCAAGCTTATCCTGTCTGGCAAACGATCTTTTTCTTGTGGTGTCCTCAACAACTGGACTTTGCCTTCTCCGACTGCTTGTAAATTAACGGAATCTTCCTTTGCATCATCTCTGGAGCCGTTACTAAATTTTACAAAATTATTTATGTTATATTAGTTGTTATCCTTTTTAACTAATATATTTTTAGTATCTAGTGTTGTTGGCCTAGTGGGTGATACCCGATTTCTGATCTGTATGTCGTGGGTTCGAACCCGGTCGTGCACCAATGGATTTTATCAATCGAAAAATGTATGTGCATATTAACACGTGCTCAAAACGGTGAAGGAAAACATCGTGAGGCATGCCCTACAACCAAAAATTCGAAGGCATGTGCCAACAGTTAGTGTTCCAATAAGCGGCGATGGGCTTGCAAGCTGTACGTGGAATGCAAACTTGCAAAACGCGGGCATGTACAAAATGTTATGTTTGGACGTGCCTCTGACTACCCCCTACTTGGTATCCTCAAAAATCTACTTACTGATTATGTATCTTTGGATGTCCACCATGAGAAAGACAGCCGTGAGCGTGTTTTTTTGTTGGTTTTTATATTTTTAGTTACTTAGTAAATTTTACTTACCCAGAAAGAGTGGTGTGTGAACGTTGTGCGAGTGCAGCTCTTGAGTCAGCTATTGCAGGTCTGATTTGTAGAAATAATCGACCATCACCGGCGGCCCCTGGATCTGCTCTTGGTCCGCCAGCATCAAGGGACTGCGCAGAGCGACCCCTGGCACGAAATGATGACTTTCGCATTTGTGAAAACTAAAAAACAAGCGTAGGTACGTACAATAAAAAATGTAACTGTTGTAATAGATATTAAAAGACGATACCTTTGTGTGCTTCGGCGTAGAATCGATTTTGAATAATCATTGAGGTTATTTTACATAATTTTGCTATTTATGTGCTACTATATCAGTGTCGAGGTACCTACCATAGTGCTTTACTTACATTTCCACGATTGTGTGATATAGGCATTTATATAAAATAACTATTTTTACACCAAAATTAACTACAAAACACTAATAATGATTGGCCCCGATTCATTAATTACATTTATCTTATATTAAATTCGTACAAAAGGCTGTTTTGGTCCATATGATTATGCTTTCAAAACGGTTGCCTAGAAACAAAACCTATGCATGTACCGATGACCGTATTTATCGAACTCTATTTTTCACTGAACGCGACCAAATCATTGAAGAACTAACCTAAATATTACAATTATTTTGTGTACATGTTGGTAGCAGTGCACAATTGTCAAAATCCGGAATAGATGAAGTGTGGGAAGTATTGAAAGTTATTGTTGTGTTGTTTAGTCAAGAACACAAAATAACTAAGTTTGAGAACCACAGACCTAAGAACCAGCCTTGAAGTCATTTGTATCTCTACCCTAGTCTACTAGGGTAGATAGGGGGTAGGGATACTACTCCCTACCTACCCCTAGTCAATCGGTTGTAAAGACGAATGAGCGAGACGCGTTTTCAAAATGAGTTTGAATGAATGTTTCATTTTAGATTTTGAGATACATACAAACAATGCTATGTTTCAAAATTTAAGTGGGTGCCTCAAAATCATACCACATTGTTGGTGGAAATAGTTTAACTTTGTTTTCTTTAAGCTTGTTACAGTCTAGTTTTAATTTATTTTGTAGCCATGTCATGGTTCTGTAAACCCAAATAAAGATTTATATTAAAGTTGATTAGTTTTAGTTTTTAGAAGACCGGTGAAAATATGACATGGCATTATATTATAAAACCCAACAGAACCAGAAAAATTTTGCAACGATGTTATTAAAGTAGGTTACTATAGGTCCCTTAACAATATTGATGTTCTACAGTTAATTGTTCCGAGCCTGGGTGTTTGTATCCATGGTAGGTATGTACTCGTAGATAGATAGATAGATAACTCTATATTGTAGGTACACCACTATGTAATGTTGCTTACAAATAAATTCAAACAGCAAATTACGCGGGAGTACAATGGGCAGTCTTATCGCTTATAGCGATCTCTTCCACACAACCTCGTATTTCCTGATAACCACCAAAGGAATCTGTGTGGACTTTATGTATGATGTGACTGTTGAGTGTTTATTATTATTATATCCGGGCGGATGAAGTGACGGCGACGTGAGGTGGGGAGCACCACAAAAATAATTACAGATGGTGACAGAGTGATTAACCTGAATGATTTGAACGGTCTAAATGAATGACGGAACGGGCTGCAGACGCAAGGCTGTCAAATTACAAAAACAAAACACAGTCTGCCGATCGATCACAGATTAAAGAAGTTCGCGAATTCGGTGTGCATTTCCGTGAATTGTTGAAAAATAAGTGCAAATGAATGATTTTGATATCTCAATGGTTGAAGTAGATTAGTAAAAGTTTTTTCAAAGCATTCTCGTGATCAACAATCGGAAAGCTACTGTGGGGGCACACCTTTCTATAACAAAATGGTGCGGTATTTTCCGAATCCTTTCGAGGACTACAAGCTTGGAGACACTCCCGTGGCGATCGATACAGGCGAGATAGTCAGCCAAATAAACGACCATATCTCAAACATAACGAAAAGACTACAACCGTCACGAAAGAACGTAAATGGAGGTATTTATGTCGGGATTACCGGTGTCTCATTCATGTTCTACTACTTGACCAAGAATCCGATCCTTTCTGAAAAAAAGGCTGTTTACTTGGAGAAAGCCTTGGAGTATCTGCAGCCGGCGTTGGATACGTCTGCTGGAGATAAGACTTCGTTTCTTCTCGGCGATGCTGGTACTTATGCCATCGCTACCGTACTCTCCAAAGAGATTAGCGACAGCAAGTTTAACGATTATCTAAAATTATACAAGTCTCTCTACAACCAGTATTTGAACCCGAAGTTCCTAAAATGTGGCGGCGATGAATTCTTCGTTGGTCGAGCGGGCTACCTGGCGGGAGCGCTTTGGATGAGTCGCGAGCTGAAAACCCCTGTGTTCACAAACTTAGAGCTTTACAAACTCTGTGACCACATCGTTGAATCTGGAAGAGACCATGCCAAAAGACTGAACAGACCCTGCCCCCTGATGTTCCACTACTACAAAACGGAATACCTTGGGGCAGCACACGGGATCAGCCTCATCTTACAGATGCTCTTGTCAGTGCCAGGGTATTTGGAATACAACAAACTGGCAGCACATAATATCAAAATCACAGTGGAGTACATACACTCACTGCAAGAAGAGGAAGGTAACTGGCCATGTTGCATAGAGGAAATATCCCTAAGCGAGCACAAACTGGTGCATTGGTGTCATGGCGCACCCGGCACCATCTACCTCATGGCCAAAGCTTATCTAGTATACAAGAAACAAATGTACTATGATGCATGCATCAAGGCTGGTGAGGTTGTGTGGCGCAAAGGACTGCTGCGCAAGGGCCCTGGAATCTGTCATGGAGTATCCGGGAATGGCTATGTCTTCCTGCTCTTGCACAGATTGACTGGAGATGAAAAGTACCTATACCGAGCCAAAGTTTTTGCAGATTTTATGAACACAGATGAGTTCCTCAGGGATGCCCGTCTCCCAGACAACCCACAGAGCTTGTATGAAGGGACTGCAGGTACCGTTTGCTATCTAGCTGATCTCCTGGTGCCCGATACTGCAGAGTTTCCCTTCCAAGATGTCTTCACCGCCTACTAATTGCATCTAAATCCATATGAAACACATTTTATTAATAGGTTTTCTCTGATAATGTTGTCCATAGCAAACTTCAATGTATACATTAATTCAATGGAATCCTCTCTGAATGTAACCATTTTTAATATAATTGGTGTTGTAGCTATAAATTTGTATGTATTCACATCACACAGGGTTTAGGCCTGCTTAATTTACTGAATGAATTAATGGAATTTTATCTGAATGTAACCATTTTTATTATAATTGGTGTTGTAGCTTAAAATTGGTCTGTATTCACGTAACACTGGATTTAAGCCAACATAATTTCTTGAACAAACAAAATATGAAATTTTATCTAAATGTAACCATTTACAATATAATTGGTGTTGTAGCTTTAAATTTGACTGTGTCACGTCATACAGGGGTTAGCCCTGCATAATTTATCGAATAAAAGGTACAAGAATTTATATATTTTAATTACTTAATTTCCCATTTCATTGGTAGCTGAAACTGCTGACAGTTGTAGCAAAAACAATCGTGAAATTAATAATTAATATTGTAGAACTGGTATTAACACCAATCGGAATTAATAGGGATTGAGGAAACACAAGAGCCGCCTGCACTCGAGCGCACAACGAAAGAGCGGCAGTGCGTAGTGGAATACGCATCGCGATCACTTACTTAGTATGACTTAGTTGATGTCCCAACTGATAGAATACTATGTGAAAATTCCTGTTTTACAATATTAATGGTGTTGTTGCTTAAAATTTGTCTGTATATCAAACTGGGTTTAGGTCTGTTTAATTTACTAAAACAATATACCTAAAGGAGTTTTATTTGAATGTAACCATTTTAAATATAATTGGTGTTGTAACTTTAAATTGGTCTGTATTCACGTTACACTGGGTTTAGGCCTACATAAAACTATGAAATTTTATCTAAATGTAATCATTTTCAATATAATTGGTGTTTTAGCTTTAAATTTGACTGTATCACGTTATACTGGGGTTAGCCCTGCATAATTTATTGAATAAACGGTACAAGAATTGATATTTTTTTAAACTCAATTTCCCATTTCATTGGTAAGTATCTGAAACTGCTGACAGTAATAAGGCTCATTTAGCTATCAAGACCAATTTTCTTGTCTATCTTCTTTTATAAAATCAAACATAAAACAATATCCAGGTACATTTCTTTGTGAAAAGATGTTTCTTGCAAGGTTTTTTTTTAACTCCCTTATTGTGACAAACTTTGCAGTCATTACTGATATCTTCAAATATAAAAATGTACAACATGGCGTTACCCTTAATTTAAATACAGAAATAACAATTTTAACTTATAACATGTTGCATAAAACTAACATGAGATTTTCCAACAGAAACACAGATAACAATTCAAAACTCATCCCACATTGTTATCACAGAATTGGTATCATTCTTAATACATCTTGTGAAGACTGGAAGAGCGTTTTCGATTCCTTAGACATAAAAAATACATTTCGAAGTCCTTTTATCTGGATAGTAGTAACCAATGATCTTGATGAAACTACTAAAGTGTTTTCACAATATCCCATTGAAGTCGACTCAGACATAACAATTATTTACAAGAAAGACAGGAAATTCACCCTGTATGAAATCTATAACACTGGCTTTGCATTGAAAGGTGAACTTGTTGTGAAACAGATTGGATTTTGGGACAAAACTCTGCATATTAATAAGAAAGATAGACTAGATTTGAAAGGCTTAGTGTTGAAAAGCACACTAGTTATTACCAAAAATCAGAAAGTTGTCCACGAAACTTTCATACAATTTTTAGAGCATGAGCAACCGAGCCTGACTACGGTAGATTCTATCCACAAGTTTAAATATTATGAAGTCTTGAAGTATTATCGAGATATGTTCAACATCAGGTAAGTAGCTACCTGACTTATCAAACCTTCATCCAGTTCCTATTGTGTATTTGTTGCATTTAACAAGACAAAGGATTTGTGAGCGAAATAATTAATTTGTAATGTTCTCTAATTGTTTGAGCTTATTTTTCCAGTTATACATTTCAAAGAAGCTACTCGTGGGGGTACCCTACCAACGGCAGCTTCGACGGCATGGTGGGAGCGCTGCAGAGGTTCGAGGCAGACATCGGGGGCTCACCTGTTTTTGTGCGCACTGACAGATCAACGGCTGTTGACTATGCTGCAGAAACTTGGCTGACGAGGTAAGTAGGTAATCAGGTCGATAATAAATAATATAGTCGTCGGTTGAGTTTTTATTTCCAAACAGGGCTATGGATATTGGATCAGCTCCTTCATATCTATGTTTAAGTTTATTAAAAGAAAGATCTTGGTGAGATGATTTCGAAAAATCAAACATGAGTCGTACTTTTGATTATTTAAGTAGGTACCAAACTACATGTTACTCTGTATTTTGTCATATCATAGACCCTGCTTCATATTCCGGCATCCTAAGCACCCCAGCGGGTTCTACACCATCTATACCCGCCCGCTGTCAACCAAAGTGTGGTACTGCATCGTCGCATTCCTGGTGCTTTCCTCCACCATTCTCGGGCTGATGCTGCGGCTCAAGCAGATTAAAGCACCGGGAGATCAGAACGAAGAGTCCACGGGCTTGGCGTTTCTATTCATTTGGGGCGCGATTTGCCAGCAAAGTAAGTACTTGGTCGTTTAGTCAGTTGCTGAGAACTTGAATCATTTAACGTTTAATAAAGAAAAGTTTAGAAAAATATACCATTTATTTATACGTGTACTTTAAAAGTGCATTTCACGAAATCAGCATCTAAGTGAGTTATCTACCTATATTGCTATATAGGTAGGAATTAGAAAGGGATATTTTGGAGATTTAATCCTGGTTCCCTTCAGTAGTTTAAGTAGGTACTTACCTAAACAACAACTTGAGACAGTATTCGTCAAATTATGAAGTCTACAGCGCAAAATCAAGTGTGTCTCAATGTGTGTCCCATCTCAGACCATTGTTTTTCTTTATTTGCAACCTTTACTAAACACAAATTATTGGGTAATACCCTCTCGAATAAGAAAATTATAGTATCAGTATTGGTTACGTACCTATAATACTATTCGCAGGCGTGATCATCAGTCAAAGCTCCACAGCGGTAAAGGTGTTCATTTTCGTCACGTTCATATACGCGCTGACCCTCTACCAATACTATAACGCGATCGTGGTATCAACCCTGCTGCAGGATCCGCCCAAGAATATCAGGACTATGAGAGACTTGCTAAACAGTAATCTGAAGGCGGGTATAGAGGATGTGTTGTATAATAAGGATTTTTTCAAGGTAACTTATTTACTTTCCATTCTCATTTATGTAGATGTCAAGTAGAACTTGACCGATATGATATGGCAAGATAAACCCTTGCAACAAACATATAAATTAACAAAAAGAAGAAAGCAGTGAGACATCACAACTTCCATTGAACCAACTATTATAATCTTGTCCAGCAAGTTAAATAAGGAAGGGTGAACCATGGGTATAGGTATCAGATGAACCCTAAATAAGATTGAGTAGAAATTCCAATTGCGACCGGTTTGCAATAAAAGATCTGATATTGTGAAAATATTGGGCTTTCTGATCAAGAACCGGATAAAGAATAGCAGACTTCAAGATTTTCAATTCGGGAACTCTAGGTACTCCAGGTAGGCACTTATCTTTGCTGTGTTGGTGTCCCGTCTGTAGTCTCGACTCACTACTTCAAAGTCGAACGCGGTCGTAAGCGGTGCCCAAGATGAAGATAAACTAAATTAGCTACGAAATCACAGCAAAATCGACGAAAACCTGTGGCAATTAGCCGTATTTTAAATGTTTACCTATAGCAGAGTTATTGGCCTTCAGACCACCTTGCGAATTCTACTTTCAAACGTGATTACGAATCGTCGCCTACAATACTTAACGAGTTGAAACATCTTGATTTTAGATATTCGCAGCATCATCCGAATTTCTTCCACTTTTCAGCGCACCACCGATCCGTTGGCCATCCAAATGTATAACAAGCGAATAGCTACCGATACCGAGTACAACTTCTACCCAGCAGAGCTCGGCATGGCATTAGTTAAGCGTGGGGGGTTCGCTTATCACGTGGACAGCGCTGTCGCGTACAGGATTATGACCAACACGTTTACTGAGAGGGAACTGTGCGAGTCTACAGAGATATCGATGTACTTGCCTCAGATTACTGGCGCGGCTCTCACTAAGCGATCGCCTTATAAGGAACACATTGCTTACGGGTAAGCTATCTGCACTAATGTACCAGGAGCTGGTTCGATAGCTTTTGCGCCTGAGTGTTGTGGAACCATGGTACCTACTCGTAATTGTTATCCACGACACCAGAATTACATGGAGTCCAAGAATAAAATGAGATGTTATATTCATGTGGTATCGATTATAGATCGAAATGGAATAAATATACAAAGCGATATCCAGCAAAGTTACCACGTTTGAAATTACATCCTTGAAACTCAACCCTCCTTTAGGTAAAATACATAGTCCTGACCCCACATTAGGATTCCCTGTGTCGTGGGTATCGGGAACTACGAGTACTGTGGTACTTACCACAACACCCAGACCCGACAAATACAGAACATGCAAACATCGATCCCGCACCTCTTGCGTCGCAGCCTACGACCTCGTCGTCAACAAATACAAATTACAATGTGGAATTCGTATTTGTCGTTGCAGAATTCGCGTGATGAAAGAGCGTGGTATAATGCGACGTCTGCAAACGTTTTGGGACGCGTCGAGACCCACTTGCGTCCGGACGCCAGACTCCAGCCTGATCTCTGTGTCTCTCAGAGAGTTTCAGACCGCCTTAATAATTCTGGTTGTGGGCATCGCGGCAGCACTCATTGTGCTGTGCTGCGAGATACTGATACATGCTGTGAATAATCCCAACTCCCGTCTCAAGCGGCAGTTGAAACACGTGTTGGAATTTAGAAATTGATGCTAGACTTCAACCCGGTCTTCGTGTCTCTAAGAGAGTTCTAGACCGCCCTCTTAGTGCTGGTAGTCCAAGAATCCCAACTCCCGTCTCAAGAGGCAGTTGAAACACGTGTTTGAATTTAGAAATTAAATTAAATGGGTATCAACCAAAGATACAAGAACAAAATCAGTTTGGGTCTCGCTGGAATTCCACTTTCCTTCATCTATTCACGAAATTCACCTATTTGTATATTCTATCAGCATTATGAATTGTATTCTTATTCTTTTTAAACTACTTCAAAAAAAAGGAGTAGTTTCTCAATTCGGTTTTTTTTTTAGCGTGAGTGTTTGTTACTTTATATCTTCGCCAATTGTTAACCGATTTGTACGATTCTTTAATTGTTGTATAGAGAATGATCCCGAGGTGGTCCCATAAAAGTTTTATTCCTGAGGGGATTGCTTTTCCCCCGTAAAACTTGAAAAAACTTATGGAATCACGACTAGCCGAAACATTTTTTATGGACGATTTTTCTTTTGTTTTCGATAGAGTGTCACACTGAATCGGCAAAATAACGTGAGCATCTATCTGTTGATAGTGGGGGGTCCATGTTAAACAGTAAACATGGGACGGCAAACGTAAAGAATATCGCGATTTAATGATTATTAGCCGACTTTAGCAATTGCCTGTCTCGGCCTCTGCAATAATGTACCATTATTAAAATTATTCTTCTCCAACCTGTCATGTGGAATGCTAACTATTTGCAAAACTCGGGCATATTCAAAATGTCATGTTTGGACGTACCTCTCTACCCCATACTTGGTAACCTCCAAGACCTCAATAGAGTATGTATCTGAGGATGTCTATCATGGGGAGTACAGTCTTCAGCGTGTTGGTTTTTTGTGCAAGTTCTATAATCGTGAATAATAGAACGCACACTTTTTTTTCATGATTTTGTTCGTTTTTGTGATAGGTTGTTTGGTGCAATAAACATATTATTCCTCTCTCATGTGTTTTATTTGGAAAAACATCCTCACAAAATGTTTACAATCACTAGCTTTGTGAAAAATTACAAACGACTACTAAAACTAACAGGTCGAACTAAAAGTTGGATACCCGTGGAATAACTAAACGGTGTTGGTCTCATGCTGATACAAATTGCCTGGTAGGTTAAGCTAAATTTGGTATGGTCATAGAAGTTAAGTTGCCGTGACCGAAACCAGTCTGGAAGACATTGGCCACGATTCTCCTGTACACCAATTAACTATCTATCGCTCTTTTTTACCAACCCCCAACAAATAATGAGATAGCAGCAATGTTAGAGCTATCAAATTAGTAAGATTTAAGTTTTCCATACAAGTTCAGTAGTGATTTCAAAACATGCAGACGTACAAACACGAAGAAGTGTGACACGAAAACCAATTTGACAGGAGTATAATTCTTGCCATCTCTTTCACGCGTTCACTATTAATAAAGGAGAGCGACAGAAAGTTTAGTTGGTGTGCGAAGAGAAACAACGCCATTATCATTTAGATAGGGGATCATGTTTGTGCACTACGATTTGTCTGGATGTCAATGGGGTGGAATAGTATTATATACACTTTCTCTTTGTGTACGTTTACAATGCTCTTTGGACGATTTGTCTTGTGACATCGGATTCGAAAGCTTTTAGACCGAAACAATTTACTGTGTATAGTTATTCTATGGTTATCCAAAGTTAACAATGTAAATATACAGGCATTCTTTGTACAATTAGAGCTGATTATAATTTATAAACAGCCAGCATAACTAACGGTTAAACATAAAATCAGTACAGCAATACCATAAACTAATTGCTGGCTTGGATGACGGACCTGGGTACCGTAAAATGAGGAGAAAGGGATCCAGGGGTGAATAGAGACAAAACAGAAAGTTAAATTTCTCCAATAATTCCCTCTACAAAGCCATCAATAACCATATTGTACTAACACTATGTATTATATTAGCATTACCATTCAGCGTGACAGTGCAGCCAGCATTTTGGGAACGCTTACGTCTGGTAGTGATCTGGATCAGTAGACCTGTCTAAAGATCGTATACATATACATATTATACACCTACTTATAGTACTAGCGGTAATTATCAATGTTCATTCAAATACAACTTCCCACAAAGGAATTCACTTCTTGGCCATTTTATCAAATTACTTTAAGCAAACTCAATGCCTTCAAAAATAAATCCAGCATAGTACCGACAATGTAAATGTTAGCTTTAGACTAAGGTTGTTTGTACATGATAAGAAAATCCACAGAGTCTGTTGCAGATAAGATCAATGTAAGCATGTAAACGACAATACCTAATTTTGTCAAGTATAAGCATGTATGTGACGTGCGTAAGATGTTGTGCACGTTTCGAGTCTAGATGTTGATGTTGTCTACGTTAATTTTCGATTGTTTGGGAAGAAAATAATCATGAAGCAAAAAAGAGTGCGTCGTTTCTAGCGCGGACTTTAATCGCGGAAGATTATTTTCTTGTTCAGCGCCGAGGCAGTGTACACAGTTCGTGTGTAGAAACCAAACGAATTCTTGTCTAGATTTTTTCAACGTGTACAAGCCTTACAATTTCGGATGTTACCCCTAAGTCTCGCTCGATACGAGTTAGAGGGAGTTAAAGGAATTTCACTTTTCTATTCACTGAATATTACCCGGTTGAGATCGTCTAATCTAAAATTAAACGGCGCCCTCCTATGTACTTTCACATGCAAAGTAGGTGTATAAACGCTATACACATACATTTGACCATCGTTGTTGGCTTGCCATTGGTCGTTCAGTTATGATCTTGTCCAACTAGTGCCATAAATGACACGAACACGACCGCGCGCTCACCGCCATACATTGCCACCTGAGAGCCTATGCCGAGTTTAAAATACTTTCAAAACTTGTGGAAACGATGACCGTTTTGTAAATCTTGTCGATACGGTCGACGTCTTGACATGTTACAAACTCAGCATAAACCCTCTGGACCCTTAGATAACAACCACTTTCTGTTGGCGTTAACGCATGCGGACCACGCTCATGAGGAAGGACCTCTAAACGGTCAATGATTGTCAACGAAACGTCAGCAGGAGAAAAGTAAAGTACGCGGTATAGTAGTTATAATATCCTAATTAATTGAAACAATTGAAAAATTACAAAATTTTTTGTAATTTTTCAAGTTTAGTTTGGCGTTCAGTTTTAGATTAGACCGATTCATGTGGGCCCTGTGGTGTAGTTGGTACACGCATTTAGGGGAAGGGGTTAGTTCCCTGCCAGGTCGGTAATTTTTAAGAATAGTAATTTGAATAAATTAACATAAAGTAAACTCGTAATGAGTGGAAGATCGCTGCATCGTAAAATGCGCAAGACTAAAAAAGCTCACAAAAAATATATACACAACTATCAGGAATAATTCAAATAAATCCGTCTACCTTCAATATTTGGCGGCGAAAATTCAGTGAGGACCGGAAATGCATTTTTCCCGAAATACCGTTAGCCTATGGCCGAGCAAAACTGTCAATTTCACATGCAATATGCTTGAGAATAAAAAAGCTCCAAAAGATGAACATTTAAACAGATGAACGTTCATTAGACGACGAGCGAGAGGCCTCAGATCTTGTGACTGGGTCATTTAATATCATCAAAATCGTAATAGCCGTTTTTCTTCTGTACAAAAAACTTATATTGCTTAAACAGTAGTGAAATAAAGACAGCATGTGGTATATACTTTCCAGCAGGGATTTTAAATCACTAGAAAATATAACTCTAAATCAAAAGATATCTCTAGCACAAGACCACAGTAATAAATTGTCAATACCACAGGATGTCCCAGAATATGTACATATATTATTATATTACGAAAGAGGGTAATTCTATACATAATAGGTAACTTCTTTTCAACGATTTGATATTCGGCTCATTGAAGGAAAATGTTAACTTGAGGCAGGCACAGCGTCTTAAAAGCTGCTGATTTTTTTCTAGTTGATCAACTGTTAACTTTATGGCCAGAATCATCCCTTTCGGTATAGTATACATTTTCTGAGGCACCCTGTATCCGTTTGTTATTGCTATAAGGTACAATTTAGCGACAATTGGTGCTGCGAACGTTCCCACCGCGGAAATTACAAAAACCAGCCTTACGTCAAAAATATAATTTAGCATATTATTTTATTCATAGATATTGCAATAAGTTTCCTATCGCGCCGGTAATTAACGCCATTATAAAAGGAGCCTTACGTAATTGCAATAGGGTATTCAGCATATTGTGATGTCTTTGCTCAGCGGTAATGCTGCTCACCGTTCTTCGACCATCACCGTCTCTTGAGGGTACAGCTTCAGAGATTTCAATGTACTGCTCGGAGATTCTGATGTGAGCTGGCATGATACAAGAAAAAATACATATATTTTTTTAACAAGCGACGACAGGGGGCCCTAAAATCCATAATAAAAAAATATGCTGGTCATTTTCACACATTATCATCTGGCCCCAAACTGAGCAGAGCTTGTGTTATGGGAACTACATGACTGATATACACAAACAAAAAACTGTTTTTTTTTAATGCCTAATATTAAAAGTAGTTTCCCACCAATTAGTTTTCCGCAATGATACTCATTAAGATGAACAGTATGCGTTGATTTCGGTTTGGTGATGGAAATCTTTACACACTGCATATTAAAATTTAAGGTTACAATGGGAGGTTTGATCACTTGAAATCAATCTCTTCCAGAAAACAAGAAAAAGTAGAAGTACAATTAATGTACAAGACAATGTAACACCTATTATTATAAGTAGGTGCAAGTGGAATTTATAAATAAATAATAATGAACTTACATCCCTCCTAGGCCAGCTAGTGATGACCTTAAAACTGTCTTGCGGATAACCTTTTGATCCTAAGAAGTCAAATAACGTCTGAAAAAAAACAAAACATCAATTTATGTTTTTTAGGGTTCTGTACCTAAAAAGGTAAAAACGGAACACTTATAGGATCACTTCGTTGTCCGTCTGTCTGTCTGTCAGTCTGACAAGACCCTTTTTCACAGGAACGCATGGATGTATCCAGTAGAAGTTAATATCAAATACGTCTACGATCCCTTGGAGCTCGAAAGAAATCAATGCTATGAAAAAATACGACCATTTATACGGCATATTTTGATGCTCGCAAATAAATCAAAACCTATAGGGTACTTCCCGTTGACCTAATTAAAGATATTTGGTAAGAAGCAAGGTCTCACAGCACAAGTAAAGGAAAATCATTAATTTGTAGTTATATGAAAAAACACCTGTTTTTGTTACTACAAACTTGCAGTTGGATAATTGACCGTGATGTATGGACGTACATTTTTTTCAAGTACAAAGTTAAGTCTTTCAATCCGACTTATATTTCCGTTACAGCAATGTTTATATGCTTTACAAGCTTGTACGGACACCTCGGTGCGATCGCACTTGTCCGGTTTTTTTAAATTTATTTCAAACAATATGTAGTGATCACCTGTAGAGCTTCATCAATCGCCTCAATTACTTTTTTGCGGGTTGGCAGGTGTTTTTCTCACTTGCACCCGCGTACACTTGCACTTGTCCGTTATTTTTAAAATTTATTTCATACAATATGTAGTGGTCACCTGTAGAGCTTCATCGATTGCCTCAATTACTATTTTGCAGGTAGACAGATATTTTTCTCACTTTCACCCGCATATAAGTAGGCGTGGCATGAAGTGTTTATACTCACTTGGAGCGTGTCAGTAGGGTGGAAGCGTCGCTCCAGATTAGCGTCCTGCGGAGGCGGCAGGCGGAACCGGATACGGGCGACATCTTTGGCATTCTCCTCGGGCTCCGGTGGCACCCGCAATTCCGCTTGCGAACGCAACGCCTAAACAGTAACCACCTTGTTATGTATAATGTGGTATTATATTCATTCCTATAAACAATGGTGTTAGCATTGCCATTCAGTGAGGCAATGCGGCCAGCATTTTGGGAACGCTTGGTTGTGATCTAGATCAGTCGACAAGGGGGTCTAGAATTCGTCAAGGAAAATCTTGGCAGTAGTCACGTGACTTTTCCACAGCTAATGTCATTTCCACACAATTCAATATTTCCATATGTTAACGCCAACAGAAAGTGGTATTGGTCTAGACAGCCTGTTCTGCTAATATTGAATCAATTTATTTAACTCGTTCTATAATTTCTTATGAGATACGCTCACTTTTAAGATTACGTGACTTTTAACATATTTACTATCAACACATAAACTATGAAAACATTTAAATAGGTTGCTCCGTAAGGGCCCGGCCAAGCTGCCGCGTCGGCGGTGGCAATCAATACATACACGCGAACTTTGACAACCATTTTACCACCGCCACCGCCATCAGGTCAATTTGACGGGGCCCTAACGCGCCGTCAGTCTGGTAACATCTGTGCAATTTTATTTTGCACGTTTGAGCATCATCGTCATCATCAGCCCACATTAGTCCACTGCTGGACATAGGCCTCTCCCAATACGCGCCATTGAGCCCGGTCTTCGGCTCTTATCATCCACTTACTGCCAGCTGCCTTTCTTACGTCATCGCTCCACCTAGCCGGAGGGCGTCCCACACTACGTTTACCCAGACGCGGTCTCCACTCAAGAACTGGTTTACCCCAACGGTTGTCGGTTCTTCGGCATATATGACCAAGCTCATTGCCACTTCAGCTTACTAATGCTCTGAGCTATGTCGATGACTCTCGTTCTCTGTCGGATAATCTCGTTGCGGATTTTATCTTTCAGAGAAACCCCGAGCATAGCTTTGAGCTACGTTTACCATACGTTTGAGCGTTACCTCCTTTTTCGCTTCCTCCATTTGTCTCTCTGACGCCGCTCTCTCGATTTCTTCGTGTCTCTCCTTTTCAATCTGTTTCTTCACTTCTTCCTTCGCTCTGTAACAATAACGCCCAATGTTCAAATAAACACAGCACAAGACTAGGATTCCCTGCGTCATAGTTATAGAAAAGAAAGATGATGAAGAAGAAAAAGAATGCACCCAATAATGACCCGTATTTGTATAGGGCGAGAATCATTACCTTGCCGTAACACAGTTTGTAACTAGCACGGGAGGTAAAGATTTTTAAACTGTATGCCTACCTTCATTATTATGTTTATTCTGCTCATTGTGTTGCCAACTAAGCATTTATTTTTTAAGCTCATTAAGATAACCTTTGTGCATACAATTGTTTTTTTCTAAGTTTGTTGTTGTTGAATAAAGTTGTTGTTGTTGTTGAATAATAAACATACAAATACAAGAAAGAAGTAGTAGTAAATAGTACTACTACTTCTTTTTTTTTCATAACTTATCCCACCATCCTAACTTACAAAATTTGTGTTTTTAGCATGACATAAAGTGCTAAATAAATGTTTTTCTTTCTTTTCTTTAGAAGCACCTTGTGTAAGAGCTCGTTCGGGGAAGTACTACCGCCATATCTATTTCTGCCTTGAAGCAGCAATGTGAGCATTGCTGTGTTCCGGTTTGAAGGTATGGGCGCCGGTGAAATTACAGGTACATGAAATTACAGGCTTTTCACCCGTTATGCTTCAGGGCGAAAAGTCTACTCAAAAAATCAAACACTAGTGTTTAATTCTAATCTATCCTCAAAAAAGTTGCGGAGAGTTGTACCTGTCCTATTTGGAGACATTTTGTACGGAGGCTGGTCAATCAATGAAATCAATATGATCTTATTGTTTGATCATCTCCCGTCGCAGAATGTCTCTATGTACATATCTATTTCTATAGTTGCAGCATTTACTAACAAATAGTCTAAAGTTACTAACACAATGGATTGTATTGTCTGAAATAAAAACATTTGAATACTTGAAGCGGTCGTGTACAATGAGAATATCTCACCTGTCAACTTCAAGACTTCTCTGGTAAGCCTCGTCTTGCTCAAGCTTGACCCTTTGCCTCGCGTCCCTCTCCCTCTCCACTTTGGCGTCTTCGATGCGCTGCGTCGCGAACCGGTCCCACGCTTCCACTAAGCCGGCCATTAGCTCTGATACTCCCACATTACCTGAAACATACATCAATATAATTATAAGTATCTGGGTGCCTGTTTTAGTGCAAAAATGAATGTTTCCTTTCTGTTCTGCCAAATAAAAATTTTTTCTTTCTTTCTTTCTTTTTTTCAATACTACTAATTGCTATCTAATTGTTGCCCATTGAAACTGCATTCTAGATAAATAAGTTCTATTTGTTTTATATACTTTTGCTGGCTAGTTCATGTAGTTAAAACAAATTTAAATGAGTGTATAAATGATTTTTTTGTAAATTTCCTATACTAGCCAAGTCTCTACTTAGTAAGAGCGAGGAGCTCAAAGTGTTTTGGTCATAGTTCTATTAACATGCAACACACCTAGATCTATATATTGATTTTATATGGGACATTAAAATGAAAAAAAAAAAAGGGTCTTGACTCTTTGGAAATTAAAATGAAGACAAACAGACGTACAAAAAAGTGATCCTATAAAGGGTTCCGTTTTTCCTTTTGAGGTACGGAACCCTGAAAAGAATATCTGGGACTACCCTTGAAGTACTTGAAGTTAAAAAAAATATCATTAAAATACGTTCACAATTGGCGAAGATATCGCGTTACATACATTAAAAAAACCAAACGAATTGAGATCCTTTCTGAAGTGGCTTGAAAACTTACCATTGATGACGGAGTATATTTCCGTGTTGGATCTGACTCGCATGATGATTACGAGCGCTGGCAGCCGTTCCACTGGGATGCTGCGAATCGTCATACTGGCCACGGGACCCAATGTATTCGTTATGGACGCTAGTAGCCTGAAACAATAATATAAGACACATTATATATGTCAGATTTTTTTCTAACTCGGGATGACACTCTCTCGAATAAAAAACAAAAGTCAAACAGTCCACAAAAAATGTTTCGGCTAGTCGTGATTCCATATCCTATGAAGCTTTTTCTCTAGTTCGACGAGAAAAATAGGAAACCCTCGGAATAAAACTTATGGCACAGTGGGCGAAGGTCCGCCTGAGACGCAGAAGGTTGCGAGTTCAATTCACGCCGCGGTACAAATGTTTGTATGATCTGCAAATATTTGTCTCGGGTTTGGGTGTTTTGTTGTATAGTGTCTTTACAAAAAAACATATATAAGTAGTATATCAGTCATGTAGTTCCCATAACACAAGCACTGCTTACTTTGGGGCTAGATGATGCTGTGTGAAAAATGTCCAACATTATTATACTTTAGACTTAACTGTCCATTCATTTTGTTGAACTAGCTGTCACCGGACACAGTACAGATCTATTACTGACATGTTATTGTTGTCGAGGTCCGTGAGATCCCAGCCGTAGACCACGAAGTTGGCTGCCAGCGTTTGCAGCACGGTCTCACAGCCGAGCAGTTGAGCGCAGAACACATTAGTGAGAACAGATTGCTCGTGGTGTAGATATACTCCTAGCAACTTGCGCTGTGAACAAAAAACAACATACTGTAGAAGTATAGATGACAGGTAACTCCGTTCTATTTTACTCCGTACCGTTCGGCGATTTCAATCCGTAATATTTATGTATTGTACTCACAGAGAGAATACAGACAATAAACTTATATATAGAACACTAGCTTCTGCCCACGGCTTCGCCCGCGTGGTACCCAGATAAAAAGTAGCCTATGCATGAAAAATCAGCAATAAGCTGAGATAGGACCTTTTCAACCCACATTTACCACTGCAGAATAGACTGCCCTCGTTAGCACTGGTTAGCAAATTACAAAAAAAAGTAAATTATAGTAGAATACAATACCCACGTATTGTATTCAACTGTAATTCTATCTATCTATGTGTTATTCTGATGTATAAGCTATATTACTGTAAAGTTTCATCAAAATCCGTTCAGTAGTTTTTGCGTGAAAAAGTAACAAACATCCATCCTCACAAACTTTCGCGTTTATAACAGTAGTAGGATGTACAAAGGCGAGCTTAGCCCTAACAAGAGTTTGGTTAGTGGTTAACAAGCGCTTACTTCATTAGCAGATTTGAGACAGGATTCCTTGATGGCGTCTTGCAGCGTGCCCTCGAAGAAATGCGGAGAGTTTGGTCCGTAGCGAATCCGAAAGCGCTCCGCGAATTCGATGCAGCCCAGCGCTTCGTCCGCCACACGGTCAGACACTAAACATCAAACATTTTTTTTTTAAACCATCAATGTGTGTTTGTTTATAGTGGCGCCTCCTAGTGACTTGTAGCGATGAAATCTACGCTAGGAAGTTTTTATTTTAAATACGGTCACATACACGTATCAAAAAAGTTTGCGATCAGTTTGAAATATTTCAAAAAGTATAATAATATACTTTAGGAAATGTTTGAAAAAAAATACAAATAATTAATTCCTTATATTACAAGGAATTTAAAATATTTAAACTTTTCAAAATGATGATTACAATTTTGATGAGTGTACATAGCCCTGATCCAAAGACAAAGTCAAAATACATTAAAAACACAAGGATCACTTTTAAACCTCGATTCTATCTTATGCCTGTTCATCCACGACCAAGCCAGGAAAGAAAGGCAAGAAAACAAACCTGGTTTTTCTTTTTAATGATCCTTTTACAAAATAATAGGTAATTACATTTTTTATCGAGTTGGATCATTTTCAATCTCCAGATTTTTTTAATAATCAGATATTTTGTAGTATTCCTTTTTATAAAGTTTGTGTTTAATTACGTTTTTAAAATTGTTAATCTATCCCATACTAGGATTCACTGTATTGTGGGTATAATTTTTTGAATTATTCCCATCTGTCACTCTGATCTGGCCCCCTAGAGTGACAGTTGGGAAAAAGAGTTCGATCTGTCCCCTTTTCTTCTTCCCTAACCCCCCCCCCCCCCCAAACCCTTCTTCGCTGCGCTGTAAATGCCTCCCCCACCCCTACTTAAAACGATCTGTCCCCTTTTCTTCCCCCCTTCGTTGACCCTACTTACTCAACGGCTGTAATCTCTCTGTCCGCCCCAGATCCACGTACATATCGTCTTCAGCTATATACGAATCCTGTGGCTCCTCATTTTCATCCCCCGAAGTGTTCTCGCTCTCTGAACTGTCCACTACTTGTATCTGTTGCAAAAACACGAGTCATAAATTATAGTTTTCTATCGTTATTCTACACACAAATAAACACTTGCAAAAATAAAAAAAAACTTAAAATTTTATTTAATTTTAAATTTACTGTGACATTTTATTTCATTAAGATAAGATAAAAATATTTTATTTTGTACCAAATAAAGGACACAGGAGTACACGTAAAAGTAATAAACAAAATGAGATTGACAACAAAAACGGCCGCCACTCAGCACTATGTCTAGGAAGCACTTTGTGCCACCAAAACGCTGGTCTTCCGTGATCATGCTAAGTTTGAGTATAATATTGTATGGTTTTTATGATCTAAAATAAATGAATAATAATAATAAAAATGCAGAATTAATTAATATGTACAATGGCGAGCTTAACCCTAAAAAGAGTTTTCTTCCAGCAAACCTTGAGCTAGAGAGAGGTGATTATGAAAGGATCGTGTTTTTTTTTCAAATTACTATTTATCTTTAGTAGAAGAGAGAGGTTTGCCCGGAAACAGGTATGGTGACACTTGGTTTCTAAAGTACACTAAAGGAAAATCAGCCAAGCTCCCGCTTCGAGTCCTGGCGAGGTTGAATTTTATAAGTTTACTTAATTTCCTGTGTCGTGGGTACAAGTACCTACCACAAGACCCAAACCTGGAACAGATATCTGGAGAATATACAAACATTTTGTCTCGCAGCGGGAATCGAACCAGCATCTCTTGCGTCTCAGAGAACTACACGCCGCGCCACAACGATCTATCAAGTTATCACACCTGGGGAAATACCCAGGTGTGACAACCCATACTTAGGAAAAAAAATTGAAAAGGTTAAGTTAGCATCGAGCGGTCGGCAAGCCGAGAACACTGTTTTAGGGATGTGACCATTCCAAGATTTTATAATATCCCGAAAATTCCACCTCGACGGGACCAGAACCCGCGACCTCTTACGTCGCAGCTGGCTAATCGCCCGTCGCGCCGAGGTCGTCAAACTTTTGTACGACAGTTTATAATATCCCAAAAAATCAACCTCGGCGGGGCACGAACTCACGACCTCACACTTGGTAAGAAAGAGTTCGTGGGTACCGTTGATATTTTGGAATATTATAAATCCTTGTAATTTTCCTTGGTTTGTTACCACTTAATTTGTTACCACACATAACTATTTTGAGCGAGGTTAATAGTTATCAAGCTCACCCTTTTGAATTCCCTGGCTTGTTGTCTGATGTTAGTGGAGCGTTTGATTGTCAACTCGTGCTGCGGCGAGTCCAGCCCCATCATCGCCAGAACTGTGTCGTCCAACCCTTGTACCACCGGCCAGCCCGTCCAACACTGCCGTTTTCAAGTCACATTAAAATATGTAAAAAAGTCAAACAAAACAAATTAGGAAAAAAATTGAACGGATTTCAAATAACGGCAAGAAAAGTCTTCCCTCTTTTCACCTTATCGGTGTGTGTCTGTTAGTGATATTTGATATATATTTAAGTAACCATTTCGTTATAGTTACATAACATTGGCATGTCAAAGTATACATAATCATGTTCTTAATCTAAAAATGTCAAAGTGTACATAAATTCATAATCTAGATTTTTCCACTATGGATGCAAATCAGAAAATGAACAACTCATGTATTCATAAACATGATAAAAAGGGTGACATTCATGGAATTCTTTTAATTTAGTTTTAAACTGGTTAAGCGGTAGCCGTGTGATTTCTAATGGCAATTTATTGTACATATAAAGCTTTTGACAGATAAACAGTTTATAAGTCTCGCTATTTAGAGATAAGACCGCTCATTGTACGACATTGTCAAAGTTTGTAATACTTAACTAACTAAGCCGATGTGTTATTTGGTGTACAATAAGGTCACACCCTTGAAATGGTATGCAAAATACTCTACGCATTTAAAAAAAAAGAATCGGGTTGGCCTAGTGGACAGTACACACAACTTTCGATCCCACCAATGCAATAATGGTATTTCCACTAGAACATTCATGCACTTTAACATTTCGAAACCGTGAAGGTAAACATGATGAGGAAAACATGCATGTTAAAACCAAAAAATCGAAGACACGCCATATAAAGTTAGTACATTAAGCGGCGATAGGAACCATCTAATTCAAATAAAGTTCACTTCATTCGTTACAAGTTCATCCAATCCAATGTTTTAAGAATTAGAAGAGGTTTAAGGACCTTTTTTTAATGGAGCTTGTACGGGGAAGACATTTATTAATATTGCATGCTTGTGAGCTGACCATGGCATACCTACTTTATTTTTTACCACACACTGTAACCCATGTTTCGCTTTTCACCCGTTATGCCTCAGGGCGAAAAGTCTACTTAAAAAATCAAACACTAGTGTTTGATTCTAATCTATTCTCAAAAAGGTTGCGGAGAGTTGTACCTGTCCTATTTGGAGACATTTTGTACGGAGGCTGGTCAATCAATGAAATCAATATGATCTTATTGTTTGATCATCTCCCGTCGCAGAATGTCTCTATGTACATACCTATTTCTATAATCGCAGCATTTACTAACAAATAGTCTAAAGTTACTAACAAAATGGATTGTATTGTCAAAATCAAACACTAGTGTTTAATTCTAATCTATCCTCAAAAAAGTTGCGGAGAGTTGTACATACATCTCTATGTACATACCTATTTCACACTGTAACCCATGTTTCGCAAATAAACTAATCTGAATCTGAAGTACTACCACCAAATCTGTTTGTTTCGGTTTGTATGGGTGACACATGAGACTTTTCACCTGTTACGTTCTTGTGTCGGAAACGCGAGTCCTACCTCTGTTATTGAGTGCATATGCACCGCTTATCTACAGGTGGGCCGGATGCTTGTTTACCACTTTTTTTTAATTTAATCTCCATCACTGCTACATAAATGGTTTAAAATTCTGCAGAATCTCACCTGATACCTCGCCGGTATGTCCGTGAGCGAGTATATGTCGTTCTTCACTTCCCGCACGGTCCTGGTTCCGGGATAATTCAGCTTGTACTCTTTGTCATCGTTCTTTATGTTTAGCGTGTATGTAGCTGTCAGCCGTTCTGCTACCCTGAGGGTAAAAAGTTACATAAAGCCCATTAAGGTGATATATGGATTGATAAATTAGTACTTTGTTTTTTTTTTAATTCTGTTTATATCATAAGGTGTACAATAAAGTACTTTTATTCATTCAAAATTTCAGTAAACGAGACCTAATTATAATAATAATCTGTTTATTTCAGGCTACACAGTGAAGTAACTGTACTTCTATTGACCCTGTATTTGTACGTGACAAATACAGGGTCAATAGAATAAATACCTTAAAACTAATATATATATATATAACTATACATATAAAACAAACATTATTTATCTAGCACGTAGCGAGTGCGTGGGCGTAGCTGGGTTCGGTAATAGATCCCGGAAACGTCGATAGACCACAGATCTTCCTTCACGAAGGTCGACAAGAATTAGGTACCTATCAATCTAGATAGGTACATAATATAGATTACGTGTACCAACAATAGAAAAGAGGTTTCTTTTAATACAAGTTTACTTAAACTTAACTATAATATATATTTACCTACACTCAGTTTTAAAATATTATCTACCTATTATTAGTATATATTTTCACCTATCTACAGTATCTTTAATCACAGAAAAGAGGCAATTCTTCTAACACAGGTTATTTCAAGTTAAAATAAAGGCTCCCAAACCTTATGCAAATTTAAAAAAAAAAAAAACAGACTTATTTTTTACTTTTATTGCATCGTCCCCCCAGTGACTAGTGGTCCTTAGAGACACGGATCGATTTAAAAAAAACGAATTTCTATCGAGTTAGATGAAATTCTTCTAACACATGTTATTTAAACTTAAAATAAGAGCACCCAAACATAATGTAATTTTTTTTTAATTTTAAAATCCGACTTTTTTTTTTACTTCTATTGCATCGTCTCCTTGTGACTTGTGGTCCATAAAGACACGGATCGATTGAAAAAAAAAACGAATTTCTATAGAGCCGTTTCGTAAATAAAATCTAACAGACAAAAGAGCTGATGATCTCTTAACGGCTGAACAAATTCTCTTGAATCATAGGCTAAAACCATTCTCGATCAAGTCACCTATCAAACAAAAAAAACTAACTAATGAACCTTTTGGGGGCTACAATGCAACAGATACCTAGATAAAAACGTTACATTTTATAACACCCCTCCGAAGCTGTTCTATGTAAATTACTAGATGGCACTGTATTGCACTTTCTAGGTTACCTGTATTTTTTTTGCGAACCTTACTTACTATAAAGAACTATATAATGACACTCGGCAAAATATATACTAGAAACAAACAAAAAAAAAAAACTAACCCAGGTACGAGCACTCTAGTTTATCTAATCTATTGCGAAACACTATCGGTTAATTTATAATGCGATACAACTTATGTATGTTGCCTGTTTGATTAAATATATTCACAACTAATGTATGGAATGCCGACCTCTGTGGTGCAGTGGGCGCAGGCCCGACTAAGACGCAGTAGGTTGCGGGTTCGATTCCCGCCGCGGGTCAAATGTTTGTATGATCTGCAAATATTTTTCTCGGGTCTGGGTGTTCTATGTATTATATGTATGTATTTAGAAAAAAAATGTATATAAGTAGTTTATCAGTCATGTAGTTCCCATAATACAAGCTCTGCTTAGTTTGGGGCTAGATGATGCTGTGTGAAACTGTCCAGTATTATTTAAAATATACATTGATTTCATTTAAATCAAAATCTAATTTAATGATAATTTGCTTTGGTCACTCACCAGTTATCTCTGTCCACCAAGTAAGCAGAAAAAAGATAAAGATTTTCAATAACAAAAATTAGAGATAAATAAAAAGCAACTTGCATCGCACGGTATGCAGTGGCGGCCCTAGGGTGGGTGGGCGATCGGTGCGACCGCACCGGGAGACGTCTTGGGGGAGAGGGGGCCGAAATCTACGGCCACCGACTCGTTAGTGAGCGGCGATCGATCGGGGGCGGGAAAATCGTATAGGTTACTCAGAGAAGGCGCACGGGGGCCTCTGATGCTCAGTTGCAGCATCAGAGACCTTGTCGTGTCACTGATTCAAAACATAGAGCATTTTGAGTATATAGTTACGATAGTGGCTTGGTATGGTATATTGTATAGGTATATTGTTTAAGTAAATCCATAGTTTTAGACTACATCGCCTGTAAGGCGATGCAGTCGAAGGTTCGTGTTCTCGTGTTGAAATCATGACTAAAAGTACTGAATTTAACACTTAAATCTGACTAATTTGACAGCACTTTTGTTGCTGTTAGTAATAGAAAGCGATAGTTAAAATTAAGGTTAGCTGCTGTACAAGGGAATCGACGCCATTGTTTAGTTAAACTACTATTATAAATGTTTATATGTGAGGGGGTTATTATTGTACTTCTCCGCTACTTCAAGGAGTAGGGCTGGTTGGAGTCAGGTTAGAAGAGGGGATAATGCACAATACACCCCAATGCGGGACGTCAGTGCAGACCTTAGTTCCCCCCACTTAGAATTAGAATAAGGGGGTTATTATTCAGTAAGTCATCACTCACTCATCGTCGGGTAGGCCTTCCTCAGCCGCTTTGAGTCGCAGCGCGCAGTTGCGCGCGAGCCCTAAGCTGGCGAGGGTTGCGCTCGAAGTGGCCCTCGAGCCCCCCAGTCCGGAGATCTGCTGTCTGCAGATGGGCACGCCGCATACTGCTTCTAATCGCTTTTTTAAATCGCCTGTAAACAAAAAATAATTACAGACAAATGTCACATACTGTCTGTTGCTATCATCAATCCAGAGTCTTCAGCTCTTTCAAGGAGTTGGGCTGGTTGGGGTCAGGTGATAAGGGAGATAATGCACAATACACCCCAACACAGCACGTCAGCACAGACCTTAGTGCCCCCCTTTAGAATTAGTCCCCTACTCTGTCCACGAGTACCATGTGTAATGAGTACAATGGTTCCATAATACCCACACCCAGAACAAATGGCAAGACAACTTCGATGATGCAGTGAGACAGAAGCGGGCTGTGACGGTTTCGCTTCCCACAGTGGGACAAATGTTTAAATGTTCTGCAGGTATTCTTTCCAGTTCTTCATATTTCCTGATAATCACAAAGCAAGAAATCTGAGTGTGGGGTCAGGATTAAGTGTGTTTAAAAAAAAACAGGAACCAATCCAGCACTTCTTGCGTTGCAGGTGATAATTCTAATTCTAAGTGGGGGAACTAAGGTCTGCACTGACGTCCCGCATTGGGGTGTATTGTGCATTTTGCGAATGATAAATGATTTAAATAGCAAATTTTGTTCCTCTAAACAAAATAAAAAAAGTGATACTCACTGACTGTAGCCATTCCGGACATTTTGATTTCATGTATTTCATTATTTGAATGTACTATCAGCTCTACCAAATCATTTAAATTATTCCTAGGACATGCGGATGTTGATGTGGATGCTTGAGTATTTTCTTCTATATCTGTGGACAGAAATATTAGGTTGGTATATAAGGTAAAACATGGTTATAAAAAAAACTTGCATAGTGGAAAGGAAACCTTATTTTGTGGCTTCTTTCACCCAATTTGAAGATGCAAAGATGCACTTTTTTTTTTACAATGGCAACATTATCTAGTTATTTCTCATGTTTTCTCTAAAATAAGGCCAAAGGTAAAGAATGGTAAAAAATGCTGCATAGCATTAACTTCTCTTTTTGTACATTGTTTGTGTGCAATTTAAATTAAATATATAAATAAAATTCAAAAAACAGATATAATAATACCTTCCTTTTGGTTTTATTAAAAACATATTCTGAATTTTTCTAAAAAATCCTTTGTATATTTTTTTAAAAGCCATAAATGTGATTATTGCAGGAAATAAACATTGTACAATTTGTTGCTCTTTGTTTTATATACAAAATATTCACTACTATACTTATATAACATATAAGTATAATAATGCTGGACATATTCACACGGCATCATCTAGCTCCAAAGAAAGCAGAGCTTATGTTATGGGAACTAATTGACTGATATACATTTTTTTTTATCAGTAACTCTGATATAAAATATTTAGAACATAAGACTCTGGACAGTCATGTTCCAGTATCCCCAACCTCATAGAAGTTGACTGATATGGCATGACAAAACCCTGGACCACAGTCAGTGCAATGGGCGACTGTGTAATTGACTGATCTAAGCAAACATAGTTACCTGGCGGCTGTGTCTTTGGAGTTATCACAGATATATCTTCATCTATCATTTCAACATCATTCAGGTCATCATTTGCCATTTGATTGGACCGATTTGGATCCTGTGGCACCACTCGGTTGATGGCTGCCTGTAAATAAATAAAAAATGATAAAATGATAAACACCCGAATCACATACACCAAATACCCCTGTGGCGCAGTGGGTGAAGGCCCGCCTAAGACACAGAAAGTTGTGGATTTGATTCCCGATGCAGGACAAATGTTTGTATCTGCAAATATTTGTCTCGGGGTCTGGGTGTTTCAGAAATAACCCAACCCAAGTTTGGTTGGAGTATTTACAGTAAAAAGTAGTATATCAGTCATGTATTTCACATAACACAAGCTCTGCTTAGTTTGGGGGCTAGATGATGCTGTGTGAAAATGTCCAGAATTATTTATTATGACAGTGCCTTGTTTTGAGAAGATAATTTACTTAACTTGTACTTCTGAATAGGTAAAGCTGGTTTTCACTATTGCAATATAATGCAATACATTTTAAATGTGTCCATCAACATTTTATAATAAAACCCAGTTGTTTCTATTGATCACTTTGTTGAGAAAATACAGCTAAAGTTGAAAGCTGATGTAGCTTGATTTTATAGAATTCTGATAGGATTTCCAACAAGAAACTTAATTAGCACTTACCAGTAAGTCCCAGTTGACTTCTTCCAGGTGGTATATTGCTTCTGCTACATCTTCAATAGCTGCTATACCCTGAAAACCATGTTCAAAGTTATACTTGCTACTTAATAGGGGGGCGAAGTAAATCCTCTTGTGATATAAAACGAAGTTTTAAAAGCAATATGAACGAGTAAAGACGTTTGCCTTGTAGATCTAACGTCCTATGACTAGGCACAAAGGACCTATAAAACGGTAGCACTTAACGCAGTCTCCAGAAGGATCCTTAATATTTAAAGACATTTTAAACAAAGGATTATCGACAATGTACCTAGTTTTCAAGTTCAGAGCAAAGCACAATGAGTTATCAAAGAATTTCAGTCACTGTTGTTGTTTACGACATAACCTTACCACAATGACAAGGGGTTTCTTTTGGATGTGTTTCTGGATATTAATGAAAAGTATGTGAATATTTACCTGAAAATTTGCTAGAATTTCCTCTCTATTTTCTGCCATCACGTTTTTAATGAATTCTAAAAAATGCTATGACATTTACTGATTTTACGACAAATCAGAAACATTAGCCATAGACTACTGAATAAACTGGACCTCTTCTTCATAATTCATAAATCTGTGGACTGGATTGACTGCGACTGACAGCAGTTGATTTTATTGTCAGCAGATAATAAATTCATTGCCAGATCGCGCAAGTAATTTCAGATGATTTTGCGTAACGAAAAGGTAAGGTTCTCGAGATAATTTAACGGGTTTCAGCTTTTATTCGACATCCATTATCCTAATATTATTTCTTCTGTCAACCGTTAAACAGATTTAAATACCATACATAAAAAGTAACGCGTGAAACAGAAGTAATTATTTATGTAGTTAACTGCATGTTGCTGTCGTTGATAATCACTTGGCAAACCAATTGTTATCTTAACTTTTTAAGATGCGTTCACAAATCGAAAATGGGTCTGGCTCTAATAGAGACGGTTATTCTTTGACTGACAATATTTTTGTTATGGAATTTAGTGATTTAACAAAGCCTAGTTAACTACGCGCACGAAATGTTGAGTTTATTCACAGACTTATTTTTGTTTATTGGACATTGGACAATCCGTGAATGTTTTGGTGGAGGCAGAATTACCGTTGTACATTATTATGAATATTTGGTTGGCTCTCGTACATTTTTTTTTCTTGTTCAAGCTAATTGTAAGATTATAACTTGTCAATAGAATTGATTAACATAATATTTTGTGCTTATAACATTTTATATCTACTAAGACATGCATGGCACGCAAAAAAATAATGCTTCTATTCTATGATTTGTGAATTAGTGCTGCAGAGTTATAACTTCTGCGTTCGTCTATTGAGTTTAGGGAGTTGGTACATTTTACTTATCTAGTAACGGTAACAGTACAATACAAGAAATACAAATAATGTATTACAGAAAATACTGTAAACTGTTTACAATAATTTCAGTGAATCCCGTACTTATCAGGAATCCGAACAAAAATCTACCAAAACAAAAAAACAAAACAAACACGCTCACGACTGTCTTCACCATGGTGGACATCCTCAGATACATACTCTGTGAGTAGATCTTTGAGGATACCAAGTAGGGGGTAGTCACAGATACGTCCAAACATTACATTTGATACATGCCCGCGTTTTTGTAAGTAGTAAGCATTCCACGTGACAGGTTGCAAGCCCATCGCCGCTTATTGGAACACTAACTGTTGGCACATGCCTTCGAATTTTTGGTTATAGGGCATGCCGGTTTTCTCACGATGTTTCCCTTGGAGCACGTGCACGTGTTAATGCGCACATACATTTTTCGAGTGGAAAAATCCATTGGTGCACGACTGGATTCGAACCCACGACCTCCGGATCAGAAGTCGGGATATCGCCCACTAGGCCTAAATCTACCAAGTACTTATATAATTTGAAGAAAACAAAATTAAATGATTTATCAGTCATATTTTGAACAGTGCTAAGTGAACACACATTTATTTAGATTAGCAACAAACCAAATCTATGTATGCCCAACCTGTACCCCAATTCTAAGTTTTACCATTTTCTGCGTAAAACCATGGACGAGCCAACGTTGACCGAATTATTCGGCTTGATGTTTTACGAGTCACTTGATTTTTACTTGCATGTAAATGTGCAAAACGGGTTAACGAGCCCTCGATGACGTATTAGGAAAATTGTGTAAAAGTCATTTTTAGAAGGTTGACGACTTAAATTTAAAATTAAAAAACTTCAGATCTCTATGGAATTTGTTACTTGAATTTGTCAGTGTCATTGTCATTCTGTCAAAATAGGGATTCCCCTACGGACGGTTTATTTAAATATTTAATTTTTGAGTAGAACAAGAACAAGTAGAAAATAATGCGTACGAGTCCATCGCAATTCGAAACGATGGTGGAATATATGGAACTGTAAGTAAAATGCATTAATACTTCTAGGGTTATTCCGGTGAAAAAATCTCTGATATTTACGCAATAGGTGATCCTCGACAGGGTTGAAGAACTCCCGTAGATTGGCTTTCATTTCTTTTACGTAACGGTACCCATCACGAGCCCGTTCATCTTCTTGTCTCCATCTCCATGCTAGAAAATATCTTGATGACATTTTCGAAACAAAAAGAACTACGATATCCACAAGAAAATGATCTATTTGCTAGGTCGACAGGCAGTCTCTCCTACAAAATTGTTGCCGAGATACGAAACCGTGAACGTCTGACGAATTTCTACAAATTCCATGCGTTAAGCTGTCAGTTTTGGCACTCGAGATCGGAATTTCTAAAAAAACGGTTAAAAACATTAGAAAAGATTTTCCCAAACGTCTCGAATGTTTCAAATACGGACGGTATTTGAAAAATTCAAATACCGTCCGTATTTGTCGTTGCAACATGTTACCCAAGATCGGAATTGGTAAATACGTGCTGGAAAACGGTTCAAAATGATCGATACGGTCACGGTTTTAGCATGTTGCAAATCCCAGAATCGCGCCTCTGGTCGACTGACATCATCTAAATTACAACTTTATTGGTAAACATGTGATAAAAAGAAACACATTTTTTATATTGGGTTGCCACCGGTAAAAAAAAAACAAAAACTTGTTGTCTTTGGTCTTATTTAAATGTTTACTCGACTGTGGCACGCAAAGGGAGTAAATTGTATTTTGAATGCTAAAGCGCATCATTATCATCATGGCATATGGATAAGTAAACGATTGGATCACACTATAATAGCTCACAATATGTAAAAGTAATTAGGTAGGTACCTGTCCTCATGTTCTTGTAATCCGTGATCTAAGGGGCGTGGCTTTGAACATGGACAGTGCGAACGCATTGGATCGTGATATCGTCAGTAATTACTTTAGGTCGCAACATGCAGGAATGCAGTATTTTTGGAGTATAACCGATTGTCAGGTTCCAGGCGAGATGGCGTGGCAAGGTGGAACCAATTTTTTCCCCAACGCCTTTAACTTTTTTTTAAATCCACTAACCTCATGCATTACTGATGTCATAATGTTGATAGGATGACACCCTGCCATTCTGGTATTGTGATAGGTACCTACCTATTTACTAATATTACCCTAGTATCAATGCGTTAGCATCCTAGTAGTCTGTGTATCACAATTTCAGGTAATACGGCATAGATACCTTGTGTAAGACCACCATTTAGTGTGAGACGACCTCTGTGGCGCGGTGGCGAAGGCCCGCCTGAGACGCAGAAGGTTGCGGGTTCGATTCCCGCCGCGGGACAAATGTTTGTATCTGCAAATATTTGTCTCGGAATCTGGGTATTTTCTATGTATAATATGTATTTACAAAAAAAAAGAAGTTTATAAGTAGTATATCAATCATGTAGTTCCCATAACACAAGCTCTGCTTACTTTGGGGCTAGATGATGCTGTGTGAAAAATGTCCAGCATTATTTATTATTATTTATTTCTTTCAACATCTTGACTGTCTGGTTTGGGATTAAGCGAGCACCCCCTTGTATTTTCAGCCGAGCCGAGCCGGGCATAAATTATGACCGGTTATAATTATTATATAATAATATAACATTAACATCGCTTGTTAAGCTGGCTCTCAATCCAGGGAGTTTAGTAGGTAGCATCTGACCGAATCTCGCAGTCGAGCGCAATACATACATGTGATCCCGTCGTATCGACTAGATCCTACAGCTATAAACCAATACTTTTACGGCCAGCACAGCCGAGCAAGCCAGTCCAGTCGAGAAGCGCGCAGGCACTCCGCGCACGCGCCTTCGCTTCTAAAGCGCGGTAAAAAAAGTTCGCGCGGCAAATTACAGTGACAGAAAAGTAAGAAAATATTATTTGTATTTTTTCCATTCGATCGCAAGGTTTTAGGTAGGTTTAGATAGGTTTAGATAGGTTCGTAATATTATACCCAATCTGGCTTTTATTTAGGCACTTCAAAGATATCCATTTATAACTTCTTACCTTCTATTATGACTCTGAGTTATAAATATGTATTAAATTATAATATATTGTAATTTTAAATAAAAAAGGGGTCTAACAACTGCATATTATGGCGTTATCAGCTGCTACTGTTCGGTAAGTATACCTAAAAAGTAATATGTAGGTAGTAGGTATGAGTAGAGTATCTAAAAATTGGGTTACTTGCCTACTTACACGAACTCTATAGGTTACTACGGACTCTGATAAAATGTTTTGCGATAATTCTAACTAACTATTGGACTCGAACAAATTAACAAGCATAAATTCATCTACTTTATTTATATTTTAGATTCGTTATTAGGTAAAAATAACAAATGTACCGACCTATCTAATTCTCTCTTTATATCGACAGACCAAACCTTTGGTAGGGTGAGTGGTTATAGGTAAATATTAAGCAGGTAAGTATGTAGGTCTCAAAATTTAGCATTAAAAAAAAACACCACATCTTTTTCACTTCTCAATGGCCAAAACAAAATACATAGATTTTTTTAAGTGTCTTTTAAACTAGTTACCTATTAGTTCATCACGATTGTGATACGAACTGAGATCTTTCGACATAGGTACAGTTACCACCTGAACACGGGGGGTTCACAACTATTTTACCCGCGACGTAAGGAGCCCATAGGTACCTATATGAGTTTGCCATAAGAGGTGGTGTGTTTGTTTGTATGTTTCATAGAGGAACTAACCACTATTTTTATTATTATTTTGTTTTAAATTTTGTGTTTAATGGGGAAAAATAAATAGATTTTCTTTCTTTCTTTCTAGTACTATTAAGAGCCACACATTTTTTTTTTTTTTTTTTTTTTTTAATTGGTTTTTAGTGGCTTTGGTATCGCTGCGGCCATTAGGCCTATTGTGATCGCCACTTGTTTATTTTCCCCACTGGGGCGTTCATAATTCACCTCTTAGCCCTGCCGCTGTTAGAAACTGCAGGATCTTTTTGGGTGTTATGAGTTTTAGTTCATCTGGGCTAAGAATGTGTTTTCCCAGATGAAGGCTACGCTTATGTATCAGTGGTCCACACTCTCCTAACAGATGAAGGGGCGATTCGTCTGCCTCATTACAGAGTCTGCAGGTTTGCGTGTCACTCAGCCTTAGTTTGAACATGTGCTTGTTGAGGCGACAGTGTCCAGTCAAGGCTCTTACCATAGTGCGAAGGTTGTTTCTGTTTAGCGCTAAGATTTGGTTGGTATACCGTTTGTCAAAGGCTTTGATCAGTGCTTTAGAATGGTTCATGCCTGTAGAGTTTCTCCAAAGATTGGTCGACTCTTCAAAGCATGAGTTCAGAAGGGTTCTTTGGGCTAGGCTTTTTGGTATACCACAAAATGGCTCTGGTCCCATTTGTGTTCCGTTGGCCCCTGCACGCGCAAGTTCGTCAGCACACTCGTTACCTACGATCCCAGCGTGTCCCGGTACCCATCTTAGCACAACTCTGTTCCTCGAGCCCAGAGAGTTCAGTCTTGACAGACAGTCTTCAACTAGCCTGGACGTGATAACCTTCGAATCCAGAGCCAGAAGGGCCGCCTGACTATCAGAGTTGATGTAAATAGTATGGTTGGTGTAGCGCTTTTGCAGATTGGTTTCTGCACATTCTAGGATGGCGTACACCTCTGCTTGGAAGATGGATGCGTGATTTCCCAAGTTTATGCTACTTTTGAACTTGGGTCGCTCTCCATATACTCCACAGCCTACATTCAGCCCCATTTTGGAACCATCTGTGTACCAGTTGAGACACCTGTCCTCACAGAGTGACTGGCTGTTCAACCAGTCTTCTCTAGAGGGCATTACCACAGCGAAGTGTTTTTCGAACACATGCCGTGGCAGCATGGCATCAGTTGTCATGTTCAGTACGGGTGATTCCAACGTTGAGTCTTGTAAAGATCTCAGTTTCTGGGAAAGCCAGTTTCTTCTGCCCTGGATGATTACCCTGTACATGCTGGCTTTCGCCTCTTTGTGCATATGTACCTGAAGAGGCGGTAGTCCAAGCAATGCATTGAGCGCTAATCCAGGGGAGGTGGACATGGCTCCCGTGGCCATAAGGCATGCAGTTCTTTGTAGACTGCCTAGTTTTTGTATTGCGGTAGACTGAAAGGCTTTTTCGTACCATACCATGGAGGCGTATGTGATTATCGGCCTCACAATGGTAGTGTACAGCCACAGTGCAATCATGGGGTTTACACCCCAGTTGTTGCCCATCAGACGGCTGCTAGCCCCCAGGGCAATCTTAGCCTTTTTTAAAACGTTGGCCAAGTGTGTATTCCACGTCAGTTTTTGGTCGATCGTGACGCCCAGATATTTAACTTCAGTGGAAAAGGTTATAATTTTTCCATTAAGCTTAGGCTTTACAAGCTTGTCTAGCCTCCGCCTATTGGTGAAAGGTATAATCACTGTTTTGTCAGCATTAACTGAGAGGTCACTGTTGACACACCAGTCGTTGACAGTGTTCAGAGCTTTTTGCATAATGCTCGAAATTGTGGACTGGCAGAAGCCTCGCACGACGATTACAAGGTCATCGGCGTAGCCTTGAGCATCGATTTGCAGGTCTGCCAGTTTATGCAAGAGTTTATCCACAGCCAGAGTCCATAAAATAGGCGATAGAACTCCGCCTTGTGGGCAGCCTCTAGCCGTGGAAATCTGAATAGCGGTTTGGTGAAGGGCTAGTCTTGCTCCTCTATGTGTGAGCATTGCCTCTATCCATCTGGTGGTGGTAGGGTCGACATTTTTGTTTATCAGCCCATTTACCAGCAGAGAGGTAGGCGAGTTGTCAAAAGCTCCTTCAATGTCAAGGAATGCACATAGTGCAATCTCCTTGTCTTCCATAGCCTTTTCCACTCTGTCGATGAGACTGCTTAGTGCTGTCTCCGTGGATTTGCCTTTACGATATGCATGTTGGCTATGATGAATGGGAGATGCGATAAGCGCCACATCTCTTATATATCTATCTACTACCTTCTCCATTGTTTTTAAAAGAAAAGAGGATAGGCTTATTGGCCTGAAGGACTTTGGCTGACTGTAGTCCTTCTTTCCAGCCTTGGGTATGAAGATAACTTTCACGTTGGACCATTCTTCTGGTAGGAATCCCCAGGCGAGACTCGACTTGAAGACTTTAACCAAATACGGACAAAGGATGTCAATCCCCTGCTGTAGAAAAACAGGGAGTATGCCATCTTCCCCATACGCTTTGTGTGGTTTGAAAGAGTTTACGGCCCACTTTACTTGGTTGGGTCTTATAATTTTTGCCGCCCTCTTCCAGTCCTCGTTCCGAGGCTTTGTTATTTGCGGATGATGGTGTGAGTTCCCATCAAGTGCACCAGGAAAGTGGGTCATGGCCAGCAACTCTAATGTTTCCTTCTCATTGACTGTGAAGGAACCGTCTCCTTTTCTGAGGAGACCAATCTCGTTAGTTTTGGCTTTGGAGAGCAGTTTATGAAGTCTTACTCCTTGAGGCAAGCTTTTAATTTCCTCGCAGAGTTTCCTCCATGATGCCCTTTTCGCCTTCCTAATTTCTAAATTATACTCAGTTAAAGCTTTTTTATAGTCCTCCCATATGTGAGTCTTTTTAGCTTTATTAAATAATCTCCTGGTTTTAGCTCTTAGTTTTCCTAACTTAGAGTTCCACCACGGAACTTGCCGCTTCGTCGTTCTTGTTTTTAGCGGGCAGCTTTCTTCGTAGGCTGTGCATATTCCTTTCGTAAGAAGGGCCACCGCTATTTCTAGACTGTCGCGGGACTTTATACTTTTTGGGCAGTTTTCTAGGGTGTGCCTTAGTTTGTCTTTGAAGACATCCCAGGCAGTAGTCCGAGGATCCCTATAAGTAGTAATTTGAGACTCCAAGACGGACTTTATCTCAAAAATGATGTGTCGATGGTCTGACATAGAGTTTTCATTACTGACTTGCCAGTCATTAATGTGTCTAGCAAGATTCCTAGTAGTAAAAGTTATGTCCAGAACTTCCTGCCTAGCACGAGTTACAAAGGTCGGTTTACATCCTATGTTAAGCGTGGTTAGGTTGTTGGTTAGAAGATAGTCAAAAAGTAACTCACCTCTACTGTTGGTGTTCGTGCTCCCCCATGCGGTGTGATGAGCGTTGGCGTCACACCCGACGAGAAGTTCGGCGTTGTTCCGGGTAGCGTAGTCCACCACCCGCACCAAGTCTCCCGTCGGGTCGTCTTTCTCTCCGGCAAGGTAGGCTGAGCACAAGATTACCCTCGCACCACTCCAGCCTTTGAGGTCGACAAAAGCTGCTACCAGGTCATCACTACATACCTCTGGAATTGGCAAGAAATCCACATTGTTTTTAAAAATTATGCATGCTCTGGGTCTTGTGCCAGTACTATTTACCAAAATCTTACCGGCAGCGTCAAGTCCCAGAACCTGAGTGTTGGCTACCCAAGGCTCCTGGATCAAGGCGAGGCTAGCCTGTCCTTCCATTAGGCAACACTCCATTACCGCGGATGCTGCCGCGGCATGGTGGAGGTTGGCCTGGAGGATCCTCGCCGTCCCCGCCCGGGTAGCCGTTACAGGTTTCCCCGGTGGTATCGAGGCTTCGACTTCACTAACTTCGGGCGTGTGCCACGCCCTCGGTTAGCTTCAGCCCGCCTGTCAACCCTATCCCCTTCCCGGGGATTCCTGCCATCTCGCCCGCGTCCTGCGTCCTGCGGCCTTACGGAGCTTTGGGGTGCAGGTTTAGAGGGCTTTTTGGCCGCGACGGATCGTGGCCCTAGTCCCTCCAAGCTGCGTCCCGAGCTTCCTTGACCGCTGGACGTGGACGGCTGTGGTGTTCGTTCCACCACGGGTGTAGGCTTGCTTTCAGAGCCCTTGACTTTGAAAGCTACCTTTTTAAAGCCCAAGGTAGCTTGAAAGCCCGTGGCTCTAAGGGCCTCGACAGACAGGTCGTCCAGAGCGAAGGTAACTACGTTACCATTCTCCTCAGACTTGCTGTGAAGGACCCTCCAGAGTTCGGTGTTAAGCCCCTCGTTCTGTTTCGCCAGTAACTCGACAGCCCTCTCCACCGTTGCCGCCTCGATACTGGGAACAAACGTGACCGCAACCGTCGGCTTAGGCAAATCGCCCTCGGGAATAAACGAGAGTTTTGCCCCAGCCCACGGCTCGATCTTGGGTACCTCTCTTTCAAGCCACTCTAGGCTTTCCTGGTTCTCGCAGGTCACCAGAATCCACCCGGGCTTATGAACGAAGCCCGAGAATTTCGGCCCCTTGCCCTTGCTGCTGGTCTCAATGATGGCTTGGGTGAGGGATCGATGGACCTGCTTCATCTGGTCTTCGCTCATCGAGGTGGCGTTGCGAATTCCAACTCGCTTCGCCTCCGCGACCTGGCTGAAGCTAGGTCTGACACCCTGGGACGCCTCTAGCCTGGGGGCTTTTTTAGGCTGTTCCTTGGGCGATTCTTCCTCCGATCTTTGCCTTTTCTTGGTAGGCTTTGGGTCCGGAGGAATGTTTTGCATCGGAATTTGGCTCCAAGGCTTTACTGCTAGTGCTCGGGCTTCATCCTCCCTAACATTAGCAGCCATCAGCCTACGGAACCGTTTCCGAGCCGCGCCATTCAGTTTCACCCTTTGCTTTGTAGACGTTTCCATCGCAGAAGTCGCAGCACTGGAGCCGCCGGCTTCTGTTAGGTCATCTGTAACAAAGGTTACTGTATGGACAGGCTGTGGAGAGGCCAGTAGGACCTCCTCCAACCTATCAATTGTTTCTCCCAAGAGGGGAGAAAATGGTTCTCCGATTGGAGAGGCAGATTTATATTTAGGTATTTCCTCCATACAAATCCCACGAGTAGCTAGGGAAATAAAAATACCCGCCGACAGAGCCCCGCATGTCCACGGGAGGGCTAAGTACTCCTCGATTCGCCCTGTTCTCGAGGAGACACCGTTCGCAACTGAGCAACCCCTCAGCTATTCATCCATCGGCACGGTACGTTTGACACCTTAGATTTGGGGTTTTGTTTCGGGTATGCTCCCTGGTGATTGGATTCTGATTTGTGTTGTTGTCCTCTCCGTCCCCACCGCGCCCGGCCACCTAGAGACCTGACAATTCCTGTGGATAGGAAAAGTCGAGCCACCCGGCACCCAAACACGCCAAGGGCACGGAGCGGACAACACCATTTAAGGCGCAGAATATTCGCCTTTCGCCCTGGATCACTCAGCATCTGCAGCAGTGTAGTTCCCCCACGTAGTGCCAACGCCACGGTCGCGCGCCTCCCCGACCCCTGCTCTGACGTGCAGCAGTAAAGAAGGACGCACAACCGCGGCGTAAGCTCTTCCGCGGATGAAGTACAGTAGGCGGTCACGCGACGACGCGTGGCTGCAGAAGGTCCCAGGGAGGACGACATTGGACGTGGATCGCACGGACTGGCTAGAGGCTCTGCTAAGTGACTGTGTCCCGCCGGTGACACGCAGATGGTCAGTGGCATTTGTGAGCTACTATCGTCACCGCGGTAGTAGCCCGCCTTGACCTTACTCTAGCTTCCCCCCCCAAAACATAACACTAGCCAATAGAAACAATTAAATGTCATAAGTGGACAACCTCTTAAACAAACAATTGTTTGTCGTATGTTACAAATTTGTCCACGAGTCTTATAGATTTTTATGACTTCAAGGATAGGTCTTACCCATCCTTGAAGTCATTGATAGGTGACAACTCGACAAGTCACTAAGGGTGCTGAAATCGATGATGGAAAACTCTGTCGTTGGGGGTTTTAAATTAACGTAGTGGTTATACTACATGGTTTAAAAAAAGGAAAAAAAATGCTTAAACTTGGCTACATATTGGATGTTGTTGTCAGCGCAACTCAGAAAAATACACGTTTTTTTTTCTCTTTTTCTTGATGTTGCCACTTTCGGCATTTGCCAAAGACACGTTTTACTACTGACATCTAGATCTGTTTTATAGACAAAAAATAAAAACCAATTTGGCTGACCTACCAACAGAGTAAAATTAAAAAATGTGTCGTATTGTAGTTATTTTTCCTATCAATTGAATCGATATCTTACAGATTTTTGTTTGTCTTCTAGATAATTTTATTCGTATATTTTGCTCTCGAATTCGTCTCTATCGCACTGCGTGTAGATATTTTAGCATGACTGAGAGTCATCAATTCACTTATCGTAACTTATAAGCTTGAGTCCGTCACCGGCGAAAAGCAGCAGCAACAGGCGACAGCGACAAGCGACACTAGTGGTTTCTATTCATTTTCTATGCAAGGGTCGACAGGCGACAGCGACAAGCGACACTAGTGGTTTCTATTCATTTTCTATGCAAGGGTCGACAGGCGACAGCGACAAGCGACACTAGTGGTTTCTATTCATTTTATATGCAAGGGTCGACAGGCGACAGCGACAATCGGCACTAGTGGTTTCTATACATTTTCTATGCAAGCGGCGACAGGCGACAGCGACAAGCGACACTACTGGTTTCTATACATTTCCTATGTAATTGCCGGCTGTCTTATGTATTACATGTAGTAGTAGTATGTACGGACTAGTAGGTAGTTTCGCTTGTCGCTGTCGGTGTCACCTGCCGCTGCTGCTTGTCGCAGTGACGGACTCAAGCATGTGCATCGACCGTTTCGTGCCGCTATTTGAGAACCTTTACCTAATATAATACGGTGTTCCAGAAATGGCTGCGTCAGCCAGGGTCACACGCGCGTTTGCGCTCTTTGCAACGCTGGCGGTCGTCAACTCCCTCATCATGGATCAAGGTATGTACTACTTTTTAAAAACAATTTTTATCACATAACATCAAACCTATTTTATCTTACGAAGTTTCGAAATTATACTAATCTAACTAATATTATAAAGAGGTAAAGATTGTAAGTTTGTTTGTAGGAGGTAATTTCCAAAACGAATAATCTGAATTAAAAAAATAAAATATTCAGATTTATTACCTATATAGACAGATTTATCCTCCTTATTTACCTACTCTATTTACAAGACAGTGATTTATTTAAACCCCCGGCATTTTATCAACCCATGTGAAAAGGGGTCGCTGCAATAGACAATACAAAACACGACGGGGGTTTTTAACTTATCCAAAAAATATCTAGTGTTTACTCTACCAAACCTACTCGTTATTCTTTTAATTTATTTCGACACAAAATACTTAGCTCTCACAGACAGAATAGTTCCAGATCGCTCACTCGTTTCCGTACAGCCGGAACCCCGCATTGACAGGAGTTCCGGCGCCAACTACCTAGTTTCCGTTTATCCATGAATTCAAAGCACACAGGAGCTTGTCTAGTTAATAAGTTTAGGAAGTTCAGACATGTTTGTCGTGTTATGGATAGGTATTACAACGTAGTAGCTAAACTAGCTAACTTATCTATTAATTATTTCATGAAAACTGCAACATGCAAAAAGTTGGAAAGAGAAATGAAACAAGTCTACAGAGAAAAGCGTTTGGAATTTGAGGATTTCGTTACAAGTTTGTAAGGCAGCTAACTTTTTTAAGCTACCCTCTAAATTGTGATTCTTTTCATCTTGTAGGTAGTCTGCAAACAGAGAGCTCATGATCTAGGGAGGTAGTGGTGTTTCAAATAGGTTCTCAGAGGGCTTTGAAAACGTTATACGAGCGTAAATTAGGGTAAAGGCGTCGCCTTCGACAACCAAAATAATACCTCTGACTAGTTTATTTAATTTGTGTTCTAGTTCGTTTGGGTTTGACGCGAGGGTTTTGATCATGGAAAGAATAGAAAGGGTAAATTTTGCAACTATTGCCAAACTAAATAATAGTTTATTGAAAAAAAATAAAAGTTTATTGAAATGAAGTAGATCTGTTTTTATGAAACGTTTTCACACCAAATTATATATACAAACATAGATAACTGGTTTGTCTATCTAGCTTACATACTAAGCTACTATGTTGAAATAGGTTGATACCAATCAGTATTTTAGTAAGTCTCAGCAGTATCCATGTTTGTGTCTCTCATTACAGCGAGTCCCTCACCATCCGGCGGCGTCGTTAATCATCCGGCGTTCCCGTGCTAATGACCACGTAAATAGGGCCGGCTATGACTGACTATGTTTAGATGTTCGTTCTATTTCAAGAGTTTTCAGAAAATGCATGGTTTGTCTTTGGCGACGTGCTCTGCTACTGCAGGTTTTGTTTTCGATCCCACTTCTGATACGCTCGGTTTTTTGTGGCATCGTGGCTTTCATTGTCGTAATGTTAACTTGACATACATCAAAACTGTGAACAATTTGTGTACTAAGTAAACATTTTTAGATACAAACATCGTATAGGTACTTAAACTTATATGTTCTCAAACAATTTTAGACAATTCAGATCCCCTTTTTACACAATATTATGTTTGTAGTGTATCATTATTTCGCTTGAATTAATTTAAGATGATAAATTATGCACCAAGTAATCTAATCTTGACAGGCTCAATGGGGGAAATTATTGAGGATAAAACCATGCCTTTGAACAGGCAGTATATTGAAATTTATTGTTCTTTCGATCTATTACCTATAGTGGTGGTTCCTGTTCTATCAAGCATTACTTATTATTGTGCAAAAAGTAAACCACACTCTAGAAATTTATCTCTCTGATGTCACAGCCATATAATATTTAGGTAATCTTGTATGTAAGTACATTTTATTCATTATTATTATTCTATTATATTATTCTTTATATTTTTTAATAGTTTCTATTATAAATAGTTATATTTTATAACTATAAGGTACATTTTTGTAGTGTTCATAATTACCTAATTTAATAATATATTTTTTCATTTGATACACACCATCTTTTTGCCCGCTCAAAATGACTGGACTAATTTAGAATTTTTGAACAGGAGCGTACCTACACAAAGCGCCTCAGATGAACCAAAGCGTAATCCATTTGTCACGGTTAGTTGTCTCACAAGTTGGCGACTAGTGTCAAGTGTCTAGGTTCTTGGCTGGTTTACGAGCATAATAGTTTCAACTTTAATTCAGAATGGTAGAATTCGTATCATCTAAGTATTATCTGGTTAGGTATATGGAGTTCTTTAAGATAAGCTCTCATAAACTATTTGGATACAGGGCGCAGGCTTTTAACTCAAGGTATCATAAATGTCCTAAAATGGAGGGCAGCAGAGCTTTTTAACCAATTTCAAAAAAGAAGGTTCTTAATTCGGTTGTATTTTTAACAGACTTCAAAATAAAAAGGAGGCTCTCTTTTTTAAATCTCTGTTACTTGATATATTCGCCCATTGTTAACCGATTTTGATGATTTTGTGTTGTATAGAGAATAATCCCGAGATGGCCCACTATTCCTATATTTCCTTTCAAATTAAAAAAAACATATCTTATGGAATCAAGACTTGCCAAAATATTTTTTTTAACGTATTTTACTTTTGTAAAATGGGGCGATGGGCTTGCAACCTGTCACGTGGAATGCTTACTACTTGCAAAACGCGGGCATATACCAAATGTAATGTTTAGACGTGCCTCTGACTACCTTATGCTTGGTATCCTCCAAGATCTACTCACTGAGTATGTATCTGAGGATGTCCACCATGGGGAGGACAGTCGTGAGCGTGTTTGTTTTGTTTTGTTTTTTATTTTACTTTTGTTTTTTATTCGAAAGAGTAAAGAAAGAGTTCGTTCCGGGAATTACCAACTGCATATATTTCTATCGCTGAGCAGTGATGCATTGCTGTATCTCGGCTTAATGAGTTTGCTGGTGAAGTTATAGATACAGAAGATTTTTCAACTTGGTTTCTAAGGAAGGCACCGCATTACAATGCAATACCTCTGGTATTGCAGATATCAGTAGGCGACGGCAAAAAAAATACTTTTAAATTTGTAGTAATCAAAACATATTCACGGCTTCCAAAAAAACGTTTCTCAGAATTAAATTCTTTGGGAGGTCCAAACTCTTGGGTCAAGAGACATATGGCAGACCTTATTTGGTACATAATACTCGACTTGCATAATGCACGCCCATTGCGTGCAACATAAGTATTCTACCCATCCATAGCCAAGTAGGTATGTGGATGCCCATAATGTAGGTATGTGGATGGTACACTCTACTTTAGTTGACAGTGAACAGAATGTTTTAAAATCGTGAGTTCGTGAGAGGATGGACCAAAATATGCTATTCATAATAAATTCAACCGGCTAGATTTAGTATTAAAGAACAGGCAGCGTTCAGAAAGCATCCGTAATTTTGTATCTTTCACCTTACAAAAATATAAATAGATATATAAATGTTTTTATTTGCTTAAACGGGTGATATCAAAAAAAAAAAAATAGATAATTAATGTTGTGCCCCTCCATAGTCTACTTTTATAGCATGCAAAAGTGTCACTTACTTTATTAAAAAAAAAACATACGAGCCTTATAAATGACTCATCTTGGTAGGTACTCGATAGGTATGTTGACAATGGTGGCCAACCGGTATAAAGCGTTACGTGTATGTATTTGTTAGTGAAGTATTATAAAATGAAATTAGATTATCGTATTTTTACCACACCTACGACTAACCAATGCAAAAATTGCGCCCGACATCCAAATGGTAGGAATAAATAGTTCTGTCTGTCCAACTGTTAATGATGAGAGGACAGATAGAACTTTTTCAATTAAAAAAAGTTCTATCTGTCCCCCTGTTGCAAAAAGGGGGACAGATATTTTTTTTCCCAACTGTCACCCTAGGAGCAGGGTGACAGATGGGAATAAACCTTCTCAGATGTGCCTGTAGTAGGTACCCTGAGACTACCGAGTTGATTCAATTATATTCACAAACACCATTAAACAGCTGTATTATTCATCAGAGAATTATAATTATGGAACTAGTTTGCCTGGGGGATTAGATTAAATTTTAATGATAACAACACATGCACGCCATTATATCCTGTTAATTTATTATACATGTCGTTGTTACGAGTATTCACTACATAGTTCAGAACATCAGACGAGATATTGGAATATTTAAACAGTAGGGTAGATCTATCATCATCAAGACAAAGTAGAAAGGTTTTTATTCGTTGCAATAACAATAAGTGGCTTCTTGCGTCAAACGTACGCATTCGGAATAAAAAAAATACGGGATTCTTATGTCAAGGGTTTCTGCGGACATAAAATGTTGTCATGATTTATAAGTATTTATGCAGATCTAGTAGTATGGTTGAACCATGGTACCCGTTGTTCCTGATACCTTCTTTTGATCTTTCGACCCGCACACAAAACATATTTTTTGTAAAGTTTTGCTTTTGTGTATCTTTGTGTTTGTGTATATTTAATCTTTTGTTGTCTTTTGTCACCCTGTGTCGAGATGTTATATTCTTTATTATACACACAGAAAATACAGACAAAAAACGTACATATAGGACATGTACAAAGGTGAGCTTAACCCTAACAAGAGTTTTCTTCCTGCAAACCTTTGAGGATAGGGACATCTGAAAAATAATGGTAGGTATGTGTACACAGACAGATAAATTCTAAGAATATAAGTAATTATAACATACTATTAGACCTAAATACATAATATACCTACAATATGTTGTGATATAGAGGTCCAAAAATGATATTTTTTATAAATATAAACAACGGCCTACGTGTTGGTAAGCGTTTACCGTAATCTAAGGACGCCTGCAACAACAGATGTATCACAAAAAACAAAATGCAACAAGCGATGCGGAATGACATCATTGGGTTCAGTACAACGGGTGAACCTACGCATCGACTAGAATTGAATTCTTCGGTATTTAAGCGTACTAAATAGGTTCTGTATTTATCACGTACTTGGAATGTATTGCCTCATTTATTGACCAACTAGCTACTGTCCATGGCTTCGCACGCGGGTTACTCGGATAAATAGTAGCTCTTACCGTTAAGGCAACGTTCATAAGAAAGACATTCGCTCGACCGTTTTTTTATAGCAACATAAGTCTGCGAAATGGCTGTCTCCACGAAAACTCCTTTTATTTTATCGTTTGTCTCTGAGGGTCCATTCGGTGAAAGAATAAAAAAAAAATCTAATGAGTAATTTCGGAGAATACTCCTACATCCTTAACTGTACTAAACTCCTTACTTCTTTATAATATTAGTGTTAGATGGACCAGTGACATCTTGAAGTTTGCGGGAAGTCGGTGGATGGAGGTTGCACGAAATCGTTCGTCATAGCACTCCTTAAGGGCAGGATGTCCAGTTGTGGACTTCTACGCATTGTTCGATCGGGTGAAGGGCCTTCCAACACTGCGTCGTCTGGTTCTTGGTCGTCATTTCCTTGGTCTCCAGCGGTTGTCCGTTCAGCTATATTGCCTGGTCTGTTTTAGCTACGAGTACTAAATAAATAGAATGAAATACCTTTAAATAACAAGCCATTAATTTTTTAAAAATATGATGAACTTAAATAACATTTTAATAGAAAACATAAAATGTTTTATCATGCATGTTATAATTATTTAATCACTTGGTTTGGTACCCACCCATCTTTGGGTGAATGTCTCCTCCAGCCATCGTCATAGAGTTCGGTCCGAGCCTTTATTATTTATTAATTAATGTGACATTCATAAATACTATTTAAAATATACAAGTACCCAAACCTTAAACTTAATTACATACTCCTTGGCCGATTAAGGCCTCCTCCAAAAATCTCTTCTCTCGTTCGCTTTCTTCATCCCTGCTATCTTGGCTATCTCATCCTGCTATCTTTCCTGTGGTCTGTTGGCCCTGTTGGCCTCTTCCATAGGGTTATTTTCATCGGGTCTACCTGTCTTAGGCCTTGAAATGGAGGTATGCGGGCCTCTTAGTGATACCTATCTATATTATGCTCCACTACGTTACCTGGTAGCTGGTTCAATGAGATCATTAGACCTTCATTCATGAAATGAATGAATAACTTCATACTCAAGAATATTTAGTAATGTCTTACTAATGAATTCATTGAAAAACTGGAATTAAACCATGTAAGCCGAGTGTATTTTCCTTCTTTGAAGACTTCTGCCGATTTATGCGATTTTTTCACAAACGTTTTTTTTAACCTTTTCAAGTTTAGTTCTATTTAGTTGTCGCAAGGGTGTATCGGTCCGTTATTGGTAAAAACGCATGTTGGTACTTCAATCATAAAATAAAAATCGAATTCAATTGAGAGTAATCAGGTTTGTTGCCATTTTACAGACAGTGAAAGATAATCTGTTACATTTTGCGTTAAAAAAAGTTAAATGGTACTCAAGAATTCTCAGAGTTGAGATTCTCATTCACTGGCCGTTACCTCACTACCCGAAACAAAAAACTCGACACACTTGCCAAGTAGGAGGTGCTTTTACTTTTTTATGTTTTTTACAAACCCATAATATACCTAACTATCGTTTTCAATAATAAGGTACTGGAAACTGGTTAAACAGCTGATCTTAGATTCAGCTCTATATTAGGCAGGGTCGGCCCACGCCAGGATTTTGATAGCATAATTGGTACAGTACACTCTGTAGTCCTGTTTATTTAGGTATGCTTGCCCAAATATTGGTCTTGAATACCTTTGAAGTTACTGGTGATTCGATTACACAGCAAATGCGAGTGTGTGATTTGAAACAAAGAAATAAAGTTATTTAGAAATTTATATAAATAGACACTATAAATACCTAAGATTTTAACAAAAACATAGTGACAAAGAGATGATTTTTATGCTAATTAGTCCCATATGTGAGTACCAAACACGATTTTGTATAGAGTTAAATGGTAAAACGATTACGCGTTGGTTGGCTTCGCCTGTGTTCCAGAGGCTACTGTGTTTGTTCAGTTTGAGTAAGGTACCGGTAAGGCAGATATATAAATAGTTAACATTGTAAAAACGATGAAGAGCAATTCGATGAAAGCTTTTTTATAGCACTTCAGATTATTGGAGTCGCTGTATAGTAATGAATCTACTTTTTATTTTCCCCTGTGAAATTGATTCATAGACTTTTCACGCGTTGGGTTTGTTTTGATTGCCATTTCTCTGGGTACATATACTAACATTCATTTTAGGCAAAATGTTTGAAATGTTTCCCAAAATGAACTGAATCGATCGAAGAATGAGAATCTACATGACTTCAATGAAAGTTATGCGCATCGGAAATTTTCGTCTGGAAACGGGAAACTAACTCTTTGCATTTTCAAATTTTAATAGAACCGCACCTATGGTGATAGCATGTACTGATTACCAGTCGCAAATACCAGTAAACAGAATTAATCGAAGAAATAATTGTCCTTTTACAGTATTTCAACGGTGATTTCAATTAGGTAGAGGTACTATGCTCTACCATCGAGGTCAGGATCGCAGGCGTCCAGGAAGGCCCTAGAAGGCGATACAAGTTTAGTTTTTATCAGCTACCGTTACGACATCGGGACCTAATCTGTGACGTCACAGTTATTAAAGGCATTTCATACGGGACTCCGGTTAGGGAAGTTCTTGGGAAATAATAAATACATCGGCAATCCGACTTTGATACATTTTTATGTTGACTAAGAAAGCAACGATGACAGCATATGAATAAATAAATAAAAATGTCTTATCCTAATAATCTTATCCGAAAGTTTGGATGTTTGGATGCTAAATATTGCTCGACCGAATTGAACAGAAGACAGGTGGAACAGATAATAAAATTCATGACCTAGACTCTTTATACACTTTTTATTAAATTGGAGTTAACAGCAAAGTTATTCAATTTGCACATCTTAAAATCAAAAAATAAGTTTCGAACTTTAAAGAGCTCACGATGTTACGAATTGGTTACAAATAAACGAGATGTAGTGAGTCAAACTCGAGTTGTGTCATCGAGTATAATTATAACCACAGACCCGACGACCGACCAAGATGGATACCGTATGCTCTTATTGTTCATCTTGCAAAATTATGTTTTCCTAAAGTTATTTCTAGTATCTTAGAAATTCTATAAAACCATGTATCTTACAGGTTTTTAATAGAATAACGTAAAACCTCAGACATGCCAAATGTTTTTTACTATAATACATTGATATGTCAATAAATTATTTGTTTAGGTTATTATTTTATAAGATATTCGTCTTTATGTTGTAGTGAAAAGTTCTGATCTCTATAAAACTCTTCGAATCTTATCAATGAAGTGCATACCGCGTCGCGCAAAAATGTCAAGGAGAAAACCCTTCTTGAAGTTTTTAGACAAGGCGTTACATAAAGTCTACCCAAAAAAGTAGCTACAACGATCCTGATCAAACTATTTTCAAGTTTTGCGTTATTTCATTGGTACGTTGTATATAGGTTCCAATCGGCATACGAAAATAAGACTTTTATGCTGTAAACAATCAAACTTAAAATAGATTTACAAGGATTTTTCTTCCATAACAGTGGTTCATTCACCGTACACGCTGTTAAATTATGGAACTCTCTTCCTCATGCAATCCGAGCCAGCCCATTGCTGAACGTTTTCAAATGTAAAGTGAAAGAGCATTATCTCTCTCTGTAATATGCTTAGGTAAATTAGGTATTATATATATTATTTGTATGTATGTATTAATATGATTATATTGTATTTATTTTCGGTGGATGTGTATTCATAGGTAGCTCAAGTAGGTATCTATAATAGGTAGTTTATTAAAAATAGTGGTATTTTAAGTATAATTAAATATATTTAGTTTCTTCTTTCCAGACTTTGTACACCTACCAACTATATCACTTTTCTATATCTCCTCAATGGTATGCTGGAAGAAAACTCTTTTTAGGGTTAAGCTCGCCTTTGTACATGTCTCACTTATTTTCTGTATTATTTCTGTGTACAATAAAGAATTATAAGTAAGGATTTATATTAGCCAACACCCAATTTACCTAATATATCGATCGGTATGATTATTTTTCATCTAAATAGACGCGAATAGAAAATTGTAATTTGCTTTACGTATTTACATCATGTGTAAATACGTAAAGCAAGTTACAATTTTACCGTACACACTCTCGACTTGACGAATAACTCGCCTTCAACCGCGTCAAAAATATTTAAATGAGTCCAGTTCAATGAAATATAAAATAATGGGCTATAACTACTGATAAAACCGTCTTGATTTAGCAACCCGAGTTTATCAGCAATGTATCAGAAGTGGGATACTGACTTCTGATACATTACTGTGGACGGGCGCTATCGACACAAATCAATTCAAACAAAGTTTATCGCGTGACCGATGAACTTTGATACAATTTCTCAAGTTTACATACTTGTTTTTGGAACTATTTGAAGCCGACCGTTTTTTTAAGTAATCATAAAAATTCACATTTTGTAGAGCAGCCAAGCGATATATATGTGTAAGGGATATATTTCATTATCTTCTCATTGTAGGCCTAACAAACAACATCATGTTTGCACTAAGAGGTGGTTAATTCGATAAAAATGTAAGAGGGATACAATATTACTTTAAATCAGGTAGAATAGATAATTTTAAATCATATTAGTTTTTGTATTGAAGTCAAATCACAAAGCTCGTAAAAAATATGTTATACTCATATAAAAAATGCTTTGAAACGCCTACTTTTGCAAATTCATGATGTTTTTGTGAAAATAACAAGAAACCTGTGTTATATTTGTCCTAAATTGTCTACCACTTACCCAGTAATATGCTCAATTTATAAAAATCTCTTTAAATATTTCCTAGCTGATCCATTGAATGATACGGACTAAAATAACTGTCTACGCTTATTACGCGAATATTGTGTTTTATGTTTCACTGACAATAAATACACACATAGTTCAGTTTTTTTATATTTTTATTATAAGTTACCTGTTTTAATATAAAAATGATGTCTTCTTTCCGTTTTGCTTAATACAAATATTTAATTTCTTTCAAATACAAAATTTCGCAATGTTAGAACAGATATTTTAAATCCTTGGAAATATATTAAAGTAAAAATGTATAATGTGAAAGATGCAATAGATATACATTAGAAATGCCGGTTTGTTTGATAATCGTTCTTGATCGATATATTTCTACCTTTCAAAGTGTAGTGCGAAGATATTTTAAGATACCAACCCTATTACAGAAGCAACAAATGACGTTGTATCTTCAGCCAGCGCAGCCATCAATGGCGGTGGTGAAGTGGTCTTGCTCATCCTTCCTCCACATGGCACAAACGCGAGAAGAGAAGAGCTCCTGCATGCTAAGGGATCTGATGACACCGCCATATGGCTGTACTTCAACAAGAAGAGTAATAAAGGTAATATTTTTTTGTACGCAGAACCCTATTTTATAACGCTGGTGATAGAAACCTCATCAGGCATCAAATATTTTTCAGAAAAGATCTTTAGATCCATTCATAATATTATATTTTGTTTTTACAGTAACCCTTGAAACTCTTCACGGTGGCCATATCAAGTCAGTGTCATGGGGCCTAGGCACGCACCCACGAGGAACCATACTTCTCGTGGTGACATCCAACCGGGTGAAGTTACTAGTCGGCTGCAAACCACTGCACTGGCACGATCTGTCTGGGACATACGACCTGCTGGAAATACTGTCCAGTCAGAAGCTGAAATTGGTGGGTAAACAGTTAGTAGATAAAATCAAGAGCTGCTTAAAAGTCACCATATAATCATAATTGTATCTTGTTGTGCATTGTGTCTTGCCAGTCAGCTAAGCAGACTTTCAATAAAAATCAAATAGGCACTGATACTTTTTACTATTTACAGTATCACGAAGAAAATTCACCTATTAAAATCTTTGAAAGTGAAAAATCTGCATTAGATTCATTGGCTTGCAATGAAGACACAATGAGACCGCCATCACTGATTACAGTCGATGATGATGTAAATGAACAGTCTCCTTCAGACGTCATTGAAGTGAGAGACTTCATTAAGAATGAAGAGAGAAGGAAACGCGAAGAAGAAATGCAAGGTGATCAGTACAGCGATAACTACATCACCAATGATCCTAGAACGTCGACTGTAAGGCCCAGAGGAGATATTCCGTCCAATGGTATAGAGTCCTGCGATGGTAAGTAACAATAAGAACGCACACTCGTATCTTAGTTAAGACATGACAGTTGTCCTAATATAAGTTAAGAAGCCGGTTGCGAATATTGAAACAATAACATTAACATTTAACTATACTTTATAGAGCTTCAGCTGAGTTTCCTTTAAAAGACTAGATATTATTTTCGCCAGCAATAATAGAAGTTGAAGTGTACCAATAAATTTAATCAGCCGTTAGTAAAGAGAGACAAATTATTATTCCAGATGAAGTGATCCGCCAGCTTCAACTGCTACGTCAAACTATAGAGCAACTCCGCAGAGAAATCGGCGACCAAAAAGGCACTATTGAGGATCTCAGGAACCGTCTGAGTCAATGTTGCAACAGGATCCCTACCCCGCCGCCGGTGGAACGATGCACGTCATCGACTTGTTACCCTGGTTATTGATACAATATTTCAAAATATCAATTTGATAATTTAGTTTCCTTTCTTACATAAAAAAGGTTTTAATTATTCCGTGTAACCGTAAATTCCTTGAAGCTACTTTTGTTCTATCACCTTTCTTACAAACGAAATACTTTGTAATTTTTAATTGCGATGCATCATTGCTTTTTTTTTTCTTCTAACCCTATAAAACTAGTATTTTTTCTTTCACCATCGTTAGTTGTAAGGATTTCTTTATGTCATTTAAAATTAGGTTTCAATATCAAATCTCATTTAATTAATATTTTATCTTCCATGCCGCGTCTATTTTTATAAGGTAAATCAAGCAACTTGTGTGGGTTTGATTAAATGTTTTGCGTGATTTAAAATCGGGTTTTATTTACAAGTCCACCATGTCTTCCGTTTTGAATGTTAGTTCAGAATTCAGACCTGCCTACAGAGTTGGATCACCCACGTGAATTTGCGAATGAGTTGCTTGATTAACCTTATTATGTGAATGAATAGACTGTTATCAATGACGGAGAATCAGTGGGGGCACTTAACTCTGTAGACAGTGTGGAATCAAATTATATAAATTATGCAAATCAGGTCAAAAAGAGATACTTGGCTAAACAGGGCATTTCTAAAATATCCCCGAAAATGGTTAAATCACGAGGCTAAATAACTATATATATAAATGTTTAGTCCGTACTTCTAGATTAATTTAAAATTATTTACGATGATTATAGAACGTATTAAAACGTAATCAAAAAGTTCAGGATTAACAGAAATGTTTATCGCTGAAACTTCAGCTGATTCCACGTCATTGATATTAGAGATCTTAAAAAGACGAATCAAGTCACCATCGCTATACTACAACAGGAGTGGAGTGTCGCAACACAGCTTCAGGTCCAGAATGCGGTGCATGTCCTCAAGGCATGGAAGGAAATGGGAGAAGATGTGTGCCATTGAGTTGTAGCAGACGGCCGTGCTCTTCAGGTATTCCAAAAACACGATTATTATAGTGGAGTTATATATATGGAGAACACAGTTATTACTGTGTCCTTCATTGGATAAGGGGAAGATACTCTACCGGGCTGTTTTAACTAATCCACTAGCCCAGGGTCCCAGAACCCCGTATTCTCCATAGTGGCCTTACGTAGTTTTGAGATTGAACTGAGAAACAGAAACATAATTGTTAAGTTGAACAGTGCTCATTGCCTAAAAATACTAGTAAAAGCTAGGGTGTGACTATATCCAAAGATACACCCAATCTACTCCACGCAGCTAAATGGAATTGCTAATAGGATCACAAATAACAAATCGAAATAGTTTGGTACATTTTTTTCAGTGGAAAGGTGTATCGATACAGACCAAGGTTACCGATGTGAACGATGCCCCGGGCGACAGACCAGCGATGGACAAACTTGCCGTTCTGCGTGCAGTCCCAACCCTTGCTTTGGAGGACGTACGTAGACCCTGTTTTTTTTAGACGTTGCTTAACAGTTAACACAAAAACGCATCTATTTTAATTAATTAACAAAATAGTTCGTTTAAAAGTACGAGCGTCCGTTGAGCAGGTGCATTTTACCATATACAGCCAATAAGTACCCCATTTCTGGGACTCTATGTTGAACAGCAATTAAATAACATCTAACTTAATTATCACTATCTAAGATGATAAATATACATAATTTTAAGTTTAACGGGTCTTTATCGCGTTTACTTTTTTTATTATATTCCTGACGTTTCCCGACGGGCAAACGAAGCGGACAATTGCTAAAAAGGGTCAAAGAGCACATTGCAGCTGTCAAAAATCGCCAGATCAATAAGTCGGCCATAGCGGAGCACCTAGTGGACTCAGGACCAAACCACTGGATCGAGCTTCATGACCCTAAGGTGCTATCTGGTGAACGCCAATATTATAAGAGAATAGTGCGGGAAGCGATTGAAATCAAAAAGTACCCCAATTTTAATCGTGAAGACGGCTATAGACTCTCTGCGTCCTGGAATTCCGTGATAAACAGGTGTTCGCGTCGCGATCCGGTTGTGCAGTGCGGTGATACGGTTAGTGTAGTGTGTCGTAATGTGAACATGGACTTTTCTGATTCTGAAGATGAAATGAGGGTAGTTGCGGCTACTGCCTTTATTTCTCGACGATAGCTCCGTATACTCCAGTTATCCCGTGACCACGGCTGTTGCAATACAGCCGAAACGTCGGGAATATAATAAAAAAGGTAAACGCGATAAAGACCCGTTAAACTTATAATTATGTTATCTAATCGCGAAAGTTTGAAAAGTGATAAATATACAGTTTCCGGATTATGTATTTGTGTGCAGGTGTCCAATGTCAAGATTTACCCGACGGTACGTTCAGATGCGCCGCTTGCCCACCTGGCTATCACGGGAATGGAAAAGATTGCTACAGGATCTCCTGTCGAGCTAACACCTGCTTCCAAGGTACATCGTGAATATTAATAGAAGCATAGAAAGCACTGACTGGCGAGTAGCGAGTACATAAACAACGTTTTCCATTGTTCTTGTTGTTTCTGATGTCCAGCGTTTTCCAGGAGTGGATTGCCAAGAGACATCCGCTGGCCCCCGCTGTGGACCATGCCCTGCTGGCTATCTTGGAGACGGCACGCGCTGCCAACATGTTTGCGACGCACGACGACCATGCGAAAACAGACGGTGTACGCCCAAGTCTAATAGTCCATTTTATGAATGTGAGGGGTGCCCGAAGGGATTCGAATGGAACGGTAAGTCTTATTGACGAAACAAACCTGACAATAGATATTAAAATACGTTATAAAAACATAAAAATTCATATATCGTATGTTATGCAAGACTTTATCCGGCCTTGGCCAATTTAGATCATGGTAGCCCTGCCCCACTCTAGAAGTCCCATGTATCGTTAGTATCAGGAACAATGGAATAAATATAATAGAAGGGTATCGACTCTGCATAGAAGAAGCCTTTATATACTCTTTTCATACTTCTTCTCTAAAATGGGTAAGCAAAAAAGAGCAAGGAACAGACTTGGGCATGCACCTAGCAAAGGATTTTGTTGACAGACAATCTGATCTTCTATACCCATTATTATTTCAGGATACGCGTGCGTGGACATTGATGAATGTGACCTGATCCGTCCGTGCGACGAGCTGGTATCGTGTGTGAACCTTGAGGGTGGGTTCACGTGTGGCGCTTGCCCGCCGGGGTACGAGGGCAGCAGCGGGTGGCAGGGAGCGGGGGGAGAGACGAGGAGGGAGCAATGTGTGGACATAGATGAGTGCAGTGAGGGTCGCGCCAGCTGTAATAGGGGGAGACTTTGCGTCAATACTCCGGTAAGCTCGAAAGAGTCCACGAAAACATACCAGGGTCGTTATCGCGAGTCGTTCAAATTATTAACTTTTTTCAAAAAAATATTTTTTTGTGATTTTTTCAAGTTTAACCTATTAATTTTATTCTAATACTTATGTGGAGTAATGTTTCATGGGAGGCCTTATTTTAGTTCCGATCCATTCTTCATAAATTGACGGAAAGTAATGATGGGGTGGAAGGTAATGAAATTGACCTGGAAGGCAATGAAGGGGTTAGGAGTGTAATGAAATTATTAAGAAATTTCAGAATCTCACGATATAATTATTATTATTTCTACGAGTAAATTATGTTGTTATATATTATTTGGTACCTATATGCGTTACCTACCTAAAGAATATAGGTACCAAGTTGTAAGACCTAAGCTGTAGGTACTTTTGTGCATATTGCCAATAAGTTATTCTACAAACATTATAAAGAAAAGAGGGGGAAAAAACATTTTAGTAGAACAAATAAAAAAATTAAATAGTCTAATAACTGGTCTATCAGTAAATTAACATTAATTATTATATTCATAAAAAACGTAGATTAATAAAAACTAAAAATGCTTCTCTTAAAACTGAATTAAATTATTCTAAAAACTGGCGAGCATAAATATCAATCATTATTAAAACAGCATACAATCAAATAAAACTCTTAAAAGAGACAATACTGATCAACATTAAACAATTTTTGGCTGCTTATATTTTCTTCTTTAATTATTGGTACTACCAATACTACCAAAGCTATCCATCATATCGAACTACCAATTTGGTAGTTCGATATGATGGATAGCTTGAATTAAATCCACAAAATCATCGAACGATCCAACTTTGCCACCAAATTTAACATGATGATGGTTCTGTTTCTGTTTTTACTTTAAATATTTTTTAGAATTCTTTCTATTTTTTTTTCCTTTGATCACTATGAGCTCTAGTTATCATATATTTTATTTTTTACTCCCCTTTTTCAAACTGTACCATTTTCTATAATTCATATAATTTCTGATCCTGCCTGATTTCTTAATATTTTTATCGTATTCGCCATCTTTGTCTGTGAAATAAGAAACTGGCGATGTGCGTAACTGAGCAATGAGCATACTGGAATTTAGGAAAATGGAGAGTAATGAATTGGAGAATAATGAATAATTTGCATTTAATCCTGATTAATTAAAATTGCATGAGTATTACGAATCTAAGACACAATATGCGTGCATATATTATGGTGCTGATGCAAATTAGGTAATAAGAACAACTTTAAAGTATTTACACATCTCAAAAACCACTGGATAAAGATGAGATGAAACTCTGACGAAGCACCAAAAATTTCGCGATATTGATATTTTTTTAAAACGAGTGAACTCACGGCCTGCCTCGTTGAGGCTTAGTGGTAGACTTTAGCATGAACTATGCACGGGGTTATAGCACAAACGATGACTAACTATGAATGTAGTCATAAAGTGTATTACAATTATTTCGGAGGGTAATGAGCTATTTTTTTGACAAAAATAAATATTCGATTATCTGTATGTTGGCATTGTTTTTAAAGTCGCAAAGCCTCATAATACTGTTCTCTAATAATTATTTAATAGGTTAAGTAATTTGCATTCGGCGATTTGGGTAATTATAGTACAAAAATCAACCCTATAATTCACTAACTGGTCGTTTGGAACAGGAGAATAATGAAATTTTAGGGTGTTTTTTCTTGGTTGCTTGCTCAAATAAAGAAAAAGCTTTTTAATTATTCGTGGGCCTTAAAGCTTACTTTAAGGTCTATTGGCTACACTATAGCTGTTTTGAGAAAACTTTTAAAACATGTCGGTTTGAGCCCTGGAACAGTGATTTGAACGACTCACGATAACGACCCACCAGCTTCATTTTTCTTTCCTCAAAGAACTACTTAGGCGACTTTTCTCTTATTCTGCATCTCCTGGGGCTTATTCATTAAGTCTTATAGCGATTCATTACAGGCAAAGATGACAAATCCCGCTTTGCGATTGAGAATGATATCTTGTTGTCATAGCGTCCTCAATCCTTAATTGAATTGAATCGCTAACCTGGTGGCGAGTGGCTATAACTCGCAATCCTTGAACATCACTTCTTACTCCAGACAATATTATTGAAACGTCTGGACTTGCTCCATCGATATATATATTCACTTGCTCCAATATTTTGAGGAGTTGAGCAGCCTGAGGCACAGTTAACAAAACAGGAGGACAGTGCACAAAACACTCCAGTCTGTGCAAATCTTACGACGCCACCTTTAGGTGACATGTCGCTTATTCTACCGTCATACATTATAATACACTCTCTAATACCCTGTTGGTAATTATGGGGAAACAAAGTCTGTGTATATGTAGGTAACCTATTTGTTTCTTTCTATTTGATGTAGTGTAAACCCGTTTTTCTCGCTTCGACTCACTACGAGACAAATATCTAATAAAAGCAAAATGATTTTGTAAAGGGTTCATACACCTGCGTGCCGTGTGGTGGCAGCTACTACGTGAATACGACGAGACCATGCCTAGAGGCTGGTGAGTTAGTGCAACGCTGCGACCCAGCGCATTGTCGGCGGTTCAATGCAGTCTGCGGATACGGTTACAAGTGTGTTTGCGCGGTGAGTACACTTCTTCCTAGCAAATATTAGTTACTAGCATCTCTTAGTTACTAGGTATGTGCCCAAAACACAGAGTATCTTAGTGCGAGGTCAGGTTTATGTCTGTTGGGTTGTAGTTACTAGCATCTGTCCTTAGATACTAGGTGTGGGCCCAAAACACAGAGTATCTTAGTGCGGGGTCCGGTCTATGTATGTTGAGTTGTAGTTACTAGCATTGATTCTTAGTTACTAGGTGTGGGCCCAATACACAGAGTATCTTAGTGCGGGGTTAGGTCTGTGTCTGTTGGGTTGTAGTTACTAGCATCTGTCCTTAGTTACTAGGTGTTGGCCCAAAACACAGAGTATCTTAGTATGGGGTCAGGTCTATGTCTGTTGGGTTGTAGTTACTAGCATCTGTCTCTTAGTTACTAGGTATGGACCCACAACACAGAGTATCCTAGTGTAGGGTCAGGTCTATGTCTGTTGGGTTGTAAATAGTTACTAGCATCTGTCTCTTAGTTACTAGGTTTGGACCCACAACACAGACTATCCTAGTGTGGGGTCAGGTCTATGTCTGTTGGGTTGTAGTTACTAGCATATGTCTCTTAGTTTCTAGGTATGGACCCACAATACAGAGTATCCTAGTGTGGGGTCCGGTCTATGTCTGATGGGTTGTAGTTACTAGCATCTGTCTCTTAGTTTCTAGGTATGGACCCACAACACAGAGTATCCTAGTGTAGGGTCAGGTCTATGTCTGTTGGGTTGTAAATAGTTACTAGCATCTGTCTCTTACTTACTAGGTTTGGACCCACAACACAGACTATCCTAGTGTGGGGTCAGGTCTATGTCTGTTGGGTTGTAGTTACTAGCATATGTCTCTTAGTTTCTAGGTATGGACCCACAATACAGAGTATCCTAGTGTGGGGTCCGGTCTATGTCTGATGGGTTGTAGTTACTAGCATCTGTCTCTTAGTTTCTAGGTATGGACCCGCAACACAGAGTATCCTAGTGTGGGGTCTGTTCTCTGTTCCGAATTCCATTCAAATCGGTTTAGCCGTTATGGAGATAATTAGCAAAAAACACAAACATTTTCGTATTTATATAGTGGGACGGATGTGGGTGTAGTGATTTATAGTTTCAGATGGACAAGGTATCTTAGTATGCAAAATGTGGACATGTGTCAAATATTGTGTATGGAATACAACGCTAACTCCTCCTCAGTAGGTATTTAAATGTATTTGATTATTATTTATTTTAAAATTGTATAATGGTCTTTAAGCGAAATGTGCTGGACCAATTTTCACTACTGGCATCTTTAATTTGTACCGCATTTTATGCAATTAATTTAATTTAATTTCATGATACATGATTCTGTTTGATAAATGTCCAGCATTATTGTTTCTAGACTGGCTGGGCCGGGAACGGTACAGTCTGTGGACCGGACCGCGACATCGACGGGTATCCGGACAACACGCTGCCGTGCTCGGAGCCGGCGTGCGTCGCCGACAACTGCCCCGACGTCTCCAACTCAGGGCAGGAAGACGCTGATGGTGATGGGATCGGAGATTCATGCGACCCTGACGCGGATGGTGACGGGATCCCTAATCTGCCGGTGAGATTTTAAGAAAAAGCGCCTTTTATATGTACGGACCACAAGCGGCCGCGCTCGGAGCCGCCGTGCGCCGCCGACAACTGCCCCGACGTCTCCAACTCAGGGTAGGAGGACGACGATGGTGATGGGATCGGAGATTCATGCGACCCTGACGCGGTTGTAAAACATAGTGTAACTTCTATGAATTCAAGAAACAAACACAACAGTAATACCTATATGACGATTAAAATCGTCACTATACAGCTTGAAATAGTAGGTAAACCTCTACTATTTATGAGTGAGCATCACATGAAACACAACGTGAATATTATATAAAACGTTTTATTTCAGACAGCTATTATGCGAAGTACTACTGCTATTTCCATCTAACATACTCATACATTCGAGATGTATTAATAAAGCTTCTAACCCAAACCAAAAAAACTGTCGTTTGTTTCCCTAATATGTACGTCCTATTTGTAAAGGACAACTGCCCACTCGTATCGAACCCGGACCAAGAAGACCGCGACGAGGATAGAAGCGACAAACGCGGCGACGCCTGCGACAACTGCCCGAGACGATACAACCCGGGCCAGGAGGACGCGGATCGCGACGGACTGGGAGACGTCTGCGACCCCGATATGGATAATGATGGTGAGGTCTTACACTTTGAAAATCCAGCACCAGTGGCATGAGATAGATAGGTTGTTAGCTACTTTAGTAGTAAAAAAAACTGTTCTTGGCAAACGAACAGAAAGACAACGCGAACGTTAGGAATGCTAGTAACCAGAACTCTTTTCATGACACATTATAAGCAAAATCACTTAAGATTATGCATCAGAGCCTTCAATTGTGGTAAAACGGTGAAATATTCTTACAATAATCCCACATTTTGATTTCCTGATTGTAACTAGGTATACCAAACGAAGCAGACAATTGCCCTCGGAAATACAATCCCAACCAGGAAGACGTAGATGGCGACCGTATAGGGGACGTCTGCGACAACTGTCCCAGGGTACGGAACCCTTCACAAGAGGACGCTGATAGAGACAATGTCGGAGACTCCTGCGATAGCGACGTGGATAGAGACCAGTAAGTAACTTGGAAGTTTCTAGAAACAACAGTAAAGTAAGAGGCCCAAGAGAAACTCTTCACAAGAGGATGCTGATAGAGACAATGTCGGAGACTTCTGCGAGAGCGACATGTATTGAGACCAGTAAATAACTTGAAAGTTTCTAGACACAGTAGTAAAATAAGAGTTAAGGACCAAGGGAACCCTTCACAGGAGGGCGCTCTTCAAAGATACAAGCAAGACTAGTAAGTTACTTATAACGATCTAAAAACAACAGAATAAGAAGACTTAGTGTCCGAAAGATATTTTTTTTCAGAGACGGCATCCAAGATGGGTTAGACAACTGCCCGCTGATCCCGAACAGCGATCAACAAGACGTGGACGGTGATGACAAGGGAGACGCGTGCGATGATGATGATGACGGTGACGGCATCAATGATTTGGACGATAACTGCCCGCTCGTGCCTAACCGAGACCAGAGGGACTCTAACAGTGAGTAAATCATTCATTCGACTTATAGTTTGAAATTAGTTAACAGGGGTTTTCACGGTCATCTGGAATGAAATTTTCAGCATTAAAAACAGATGGTGTCGCTCTGATGCAATTCCTGTATTCAGAAGCTGAAATCTTAATCTTGAAGTAATTATAAAAGGATTGCGAAACAGTTTTGTGATTTCGCAAATAAACGGTATCCAAACGGTATATAGGTAAAAACAAGCAAAAATACTCTTGCCCAAACACGAATTACTTGTTTTTTGGATATGTACCTACTCGTTCACTCATAATTAATATTATATATGTTGATCAAAATTGCATTGTGGTTGTTATTTTAGACGATGGAGTGGGCGACGCTTGTGATAACGACTTCGATGGGGACCATGTCATCAACGAAATGGATAACTGTCCCAACAACTCTCGCATCCATAAGACCGATTTCAGGTAAATTCCTCGCAAGATGATTTTTGACATGCAATCAAGAAACGTAAAAGATAGATAGCCATTAATTCAGACCACCAATAATTATAAACTATAAAGTTGACTTAAAAACTGAGATAAAAAATACTAAACTAAATAACTAGCGTTATATAATCGTCTTATAGGAAGAAAGAAAGAAAGAAAAAAACATTTATTTGCAAACGTTGCACAATATAAACCAAACAGACAATACAGACACGGGATGTACACAGACAATACCTAAATACTAACAATAAAATTTATGTGCCTCCCGATACGAATCAATATGCAACGACGCCAATGGCGTTCAACTCAGCATTTGTTGTGTCAACTGGCAACACAACGCTGATCTTCTGTTGGAACCAAACACTCAGTGAAATCACGGATGTCTGCTTACATATTAGTAATATAAAATATATAATAATACATCTAACAAGAAATAAAAATAAATTTAACTGTGTACAAACTAGTTTAACAAAGAAAACGCGACAAACTGGCAGTTCATAAGTGACATTCATTGTAATTGAGTGTTATTAGGAAGAGAAATATAAGAAATATACAAGGGAAAAAAGGCAAATAACTAACCACTACATTTTAATACTCTTAATGGCATCACAATGTGCATTATGGGAAAGCCATCGATGCTTGGAGCTTAGATTCTTTAGAGCTTGGACTCGAGATCTTCAATAAATCCCCCAAAGCAATACATGAATACATGAATTGTTAATGAATTCAAATGCTCGGAACTGACCCGCTCCTTGATAATCTCACGGTTCTACATATTGAATAATAGATCTCAACCATCTTGGGCTATCTTGTTGTAAGCAAGACCACGTCCACGTCTTCTTATTGGGCCTGCCTTGGTTTTTTTAACCGCACTAGTTCTCTTAAGGCCTTACATCAATCTGGTCACTAATCTAAGATCAAGAATGAAAAGATCAAAGTAACAGCAGATTTCGTCCCTAAAATCTGTTTTCAGAAACTACATGACAGTCCGGTTAGACCCTGAAGGTGAGTCACAACAGGACCCCAACTGGGAGATCGCGAATCAAGGCGCAGAGATCCTACAGACCCTGAACTCAGACCCTGGGTTAGCTGTCGGCTTCGAGCATTTCACAGGCGTTGACTTTGAAGGAACCCTGTTTGTGGACACTCAAATTGATGATGATTACGTTGGATTTATATTTGGGTAAGATACTGATCAACTTGGGTCACTGTCTTTTACTAGAAATTAATGTTTGCTGATACGAACATACGTTATAACAGAAATAGAAGAAAACAAACAAGCATACGGCCTACCGTTGCAAACAACTTTCCAATTAATTCTAGAAAAGATCTGCTGTAATTTGATTATAGCAAGGACCTATTCTAGGTCCGTTTCTATATACTATTCGTTAAAAGTGCCTATTAGTTAATTGGGAATCGTTGTCAGCACGCTTCTGGTCTACCTATTGAAAAATGGTCAACAAATGTATTTGGTGTTTCAATCGAATTTGAGTCTGAATCGGTAATTTTAGGACACATTTAATGTTCTTTCCCAGATATCAAAACAACAAGCGGTTCTATGTAGTTATGTGGAAGAAAAACACACAAACATACTGGCAGACTACGCCTTTCAGAGCAGTTGCTGAGCCAGGGATTCAACTCAAACTGGTCAACTCCAAGACAGGACCAGGAAAGACGTTACGAAATGCATTATGGAACACTGAGTCTACGCAAGATCAGGTAAATAAAATGATTTCTTCATAAGTAGAAAATGTTTTCTAAGGACAGATAAATCTGTTTACATATGGAAATTCTATAATAGATGGATAAGCCAGGAATATGTTCGCTTCTCATTCAAATCAAATTGAAAAAATAAAATACGTTTTTGATTTGATTTGTTCCACTTTTTAAGTGAGAAAAATTCAATACTTTTTATAGTCAAAACAAAAAATGATAACCAGCCAACAGACACATAGTCCTGACCCCATACAAGTATTCTCAGTGTCGTGGGTATCAGGAATTACGAAACTACGTAACACCCAGACTCGGAACAAATATCTGCAGAACATGCAAAAATGAGCTTTGTCCCGCTGCGAGACAGTGCGAGAATCGAACCTGCACCTCTTGCGTTACAGCTGGCTACTCATTCTCCGCCACCCCACCGAGGTCATCAAAGATCGTCTAGTAGTTTATTTGTTTATTAATTGCTTTCATGCACATAACATATTTGTATAGGTCTTAGGTAATACATTTAAATAAGCAGGTAGGTACATGAGCCCTGTAAGTGCGCTGCAACGTGAATTCGATCACATTTTAAATACAGTAAAATTAAAATAAATAAATTTCATGAAAATGTATCATGTCAAAATTAAACTCATTAAAAGTAATAACATTTATGTAGTCAGAGATGAATGTGCAAAATAGTCGGTTAGTCTAAAATTGGGGCTTTTACCTATTTGTTGAGGGTAACATTAATTTGTTTCGATTTCGTCGATTATATTATAAGCAAGGTCGATGTCAGATTTTGACTTAAAATAATGTCTTTGTTTCCAAAAAAATAAAGCTGCCTGCAGGATGTAAATACATGGGAGTGTTAAGATATCTTTTGCAATAAAGTAAGGACAAAAAGGTCTAAAAATACAATATTTCTTGAAATCCTTTTAAATTATTTAGAAAAAAAAATACAAACAACTCCATAAAAAATACAATGTGCCTATGCCTATCTGTATGTTTTAACAGGGTACACATTTTGTGAACTAACTGTGTTGAGTAATAAAAAACTATTCTTGAACACTCACTTTCATTTTCTCTTCAGGTCAGCCTCCTCTGGAAAGACCCTCGCAACGTCGGCTGGCGTGAAAAGACCGCCTACCGTTGGCGTCTACTTCATCGTCCTAAGATCGGTCTCATCAGACTGAAAATCTACGAAAACAATCGACTAGTGGCCGATTCTGGAAACGTGTATGACTTCACTCTGAAAGGAGGAAGGCTTGGCGTATTCTGCTTCTCACAAGAAATGATAATCTGGTCCAACCTTGTCTATAGATGTAATGGTAAGTTTCATCTTGGTATCAAGTCTCATGTAATTCCGAATTATATCGTCCTTTGTGCTGGATATTTTATTGGTCCTTCGAGCCAACTATCTGTCATCTTCTTTTTTAGGACTTTTCTTTCTTTGTATCAATTCACATTGTATATCTTTTTTAGTTATTTATTTTATTGTAAGTTGCAACTTACAGAACAATCACACTAGTTCAACGCAATATATAATTAAGGTAAACAAGTACAGACGCGTTGACTGGCTTTGTAACTGTAGTGAGTCCTTCGAGCCAGATATGTCGTTCACTGTTTTCAGCTTTTTGTTAATGTTTTAATTTAATTTCACAGATAAAATCCCCTCAAACATTGCCTCGGAACTGTCGACAAGAAATAGCTTCGAAGTCGACCACGACTTCTTCTACGCTTAAATAAAATTGATTTAGTTTAAATTTTTACTTATCGGCCCTAACCGTCTAAAATTAACATTAGTATTGTAAATAATACCAACACCCAAAGCTGTTTAATTGATTACCTCAAAAACGCATCCTACTTACTAAGACTTTACATAGAATAAGTTTTAATGTTTTTAATAAAATAATTTCTATTATAAATATCAACTTTTACTAATTTATTTTCACACCAAAATCAGTGATTGTCTGATCGGGAGGAATCAGAAAGGTCCTGTTTTGTACTTCTAGGGGTAAAAAACTTAAAATAAATAGACACGACTATTTATCCTCAGATAGATAGATAGATAGATAGAAAATTCTTTATTGCACATAAAAATATAAGTACATAGGCGAACTTAATGCTAAAAATCATTCTCTTCAAGATAACCTTTGAGTTTTGTGGAAAAAGATGTGTCGGTAGTGCGCAGAAAGGATTAAAACAAAAATATTAATATGTAGAAATTATGTAATGCAAATCTATAAATACAACTGGATTGATACATTTATATTATCACACGGCATCCTCAGATACATTATTCAGTGAGTAGATCTTTGAGAATACTAAGTAGGGGGTAGTTAGAGGGTCGTCCAAACATTACATTTGGCACATGCCTGCGTTTTGCAAGTAGCATTCTACGTGCCAGGATGCAAGCCCATCGCCGCTTATACAAAAGGAACACAAACTGTTGGCACATGTCATTTCGAATTTCAACGGCATGCTGGTTTCCTGACGGTGTTTTCCTTCCACGATGTTGTGTAAATGCGCACATACATTTTTCGAGTGGAAAAAACCATTAGTATACGACCGGGTTCGAACCAACGACCTTCGAAAGTCGGTGTACCGCCCACTAGACCAACAATACTCGGCAAAGAATTAATTATTTATCAATTTGTTGATAAATATTAATATTGCAAAGTTTTGTTTGACTCAACTCATTCCACCAAGGGGTTTAACTGCCTACACATCCGACTTAAGTAAACACAGCGGCTGATTAATCCCGTTTGAAGCAACAAAGTTGAAATTACGATCAAAATAACAAATTCCTTTTAATTCTCGCTCTAGCAATTCTCTTCGTAATCCCTTTTCTGAAATTCAGCGAGCGGTACAAGGAAACTACTGCCGTTATTTTACTCGAGACGTCGCGTCGTTTGTGCAGAGACACGGATTTTCTAGACATCCAGAAATTATGTTTTATGTGGTAGAGTTATTGTGGAATCTTGGGTATTCAGATAATTTCGTTGTTAAGTACAGATTCTGTGAAGTTTTCACCAAAAAATATTTCATATATTAACGGTATTTAGACAGACTTTTTCATCTTTTCGTGTATGTAAATACACGACACGTACTAATTGTACATAGAAGTATGAATAAAAAAATCTTTCTTAGAAAAAATTGATAGTTTCCGAGCATCCTTTATGCAGAAAACAAAACGAAGCAAACACAATAGGAAAACAGTATTTGATTCAGATAAGAACAGACACAAGCCGTAAAATCGACAAAATAAAGCGCCCCAATGCAATTTGCCGCGGATAAAAGGATTTTTCTTGAAATTCTGCGGCAGTGTGCACGTCGGTACAAACTAGTAGATTACTCGGCTTTAGAACCAATATTTACTTTTTATCAACTGTTGGAATTTTTTAAATTCCTAACTTCATGTGTTCTTCAAAATGTTTTGGTCATATTGTTTTACAGTTAGGGTATTTTTTTAATTTTAAGATAAAATATTAAGAAAGCGAATTTCACTTCTATATATAAAATAAATTATTATATGGCCATAAATTAAGATTACTTATAGAAAATCGGAGATGTTAATCGGCATTTGTAAAAAAAACTGTTTTACTTAATTATTTATCATCATAACGTTTTCCCGGAAAACTCACACTCTGTAAAAAACCAGTAACACAATATATGCTATTTTTTCAGACTTTAAAATACTCGAGTGTCCGAGTTATACTAATAATGTTAATTACCTATTATATAAATAAAAAATCAGGTCTATTATAATATCACAAATATATTTATTGTTTTATTGTACATAATGTTTTACATAACACAGACGAAGTAGACGATAACTCATTTATGAAATTTAGATTCCCAATAAGGATGATATATTGATTGAAAACATGTGCTACGAAGGTTCGAAGTTGATAGATTCTAGTTATGATAAGGTTTTAATCGAGTAAGCATCTTGCGTTTTTTTTCACCACCATCTAATTATCATGAGAGTATTCTTTTTAAAAATAAAATAAGCTAACAAAAAAAGGGTCCGCCGCAACCGCTGTTTCAGATGTTGTACAAAAACCACACGAATGCCAGTGGAAAAATGATGCAAAACTCAGAACAGCCTTAGATAATACAAGCATCATTTACTCTACATAATAATTACTCCCAATTTGTATAAAATATTATAAAATGTAACAATGAACGTTTTTTCTCGGAACAGCGCATGCTACCTACATTATAAATTTCACAAATTATAAATTATATATTGCTGAGTTAATACAAAGTATTAAGTAGATACGAAATAGATAGGTACCTAATAAAGAACATTATTAAATTGATTGTGGGTGCCTTCGTTTATTATGTGGCATTGTTTTTAGCGAGGGTGTTTACGACCCTTTTATTGAGAAACAGGATTTTACCACTTCCAGTAAGATGTTCACTGAAAAACTGGAAATGTTTAGGCTCTATCCGTTGGTAATGTTTTACGAGAACCACAAAGTACCAAAAGATTCGTGCAATGATAATGTTGTCTATCTTAAACATTATTAGGTATCTCTCTTTTCGTATTAGGTTTCTATTATAAACATAAAATAAAATAATATCACTGTGTAAAACTCTTAAGTATTCGTGTCAGTAGGAAAATTGTGGAGTCATAAAATCATTGACCTAGGTGCTTTATCGCGCACCCTATCGTCAGATCAACCGTGAGTCGCTAGATATGACGAAATCTTTTAATTAAATCTAAATACGAAGAAGTCGTTATTGCATCTTTATTTCTTACTTAAACATCGATTCTTATTCTACTCATTTTAATAAAATCTTAACTGATATACATATTATTTAAACGCACGTCTAAAATTTACAAAGATTATTTCATTATTGTACTGCAATTATGTATAATAAAATGGTAAAATTTGCACATAATATTTGGTATAAAAGAACACATTGTGATGACCGTTATTATTCAGAAAACATTTTATAAAATACCGGATTGATTAGTTATAAATAAAAATTTCATGAGAAACAATAGATTAATAAATTAGTCATACTTGATTTCAGTGTCCACTTCCTGACCAAAACTAAACTCTGCAGAATAAACAAGCGATTTTAATATGATAAAATGTCACTGTATGTTATTTTATGATTAGGTTATCTAATGAATAAAATCTAATATTTATATAAAAAACGTCAGTTCCGTTTTAACAACAGTATGATCAATTATTTTTGTATTGTCTTTCCTTAGTACTAACAGAACCACGTCTATTCTGTACAAATAGTCTACTATATCGAGTTTGTTTTATATCGTTGAAGTAGATTTGACATTTATATATACACATATACAATGATTTTTAGGATTTTATGTATGTTTGTGAATCACAATAGATTAAATTTCATGAAAAGAAACACGCTCACGACTGTAACCTCCATGATGGAGATCCTCAGATCCGTACTCAGTACGCAGATCTGTGAGGGGATAGTCTGAGACACGTCCAAATATGTTATTTGGTAGAAGTCCGCGTTTTGCAGAGTAGTTAGCGTTCCACGTGACAGGATGCAAGCCCATCGCCGATTATTGGAACACTAATCAATGCATTCAAATGTTTGGTTCTTGTGCAAGCCTATAAATATTGATACGGTAAAAAATATATGGAAAAACAAAACAAACAAAAACGCTTACGACTGTCCCATGGTGGACATCCTCAGATACATACTCAGTGAATAGATCTTTGAGGATACCAAGAAGGGGATAGTGAGAGGCACGTCCAAACATTACATTTGGTACATGCCCGCGTTTTGCAAGTTAGCATTCCACGTGACACATGCCTTCGAATTTTTGATTCTAGGGCATGCCGGTTTCCTCACGATGTTTTCCTTCACCGTTTTGAGCACGTGTTAAAGCGCACATCAATTTTTCGAGTGGAAAAATCCATTGTTGCACGACCGGGTTCGAAACCACGACCTCCGGATCAGAAGTCGGGGTATCGCCCAATAGGCCAACACGGCATAGATAAGTAAATAATCATAAAATATTATACATAGTTATATTATTTTCATACGTGAATGAAGACATCTACATACGTCTCTCAAAGTAATATTGTCAATGAACAGAAATATCATGCATAACTTTATCAAATCTAATTCGACGATCTAATGAAACAGAAGTACGAAACGACATCCATTGAAACTTCTATCTACAGATGAAACATTAATAAGGATAAAATAAGCGTATGTACAGCTAATTTATAAATAGAATGCCTTAGAGGTATCCTAGAAAGTTATTAAGTACTTCAAAGTTAAGATCATGAATATAAAAACCTTTGTAATCTAAAGATTTTCAGTAAAGTTTTCAAATTCCAATACCCAAAGTGTATGTAATGTTTTTAATAGCAAGATCCATGTGAGCATAAAAATGATAACTCGTTACCTCATACTTAAAGATAATTTTAGATATGATATTCGAAGCTATGTTTGATTCAGTCAGTTAACAGTTCAATCAGAAAGACAAAGTTCTAAAACAGTGTAGGAGAGCAACAGTAAAAGATTTTCAAAAATATCTCAACAAAACTGAAACGTGTGGTCACAAAATTCTTATTTTATTCCTAATTTAAATGTACATACTTTATATATTTTGGTGTTATATATTTTAGGATTAATACTTCGTACGCTTCAGTTCTCATTGCAGGTACCTATCACTACAATAACTCTTACTGGCTTTTAAGACTAAGATTTTCATCTTTGGAAGCTTCAGAATGTGAGTCGTCGATGCCTTCATTTACCTGTGTTAAGAGAGTTTCAAGTTAATTTGATCAACGGTGATAAATGTGGTAATAAAAATATATTTTAAATCTTGTAGTTGGCAACAATTAGGGGCCATAGATATCCAACCTTGAGCTTGATAGGTGAAAAATTGGTGAAATGTGCTGGTAAAGGGAGTAGTCAAAATAGGAAAACGTTGCAAGAAATATGGTCAAAAATACCAAAAAATGAGTTAATTTACGAAGATGAAAAGTTTAACGAATTAAATAGAGATAAAGGATAGTTTATGATTTTGGAAGCTTGAGAAAAGAGTTACAGATAAATAACTTCAGCCATTTTTGTCCCACTACTGGAGCCTGCCTACTTTTCTTCTTGTCCTCGCCATTGAACGCTGCCCTTATAAATGCAAATGTAGGTCTAGGGCCACCTTTATCAAGGGGGTGAGAGATCTCGCTCATAGTTATACCTCGACAGCACCTCCTTCTAGCACATGGTCTCGGGCGGCGCTGGAGCGGGCGCGTGCGGCTGCGCGGCGTCGGTGGAGCGCTGGCGCGGCAGCTGCGAGGAGTCCAACACGATGGACGGCCGCGGCGGCAGGTTCTCGCTCACCATATGCGAGAGAGACAGCTCGCTGGACGCGTTCGTCTCGCCTGCGATATGGTCGACCAACTGTTAAAACTCGTATTTGCCGGACTGCGAAGAGAATTCACACGCTAAGAGCATTATTTAGTGGGTTGGACATCCACAAACACATGTGTTAGTTGAGTTGTCAGCAGGCTACAGAGCACGAAGACAACAGTTGTCTACGGAAGAGAAGGCTTAAATTACCAACTCCCGTTTCTCCTTTACGTCAGAGAAATGAGAAAATAAATAATTTTGTCTTCTCTTCCATTGACAAAACTGTTGTTTTGAGTACTCATGCTACTGGTGCAGGAGTAAAATGAAGCATTAGTCTTCTTATCTTGTTCCACAGTATCTGGGAACAATTAAGCTGGAAATTGATTAGTTAGGTTTTCCCCAATTGCAATGACAACTGGAAGAAGTTAAGATTAAGGATTGAGTATTAGTTGGTTTATGGAGACGACAAAAGTTAGAACTAAATATGAACAGATGCTTACCCGATGGTTGCCTAGGCACGGGTAGCAATACATCTCCGCAAGAGTCCTCTCCTAATAGAGGTTGAAGTGGTGAAGGAAGATCCCTGGTGTCGATGGCTGATGCTCTTCTCAGCGTCCTGTAAGGTGATTCAAATTACTCCACGGGTATTTTAAACATCCGCTGGCGACTGAGAGCTGAGAGGCAACTATGAACTGGAAGACGGATGTCATCGTAAAGTTTGCCACAAGTCGGTGGTAGTCCAAGATCAGTCATGGCACTGCTTAGTGAAGGCTTTTGTCCAGCATTGGAATTCTATCAGATGATGAAAATAACCGGAATTTAGATAAGAACATGAAGCTATGTTCCTCCGTTTGTTCACTGGCCTCCCTCTCACCTGCATCGCCTACCTACATATTTTATATCATCATGATAGAGTTCCACAGGTCTGTGAAGACTGTCAACTTACCTCTGATGCGGTAGTCTTCTGTCGCTGACGTTGAGCAACGTGCTGGTCTGCGCCGGCGGATGCTCCTCGGCTCCACTCGTGTTCACACACACGCTGATGCTAATGCCGCTAGGCTCACCCTCGCCTGCCTCGCCCACCTCCTCCTCGTATCTGTCCAGCACAGACCCCAATTCTAGGCTATTTCAAAGCCACGGTTAAAGTAGTCGTTGGTACGGGATGGGACGTCACGAAAAGCGATTTGGTTGTACACATACAAACCAGCAATGGGCTTAAAGAAACACTACAGTTGTAAGTATTAACTTTGTAAAGACGTATAAATGGAGTAATGTTTTTTTTACAAATCCGTTCTTACAGTTCTTGTCTTCTTTTGTTTCGTGAGATGTTTTGTATATTCAGTGAAAGTAAGCACCAATTGAGATCACGCAGTCGAGTCAACTAACTTTTTACGATTTTCGAACGGACTAACATTGCGTTAGTCAGAAAGCAGAGATCCAATTTTGTTAAATTGAGAACTACACTAGTTCTGAATTTTTCGGTATTGTGAATTTGTAATTCCGTTACGTGGAAATAGAGCGAGAAAGAGATTTAATCTGGAACTAGATGTATACTGAAATCATGAGCAAATAACACTGGACATTTTCATGACATTGAAAATCAGCTCTTTGTAAAAAAAAAAAGACTTTTAGTGGAAGATAGATCTATCTTGGCCAACATAAACTACTTTCGTAAATACCATGATTTCCTAGACCTCAAAAGCAAATCTATAAAAAGCACACAAACCCATCACCTTGTACCAAACTCACCGCCTCTGTATGAGGTTTTCCATGATGATGTAGTCGTCTTCCTCAGCTCCTCTCAGATGCTCCTTCTCCATGAAGAGTGCAAACTCGGGATTGGACATCTCGCTGGCATGTCGTCTTCGGACGGAGGGCGATGCTGCTCGCGCCGGTGAGAGGAGACGTGCTGATGAAGCGATGGGCGTTCTGTTGGGTAGGTCACTAGAACCAATTGACGGATAAGATTTGTTAAGTTCCTCATATCAGTTCAAGGGATCCTTAGCTATGAAGGTTCTGGTTCCAGAAATCCAATAGATTATGATTTATTTAGGTACCGGTACAACATTACCGGTGATATTTCAAAATGTATGTGCGAGTAATATGTCAAATAGGCAAACATTCTTAGCACCTGTTGCCGACATATTTTATTTGTTTGTCCCAATAATGTGTTGAGTGACGCGAGTTGCGAACCAAAATCGATTACTTCTAAAGTAAAGTATCTTCATATTTTAATGTTGTTTCTAAAAAAGGGCAAAAGGGCCTCCGCCGAATACTCGCCAACCAATGCTGCCGAACATGGGTTTTGAAACCGTAAGCGTTAATCTACTGTTTCATGTTGAATTACCTCGGCGTATGCGGCGGAGAAAACAGCCCATACACAGTTTCCAGTTCATCCGTGATGCTGGTATACTCGTGCATGGCTAGAAGGAAGGAGGAACGCGGAGCGCGGCCCGACTGAGCCCTGGCCGGTACCCCTGTCGCGCCTCCCGTCGCCTCCCACCCTGATTGATGACCTGTTGATGGTATATCAAGTTGTTTCCAGCCAAAGGTTTCTTAGCAAAGAAAATCTACAAGTTGCAGTAAAAGTCAAAGTAACGATTCAATTGTTAAAATCACGTCCATTACTTGTCGACCTAAACCTTTAACATGATCAAGTTTTGTAAGGTATGGACATTGCTAAGTCTGGTAAAGAGGTATCATGGTCTTATTTCTATAGACATTTTGCTATCGGATCTTTTCCAGGTGAAAATTTGGAACAAAACCCATCGGAAAATTTTAGATCAGGTACTTACCAGTAACAGAGTTGTGTACGGAACCAGCGTCGACACCGGAATTGTCTGGCTCGGAGTGCGTCTGGCTGTGTTGCCTACGAGGCGCAAGGTGGTGAGTAGATTGGTGTCCACCCATACCGCAATCGTTTCCACCTTCCGAACGCCTGTGATCAGGCATTCATTTGACATATGTTCGATTAGGACAGATAAACTTTTTAGAATATTATTACGACTATACCATGTACTTTACTATTGACTACTCCTTCCTGAGACGGAAACTCACGACCGTCGAGCGTGCTCGCGAACGGTGCTCATGAGGAAGGACCTCTAAACGGTCAACGAGAATAGTAGGAGAATAGTAACGTGGTATAGTCGTAATAATATTCTAAAATGATACCAAACCACGAAAATTTTTATTTACAGATAAACTTCTTTGAGTTTGAGTGAGGATACAGAAAATGTTAGAAAATAGTAGGTCAGATCCAATAGGGACTGGTTTTAATAGGCCGACTTTTGTCTTCCATCTTTTGTATGTACATAGTTATACTTACTTGCGTGATTTGAGTAAGTATGAACAATGTTGTATTATAAATTATTTAGAAGTGACAGTTGGTGTAGAGAGCTGGTAAAGATGGTGAGTTATAGAGTGTCAATATATTGAAACGAAATCCAGAAGTAGTTTGAGAATTAAAAGTACCTATCATAATCTAAAACAACACAAATGTTAATTAAATAAAGAGAAAATAAACAGTTAAGGAAAATACAACTCTACCGTTTTATTTAGGTTATAAAGATCAGTAGGTACTGCGAAGTTTAGATAGGTTTGAGATGCCAACCAAAATAGCAAAACATTGCGTTTATGGTGTGTTGTGTGTGTTGAAATAGAAATTTATTGTGCAGTTGCGAAAGTAATACATTTACAGTGTGTGAGTATCTGTACAAGCTTAAATACAATCGTGATGGTAGACTAAATATATATATACATAGTAATTCACTACATCTAACTACATTAACTGCACAAGCTAAGCCAGTCGCCAATGAGTCTAGTTGACTTACTGTTTCCACAACCGTCTCCTAACAGATGCAAGAAAGTAACAAAAAATAAATTAAAACAATCATGATGATGGTAAACAATTTGTTTTTAAAATGAACACAGTTATTGCCGATCCGGTGAATAAGTAAAACAAACATTATCGGAATTCTGATGATAATGAATAATGGTAAACGTGGAAAGTAATTAGCATAGTACGAAACGATATGGATGTAGCTGGCTTGATTTTAATCTTATTTGAAATCGTTTGCCTAAGTAATCTGGGACACATTTTAATAAATATCACACAAGAAATTATAGATATTCAGAAGCTCCTCAGAAATGATGCCTGCAAATGACACTTCGTTTCGTGCATACACTAAAAAAAATATTACTGTTTGTAACCTTGATATAACTCATGTTACTTAAAGTTAAGTTAAGTTAAGTTCTAGAAAAAAAATCTTGAACAAATGATAAAAACTGTTGTTGTCTAGTGTTACAAAAACTAAACTTGACCGAACATTTTCATACAACTATTACTTTTTTAAATAAATGATCGTACCTCCTTGCGTTAGCAGTTCGTCTAGTGGCACCGGATGTGGTCCTTGGGCGCAAGCTGTGCATGTCACACGGCATCTCCCGAACTTCTGGTAGGAAAGCGTCATCGGTAGACGATGCAACTAAAGAAACGTTAAAAAATAATAACACAAGTTCCTATCTTGTCAGGTTCCGGGAATCTGTTAATTCTTCTTTACGGTTGCAAGGACCGTTTTATTTTTCAAGGACCTACTTGTTGTCAGTTCTTGTACCAACAAAATGCAAAACGAAATGAGCTCTAAATTACATAGTCCTGTCCTCATTTCTCATTTCCAGCAGTGGGCGATTCTAGGCTGAAATGATGGCTTGTTCACCTAACAGAGTAATGAGCCTTGTAATTTTTATCTACGAGTATAATCTAACATTATATTTCGTATATATCACAAGAAAATTTAGTTTTGAATAAGTATCGTATTCAAAGAGACCAAACAAATATGACAACAAGGATAGTGCATTCAATGTACTGTATATTATTCTCTAAAAAGTTATTTTTTACCTTTTTTATCCTCCCCTGGTTCCGTCCTAGCACTGTCTGATGACCTCTGTCTGACAGGAGTGGGAGGCACGTGTGGCTTAATGATGGTGATCTCAGGACCAGCGTTACTGACGGCAGATGATGTTGATGACGAGTCAGCTTCCTTCTCCACGGCTATTTCTGGCCCTGACTGTGGAAGCTCCTCCTGGACGGGAAAAAATTGACATAATATTGTTCTAATCCTACTACAGAAAGGTGCTAGCGATTTGATTGAAGTGATCGGGTTAAGAAATTGCTATCTGCTTTGAAAAACTATCTGTATTGAAAGTAACATCAAATGCGTTTTGCCTTATAATTATACAATAATCTAAAGTTTTACATGCTTTTTATGAGTTTGTCTATAATTGACCTAATTAGCAACTGATTAAATGTAAAGCCCGTTAGGTATATAGTGTACAAAGGCGGAGTGATAATGACAAACAATAGCTCGTGTACAATATCAAAAAGGTTGTGGATGAAGCCAAAGATAATGTAATGCAATGGGTAGGTCACAATATGAAAATTACAAATATTCAAAAATGAAATGCAATAGCAAAGTTAAGTGATATTGTCAAACAGTATAACATCAAACACATCACATCGATTTTGATGATAGTGCTGTCCCACGCGACATTAAAGGACTTTAGCTACTATACCAGACTGTGTTACTTACAGCATAAAAATACCAATAAACACTAGTAATAATTAGTTACATAATGACCACGTCGAGGCGTAGATACAATTATATTGGTGCCTTAACAAGCCTGGTACAGTGGGAAAAAGCCCTAATCTAATTTTTATACTCACTCCCAAACCCGTAATCGTATGCTATTGAGACGTGAATATTGTGGTTGAATTGCATTCAATTTTATATGTAATTATAATTGTTTTAATTTCACGTTACGCTGCCCAAACAAACGGACTTATTCAGTTTTCATTTCACTACATTTTCGACAAAGTTTATTTGTGGTTTAGTGGGCATAACATGAATTTACAATGACAACCGGTGTTTTCATAATCAGATGCATGCACTCGTACAAATGTAGTAGACATGAAGGTATACCTAGGTGACCCCAGGTATACACTTCACACAGCATAGACAACAAACAGAAAATAGAAGTAGCAGAATCGAATGTATTCTATTCGAATTCAGCATAAAATGTAAAAAAATATATTCTATGTCAAGAACAATTGAAATTGAGTCATGCCATGTTAAAAGTCTTCACAGGTCTAAGAACTCTAACACCAGGATTGATTACGAATTCATACAAATTACAGAATTTTAATTTCGAGTCCTGAAAAATTCATAGCGATTTTTATGATTCAAGAGAGTTCTAAGTCGCTTGTATGGGCAACGTTAGTTAAATGGACGGTAAAGCGAATGGAAACGGCTTACATCGGAGGGCTGCGAGGCGTGCTCGTCCTCCTCTTGAACGGGTCGAACGATGAAGCGTGCGCCCGCTCCCGTATCACTGTCTGACAGCACCTGTCACACACGTGATATCTCACTCACTTGCTCATTCACTCACTCACTGCCACTGCCTGCCTGCCTTGTTCGTTTTTGATTCAAATTGTAATTTGATAGAAAAAAAAAGTATAATTTTCATCGGCTATTCGCTAACTTCACATAAGACGATGGAACACGTTGACTTCAACGTGTTCGGCTAAAGGATCCTCCTCATAGAATTATGTAAATCGTTCTCTTATAACTTATAATCATAGTTGAAAAGCTTTTTTGCTTTTACTGCACTTTTTTATGAGAATGTTGACACAACGTTTGAACTTTTAGAACGCCGGGTCTCACAATGGAAAACCAACTGGTTCATTCCAGGAAAGCTAGCGATTATATTATTTTAACGCTACAGTTGAGCATCTTACATTGGAATTAAAGCGATATTTAACTGAGTAGGTATATATGCATCCGGTTTTAAAATTATTAGATGGATGCAGTTTTCTAAGCAATGAGTGAGCCATCTTCGTAACCTTTTTCACACAAAATTAGACACATCTAGTCGATCATACATAATGTTTTGATTGACGTCATTTAGAAGCTCAATTTACACGCGTGGAAATATGATTTGCCCCCATTTACTCGATTTCCGTCCCAATTAGCGTTTCAAAGTCCAGTAATTATCATTTGGGCTTGACATAGAACCAAGGTAGGTGTTATATATTGTGGGTTATTATTGGGTTACCTATGCATGAAATTTTTTATTACAAAGCAAGTTGTTTAAGATTGAAGTACACTGAGAAAATTGGCCACAAACAGCTTACATACTCACAAAACATACATTTGCTTTAACAATGAAACTGCTAAAGCCCTGCTCGAGTATTTTAGTATGATACTTTACAACAACTCATGGTCGATATACAAACATTGAAACGTGAAATAAAACACTTAAATGACGTCAAAACATCGACTATGTGGCAAACGGAACACATTGCCAGAATACGGTTCTTTAATCTTGTATAAATGAATCAATTGTGATTTTACTGTAGAAGAATACATTGTGTTTTCCGAAAATATGCTCCATGTTCACAGTGAAAGACAGAAAACATTTAGACATCGAAAACAGGACATCAACAGAACATGCTGAAACGGGGTACATAAATAGGAATAAGTGATCAAAGCTTCCTCGAAAACATAGGATTTATGCAAAACAGGTATAAGGAATTGCTTTTCATGAGAACGATTAAACAATAAACAACCATCTACGAAAAAAACGTACGTAAAAGTACGTATTATATTTAATTTACTGATACTGTTTTACGTTATTCGAGATTATTTGATTAACGCAGCTTCATCGCCGTTTCTCAATTTCTTATTCCATTACAATTTGTTCAATTTGTAATACAATTTGTCCACAAATTTGTTTAATAAATCAATGTTTTTTTTGGTATTTTGATGTAAAACTTACCTCAGACCTATCACTAGCTGTTCGCAGTCTCGGAGGTCCTGCCGTGAAGGTAGGGGGCGGTGGTCCTAAGGTGTCGGTGGATCCTCTATTTACCAGCGATGGATGAGTGGCCATGAACCGATGGATTACAGCTAAGTGGTTCATTGTCTGTTCCGCTACGTCTTCCAACTTTCTTAATCTAAATTCAACATTCTGAAAAACATTGACAAGTTACATACCTAAATATCTTGGAATAAAGTTTGAAACATCAGAATCTTCAAAATTTGCTTTATCTCACCTGTACAGATTGTATTTGACAATTCGCTTTTTGATTCAAATCCTCCATTTTAGTCGTGATATGTTCTACTCTATCTGTTGTATTTCTTACTCTTTCTTCTATTGAATTCGATAATTTAATTTCCTAAAAATAGAAACTTGCTTTAGAATATTTTTCAATAAGCATCAGTTACAATTTATTGTCTTATGTTGAAATGTATTAAATAATAATATAAAAATTTAGTTTCCTTGTTTTGCTTTTCATCGTTGTTTTACAAAAAAAAAACTCACTTGTTCCCTAAAATACCCTTCAACGCACTCTTCTTCAAAGTCATAAAGCCTTTCCATGTCTTCCTTTTCCAAAAACAATTTCAGACCATTATCATATTGTAGTCTTTGGTGGGATACGTTCCTTGTCACCCATTTACATACATGGTAGATGTGGCAGAATATTATTATAGGTGGTGGCAATACAGGCTTTCTTTCGTACTCCATTACCACCGTGAATCTTTGGAACATCCATACCTGAAGATTTAAGATATTTTGAGTAAGGGATATAAGGTTGCATAAGTGATAATGATAATTATCATGGATGTAATTATATATAAACTGTTAGCAACATTGAGTTATACTAGGAAGTAATAGAAAAAGCAAAATTAATTTAAGTTATTGGTTTCTGAAGATTTTTTTGGTAGGTAAACAAATGACATATTCTATTAACTTTGGAGGCGTGTGCTTTGGCATTAAAACATATATGTGTAAAAATGTCCAGCATTATTTACTTATTTATATATTGTGTGTTTTGAATCTCTAAATATTTTTGTATCTTCAAAAACCATCAAAATAACAACGAAATTATCCATATCAGAACCGATTACAAAGTAAAAGTGAAACAAACTAAAAATTAGATAGAAAATATTTCGTGTCTGATATGAATAAAATAAACTTATAGAAAATAAAGCAAATAAAAACAAAAACCTGATGCGAGACTTCATTGACTTCGTTAAAGATATTGTTAAATACGGCTATCAGGAGATTTATGAGGAGGATATTGGCGACGAGCAGGTAAATCGTCATTACAATGGGCGTGATCCATCTTCCCGTGACGCACTTATGCTGGTTCACTTCGATACCGCAAGGCGGGTCGATGTCAGTCGCAAATACCTCACCGTACAGCATAAAGTACGGTTGGAAAAATACCTAAAAATAAGTAAACTAAACGATAACAAAACAATAACAGAAAATAATGCTTCTAATATACGAAAGGGTAAAATAGATAACTTCGAAGTACCTACCCATGCTTACATTATCATTGATAATGTAAAGCTTGATAAATGAATCTAACTAAAATACGACTAAAACTAACCCACCTCCTACTCTAGCTACTCTAACTACCACTATAATCTCGCAACAGGTATGTCAGGGCAACAACATCGAAACTACGTCCAATTTCTTCATGTTCGCGAACCTGGTGGGAAACCCCGTTGACTTCAATGAAGATATTATTGAACACAGCGATGAGCAGGTTTACAAGGAGAATGTTAGCGATGAGCAGGTAGACGCTCATGACTAGTGGTGGAACCCAGTGCCCAACCCGGCACTCCTCCAAGCCAGGCAGCCCACACGGGGGTGCCATCTGCTCCGCGAACACTTCTCCGTACAGCATGAAGTACGGTTGGAAGAACACCTGCAAGTGTTAGTGACGGTGTAGTTGTAAATGATTTGTTAATGGATGATAAACACCGGATATAGGTAGAGTCTGCTGACCCTGGCAGAGGTGGAATGGACCATAAATAATCGGTGATTTGGTATTGAGGATTTAAGTTATTGTTGAAAGGAGAGCAATGGAAGGTTTTCACCGAAACACATGTTATTGATATTTGACGCCAATTTATAGGAGATAATGGGTCACCAGTGGTCAGAGGATGGAGATGAACGTGAAAGAAACGAAAATAATATGACAGAGTGAGGTAATGTTTAGTTTGATTAAGTACGAAAAGGAGCACTGAAAAAAAAACGGTTTTTAATAGTATTACATACCTTACTCAAATAATAGAATAACACCATAGCTTTATGGGTTCATCAAATCGAGATAACTTCACAAGAAAAGGGCAGCAAATAATCCAATATCCTAATAATTTATTTGTGAAAATAAATATAGTGAGTGAGAATTCAGTAAAAAATCGGTATATATGCTTTTTTTAACACCAGTCACATGTCCTGACCCCACAATTGGATCCCCTGTATCGTGGGTTTCAGTAAGAGTTTAGAGTTTCACTTACTTCTCTTATCAAATGCCAGCTGGCTTCTTCATCTGGGTACAGTATCGCCTGCCGTGCCACTCCGAATGACATCAGCACCACTAGTAATAGCACCACGAAGTATATCATATTTTTCACCATCTTCCCCATCATTGTGACTAGAGGTCCTGCAGACAAAAAGAGAGAGTTCTATGGATTTATTCAAGTTATCAGCGATGAAAATCGATTGACATATCCACCTATTTAGGATATTATTACGACCAATAATATCAAGTTCCCATCATCACAGTACTTATGAGCAAGCACCTCTAAACGGTCAACGAAAGTGATTTCTGGAAGTGATCTAGATCAGTTAAGCTATCAATAGATCGTTCAATCTTTTATATTTTAATTATATTCAATCGCATTTAGCTCGAAGAATTTATTTCATAGCAAGTCAACAATTCTTGTTAGAGTTAAGCTCGCTTTTCTACATACATGCCCTATAATATGTTAGTTTTTATGTCTGTATTCTCTGTGTTAAATAATAAAGAATAAGGAAAAACTTTAGCTCAAATTTTTTCACTTTTTTTTGTTACCCAACATGGAAGGCTGTTATTTGCCAAAATATAGCAGCTTAATAGTTTTGACATTGGCTTCACATTAGTAACTTTCAGTTACGTGACGAAAATAATTAGTATTCCCATTTCCTGCCTTCAAATAATGTTATTGTAGCGTTTATGTGTTTTCTTCAATAATTTACTACATAATGACGGCTGAACTAGGTTTCGTGACCAGTAGCAGTTCTACAGTATAAATAATAGCTAAACTAAGTTCTGTATAGCTCTGTTTAGGTTACGGGCAAACTATTGACTTGCTAAATTTATGTAAATATTCGTTAGACTTGTCATAAAGCCATCTTTAATAGTATTGATGCGAATAGTTTTATAATTTTCAAGAATCTAGTGTAGTTGTGTTCGTAATAAATGTTATTGTCAAATTCAAGCAAATCTTAGCAGGGATTTCGGCATGACTCAATGAAAAACGGTTCTACGAACATTACTTAACTACCAAAAAGTTTGATAATGTGTGAAGGATTTGAAAATTAGATGTTACTAACGTTTATAGCGTATATAGCATATAGCGCCTGTCGTAGTTTTTGGTTATTTTTTCAACCAACATCAAAAAAGAGGAGGTTCTCAATTCATCTGTATGTTTTTTTGTGTGTATATTACGCGCGCGATATCTTTTCCAATAATAAACAGATTTTTTTAAATAGGTATGTTGGTCACATTATTGGACTAAATAAAAATCTATACGTAATTCCCATATAATTTTAATGAAAACATCCCAATCCCTAAGGTGAAAATATGAAATTTCATAATGTACTTTTTATCAACTTCGCGTAATTGAAGTCCGCGAATTTTTCCTGAAAAAAACTCTACTTGTTGACCACAAGTACAGGTTGCCAGGTTGAAATATTGTGACAAATAAAACACGAACGTTCAGAAATTTTCAGGCGTAGAATATACCAAAGCAATTACCTAGGTACTTGTTGACGCCCAGTATGTTCAGTATCCGTAGATACCAGTAGATGATATCGACGCAATAGATGACGCGGCCGACATCCATGGAGCCGGTCCTCAGCCTCAACGTCAGACCGACGAGGAAGAATATGATGAAGCCGGCATCGTACGTGTTCCACATATTCCATGCCCACACGCTGAACTTATGTCTGGTTAATACCAATAACAATAATTAAAGCTAGCACAAAGATAAGATAAGAAAAAATTGATCTACACACAAGTCAATTAAATAAAAATAAAAAATTTGCATGAAATTAGTACTCTTCAAACTTTCGCGATTAGATAATATAATTATAACTTTAAAGGGTCCGTCTAATCCAGTCTTTCTGTGACCACGGCTGTTGCAATACAGTCGAAACGTCAAGAAAATAATGAATAAGGTAAACGCGTTAAAGACCCTTTAAATTTATAAAAACATACAATTTGTTATGATGTCAAAATAATTATTACAGTTATAAACGAATGGTTAATAGTTTTATCAATGAATTTACTAAACATTAAAAATAATGACATTCAGAGTCAGAGTTACAGTAGTGAAACGGCAGCGGAAAAATTCAGGTTCATAGAGTGTGGTCTAGACTAGTTTAAAAGACTATGGAGTCAGATTATAATAAAAATGTCGTTAGAAAAATCGATTTCCTCTTTACCATTCATCATGAATGTCAAATGGAGAGTCTAGAATATGCATTGAATGCAAACGAGCTAGGTGATTGAGTGAATTCTAATTCAGTGGGGAAAAAATAATCTAAGGAGCGGAAAGATTACTTCGGCAAGGTGAATCAGAAAAAGTAACTTTGTATTGTGGGTTTGTGATGAATAAATATTAATTATAAAGTTTTTACAACAAATTTTCTAGTTTATTTCAACATTTACACTGATTATTCGCGCGCGACCAAGCCTTGAAGAAGCAGGAAACAAACTCTGCTCAGTTTTTGATAATCCTTCATTCAGCTAGAGTGGTGCCAGGCAACAAGGTGAACATATTCATCAATCGTGTTTCACTCATGATCCAGCATTGACATTTACAGCGATGCGGCATCTTGCACTCTGTCTGAGTGGAAACTCGAAGTGTACTAAATAAAATCATGCTGGGAAGGTGGTGATAGTGATTGATAACTTACCTAATAGCCACTGGCTCGGACGTAACAATTTCTCTCACTTTCTCACATAAGAACGTGATAATATAACAAATAGAATAAATCTCTGGCCAAGACGGAATGAAGTGCATCTTGACTAATACTGTATAAGTGAACATAAGTAGGAACAATATGTAGGCTATCTGAAACAAAGAACAGTTTATTAGCATAAAATACGAACAGTAAACCAACAATAATAATAATAATACAAATATAATACAAATGTTTATTTCAGTAACTTAATCTACGTATACATATGTGATTTTGAGATCCCCTTTTAAGTATGTAGATACCTGTGGTAGGAGATCTCGCTCTTCCGTGACAAAATAATGCTGGACATTTTCACACAGCATCATCCAACCCTAAATTAAGCAGAGCCTGTGTTAACTACATGACTGACTATGTATAATATGTTTGTTAATACATACATATTATACATAGAAAATAATCAGATAACAGACAAATATTTGTAAATCATACAAACATTTGTCCTACCTTTTTATTCAAATCGGTTCAGCCGTTACGTGGAATAAAAGCAACAAACATTCAAGTATACCTTAATATACATATTTTTGCATTTGTAAAGTTTCCATCATGTTTAAATCGGATGAAATACCATTATAACTTCGATGCTACACTATCCGAATACTAACTGAAAACAAATAGCTAAGTTTTAAGTTTTTTACTAAGTTCTTTTATAAATCTCTCATTGGCCGTAAGTTAGATTACTAAGGTTAGAACTATTTATACATAAGGGCTGTTGATTTTGTTAGACCAATAAAAAAAAAGATTCTGTGAAGATTATAATTACTATGAGACACAAAAGTCATCATGATTCTCGTCAACAACTCTTATCAACTTTATTTTATTGAATCGAAGGATCGTTTACAATTCAAGCCAATCAAAGGACTGAGATATTCCAAATTGACTATTCCCGCTTTAATTAACAAAGGGTCTTTCATACCCAAACTTTTAATAACTATTCCACCCATTACATAAGGCAAAATACTAGATACAATAGCTTGGGATCTAAGCTAGGAGGCCTACCGACAGTTGTCAACGACATTATACGGAAATTTAATAATAGAGGAAATTATTATCACCTCGAATGGGTGGGCAAGAGTGACCCATTTTATGGGAAAGGGTTCCCACATTTTTTTTTTTACTTTATTTGTTAACTTGTAGTATTTTAGGCATCATTGAAATCTAAACTTATAAAAACTTATCGTTTGTCCTGACTGGCTGACTGATCTATCAATTCACAGTCAAAACTACTAAGTCACGCGGAAATTTGGAACATAGGTTTATTTTATGACGTAAGCATCCGCTAAGAAAGGATTTTTGGCAATTTCAACTTAAAAACCCCTAACTTCGAATGAAAGTCTTTGTTTTTTAAAGTTCGAAACATGAACTCTCCCTTTATATAATTTACTCTATGACATGAACATTTGAATTCGATACAGCTCTTCATAAATAAATAATGACGTGTTTCAGGGTTTTGGATATTCACACACAGAGGGGGGAATGAAAGATTGTATGGGAGTATCGGTTTTTTTAAACACGACTCCATGCATGCAAAGCTGCTGGCAACACTTTCTTAGTTCTTAGTAATAATATGTGCGTTAGGTGGTTGCTGATTTTAATCAGTGGTTCCTAAGTAGGTATTTAATTAAATTTACCACATAAAATATACAAATATGCGAGTGATACCTCTGGTATTGCAAGCGTCCATAGATTACCATATGAATGTTTACTTTAGTTATATAAAGAAATATAATTGACAATACAAATATTATATTGTAGATCTCTTATTCTATTATTTTATTTTTCTTCTCTATTATTTTATCTGTATCTATACATGACTGCGGTAAAATGTAGGTAAGTACATTTAATTTCATGTGTACCCACGAGGTGGCGATGGGGTCACTGAAACATAGTTTTACCTACAAGGTTCGTAATTTCTAAAATAGTGGCAGCCCTCTGTTGTCTACATATCAGTAATGGACAGTTCATTAGCAAACGGAACGAGGAAGCGTAATAAAAGGGTATAAAACACTATTGATTATCACTTAGCAAGGCTTATCAAGAGATATATGGCATCTTCGCAGGCATTAATTCTATAAGGTCTATTACCTACAATAGACCTTTTTTATTATTTTGTCTTTGGAATAGTCCATTATTGACATCACTGCAACTCTAGTCTGGGGTTTATAGGCGGCCCAAAGACATCATTTGAAATGTACATGGCTTGGCGACTGAAATAGCCGGGTCCAAAAGCTCAATGTGCCCTCCAAAGTACGGAAACGCTCAGTTGTAAATCTCCCTCAGGGTGACAACGACAACTTCCTAAAATGACAACTTTATATTGTGAAATGTTAATACCCAATATATCTTTTATTAATTTAAAAAACCTTATGTATGTTTCTTCAGTTTTATTGGGCAGTAGACCGTATACTACTGGTATAACATTTACTGTCTTCAAATTTGAGAAATAATCAACGTGTACAGTAAATAACTGATAGAATGGTTTGGGTACGCTGTAAAAGGTACCATCACCAAAGCACAATTTATCGCTCCTCGCAAACTTTCTGATTATATTCCGTGATGTAATGGATGAAAATATTAAAATTCTTTCCGTATCTCCATCATCGGCTATAAGAAATCTTTTGGAAAAAGGAGTTGGCACTTTTACGTCTTCCAAGTGTCTGTATTCCAAAATGTCGCTTTTTAAAAAATCTTTACGGCTCTTGTATAGTGTACTTTTAACACTTTGAAAGGTAGGTATATCAGGTATGACATTTTGATGTTTCTTAATTATTTTTTCAACATTGTTTTCAAAAATTTGCTGAATGGGATCAAAATTTTCACAAACTTCTCTTTTACAAATATTCATCAATTGTAAAATAATATTTTTGGAATCATCAGGTAAGCACACATGAGCAGCATTTCGTAAAATTTTGGCTCTCGTACTATCTAAAGTTATAGTTGCACTACACAAATCCCTATTAGCACATCTCCATAAAGTTGTGTTATTATAGTTCAATTTCATGAAATTGTATTTATACCCATTATTTAATAAACAGTCTTTGCCTTTTTGTGATTTTATGAAATTCATTATAATTTCATGAAAGAAATCAACACTATTTTCTTTTTGGATTGTCAAGCTGACAGATACTGCTTTCTTCTTAGACATACTTTTAATATGCCAGTAAGACCAAGGAGTTTAAGAACGCAATAGCACCTTTATCATAGAGTTTCAATGAGGCAATGAGGAAGTAGCATTTCGAGAAAAGTAAAGTGCACTTCACTCGAGTATGAATTGTTTCTTAGTTTGACATAAACTAAGAAACAATTCATACTTAAAAGATAATTTGTAACGCGAAAAGTAATGTTTCATAGCCGGTAATCCCTCTATTCGAACCTCCCCTCATATCTCTATATTTTTCTTCCCGAGTCTAATGGAACTTTATAACAAGCCCAAGGCGAAATTATTATGACTAAGCAAAATCCACTGAGCCTTACAAATGATCACACACAGTTTTGAGCAAATATTTAATTCACGGGTGTTTAAGGAGCATGTTTTAGAAACAATAGCAGAAGCACTTGGGTGAAACGCGGAAAATGGACACATTTCGGCATCAGATAATATATTTTTAGCTAAAAGTAGGTTGAAAAAGTAATTTACACTTAATAAATTAATATTATGATTTTCAATGGCTGAACCAGTTTGTCTATCTAATCAGTCCCCATTCACCTACTGCTGGGTACATAGGCCTCCTCTCTAGCACGCCACCCTTTCCAGTCGCAAATCGAATCAATTATTTATTATTATTATTATATCAAATATGACCTTATCCGTCAAAATATAGACACGTTAGTATACTCGTAACAATCGAGAGTCCTTCATGGAAGGCAACGCTTCAGCAATGCGCTTGAGGTTTCAGATGTCATTCTCAATAGGTGACGGTAGGTAGACAATTTAGTAGGTAGGATGTATTAATTACTTATGGCAGTACTTGCGAAGAACATTAAAAGACCAGTTGAAAAAACCGGGGCAGCCGGGTGAGGACAAAAGTTCGAGATTTGCCGGACCCCGAGTATTATAAAATAAATAAATAATTCTGGACATTTTTCACACAGCATCATCTTGCCCCAATCTAAGCAGAGATCGTATTATGGGAACTATATGAATGATATATTAATTATATACTTGTTATTTTTTGTAAATACATATATATTATACATAGAAAACACCCAGACTTTTGACAAATATTTGTAGATCATACAAACATTTGTCATGTGGGGAAAGTTGACTTTTGAAAGTCTCTAAACTAAAATATAATTTTTAGGTTCAAGGCACTCACCGAATCGGCCCAAAATTTAGTGATAGGCGCCGTGAAGAACTCGTATATCTTCTTCCGTAGCCTGAGAGGCCTCATCCTCTTGTCTTCAAGCGCAGAAAGCTCCGGCAGTTCCCGGTACGAAGGCTCCCAGCCTATTTTACCCACTTTCCCGTTCTGATCGACGCGGGTTTCACATTCGGCCCCTGAGCCAATCAACGCCTGCTTGAGTCCAGACAATACATATTACAAACATTATGTTCACACAGTACAAAATCATAGAAAAACATTCTCAAGAATAATTTTGAAAGTATTTATAGTAAACTTGAAGTAACTTGAAGTAATATTTAGAGTAAACTTGAAGTAAGAAAATTGAGGTAAATAAAAAAAGATGGCGTTGTAGTTTTACCAGGCATGAAAAGCATAATTTATATTAGACGCACGTAGAGATTCATACAAACGTAACAGTCAAAAGCTTTTAGTCGTAATGTTTTGTCTTTTAAAAGCTTTATTTGAAATGATAAAAGAGGAGAGACACTGAAAATGTGACAGTAAAAGCAGGCGAATAGAGTTTTATAACAAAAACAGCCTCACAATTGGATATTAAAACAACAAATCTAACTACGACCTACATCGGCGAAAAATTTAATATTTTTTTTGCAAGATTTTAACGTTAGCGTTTATAGTCCACCTCGAGATTTAACTCTTAATTAAATTGACGGTTCGAGCAGTAAAAGAGATGTAAAGGCTATTCAGCGCTGCAAGAACTGCTCTTTCTATTTATTATAATTTTTCAAGTCAAATTATTGAGAGGTCTTAAAGCGGAATACCCGAGTGGTGAATTCAAGGTGAGACATAAAACGATAACGTGGCTGAAAGTAAAGTTTAAGTATAAAATGGAACTTGAAGACACTACAGGGATGAACGAAGGGGCTCAAAGTACAGAAACGTCACGGAAGGCCACATTTACGCAAAGCTCAGATGGATCGCCAAACGCTAGCCATTGCACAAATATTTAATTATTTGTACAAGGTCGGTAGCCAAATGAAAACCGATCTTGTACAAAGCGTACATTGTTGATTTTTCTTTGAATTTATAACGAAATATTTGTGCAAATAGGCCACGTGAAGTGTCAGCATCACAAACAACAGGTCGATTGTCTCGCGTGTATGTAATACGAACACAATGCTTGACGGAATCCAATTTCATTGCGGGGATATTGCACTGTGGGTTTATAGTTTCAGTTATTATGAATGATGGGTAGCTTTTGTTTTTAATGGCATGTGTTATAATTGACACCAATAACAAAATTTTTTATAGGTATCCCAAAAGCGGACAATTCGACAAACACAGTAGAGCTGTTTTTATTTACGATTTTTTCGTCCTGGTAATAAACCATTTAAATGTTTTGTAAAGTTAATTATACTAGAAACGTATCAAGACACTAAAATAAAAGTCTTGATTGAGATTAGATGCCCGTGTATAAAAAGGCTGTAAAACTGACCAAAAATCCAAGTTGCTTATAGAAGTTTTCCTATAGTGCGTAATCTGAATCTTATAACTACATTTATCTCTTATACACTCAGGGATACCAATGAAAGTAACACGATAGAAATAGAACTGAAAACCGTCTTAAAACCAAAGTTCTACTCTGTATCTCTTTTGGGTTTAATTATCATTGCATTAAGGAAACACTCTGTATTTTATGTGTGAACTTTAGCATTGCATGTTTTGTGTTCGTATCACATCATGAAGGCAATCAAGGTGGCGGGCTACCTTGTTAGATTTACTCTGATGGCCCGGTGGGATTATCTTCTTGATAGAAAGCGTACGCCTTTTCACAACTCCAACCTATTAGTGTAACAATTTCATTATGACATCCAACACTTTTATCCAAAATTAGCAAATTCCTTTGTTTTTTTGCATAATGGTTACTTTTCATTTTGCTCAATTTAAAATTCAGTAAAAAAAACTCCTTTCCAGATTTATTTCAATAATTTTAAGCAGCGTTTTATGTTATTCTGTATCAAATGATAAAGTGAGACCCTCCACCATTCTTGAGGCAAGATGGCAAGCAACCAAACACTAATTACCTCAGCATCATTGGGATCCTTGGTGCTTCTATCGTCTTCAATGCTCTCGTTCTCAAGATGCTCCTCCTCTGTCTGTGGCATCAGCTGCAGTTCCTCCTTGGACTTGAACTCCAGATAGAGAATGTAGAGCGGGAAGAGTAGACTCAGTATGACCTTCAGACAAAGCCGATGTGCCAAACGAAACGGTGGTACTATCTCACTGAAGCGACATGCTACTCGGGACGAAACCAATAGATACTCGTAAAATACCGTAGCACTTAGAAAATATACTCGGTTAAAAAAATAGTTTCCTTGCAACTTCAATAAAGGATAATCTAATAGAAATATGCCGCGTTGGAAGAGGAATTGTCTCTGAACCCCTTATGCTTATTGGAACAGTTGGTAACAAAACACTGTTTTGTTTGCTTTTCTAATTTAACAAAAGCAAACAAAACATTGTTGTTAAACAACTGTTTAAAAAACTTAAGTCAGGTATGTTACTAAGGATGTTTTGTTTTTTATAAAAAAAATAAAACTTGCCCGGCATTTGTTTATCTATATTATGGGGAAGTTTTGGAGGAAACCTCAAAGCGCCTTGAATCGAATTGTAGTGGAGGAATATTTAGAAATGTCTTAGAATACAGGGGTAAATCTCTGTTTTGCCATAACCAATCTGCTTCCGCGATATATGCCTGGTCTAATCGAAGCTGATTGTCAAACTTGTGAGTTAGGTACATATTATATTGGCAAATAATGAACTTGCATTTGTACAAAGTAAGATCAAACTTGGCCACACCAAGAAAAACCGCATGAAAGATATGCCCACATAAACTTTAAAGTTGGTATCCTATTAATAGATGTTGAATAAATAGCACATTAATCCGAAATAGAGGGTAGTCGGCTTTGGGGCAGTTCAATAGCGATGGATTTGTGTTTGATGTCGATTAACAAATTAAGGTTCTATTGGGTTCGGCCTTGAGATGGGATAGGACGCCAATTAGTGCAAGATAGTCGTTTCAAATACAATTGATAATAAATGGATGTCTGTCTGTTTATGAATCACATAAGTTGAGTATTTCTTGCGTAATCAGCGTCACAAAGTGCATGCATATCCAAAGATATAAAAAAAGCAATCCATTGACACACAGACATCAAGATTTTACATAACGATCATCGTTATTTTTAAGTTATCATCTAACATTAAAAATCTACTACAATCGTGCCTACAGATTGTAGAAATAAGGAAACTGTACTATGAAATAATTGATCCTTTCTGATTGTACAGAATACTGTACGAAGGAAGTTTTATTGTGCGTGTGTACTTACACACGTAAGTAAAAGACACACGCCCCTTCAAATTTACAATCATTTATAGGTTTACTCCTTATTTCACAATCTGATAAGTGCTAATGACTAGTGTGTGCGTTAATATGGAAGAGAAAATAATGAAGGATTCATCAGTAAAGTTCCTTACCTTCAAGTTTGTATTCTTTCGTGTTCTAAGACCGCCCATCCATAAGTCCGCGAGTATTATTTGTGAACAAGGGTGGGCGAGTAAAGCGCGGTGATTGGCTGTGACGGCGAGGCTAAGGCAGGTTTGACCTGACCAGTTTTGAAGTTCGCAAGTCAATAGTTGCTGGGCCTGGTCGTCATCTTGTCGGTAGCAGTAGTCTAGAAGTTCTAGGGCTGTGGAGAAGTTTTAAGCTAAGGTTACACGACAATCGACATAAACAGCGCTGGACAGTTAAGATCTACAATTCAGTGTTATAACAGTGTACACTTGACATTAGACTTTATCAAGGTTGTCTCCAGGATTAAGAGACTGTGGAGCACGTGGTTAAATACTGTAGCACCACAAACGAAGTCAGGTCAAAGGCGGGACTGCAATAGCTCATCAAATCATGCTTTCCTTCCTAAACAACTCCCTCGAAGTCAAGGATAGTGGAACACTGATGTTATCAACCCAGAGCCCTTCGCTATTTCAAGGAGTTGGGCTGGTTGGAGTCAGGTTAGAAGGGGAATAATGCACTATACACTCCAATGAGGGACGTTAGTGCAGATTTTAGTTCCCCCTCTTAGAATAAGAATTAAGTGTTCACCAACACACGGTACATAACTGAATTTTAGTGGTTTTGAATGTTAGTGGCAGATAAATCGATCTAACCTCTTTCTCACTCTTCTATTCATAACAAAACTCGCAAAGACTTCAGTTCCTCCCATGATCATAGTTCATGTAACTGTGCCGTAGTAAAAATTACATAGTGTATGGTGTTGTCAAATATCGAGAGCTTTAGTCGGAAGACAAAAGCTAATTAAGATATTTGGCCCCTCGTAGTCAAATAGTCTTTATAACCCGACCGCGTAATGCATATAACTCATTGAAATCTTGAATTCAAATAATTCCCAACTAAGTTAATACTCTGAGTAAATGTTATGAGATTATTTTAAACGTCGCCTTTGTACGTCTCTTATTTCCGTGTTCATTCAGTGTACAATAATGTGCAGAGAGCTGGGATTTATGTGGGTCAACGCATTAGCATTGCCATTCAGCGTGGCAATGCAGCCAGCATTTCGGGAACGCTTCCGTCTGGTAGAGATCTGGATCAGTTGACCTCTATAGATCGGTCTTTAGATAGCTATAGCTGTTTCATCTGTATTTTTTGTATATACCTACTTGTACATAGTTGTATGAATAATTACTATTACAAACTTCCCTAAAGATGTCCGAATTTTATTACAAAAACTAACGTGAATTTGATTATTCATTGTAAAAACGGGATTTTTCACGTACCGCACTATCGGTGAAGTGATCGCGACGCGTCGTGCACTGACCTTGATGAAGACTCTTGGAATGAGTCGAAACTTAGTCGGTGCCTTCACTGATAGTGATGTACGAATTTGTTAAAATTGAGTAAAAGTTTATGTATAGTACTTTTCAACAGCAAAAATCAAAATGTATTCTAGCCCAAGATCATAGCAAAATAGAAATACGTATACGGCGTACACCTATCTTAGCTCTCGTAATACAATGTTTACGCTACATTTGGATACCTAATGATGTAAGCTGGAAAAACAAATGAGGTAGTAACTCTCTTCGGTTCATTTTCACTTACCCTTATTTTCAAACTCCTTGCCATAATGCCGGAGTTCCTCATACACTTCTGTCTCCATGTCATCTTCGGCTGCTTCGTGTGCCATCGCCTTGTAGAGTTTACAAGCTACTAAAGACTTGGCCAGTGCCTCCTCGCCGTGCGTCCACATTAGCAGTGCCATTTGATGCCGTTTCGTAAGGACTGCCCACATCTGGCCAGAAGATATAAAATTATGAGTGAAGACGCTGTTGGCCACAATAGATAGCTGTCAGTCTACGAAGGTTACTTTACGTCGGTCGTGACATTTTTTGAGGATGACATAGGGGTCTAGAAAAAAGTCTAACGCTTGATTTGCCTTTCATACTAAAGCAAATTTGTCAAAGAAAAACATGGCAGTTGTCATGTGACATTTCAACTGATAATGTAATTTCCATACAATTCAATCTTCCCGCAGGCGTTAACGCCGACAGAAATTGGTATTTGTCTACCGCCCTGATCTCCAGTAGTATAATTCTCCTTACTAATGCTACTGATCAAATGTGACGATATGTTCTGTGTTCATAAACAAAAGATAAAACAAACACGCTCACAACTTCCCAGGTTAGAAATCCTTTGATACATACTCAGTGCGTAGATCTTTGAGGATACCAAGTATGGGGTAGGAGGTACGTCAAAACATTACATTTAACACATGCCCGCATTTTGCAAGTAGTTATACTGTTATATACATCATAAGTAGTTATATATATCATTCCACGTGATAAGTTGCAAGCCCATCGTGTATATTGATTTATGGCTAATGCCTTCGATCTTTCGGTTGTAAGTTATATCGGTTTCCGCACGATGTTTTTTGTTAATACAAGTTAATATTTAATTTAAACACCCCCGTCGTATATCACTCTAGTGTCATGTATAAATCTATCTATGGCGCTAAAAAGAAATACACGTTTGCAAAAAAATAGCATCACAATCGGTGATTATAAACGGTAAAATTGATAATAGATATACAGACAAACAACCACTTATCCTAAACACGTACCGGCTTCCTGCATAGCGGGTAAAATATGCTCTAAGGAGCATATAATTGAGGAATATCTAAAGAGGAATATCGTACAAACCTAATTGGGTAGATGGGATTCAGGAGCAAAGCAAAATCTCATCTTGTTAAAATAATCATTTTGTGAAAAACCAGTTGGCTACAAACTCTATTTACGATAAATAAGAATTCAATAAAGGTAAGTGAATTTTTGCAATACATTTTTCAATATACGGCTTTCGTTTGAATAAAGATGTACCTACTAATACAATACAAATACATTTATTTACCACTAGTTACTGCCCACGGCCTCGACCACGTGGTACCCAGATAAAAGGTAGTCGATGAAAAGTAGCGTACGTAATAAAAGCATTCGCTCGACCGTTTTTTCGTCGAATTACGTTGCAAAATCGGCATCCAAAAAATCCTTTCATTTAAACTGGATAATAATATTATAGCCTATGTCCACAATAAAAGTAAATTGCACCTAGGTGAACGAATTTTTGAAATAGGATGAATCGTTTTGGAGATTATCCCCTACATAGAAACTTACAAACTTTACCTCTTAGAACTTACATTAGAATAGAAAAATAATAATTAAAATCATATATAATCCTGTCCATCCAAAGGTTGTCTGGAAGAGATCGCTTTTAAGCGATAAGGCCGCCCATTGTACCCTTTCTTAATGTGTTATTGTTTATTTTATTTATATCATAAGGTGTACAATAAAGTATTTTCATTCATTCATTCAGTATATGAGCAGTTTAAAACTATGGTTGCTGTTGGTCCCCGCACTAGGTCGAGCCTGTATCGCGGGAATCCGGTTACAAATCAAACGATTTCTATAAAAACTAACGCAAAACCAGACAAAACTACAAACAAGGGGGCCTGTTTCGTTATTTTTTGTAGCTTTCAGTAACTAAATTTACTTAAAGCTTCAAAAAATATAATTTTTTTTCTATACACGATCCTACCTCTATAATTACCTCACTCTAGGCTCAAGGTTTGCTGAAAGAAAACTCTTTTTAGGGTTAAGCTCGCCTTTGTACATGTAATTTAATTCAGCCTTTTGTCACTTACTTTATTTGTGTATACAATAAATAATAAAAAAGGGGGTCAAATGCCACTTTGTGATGGCGTTAGCGCCTGCAGAAGGATTGAATTCTACGGAAATGACATAAGCTGTTGAAAGGTCACGTGGCAACTGTGTTTTTCTTTTTGTCAACTGTTTGTCAAAAAGTCAACTGTGTTGACAAATTTGCGTTAGCGTCAAAGGAAGAAGAAGTGCGAGATATTTGTCTAGATCCCATGGAAATAATAAATTTGAGGTTAGGTAAAACGCTAAAGATAAATTTGAGGGTAGGTACTAACAAAAATGATAGGCCTTCCACATTTTCGTAGTAACGTGAGAGTTTGTATTGGTATGCGTGTGTAGGTTTGTGTGTGTTTAGATAAAAGTCTTTGTCTTGCGATTTAATGAGTTTTATCCAAAATCACTGCTATTTTACCTTTATGGTAAATGAGGTACTCTGATACAGATTGAACGAGGCAGAGAAATGGAACATAGCCAATTTCCCTCCATATTGGAGCTTAATTATTACGACCGTACGTTCCCGAGTCGTTTAAAACTCAACTGAGGAACGTAAAATTCTAAGAGGTATTAAAATATACTCGTATTATGATGTGTGAAATAAATTCAAATTGCTTGGTATGTCCAAGCAATTTGAATTAATTTCAACTATCCCCTTACTAATATAATCATAATAATGCTGGTAATTTTTCACACAGCATCATCTAGCCCCAAAGTAAGCAGAGCTTGTGTTATGAGAACTAAATGACTGTTATACTAATTATATACTTTTTGGTAATACATTCATATAATACAAGGTGTCGCGAAATTTTTTGGTCCCAGAGTTGCAGGAGTTTGCAGGTTTCGACTCAAGAACGTGGTTCCAGCAAGATGGGGCCCACTTGCCATACCTCAAATGACTCAATGGAAGTTGTTAACGAATTATTCCCTAATTAAGTCATTTCGCGAAGGGGTAACATCAACTGGCCTCCCAGAAGCCCCGACCTTAGCCCGCTTGACTATTTTGCATGGGGATACCTTGAAAGTAAGGTTTATCAAAATAATCCGACGAATCTAACCCAGTTGAAGCAAAACATCAGGTCAGAAATGGCAGCAATATCGATAGCTATGTGTCAACGTGTTATCGCCAATCTTCGTTCCCGTTTAGAAGAGTGCCAGCAACGTAACGGTCATCATTTGGATAACATCATCTTTTCCAAATAATTCTCCAATTCATATGCTAATAATAAACAATAAACTTTTTTATTGCATACAAATAACTTTTGTTTTATTGAACTTACAAATACCCGATACCCTTTCTGGACACCTTGTACATGGAAAATACCCATACCCGAGACAAAAATTTGCAAAACATACAAATATTTGTCCCACGGCGGTAATCGAACCCGCAACCTTCTGCGTCTCAAGCTTTGTGACTAAGACTACACTCACCAGAAGTTCATTGAATGGATAGTCGAAGAGTGCCATCTCACTGGTGACCGGCATGAATCCTGTGATGAGTGATAAACCACCGGCCTGGTGCCTCGTGAAGGATGCACTGTTCCGGTGCACGTTCACACTTTTATTCATCACTTTGGCGTAGATCGGACGGAACTTGCGCCGTGTGTAATAGCATCTGGGGATACAATAGTAGATTGTGTCACAAGGGATCAAAATAATGTATTGACGGCGCTAGCGAAGCGAAGGATTCTAGAGTAGAAGAGTCCTAAGCGTAGCAAGGGATTCAAAGTACGTCGCTCGAGGTTAAATAATTTTGGTACCGTGTATCACACTCTGCTTTTCATCCCATATATTCGTTTAAACGAACTTGCGCCGTGTGTAATAGCATCTGGGGATACAATAGTAGATTGTGTCACAAGGCACCAAATTAATGTATTGAGGGCGAGAGCGATTGTTTGAATCCAAAGCGAAGCGAAGGATTCTAGAGTAGAAGAGTCCTAAGCGTAGCAAGGGATTCAAAGTACGTCGCTCGAGGTTAAATAATTTTGGTACCGTGTATCACACTCTGCTTTTCATCCCATATATTCGTTTAAACGCCTTTAAAATACATTCTCAAAACGATAAAGGAAAATTATGTGAGGAAACCGGCATGCCCTAGAATCGACAATTCGAAGGCATATGTGATGGCATACTAACACATTGGACACCAATCAGTTAGTGTCCAATAAATTGTCCAGCCTGTTGGATCACTAACACGCTCACAACTATATTTTCCAATGGACATCCTCACATTAAAACTCGGTGCGTAGATCTTTGAGAATACCAAGTAGGGAGTAGACTATAGATACGTTCAAACACTATATTTAGCATATGCAATTAGTTAGCATTCCACGTAGTAGTTTCCACATACCTGTAAGCACCTCCTATTAGCTTATTGATCACCAGACCTATGTCGTGGAGCGTGTAAACATATCCTCGTGGTAGATGTGGTCTGACATCTCTCAGGATATATCTTAAGGTGTTGCTAGGACCACTCTTGGTGTTGTAAAGTTCTTCTAGACGAGGTATGGTGAGGAATTTTCTCATGGACACTCCGTTCTCAAGTAGGAGTTTCACGAAGTCTATGCGGTCGTGTTCCAGGGCCTGCATCATCGCTTCGTCGAGGGCACCTGGTGGAGATGACAGTTTATAAGGACATGTATATTATTTTTTTTGCTAGACATTTTCGCACAGCGTCGTCTAGCCCCAGACTAAACATGGCTTGTGTTATTGATAACTTATATATATATATTTATTTGTAAATACAAAAAAAATAAAAACTTATAACACAAGCTTTACTATGGGGCTAGATGATGATGTGTGAACATGCAGCTGTGCGGCAATATCGGTAAACAATTAACACGGTAGATTTATTGAATATTATATTCATAACCTTGGTAACTTCAAAGTTATTGACCACGCAAGTAATAAAACATAAAAAAATGTATGAGCTGAGCCTAAAATCGGGTTCAATAGCGCGTACTGGGAGTGGTATATTTTCCAGCAGTGATGTTCTGTAGGCTGGTTAGCTGGTTTAAACCGGTGGATAAGCACCGGTTTAAAGCAGCTTCTCAAATGAGGCAGAATGCAATTTTTCTTCCACTCCTTCCTGCTAGTGTGACTTATTTGTGTAGACATCTTTAAAGATAGTTTCAAATTTAAAATATTAATAGTCTAAATATTTGAGAGTATATGGAAACGGTATTCCACAAGACAAAACCGCTCAATATCCAAAATTTTGTTTTATATTATAAATGTGAAATTATAACAAACACTTAAATTTTAGCGAAGATAATTTTCTTCTATCAGTTAATAAAGATAGTTGCGTTTTTGAATGTTAAGCAACGTCTCAAGAAATAATACAATTCCAATTTTAATTGGTTCTACTCTTTGCTATTGAGGGAAAGTGTGGACTTTTTTCTTTCAATGACAGGAGGATATATGTCAAAGAAAATCATTGAGACGGTAGAACTACATATTAGAACACATCCTAAGCTAAAGATTCATAGGTAGGAGGAAAGTTTTTCAAGAAAATATTTCAAAGTTTATTTGGTTCAAAAATTACAATAAAAAAGTTTAATTTAAAATTCTTAATACCTCGAGGCTCTTTGCCAAAATCCATTTGAATATGAAATTAAATCATAATGAACTCTGAGGGCAATCTAGAGTTTGTATTAGGGCATAATTAAACTACGATTATTACTACCTAATTCTCGTTTAAAAGTTGTATAGGTAGTCTCATTGTTTTTACGACAACAAAGTAACATGATCCTCTAAAACAGGTTGACCCAGAATATATGATCCTAAACAGGGGTTATTTAACAACTTTCAGAAAATTTTACTTATTTGATAAAGTTGGTTAAAATTGTCTGTTTTTGCGGTATAATTTTATAAATCTGCTGTTTTATTTAAACTATAAACTTTTATTTAGGCATTTTACCCGTTGCTATCTTATTCCTTTGTACTTTTTCCCCGTAAAATTTGTTAATTTTCTTGGATAGAATCACTTCCTATCGGGTACATGTTCTTGGACACTCTGTAGAATAGAATAGAAATTAAACTAACTTTGTCCGTTTATATTTGACGCGTGCTGAAAACTAGTTTTTATCTATATGTGGTTTCATTACCTCGCCATGTGTTGGTACTTTCAGTTAAATGTTACCTAGACTACCACTTTCTATAAGATTTCAACCAAAGAGCTGGATAAATGTAACAAAACAATATTGAATTAGTATTTGTCGTGACAATAGTTTTTCAGTTTTGCAATAATATTGTCAAATTAGTTTGTTTGTTAATTATAATATACATGATAATATTACACTTTACCATTGTCAGAAAAATATGTGCCATGTTTATATGTGCCTTTATATTATCGGGGAAAAATATCGAAAAGTGAATAAAAAAATAACTACACAAATGAAACAAGCGATTTAAATCCATTGAGATTTATTTTGTGTACCTTAACAATGTAATAGTTTTAATCGAAACACTGAATTAGTATTCAAATGTTTAAAACTTCGTAATTGCTTCTGTAATACATGGCTGCATTTAAATTTACACTATAATATTATAAAGAAGTAAAGTATGTACGTTTGTAAGTTTGGATGTCGGCGGTAATCCCCGAAACTACTAATCCGAGTTTAAAAATATTTCACCAAAATTTAGAATGGGCATTCAGGGCGGACATATGTAGGCTGGTAGGTATATTATCCCATTAAAATGAAAGGGCTTTTCGTATAGACCGCTTTTCTAGCTAATGCGTTTCTTACAAAAGCTGCCTTAACGGTAAGAGCTATTTTTCATCAGCTACTCTTTATCCGGGTACCAAACAGGCGAAGCCGTGGGTTGTAGCTAGTGGCAGTGTTTCATAACTTTAATCCAGAGCTAAAGTAATCAGAGGCATCTATTTTGTTCGTCTTTGTAACGAGGGGAATGTCACGCAAATATCAAAAGGTTAATGCGAATGGTGTCAGCGTAGATCGCTATTCCATGAAAAAACTTAGATTAGCATAAGGTCACTCATTATATATTTAACGGATGGTTTGTTAAAATCGGTCGATCCAAATGGAAAATCCATTTGGATCGACCGATGTATGAGAAATAGAATGGAATATAACTTTAGAAAGTTTACGTACCTTCATGCTAGCTTTCCTTACGTACTAAAGTTGGATGCATCAACTTACATAACGTTTGTTTAGACAAAATTAAAAGGTTTTCGGTTTCTTGAAATAGTTGTTGTTACATTACGAGTACTTACCATTATTTCAGCACTAGGGTCCTTTTTCATACTCTTATCTTTAATTTCTTGTAAAAAATTAAAGGCTACTACTTTCATATTCATCTTTGAAAAACAAATAAAGGAAAAAATATACATGACTTGATTTGTTTTAATTTTTGGAATAAGAATGCTACCCAAAATGTTTTTAATATTTGAATTTAGAATGAATTCTGTGTAAAAATATGTGTGGCCAGCTTTTTATACTTATGTTCATATTTTTTTTCGTTATTAAGATCTCTATGCTTTTTTTGTTGTACTTTATTTAAAGAAATAAATGTATTGTTAAAGAAAAAAAAAATTTCGAGCTCTTTGGGGAAATATACAGGGATTCTGATTTCCCGGTTACAAAAGAAAACGACTTACACTAATAAAAACTAATAAAATTTACGGTTAAAATAGTTGTCGTAGACAATGAAACCGTCCTAACTTTCTGTTATATATTACTATGGTCAAACTTGCAGCATAATAACAAATGTGTTAAATTTCAGGTTAAACGTGATTTGAATGCGTAGTTTGCCAAACTCTTTATGTGCTCAAAGGCGTTCAGAAAATTACAGCTTTATATAATTACATCGGCAGTAAGCGTCACCATTTTCCAACTTTACATCTTAAATCCTGAGGCGCATTTTAGTATTTGGCTGTCAGTCAGTCATCAATAGCCATTTAATTTTGGATTACTTATGTATTTAATTAATAAGTTCGAGAGATTAAGCTATGTAACAGACAAATTGATAGATTAACCACTAAGGACGACTGGTAGAAAATGCTGTATAGCATTAAGTCCTCAGTTTGTCCTCCATTTGTACATCGTTTGTGCACACAAACGATGTACAAATGGAGGATAAAGGATAAATAAATAAATAATAGATATTTTATAGAACTAGCAGAACCTATAACTACTAAGACATCGAAGCTTGGCCCTCTAATATTTTTGAAAACAGCTCCCCCTAACAAAACAAGCTTTCAGCCAAACGATCGGCATGTTTCAAATTGTTTGCTAGAAGCTCGAAGCGTACCAAACAAACAGTTCACGCGGAACAATCAGCCGATACATAAACTCGGGAACATGACAGGTAAAATAAAACAAACATAAATGTTGTGTTTTATCCGTTCAATTTAACTTAGCATTTATGCATTGTTGATTTTCAAACTATCTTTAGGCAGAACGAAATGTTTCTGCGAATTAACGTTTTGATATTGTGATAGCTATCTTAAAACATAAAGGCTACTACTAGTTACTTTTTTTTATATAATAATATATTTATTCATACAACTATGTACTAGTAAGTATATAAAAAAAATACAGATGAAACAGCTAGCTATCTAAAGACCGTTGCAAACGATCTATTGATAGCTCAACTGATCCAGATCACTACCAGGCGGAAGCGTTCCCAAAATACTGGCCGCATTGCTAGTTACTTAACTTACAGACGTAGGAAGTATTCCGATCTGTCCAAAATAAAGTTTTCCGAAAGATATATTTCAGCGATTTCTAATTATTTATGGACTTATATTTTTTTATATTTTTAATTGTGTGTTTTGTTACTTGATATTTCGCCAATTGTTAATCGATTTTGACGATGATTTTGTTGTTGTATAGAGAATAATGCAGAGGTGGTCCCATGTAAGGTACTGAGGGATTGATATTTTTTCCGTAAAACTTAGAAAACATCATATTCTTATGGAGTCACGATTAGCCTAAACATTTTTTGTGTGTGTTTTTACTTTCGTTTATTATTCTAAAGTGTCATCCCGAGTGACCAAAATAACGTTAACACGTGAGGTGTATGATAAAGTAAATACAGGATAGAGACCGTAAACTTGGAACTGCAAACGCGAATAAAGCGATTTAATTATATAAGCGAAGTGAGCAGAGACTAGTAAAAAAATAACTAAGCTCGTCTTCGAATCTTGAAAAATAAGGTTGTGATTACCTGGTGGCCATTCCTGTCCATAAACAAAGACCTCGGACCTGGCGATGTCCACCCGGTTCCACGTGAGTGCCAGAGACAGCTGTTCACTTGGCGTCAGATGCTGCGCCCTGAACAGCGCTGTTAGGATGACTTGGTCCAACTCCTGGATCTCCCCACCTTCCGCCCTCTCTTGAATCCTGAATACTGTGATCTGTGAATGAAGATAAGATTAAAAGGTGATATACAAAACCATTTATAAAAGGGCTATAAATGTTTGTAAGATCTGCAAATATTTGTCTCACGTCTGGGTGTTTTCCATTAACTGACAACATAACAATAAGTCCAGTATTGTTTATTAAAATTTATTTAACCAGACTCAGGAAATTTTGCCTCTCCCTCAACCATTTCTCTGATAAAAAGCAAAATTCACGCGAGTTTGTATCGATGTAATGTAGATTTAATATCAAAAAACGCATCGATACAAATGCAACCACTATGGAGCTTGTACAGCGCTGCAAATGATTTCTGTGCGAGAAGAACTAATGCTGTTTTATGAGTTTAAGAGTTTATACTCTAAGACTTCTGTAAATAAAAGCTATGTTAGCTCCGTAGTTCCCTAAAAAATACTCACTAGGTGCTGTTGTCCTCAAAATCTGGACATACATTTCTGGAGTTATTCTAGATAGTCTAGACTCTATGGAAATTGAGTAACTGAGTTAAAATTCAAAGCTTTTATAATCCATACCATACTAGTTTGACTAGAGCAGTAATATTTTATTACTGCTTATATTTTATACAATATTTTATTGCCGCAAATCAGTAATGCGCACATTGCTGTGTTCCAGATTAACACAGAAGGTATAGTTACAATCAAAATAAAAGGCACATGAGACCTATAAAATTCATCTTTATGGCAGACGCATCAGCAATGCCATGGTGTTGCAGATGTATATAAATAATAATAATAATAATAAAGCAGGACATTTTTCACACAGCATCATCTAGCCCCAAAATAAGCAGAGCTTGTGTTATGGGAACTACATGGCTGATATACTACTTATATACTTTTTTTTGTTGTAAATACATACATTTGCATGTACGAGACAAATATTTGCATATGCAAACATTTGTCCCGCGGCGGGAATCGAACCCGCAACCTTCTGCGTCTCAGGCGGTAACAGCTTTACTTCCGGAGGGTGTTAATCTGGTTTCAAAAAACATTATACAGTTAATCCGTACCAGATTAAATTAAAACTGTACCCTCTCCAAGTGTCTAAATGACAAATTATTCCCTGTAGTTTCCAAAATAATTAATTAATTTTAAAGTTTCAGATGCTATGACTCTTACACCATTGTAAGAGTCAGAGATCTGAAACTTTACTATGTTTAATTAGGAGTTTCATTGTTACCAGCTCAAAGGATAACTTCGCTATACAATATAAAAGATTTTTGAAATAGAATAGTCTGAACATTCATCAGAAAAATTTTTTAGGTGGCCAAGTAACGTGGATTGTATTCGTCATTTATTTGTTTTTCATATAATTATGGCGAATATAATTATGTTATTATATACCCATAATCCTAATATATGATACCCATAACTCAGAAGAATCGGCATATTGGGAGGTAGGTTTTTTTTACTTGAAATAACACAATTATAATATTTGTATAAATTAGGTGGGTTTTTCAGATAAGATGGTGATGAGAAGGATGGTAGAGACACGGATTCAGCGGTAACCATTACATAAAAAAAAACTCTTTTTAAGTTTAAAGATAATTTTCATACAAATTCGAATTTTATTTAAAAACCGTGAAGTCGGCTGAAGCGCATACGACCCGTTTTCGATTCCCGCTGCGGGACGGTTATATTATTATTATTGTCCTATTCACTAATGGACTAACTCAACTACAACTTACAAGTAGAGGTCACGTGACCTCTACTTGTAAGTTGTAACCTAGTTGATCAATAAATTATTATTATTATTCTAGGGCACACGCTTAATATTATTTATCACATGACAACATTTTGCATAGTAATTAGGATTCCATGTACCTAACAGGTTCATAGCATGCTGTTTTACCCTCGATGTTTTTCTTCAACGTTTTGAGCACGTGTTAAAAATTTAAAAACCGTCAGCCGGAAAAGTAGCCGGCTGAGGCGCATACGGCCCGTTTTCGATTCCCGCTGCGGGACGGTTATATTATTATTATTGTCCTATTCAAACTTAAGCTTCAGCACTTATCAACCCAAGCTTTAACGATAGTCTCTCCATTCTCTATCATTTTAGTAGAAGCTAGAATTTCTCGTAAAACTAAAGAGAATTATTCATATAATGCAGCAATTGCAGGATTTTATTGAATTTACTGAGACAGAGAACAGTCTTGGTGAAAGAGATGCTCATCTCTTCTAGTAAAATTTCTTATTGCGGGCTTACATTATAAATGGAACTTTCATAATGCTACGTTTTTTGGATTTTAAATTAATTGGTGGGTCCACATTTTTGTGACATTTCAACGTCACAAGTACACCAGAGTCACATGTATGGAAAGTATTTGTCACGCGGGCAAAATACCAACGCGACGAGTACTGTAAATGACAAGGAGTAATTTACATTGACGTCAACGTAAATTACATAAGCATTTTGGATAAAATCATATCATTTATTACCGAAACACATAATAAGATGGACGTGGATCATCGTTCTTCTGACACTCTCAACTTCTACGGACTGTTAATAATAATGATGCCAGCGAAGATGATATTTGAGTTTATAATAATTTTAGTATAGTTATTTCACTGGAAGGATAAACTAGTTTTTGAGACATTTCGTTGTAATTGTTCGTATCTACTGAACACAAAAGAAAAGGTATAATACAATAGCTCCTTGTGGAACACCAGCTTTTTCCAAGCGTCCATTACCGCGCTAACGAGCGCTTAGCATGGTTTCATTATCATTTCTACAGACTAATTACATTTACTAACGTAATAGAAGTGAAACTCCTATGCCATGCCTTATAAAACACATGCCCCGCACTCGGACTGCGTGACGTTTCTAACAGGCGCGTTTAGTAGTCACGTCAGTACGAGTTTCGTTTCTATGAAAGTAGAAAATTCTTATACTTACTCCTATTTTAAAAAAGTAAATTTGAACGGTGGCGTTTGGAATTTTATCGATATTATATTATTACCATAACTGCAATCGGAGCGATGAAGGTTCCTACCTACGTTTGTCTTATCTTGTATTCAAATAAAGATATCACCATCTTGTTATAACAACATTATTTGAAACAAGTCCCGGTGTACCAACTCTACGACTGCGAAAACGCCAATTTCCCTCAATAATCTTATTAGGCACAAAATCACGTAGTCTTTGGAACGTTACTAAAAAGATAAGCAGGTATTCTCAAGCGTCAACGTAGGTATTTAATTAATTAATTACCTAGTTTTTTGACAGTGTGTTGGTTGTTTTGTCAGGCCATGTCAGAAGTCCCGGCTTTCCAACCTGTCAAAGCATCTGAGCATGCATAATATATTATTTCCGTTTTGTACAATAAGATTTTTCAGCCGAGGTATTCTATGATACTCACTGTTCAAAATCTATAACCTGAGTACATATCGCCATTAAGATGGTGAAGACTGCGGTGGGGTGCGGAAGCGTTCTCTATTATACAGTTATGGTGAATATCCACACCGTTCAACTTCGCTGTTTCAACAAACTTAAGCGTTGGTTATGAGAAAAATGTTATTATGATGTAAAATAATTAATTTGATGAAAACAAAATGTTATTAAAAAATATATGACATGTTATTGATATTATAAATTGTATTGATCTAACAATTTAAATTAAAATTATATTAAACTAGCTTCTGCCCATTTCTTCGCCCGCGGGGTACTCAGATAAAAAGTATCCTATGTGTTCCTAAGTTTCATCAAAATCCGTTCAGTAGTTTTTACGTGAAAGAGTATCAAACATCCATCCTCACAAACTTACGCGTTTATAATAGTAGCATTTATATGTGAAACTAGAACTACTTGAGATCTTTGTAACTATAGTTCTCGCAAATTTACCATTTCATTACATTTAATTTCAATGGAAACGTAAAACCCCATAGATTTAGTTTAGGTTAGCAATAATGCACGGTTGTCTGGAAGAGATCGCTGTCAGCGATAAGACCGCCATTTGTAGGACGTACCTACATCGTGTTCCTCAATAAAATACATTTTCATTTCATATCATCGTTTTGCAAAATTAGTTTTGTGTTACTCATTTCCCGAGTTAAATAACGAACGACGATTTAGCCAATTAGCAGCTAACCGATATTGCCCAAATATTTTGATCCTTCATAGCCTGACTATACACTCAAAGTTTCACGGCGTATTTTATACGAGCAGAGTTTTAATTAAAACTGTAACCTCTCCAAGCGCCTGTCTACCTCAAAAATTATACTCAGAAGTTTCCAAAACCCAGACTAAATTCATTAGTACTATTGAGAGAGACATCTTCTGAAACTTTGCTATGTTCTCATTTAACTAGGAGTGTCATTGTTACCAGCTAAAAGGATACTTCCAAAGTAAACTATTTTATTCAGATGGCCTAGTAGTGGACACTATTCGTAATTTATTTGTTTTTCATATACATATGGTCCAAAATCTAATAATTTTAAATTCAGATTCAAAACGTATCGGCGATGAGCTGTAACAATATAAGGTTAATAATGTACTTCCTAAGATAGTTATAGAAAGTTGTCAAAGTCAAAGTCAATACGTTTTTATTCATTGAAATCACAAGGATCATATAGAAACTCCAACTTAAAAACTACGTGAATTAAAAATTTTAAAATGAATTTACGCCGTTTCCTCGCGTTCGACCAAACCTAGAAGAATCAGGCAACAAACTGTGTTTGTTTTTTTTTGTTTGAAAATCCTTCATTTTCCGCTTTAATGTGGTGCCAATCGAACAAGGTGAACTCGCTATAAAATATTAATGATGCACTATCTTAGAATTTTAAAAATATATTTAAGTCAATCTGCACTTTATTTAAAAATGACAGAGACCTCTGATTTACATTTATAATTTACTTCATATAATGTTATGGTCCTTTGCGCAAATTATCTATCAGGAACTCAAGGATCAACAGATATTACTCTCTGTATCGTATTAAATAGTAATTGCTTAAATAATTTAAGGATGTGCGTTAATTTTCAGACGTACGAGTACATCCCAAAAATTCCGATTGTCGGGTAGTTACGCAACGACATTTAAAAACAATCCCGGACCCCGGCCATCTTGATGTTTTTATAACAATCCCGGAGCTCGGCCATTTTAATGTTTTTAAAACAATTCCGGAACCCGGCCATTTTAATGTTTTTAAAACAATCCCGGAACCCGGCCATCTTGATGTTTTTAGACGCGCTGTTTTGTTCTTTGTGCGCGAAGCTATTTATTTCATATATTTTCAGTTTGTGCTTTTTGATAAAATACGTTGAATGTAAGTGGACGTTTTATAATATCTTTGAGAGAGTTCTTTGAAGGATTTTCAGGCATCTAATGAACCTTTTGCTAGAGAGCTTTTCTCTGTGATGCGCCAGTGTAATGTTAAATGCCAACCACCTAGTATGCAAAACGTGGGAATGTACAAAATATAATGTTTGGACGTGCTCCTGACTATATAGTGCTTCTAGTTAGATTATGTAAGTAAGTAGGTATATGTAATTATGTTAATCTAGAGAAAAGTGTTTTGTATCTTAGTAATAGTATAGTTCTTTATTTTATATTTTTTCTTATTATCCATGAACTACCTCAAGAATTAAAATTATCGTGGTTTGCTATCATTTTAGAATATAATTACGTACTTTACTATTCCCGTCTCACGACCGTCGAGCATGGTCGCGGACGGTGCTCATGAGGAAGGACCTCTAAACGGTCAACGAAACGTCAGCAGAAGAATAGTAAAGTCGTAATTATATTCTAAAATACCTCAAGAATTTTCCATAATACACAAAGGTTAGCTGGAAGAGAATGCTATCTAGCATTAAGTTCGCCTATGTACAGTATAGTTGGCCTGTTTAGTTGTGCAATAAAGAATTTTCTATCTATCTATCTATACCCAACTTAATATCTTTACGGATCCGCTTACTAAGTTATCTATTCTCAGATCTTTGAGAGTTCCTGGGTAGAGCTCAGTTGAGAGAAGTAAAATTACCTATTCAGATTCAAACAAAATAAAACAATTTCATTGCAAGTTATCAGTCGATAAAATGGCGAGATTTGCTGAACTTAACCCCTGGGACCTTCGTCTAGTGAATTACTACGTATGTGACGTTACATTCAGGTTTTAAGGTTCATATATGGCTTTTATTTTGCGAGAATAAGCGAGCCTTTTGCGGTGGGAGATGTTTTGTCATCTCATGCCCAATAAATTGCTGAGCATGGTGGTTGGTCGGCAAGATAATGGAAGGGTTTTCTTTACCTATAGGTCAATGGTTAGTTGTGTATTTTTGGTCTTTTAAATAGTATAAAGGAATGATTCAGCGCCGCTTACTTTAAAGGAAAGATTATACTTTATGTGCATGAGAATTATACCGACATGTCTTGTAATGGTGGCCGATCTGCTTACTATTAAAAGTACATTATGTGACATTTCAACGTTCATTACTCCGTGACCGTGGCAGATACGCGTAACAAATACACAAATGTCACGCGGAAAAAATACTAACGCGGCGAGTACCGTGATAATTATGTAATGTAGGTTTAAATCTCAGAACACCACATCGGTCGGCGTACTTTGGGTGCTTCACTTTTAAATCTAACAGAGCAGAAATGCGTTAGGCATTTCTAAAGCCTCGCTCATAGCCGGTCTTACTTTTCAGAATGACTTCAAAATGCCACACAATATTCTATAGGTATTGTTGTTACTAATAAAAATATCGTCTTCGAAACTTTCCATCAAGTAAAATAGTGGGGAAGTGGTGTAACAGTTGGGGAGCGCGTTCATATATCACCCTCGGATCGGGTAGATTAGAGAGTTAGATACGTAGATATGAACTGGCTATGATATGGATCAGGGTTCCGCATCCGCACCGTTAATCTTCTGGATTGTTCGATAAACAGCTGGTCCGGTATAGTCAGATACCGCACTGAGTATCGGTCCTAACTTTGAAGACTCGATACATAACAATTTATTTGGACAGTCTATACGGAACTTACGATATCGCATGCTTATCGACTAGTGACGACATCTAGTTTTATCATCGTTAAACTTACGAAGATAAAATAAGATGTCGTCTTGTTGTTACGGTGGATTTTTAAGTCAAAGTCAAAAGGTATTCATTGAAATCACAAGGAATTAATCAGTTTAAAAACTACGTGAATTTAAAATGTTAAAGTGAATTTACCAAGTTAGAAGAATCAGGCAACAAACTCTGCTTGTTTTTTTTTGATGATCCTTCATTCAGCTTTAGTGTCGTGCCAATCGAACAAGGTGAACTCTTTTATTAAAAAAAGAAGATATAGAATATATATTTAATATATAATAAAACAACTTACCAAGTTTTTTTTCCTGGTGCATTGTAAAAGCTCACTATAAAGGCACTCTGCCTGCTGCAACCCCACTTCAAAGGTCTTCTGTATGGTGCCAATCAGGTAGTCTCTCATCGACTCCAGGACTGTTTGTTCACCACTCTCTGATGCATACCTGAGGTGAAAACATTAGCACTCAGCATCAAAACATGATAACAAAGTATCCTGTCGCATCTCTGCCGGTTCACGATACAGTAACTGGAGTTACCAACGCCATTTTCAAATTAGTATAGCTATTTTTTTTTTAAATCCTATTTGTTATTGTGGGCAACACTATGAAAATGGCTCCTAGAATAGTATATCAGGCTTGGCAATGGCCCGAACTTGTAAATCTTGAAAAAGTCGAAAAGTGTCGCTTTCAAGTTATACAAGTTTTGAAGAAAGCCTGTTTAAATGGTCATCCCTCATTTCCATGTCACTGATACAGTGTGACCAAGAACGAGCCAGTTACACGACAAATAAGAGAAATAGCAAACTTCGATTACAGTATGTTGATAATCCATGAAAGTAATGTAAGACTCGCTACTCCAGACTACAAATCGGATACACTGCAGGGTTACCAGATGTCTCACTGGCAAATCTTGGCAAGAAGCCTTATTACTATAAAAAAGGACTTAAAGTACGATTTAAAGTTCACTGTGCATACAGTTGCTCAGCGTACTTTAAGTTATTTTTTATGTACTACATATGAATTACTCTAATTTACTAATATTAATTACTTATGTTAATTGTGTTGATTTGTTTTATCGTTGTTACAAATAAAACATAAACTAATTTATTTATTAGGTATTTCAATATACCATAAATCTTGATATAAAAAAAAACCGTAATGCTTAAAAGTCCTGACATGTCAGGACAAACCCTCAAGTCTGGCAACCCTAACGGTACTGATAAGTCTTCTTTGTGTCGAACTCTCCGTGTATTCCAATACCACTAGCTTTTCAATCACGTATTGCAATTTCTACATTTGCTACGGGATTGATTCCGACGTACTGCATAATATACCGCCTCGTTGTATAAAAAGCTATATATCTTTAAACCTAATAACACAGAGGATACCAGACATTTCTGTTTGCAAAAATGTACAGGGGATGTCTGAAAGTAGCGTTCTTTGACGTATTTCCTAGGTTTATATCATGGAAACTCTGAACATAGCTCTATCCAAAGCTCGCTGTATGTTGAGAGTATCATGCCTTGTTTATAACTCACTTGTGTACAAAAGCAATGAGGTCCGCCGCTCTGCCGCTTCCATCGCAGACGACTACGGGCACAGGAGGGTTGTCTGTCACGTACTCTAAGACAGCTCTAACTGTATTAGTCCCACCTTCAATCACCAGACATACCACGGGTGTCGATGAGTGCGTGTCTGTAATAAACGTACACTAGATTAGAGTCAACAGAAGCGGAGACAAATTAAAAACAAAAATTGGCATTTGACATGTTGCAAAAATGGAAGTTGCAGATTGGCGCACTAAGGATTCCGTATTACCACAGAATATATGAACTAAGGGTCATACTATAAAGTTTTTAAACATTGTTAAGCTAGCAGTGTTTTGTTTTCTTCTGTGGAATTTAAAATGACACATATCAGAAGGAGACAGAGCAATAATAACTAATTGATACTATTTATAAGTAAGGCGATTTGTCTTTCGCGTAAGTAGCAAAAGTTGCAGTTTTTTAACGTTTTCTGTTTCTATTTATTGTTTTTTTTTTATATTATTTGCCTTGATAAAGGCCGTAAAGTGGCACTATCCTGTGAAAATTGTAACAGGGTATGTACATTTACTGGCTCTGTGTCAGGCTGACAGACGGACGATGAAGGATTGATGTTATTTTAAGATCGATCTTTTCGCATGATCAATCTTAAAATAACATTAACTTTGTGAACTGCACAAAGTTGAGAATTCTCATTATCACTCAATGCTTGCATATTGCGACGGGAAAAGAATGTAGATTTATTTACTGATATGATTATGTAGAAAAGTAGAGAATTCTCCATTACATTCAAAAATTAGTTCAAAAACATTCGGGCAACATTATAGGCTGAAGCAATACAATTATGAATGATATAAAAGTTATTTATCAACATAATACTTTACAGCGACATGGCTACTAAGCACATCGATAAAACAAACAAATACCAAACTATTGACTCTAATGACCCGGTCTAACGGACACGATAGGGGTGGCGATCAAAAAAGAGATACCTAACAAATGGTAGTCACGTTCTCACTAATGTACAAAGTTTAGGCGGCCCTAACATTACAATGATTTATGAATAGTACCCACAGTCCGTCCATCAATGACGAACTCTGTGGCGCAGTGGGCAGACTCGCCTGAGACGCGGAAGGTCGCGGGTTCGATTCCCGTCGCGGGACAAATTTCTTTATTCTTTATTGTACACACAATTATACACTTACAATAGGCAGAATTAAATGACATGTACAAAGGCGAGCTTAACCCTAAACAGAGTTTTCTTCCAGCAAACCTTGAGCTAGAGAGAGGTATTTATAGAAGTAGGATAGTGTGCAGAAAAAAATAATCATAAACATAACTAAACATATATAAATATATATATACATATATAAACCATGCTTAAATATAAAGATACTATAGAACATATACATACAATACATTTTTTAGAGAGACAGGTAGTGCTCTTTAACTTTTCTCCTGAAGACATCGATTGAAGGACTATCACATATATGTAGTATGTTGTAGGGCATTCCAACGCTTAACTGCCAAATGACGACAAATATTTGTATCTGCGAATATTTGTCTCGAGTCTGGGTGTTTTCTATATAATCCAATTAGGAATACCTAGGATAATGTGCGTAGGTGGATCGTAAACGGGCTCGTAAATCTACCGCTTTTCAACCTAATAAGAAATTTACTGACTATAGTAGGCACTCTAGAACTCAATGTTGAAGTGCCTATATAGTTGAATATGTAGTTAGCCAAAAGGTATTAAATCTTCACAACACTTATCTTCGTGTGATCCAGGGCCGACCTATCAGCGTTTATGCCATGAAGCGGGCTTATTAAGTTAAAGCAATAAAGACCTCTCTTTAATGATACAAATAAATATAATTCATCTATAAAACATACCCTTAAGTTTTGATTATGAAAAACAATAAATATACAATGTACGCACTATGGCTACCTGTATCGCGAGAATACGAAATTTACTTAATTAAATTATTTTTCTCATGCTCTATCTCAATGAATGTGCACCTTATTTGATTGTCACGACACTAAAACTGGATCATAAATAAACATGCAGAATTTGTGGCTTGATTGTTTTGTTAACCACTTTCTATCAGATGGGCCGTATTCTGTATGATATGAATAAACAAACGGCATACGGGAGTATTCATAAAATAAATACATAAATATGAATACATCGCGCCACCGTGGTTAATGGTGATTTCTCTGCAATAATTATACAGCTGTCATGAAATTTACATCAGTTACTGATTGCCTAAATTACATAATCAGGCTTTATTAAAGGTTACTTTACGACTGTTACTAGGAAAACATCTTAAAAAGCCAAAGCGCTCATTTTAAATTGCCAATTACGGTGCTAAAAGCATAAGCGTTTTAAACTAAATATATGTTTCATATTCCTATGAAACTGCGAGAAAAAAAAATACTTTGAAGATATCAAAGCATGAATAAATTCTAAAAGAGGGAAAATTGTGTTTAAAGAAACTTGTAATCCTGCAAAGAAAAATGCCAACTGGCGTGGAACGACTCAATAGAGACTCCATGGAGTACGCGGAATACTTTCATTGCAACGAAAGTCCGAGACGAAAACATTTTGCTTTTTACATTATTGTATTTTATTTTACTTTATTATTACAAACAAAAACAAACAAACAAAACAAAAACGCTCACGACTGTCTTCCCCATGGTGGACATCCTCAGATACATACTCAGTGAGTAGATCTTTGAGGATACCAAGGTACATGCCTACATTTGGTACATGTCAGCGTTTTGCAAGTAGCAAGCATTCCACGTGACAGGTTGCAAGCCCATCGCCGCTTATAAACGCTTACTAACTGTTGGCACATGCCTTCGAATTTTTGGTTCTAGGGCATACCGGTTTCCTCACGATGTTTCCCTTCACCGTTTTGAGCACGTGTTAATGCGCACATAATTTTTTTGAGTGGAAAAATCCATTGGTTCACGACCGGATTCTAACTCACGACCTCCGGATCAGAAGTCAGGGTATCGCCCACTAGGCCAACACGGCTCATTATTATTATATTGGACTACCACTATCATTACCATGCTGAAAGCCTTTGGACAGCTCAAACGAGCTTAGTGAATTGAAACAGATTATCTGTTTGCTAAATCAATCGAATAGATACATGATGCAATCCTTTGAATGCTCCATCCATTTGTGGCTTTCTCAATTGGCGTGGATTGATTGTATGACGTCCACTACAGATAGCTGTAGATATCTATTCCAATCATTGAAAATCTATTTATCAAAGTCAAATTTCTGATGCCTACAATTTTGAAAAAGGAAGTGATTTGACTTATGTTCAACGATTCATTAGAAACAGTGTAGGTGACAAACCTCATTAAAAACGACCTTGCGAAGACCTCCAAAATGTGGCTAATTGGTGGCTAATTGGGCATATTTCAAGGCCTAGTCACTTCATGTGCCAGGTGTAATAATACTATTCCTGATAACTGAAAACACATGACCCCTACCCCGAGGCAAAAACGAAATCACTTTATTCCAAAAGATGCTGTTATATAAAAAAAAATGTTAATTCATGTTTTTCTTGAAATATCGTATAAACCTTAGAGCCCTGGACATGTTATGACGTTATTATATAAGTATGTAACATTGGCCTAAAAATATTAAAATTTGAAATTTTGAAAAAAAATATCAAAAATTAATTAGTAAATTTATTTTTTATATTTTTAAGATTCGTATGCGGGATTTTAGTTTAAATACCATACTAGACACACTTACTTCCTAGATATAATACTGTGCATACACCTTCTATGATAATTATTTTACTGTACAATTTAGCCGCCTATGGAATGCTCTCCCCGTCATATCAGAACTGCCAAATCCCTTCCTATCTTTAAAAAGCTATTTCAATAGTGAACAGTCACTATTTGTCCATATCGCAAAGCTGATGAGTCACCGCTATCTTATAGATAATATATGATTATAGATTATATATATTATATTCATGTTTGTATATGTTTGTATAAGTATATTTACCTTATTTTTCTAATAAATCGTCATTATGTATTTTTATTGATTAAACACCACCGTCCTATATCGTTCGCATCAATTTCTGTCGATCCAAAGGTTGTCTGGAACAGATCGCTATCAGCGATAAGACAGTTAATTGTACTAACTCAATTAGTTTTTAATATGTAAGGATTTGAAAAAAGAATTTGTAAGGGACATAGTATGTGGTATCTATATAGATGGTACTAATTCATCGCTATCGATGCGTTTTGGAATTTGCCTGAGTAAATTTTGAAACCAAGCTGTTCTATATACCGTCTACTTGACTATGGCAATATACCAAATAACGATTTTTTTTTTGGTGCTAGGTACCTAATGTACCTAGCACCCAGGAACAGTCTACGAGTTGTTCAGTGCGAATAGATTGAGAGTAACATTTCTGAACGGAACAATACTCTGTATAGTAATCATTGTTGTTCTACTTCACAAGGGTAGAATAAAATAATCTTATCTAATTAGTCCATTACAATACAATCTGGAACAATACAAATTAATGTGTGTTTCGTAGTGGAATGAGCCATTTAAGACTACTGGAGCAAGGTTAATGACTAGAGCTGTATTTAGATCCTTGCTTTACTGCCTTCTTAAGTGGGGGTGATAAACGAACCAAGGTAAATTGTATTTTTGTGCAAACTATAAGTTATTCATTGCTGTCTTTAAGAAATAGCTGTGTTGGACTTTGGGCTCCACCTCAACTTCCAATCTTCTTGTGGAAACTTCTGTTAATTTAAGAATATAAATAGCTTGTATTCTTTGTGGCGCAGTGGGCGAAGGCCCGCCTGAGACGCAGAAGGTTGCAGGTTCGATTCCCGCCGCGGGACAAATGTTTGCATCTTCAAATATTTGTCTCGGGATCTGGGTGTTTTCTATGTATAATATGTATGTATTTACAAAAAAAATGTATATAAGTAGTATATCAGTCATGTAGTTCCCATAACACAAGCTCTGCTTACTTTGGGGCTAGATGATGCTGTGTGAAAAATGTCCAGCGTTATTTATTATTATTATTATTTATTCTATTGTACCCTAACTATAATTTTAGTTGTTTATATTATTTAATTTCGTCACGCAAAGTTATGTAAGGTCCCACATTTTAGCCTACCCCACCTTAAGACAGGCCTACTACCTACTTTCATCTAACATAGGAGAGAATTTCAACCGATGATTTTTTTTGTTATAGAGTACGAACATAATTGACTGCTAAATAAAAAATAAAAAAAATGATTAAAAGTTTATTGTCACACAGAACAAGTTTTGCACAGCATATAATTTATTAAAAAAAGTAAACAGTAATGAGGTTGTAAATTTAAAAATACAAAGGACTCTTTAACTAAGTTATTAACTTGTATTTTAGGAGTAAGTGTTCCTCTTTCAACCAAAGATGCATTAAGTTTTTTAATATAGAATTTTCTTCAACAAAATTGGGAAAAAGTCTGAGATTTTTTCTAATCATTTTTAATCACGTGCCGACTTTTCAGTTTCACTAATTAGATCTTCATTAATTAAAAGCGCGTCCACCTAAAAAAAATAAAAGTTACGTAGCTTCCCGTAGATGCTACGGCGTAGGCACTACGTCGTGAACAAAAAATGCTGTGTCCTCGATACTCAACTTTATAGCATACAACATTGGCACTAACACATTAATATGCACGCGTCAAAACCTATTATTTGATGACATAAATGGTATATTAACGTCAGATTTAAGAGCCGCAAGCTAGAATGGCGGCTTTGAAAAAAAAAATCGCCGATTATCTTTATTAAAGCTCCTTGGTTAGCTGGCAACACAGTGGAGTCTAAGAACTTTAGAATGCAAAAACTACGCTACCTTTAAACTATGCGATTTCAGATTGCATAATTTTGCTCTAAACTTTGACAGCTTATAAATTGATGCCTTCTGTAATAAACTATTATCTTCATAAACTAAAACATGTCTAACAAGATTTGCGAATATGAGCTTAACCAGGGAGATTTTGGAAATAATCATAGTGAGATCTCAATAGTTTTATCTGTCGATACAGTATCGCATCGATACAATGCGACTGTATAGACTGCATCACTTATGTTGCAAGATGCAAAAGCGAAAAGCAATCACTTTGACGTTGCAGTCAAAGTCAAAGTCAATAGGATTTTATTTATTGAAATCCCAAAGATCATATAAAAACGTAAGCTTAAAAACTACGAGAATTCAAAGTTTTAAAGTGAATTTACGCTGATTCTTAGATGACCAAGCCTAGCAGAATTAGATAACGATTTCTGCTTGGTTAAAAGGAAAAATGGAACCCATATAGGATCACTTCGTTGTCCGTCCGTCCATCTGTCAGTCTGTCACGACTCTTTTTCTGAGAAAAACGCGTGGGAGATCAAGTTGAAATTAATATCAATTACGTCAAGCGTCAAGCCTACAGTCCCTTGGAGCTCTAAAACAATCAAGCTTCCAAGTCAACGCCATAAAAAAATACGGTCTTTTATGCCAAATATTTTGATATTCGCAAATACAAATAAAAAAATCGCGAAAGTTTGAAAACTACTACAAAAAAAAAGTATATAAGTAGTATATCAGTCATGTAGTTCCCATAATACAAGCTCTGCTTAGTTTGGGGCTAGGTGGTGCTGTGTGAAAAATGTCCAGCATTATTTATTATTACTTCCCGTTGACCTAGTGATCTCACCTCTCGTTGAGGTGAACTCTTTACTGATATAAAGTATAAATCGCGCGACTGCATCGCATGCCCTCCTGAAGTACCCACGGCAGGTAGAGTTGTCAACCACACAGACAACAGCCACAATCATTGGCTGACGCGAGGTTGCGGTCAGGCCTGAATTGGAGCTTCTGTGGTAGAAACGTGTGTGGCGAAATTGTAGAAAGCTGAATTGCTTTCGGAGGGCGTATCACCTGGCAGGTATACAACAATTTAGTTTAAAAAAAACAACTTTTGACATCGCTTTAGGGTTAAAAAAAAACCTGTAATGTTGTTATATTGATTAAATAAATAAATTAATAAAAAATAAAAAACTTGTCTTTATTTTTGTCTATTACAGCCCTGTTAGTGACAAGTGGCGATAAATAAAAGTATCTAATAAACACATGAGAAGTCATGGAGATGATTGCAAAATCACGCATTGTAATCGGTTATAAGAAACCGACGTTTTATAAGAAAATGCTAACAGACAGACAGACTTACATACGAACGGTATATAATGAACGTTTCGACATGTTTTTGTATGGAAATATGAAATTGAGTAATTAGTAAGCTTGCAACCTGTCACGTGGAATGCTTACTACTTGCAAAACGCGGGCATGTACCAAATGTAATGTTTGGACGTGCCACTGACTACCCCCTACTTGGTATCCTCAAAGATCTACTCACTGAGTATGTATCTGAGGATGTCCACTATGGGGAAGACAGTCGTGAGCGTGTTTGTTTTTTGTTTTGTTTGTAGTAAGAAATAGGGTAACTATTGAGAAATTACAATTTCAATAAAATATAGAATCGTTTGCCGTTCGTTCGAACGATTTATTGTTAAACCTATGATACGTCCTCTATTTAGGTATGTATACTGTATAGGGGTGTATGGAAACTACAGGCTTATGAGATTCTTTTACTTAGTATTAAGACCTCTGTGGCGCAGTGGGCGAAGGCCCGCCTGAGACGCAGAAGGTTGCGGGTTCGATTCCCGCCGCGGGACAAATGTTTGCATCTGAAAATATTTGTCTCGGGATCTGGGTGTTTTCTATGTATAATATGTATTTACAAAAAAAGTATATAAGTAGTATATCAGTCATGTAGTTCCCATAACACAAGCTCTGCTTACTTTGGGGCTAGATGATGCTGTGTGTAAAATGACCAGAATTATTTATTTTATTTATTTAAAGCAAGCAACGACAATGCTCCTGGTGTTACAACCAACAGGCGTATAACTGTTCCATGGAAGAACACATTAATGAGATTTTATAAAAGCCTCATAAATACATCTCAAAGGTGCGTTTACGATCTCAAATAAAATCGAACATAAAAGTGGAACAGGTGTCTTTCTCACCTTACCACGTTTTTATTAGATTCCTATATGTAGGTTAGTTTACAAGAGTATGCGTGTCTTGTATAAACGTGAATAGAGTACAGGGGCCTTATCATGAAGTTTTACAGCGATTAAAATCAAGCAAGGATGTCACACACGCATTGCGATTGCGGACGCTATGGCGTTGTTAAAGCTTTGTTATCCCAAAACGGGATTTGACATCTTTGTCTGAATTGAATCGAAATAAGACTTGATGGTTAGGCCCAAGCAGGGCGATCACACTAACCCATGGATATCGAGATGGCAACCAATACACAAATTATCTGATTACTTATAATCAGGCAGGAATAGAACCCGTGCATCTTACGTCGCAGCTGGCTACGCGCTCGCAGCGTCACCGAGGTCGTCGTTTACTTACTAAATTGTTTTTAGTTTAATCCAGTGGCCGAACTTTTTACCCAATCATCTTAAAAAAAAAATACTATCAAATCACGATAAAAATTGTTTGAAGGATTGTTTTTGTTTTTGTAGTAGAATACGTATTTGGTCATTTATAGAACGAAAAATTGATTTGTTAGAATCTATTTTCATATCGTTTACCTTTATCTCGCGGTATCTCCGGTGAGATCAATTGCCATAATATTAAAAGTTCTGGAGACCTTATTTGGTGTAATTGGTTTTGTTTCTGTATACATAAAAAGTTTCTTTACCTATTCATTTGGTTTTCCTGCTGAATGTAAAAGAGACAGAACTTGTTTTTCAATTAGGTCTGAAACGCTATAAGAATCTACAACAATGGTTGTAGATTTTAGTTTGAGGTTATTTTTTGGGTTAGTTCAAATCAGCAGCTTTCTATACAACTGTCCTTTACTTGACGGTGACCAATTTTGACAAATTCACAAACAAACCCCTTTTGTGGATCTAATTGCAAAAACACCGTTTTAAAATTAACATATTTTTTTTTGCTTGGTATCTCTGCAATCGTCACAAGCCTATTGTAATCGGCATTTGTTTTCTTCGGCCCTCAAGGGGCGTCAAAGTTCAATGGCGTAAACTAACAGCTTACGAAATGACTAAATGCGAATGAATTCTTTCACCACCCGACTCTTTCACCAATATTCAATAATGTTCTATTTAGGGACATACCTCAATATAAAATGGAAACAAACACGCTCACGAATGCATTCTCCAATTTGTACATCCTCATACATACTCAGAGCGTATATCTTTGAAGATAGGTACTAAGTAGATAGTAGTCAGACGCAAGTCCAAACATTATATTTGGTACATGCCCGCGTTTTGCAAGTAGTTAGCGTTCCACATGACAGGTTGCAAGCCCATCGCCGCTCATTGGAACACTGACCAATGGCGCATGCCTTCGAATTTTTATTTAGGGCATATCGATTTCCCCACAATGTTTTTATTTCGAGTGGAAAAATCCATATGGCACGACCGGGTTCGAACCCATGACTTTCAAAGTCCAGGCGCCCACTGGTTCCACACGGCTCTTCAAATTCTATACTTAACATAACGCAGGTTGATCAAAATGAATGACATAGGTACTAACGAAATTTACTACTTTCAAGATTGTATACCCTAACATTATATTCGCGAACAATAGATTTCAATTTCATAAATGGAGTCTTTTTATCGACTTCCAATACTCTCTGGTATTTTATCAATTTTAACCACAAAGGCACTGCCTTCTTAAATCTCGCGAAATGGGCATTCAAGGGTTGACGTGACCAACCCCCAAATCTGTCAGCTCATAGTTATTGGAAAAAATATAAGCTTTTAGGTTGTCTGGTTATGAAGGCTCCCTCTGCAAACACAAACACTATTTACTTGGATAAATAGAGTTAAAGGAAGATAAGATATAGTTAGCGACCTCTGCGGCGCGGCGGGAGATTAGGCGGCTGAGACGTAAGAGGTGCGGATTTGCACGAATTTGCAAAAAAACGAAAGCAGATTTTCTTATTTAAACAATAACAAATTATCAGAGTTTTATTGCATAATTTGATGTAAATAATAAATATTATTTTAATTTTAAGATACTGAAATTCTCAGATAAGATAATGATCTTATGAGTAAAATTATCAATTCTTTTGCTTCAATAAGGCTCAATCTCAAATATAATCTTGGGCATAAGCCTGTAAAATTGGAAGATTACTTGAAGCTTAGTATGACAGCGGCAGGACCCTTGTTTAATATATATTTATTTAATCTGCGAGTAAGTACTGGGATTTTGGTTTTCAGCTTTAATGAAGAGAAAAGCGTTAGTTGGAAACTTGTGATAACTTTCTAAGGTACTTACTTATAAGTAATAAAAAATCTTTACCTATAATTTGCGATTTCGGACTACTTGTCCTGTAAATGCAAAAATTGTAGGTATTATTTTAAAGTTTAAATATAAACTTTAAAATAATACCTTATGGCCTTACGACTTCTAGGATGGTTTTTAGATAGCTTTATCGCCACAAGTCTCTGGAGACGCTGCAACCAATAATGAAAATATACGCCGGGGTTTTATTTAGTCAAAATTAATATTATTTCATAGTTGAGACGGTAAAACATATTTTTGTAACCTCATTGTTACCTTTTGTCAAAATTGGCGCGATAGGCGAGTAGCCGGCTGAGGCGCAGGTTGTGCGGGTTCGACTCCCGCTGCTGGATAAATGCTCTGCAGATATTTGTTCCGAGCCTTGCTGTTGTGGAGTACCTACCATGGTACTAATATTCACACGGTACAGGAAATCCTACTAAGGACTATTGGTTATTTATTAAAAAAAATAGGTTCCTACATGGTTGATATAAAACATCCTAGTTGTTAGGCAAATTCATGCTAAATTGTTTGTTGTTCGATATTAACTTTGTAGTAGATAGATTAATCAATAAAACTAAAGTATTTACACATTGCACGTCATTATACAGCAATATACACACCGATCTAGGTTACAACCGATTGAAAGTGCCAATTACAAAATTATCTTGGCCAGCATGTTGACAAGCGAGTCTATAACCGGCCGAGCGAGCACGCGAACATGCGCAGATAACCCAGACGGGTCAGGGGTACACGCGGGGAACGAGGGACGGGACACTGCGTCACTAAACCCCCCTCCCACTCCACCCCGCGCAGCGCACCAAACAAGCTCAGTAACTTGCGCGCCGCACCAACAGACACAACATGTCAGACGAAACAACCGTTCATTTCCCGCGCCGACTTGTCAAGCAATTCATTCTCATGTACAAGGAGCTCGATTGTCTCTGGAATCGCGACTCTGCTGCCTACAAAATCAAGATGAAACGTCACCAAGCTATCACACAACTCACTGAGTTAGTTCAAACGTACGATCCGGCCGCGACGAGAGTGCATGTTCTACGCAAGATTGACAGCTTGCGCGCCTGTGTACGTCGCGAATACAAAAAGGTCACGGATAGCAGACAAGTAGCGACGTGCGAGGAAGATGTATTTGTGCCTCAGTTATGGTACTATAAGCTGTTCTCGTTTTTGATACAAGAAGAGCAGGAAAGACTTAAAGAGAAGGTTCCAGTTGTGAGGGTTGAACCGGTGCAGTCACCGGAGCAAGCTGCAGTGAGTGATTCATTAGTTAATTACATAGAATTAAATAAATAATGCTGATCATTTTTCACACAGCATCATCTAGCCCCAAACTAAGCAGAACTTGTATTATAGGAACTACAGGACTGATGTACTACTTATATACTATTTTTTTTTTGTAAATACATACATATTATATATGGAATACACCCAGACGCAAGACAAATATTTGCAAATCTTACAAACATTTATCCCGCGGCGGTAATCGAACCCGTAACCGTCTGCGTCACAGGCGGGCCTTCGCCCACTGCGCCACAGAGGCGCGTCATTTTTTTTAATCATTTTTCCTATTACTACTTCTTTCTGGATCACACAGCAGCCTTGACAACCAGGTTAAGGCCTTTGTAACGAGTGCTGAAATATGTACGTGGCTTGGTGATAGGATTTATCGTGCATCTAAAGGGCTCCTTTCTAGATCTTAACATTGTCATATGGTACAATAAAATTGATAAAACTATACCTAGGTAGGGACTAGGTGAGTTGTTGTTGGTTCCAGACCCAAAGGTGTTTATATTTTTTATTTTATTATAGTTTAGACAATTATACACACTATAATTAGCGATAAGACCGCCCATTCAATAACATTGTCAGTTTATTATACAGTTTATACTATTTATTAAAGCTGAATATTTGATTTGGTGTGCAATATCTATACCTATCTACAGACACATCATAAAAGCATAACTAAAAATATTAGGCGAACAAATTCTGCACGAAGATCGTCAAAACATCAAAAATGTTCTCCAATAACAAAGATTTACAAAAACCCTGTGAAACAATATGTAGATAATTCTATCTACATATTCTGTTGGTTCATTTTCAATGTAAGGAAAACGAAAAAAATATAGTCTTGCTTTTTCTGTTAACTGTACCTACCAACCTACCTTAAACTCGTGGCATTGTTTGGGATAGAAAAATATATTTATATTAAAAATGACATGGGATTGCTTGGGAACCCATGTATAGTTTATTTAATTTGGAGAACAATAGATTTGGCATTGGTGAGAATGAGCCATAGTACCGAACACACACCAGGATTCCCTACGACACAGTCATGTAGCTTGACAGTCGAGTATCCGGAACTATGAGTAGGTTCTGGGTGTTGTTGTACTACGGTACACCTACACCCAGAACCGGAACAAATACCTAACCTAACATACAAAATAATTGTCCCGCAGAGGGAATCGAACCGCTCTTGCTCCTTTTCGTTTATATCGGACTTAGATACAATTATTTATTGTGTTTGGATAGGATACAAATTAATTATATTTTACAGTACGGGGGCTCTTTTTTTAATAATCAGTTTTTTTTAATGCTGGATATGTTCACACTGCGTCATCTAGCCCCAAAGTAAGCTGACCTTGTGTTATGGGAACTACATGACTGATATACTACTTATATATTTTTTGTAAATACATACATATTATACATAGAAAACACCCAGATCCCGAGACAAATAATTGCATATACAAACATTTGAGCACTTAAACAAAAGAAATGCATTAATACAATTAAGTACTGTTAGGTAGCCCTTTACAAAGTCTTTGTGTGATCACAGCCTCCACAATCTCCACATCATCCCTACAACCTACCCTACTTATTTATCTACTGCATTATAAATCGTGTCCGGTGAAGTGGGTCAGTCATAGGATAGGGCAGTAGATAACAGATTTGCAACTCCAAAACGACAACAAGACTCTTTAAATGTATCCCTTGTCAATATAAATAATATAATATACTCTTATCATCTATGAAAATCTGATGTATGATCACAAAAATATAAATTTGTTTAAGATTAAAATAGATAAAAAATGTAGTACCTTTTTGTAAAAGAATAACCAGTCTTGTTTTCCTGGCTTGATTGCGGAGCAACAGGCAGTAGCTAAAACCGACGTTTCAAAGTGATCCTTGTGATTTTAATGAATAAATAAATGTTGATTTTGACTTATATATTGTAATTAGCTAACAAAAAGTGCACACCTGGCGAATATTAGTAATCAACACAAACATAAATTGATTTACGTTGTTAGAACATTATTTAAATATTATTTATGTTGAGATGAGTTGAGTTGAGAAAGGTATGTTGAGATTGTTTTGGGCATATAGAAAGGATGGATGAAAGAAGATTAACAAAACAAGTATACAAGGCGAGCGTGAATGGGATGGTTAGAAGAGGAAGGCCTCGGCGAACGTACTCTGACCAAATTGTAGACATTCTAGAGAAAAACCAGGTTAGAAGAACACTTAATCGCATAGCTTGTATGAAGAATTTGATGAGGTTGAACGAAGCGAAAGAAGTATGCCAGGATCGTAGCAAGTGGAAATCCTTGGTCTCTGCCTACCCCTCCGGGAAGCAGGCGTGACTATATGTATCTATATATGTGTACAAATGTATCTATCTTTTGTTTAGCTATAATTTAGCTTACTTTTCGGCTTGCCACTTTAGCATTGGTCGCGTCGCAAGCACATATAAACTATCAAACTACACTATGATGATACTTCTAAGCTAGGCATTCGTTCTGGTTACTTTATTAGTAATTAAAGCTTAATTTGTGTTTGTAATTATCTAAAAAGTGCTCTGTGCTTCACTACACATTCAAGGAAAATGTATTTAGGTCGTAACGTACCTACAGTTGTTCCTCTGCTCAAACGAGATGTACCTATTTGTGAAAAAATAATAACTATTAAAAAGGGTATCCACTAAGCAAAAACGAAACATATTGTCCAGCAACATGGTTACCAAGCTCATCAGTCGTACTTCATATACTGTCGTGACCAGTCCGTGGTCACCATTAAAATACTTTTATTCCACTGCGTGGCAAATTAATTAATAATGTGTGGTGAATCTTTAAAGTGGTTGCTGGGTAAGTTGTATTTTAATATCTTGTACCGATTTGTGTGACGGACTACGTTTGAGCTTGTCTTCAAGCTTAAACAAAACTGTTCGTTTCAACGGTCTTCTATCTCAAGCCTTCATCAAATTTTGCGCGTTAATGCTACATAGTGGATACCGAATTTACATTTCGCTACAGAAAAATGAGAAAACATTTTTATACTTGTAAATTCTAAAGGAAAGTTACAGCGTAAATAAATAAAGCGAGAAATTCAAAGTTTTGAGTTTATTTACGTTGGCGAACTTAAAAGTTAGTGTAAGCAGAAATGAGTTGGGTTTTTAAAGGTAACTTTAAAATAAGCTAGAAAACTTATATCAAGCAGCAAGATTTTATTAACCTCCATGACGACAGTAAAATCGCTAAGTACTTTAATGTGTACTTTTGTATACACATAAAGAAATATACAGAGAGAAAGAGATAAATAGTTTCTTTAAAATATGTTGCTGAATGAGAGAAAGAGAGAAACAGTTTTTATGAAGACATGTAGCTGTAGTTCAGTTCATCTTTAACTTCTTCTGGACCTTCCACGCGGTCATCTCGTCCGATCGAGATCCATTCTGTTGTGAATTTGGCCAAGAGAGCTTTTTTTTATAAATCTTCGCCCGAACTTAGAATCTTGTTTTGATATATTACAAACGAATACAAAAGGCGTAAGAATAGTTAATAAGAGTTTATATTGGCATAACCACAACACTTGGATGCATCTAGAATCTTCTCGAATCTTCTAAGTTCTTCCTCCTAGCATGAAACTATCTTCAGTTACATGAAACAAAACTAGCCACGCTTGTTCGTAGTTTGTCATAGTATGATGAATAGAATAGAATATATTAAAAAGTGATTTATTATACACAACAACAAAGCACAGAAAGGACAAGTACAAAATAAATACATAAAATAGACACTATAAATAAGTAACAGTAAGATTTTTACTAAAAACTCAGAGACAAAGAGGATGTATTTTTTTGTGCTAATTAGTCTCTTTTTTTTGTGCTAATAAGTCTCTACTGTGCCGTGTGGATGATGGGATCATAACTTTGTACTTACACGGATGTAATTTCTGTGCTGCAATGTATTTCTCCAGTTTCCTCCTCAGCACAATTTCTGCTCCATATCGTCCTACTGAGCCATTGTCCACAAGCAGAAAGTACGCGTGCCTATTGTTTAGTACTGCTAGTTTTGATCTGCAACAAAATATAATTTGTTTACTGTGCCCAGTGCATGAAACAAAGGAGTACCTAGCACCTCTATAGAGGCACACATCTTCTGTTCTAAGACTAGCTTAAATTGTCTTTATCAAGACCACATTATTTTTGTCTGTAATAAGTCGTTAATTAATTAACGTCACCAATTAAAAAAAACGATAGATTTTCAAAAAGTGAATTCAAAATCAATTTAATCATCAAAGTCCAAAAATCGTAGACGGTGGTCAAGTTTCGCTAGTAATCGAATTAACATTTGTACGAGTCAGACCAAATACAACAAATGGAGCCAACAGACCAATCAGCTAATCGGATTTAGTGGACCTTAAGGGGAATTTCACTGAGGCCGAGCTAGATTTGAACAAGAAGATGATCACGTTAGTTTGCTTAATTAGAAGGGTTTTTTCTAATTAAGTCTTCTAATCTAACTAGTCTAAATTTCTGAATATGTGACGAAATTGAAAAATATTCCAGTTATGAAAAAACAAATCTCCTAAAAGAGATACCTACTTTTCGGACTTTTCCTACTTTAACTACGGTTAAAACCAAAGATTTTGACTCGTTAAAACTGTATGGACCCACCTGTCTTATGTAATAAAAGAAGTATATACAGGTGGTGAGTAAAATGAAATGTTCAGAGAATCTTTATACAACTCAATTTTGATTATATATAAATTATTTTAAATGTTTTGTACTCTGCAAACTATAATGAACATTGCTAGGCAACTTCGGTTTTGTATGGCAAGCCTCCAGGGGAAGTCCGTTATAGGAATGAATATTGAATGTTCCTTTCGACAGAAGTTTAACCAACTAAAGTAAAGATATTGAGCTTGAACAGAACAAGGATACACTAAATTACTACTAGCCAACCAGACAATTCGTTTAACATCGTCCAAGCTATCATCATACGTACGTATCAAACGACTGAATGGTAAAAAAAACTCGCACAAAATATATTGATACACTCGTATTGTGGCATAAAAAGTGTTTTGTAAATATTTATAACTAGCCACTAGCCCACGGCTTCGACCGTGTGGTACCTGGATAAAATGTAGCCGATGTAATTGCTATCGTAAGAAACGCAATCCCTCGACCGTTTTTACCGTGGATTACCTACATCCAAACTTACAAACTTAACCTCTTTCTAATACCATAGACTAAACAGGCGGTTTCTTATTATCTATAATCTGTTTATATAGTTGAAATAGATTTTTAGACAAACTTAATAAGTTACATTACAATGTTGCAATAGATTTTTAGACAGGTTACATCTCTGATAAAATTCACCTTAAAAACTCGATGACAGAATAAACTAGAGGACTTACAGGAGTGGCTGACAAATGGTTTAGCTTTTAAAATGGGCTAAGGAGGTTTAATAAGAAAAACTCGGTTTGAGACAGTTAAAGTACATAACTGTCATGACCTAAACGTATAGGTATAATAACGTATAAATAATTTAACAAGACACCATTCTTTTTGATGTTTTGCAGATCATTATAATCTGCACTTATCTTGGGTAGGTGTTAGATAATCAGCCTAGTATCAGTGTATCCAGTAGAACTAGAACGCCATACGACTAGATGACGATTGGACTAGGTACGTTAACATCTCGAATTGAATAGATTACTTATTTATATAAAATAGAGCACAGCTCAATAGCTATATAGTATAACTAGCCGATGCCCGCGGTTTTACTCGCGTGGGATAGGTAATTGATAGGTGCATCAATAATAATTGAATGCCTTGCACCCTTCAGGGCTTTTTTGATACGTATTCAGTTATTTTGTACAATGGTTTTCAGCCCTTTTCACCCCCTTAGGGTTAGAATTTGACCCTACACCATAAGAGGAATATACCCTCCAAGTTTCATGCTTCTAGGTCTTATGGTTTAGGCTGTGCATTGATCCGCCAATCAGTAACGGAACAGTTTTATATATATTGATGATAATACTATACTATGTAGTAGGAATACTAGAAAGGTATACTAGAAGGTTGTGGGCTATAACTGTCCCCAAGAATTTACATCACGCTACGACTCTAGTCCGGACGGGCGCAGCGATGCGACGCGGTGGTTCAAGGGAAAAATATGTCCCGCTGAATCGGGATTATTGGGATACATTTAAAGATGTCCGTATTGATTATTTTGCTTATTTAGTCGAAGGACGTATGCTACTTTATCTTAATATCACAAAACTGCAAACAACTATCAGAGTCGATAGAAATGGTGAACATACTGCAGCCAGGCACAGTATAACAGCAGTTGGCGTACAGCCAGACAAGCACAAAACTTGGCCCAGATTAAATCATTGGCTAGCCACGTAAAGTCTTGCCAGTGTAATATTTACCTACATGTATACCTAGTTGAATCAAGTATTTATATTATAGCAAAGAAGGTAATAGTTACTTCGTGCAAACGTCTAATCTTGGGGTCGAAGTTTATAAGCCACACGAAAGCTGTAGCATAGCGTAGCGCGTAGTGAATACACCAGCCTGCTTACCATGAAGACAACGGTTTTGTATACCGCCGAAAAGACAAAACATATTTTGTCCCTCTCTTTTGACAGAAAAGGTGACAGAAATAGATTTTGTCTTCTCTTTCGTAGACAAAACTTTTTTTTGGATGTTGATGCTAAGCTCACAGCTAAGATAGATTTAACGGCGACATATGTCCTCTAAATCACACATGTAACGACCATGCAAGCTACTTAACGTCCTTGACTTTGACTTTGACTTTTAGCGCTTCAACTAACATCATCAAAACTAGAGTTAAGTAAGGTTTCTACTTACCTATGATTAGAGTGCTAGTCTGGTAGAAACAAAAAGTTATACGGTATCCCTGGCAGGTCTGTCATCCTCAAATATTCAAATTGCTGTTTAGTTTACAACTTGTGGTATGTTAATTATAATGTTTTTATAATAAAGCTGGAAATTAATATTAAGAATTTAAACAAAAAAACAAAGGATTTTTCTGTGATTTCCAAATTTAACTCAGATCATGTTTTTGACCTAGAGAAGTTGTGATAAGACTAAAACTCGATAAGAGTTTTATGAAGATGCCGTTTTTAGGATAAATATAAAGATGGTTTTGTGATAGTTATCCGGATATAACGTTTAGTACTTTGCAGAGACTGAGAGCAGCCGGGCGATCACACTAACCCATGGCTATCGAGATGGCAATCAATCCACAAATTATCTGATTATAAGTTATATAAAAAACGGAACGTCCAATGTGGAACCAATTTCGTTCATTCGCATTGTCCATCTATGCCTACAAATTAGCGTTATACGATTCATCCCATCCGATGGTACCAGCCATGGCTAATGCCATGCCTTCATCTCGAAAGCCATGGAAATTAGTGTGAAGGCCCCGCAGGTTTTTATAGAATTAAAAAAAAATATATAAACTAGTAAGCACATTTATTAAAGAGGCCAGCGGAGGAAGCATTGCCCATACAAACGTAATACCAAAATAATTTGTAATTAGAGCCTATTTCCACCATATTATGCTATTATTTGTATTCGAATAGTATTTATCTAGTAACTGAATATATATTTTTTTTCAAATAACTTACCCAAAATTAAATGTAAACGAATCGCATTTTGCATATTTTTACGTAATAAATTACATGTTTTCATCCTATTTGTCTCGTATTAAAAACAACAATATCTTACGTATTGTTTGATTAGGTACATAGCTTATATTGTCTAGTTACAGAATAACAACACGATGAGAAAAATACAACAAGTTTTCAGTCCTCATTTTTGGTATTACGGAACACCACGAAATTTATAACAAATTCTGAACGGCTAATATTGCTATCGCGCAAGCATGGGCGGGCTTGCACCAGCCAAAAAGAGATAGCGATATTCGGGCCAATTTTTGTACGCGCCTCGAATTGAAGTTACGAGCTGCGTTCGAAACGGTAAATTATTTACCATGACCTGCAGGTTCTATTGTTTTCCAACATTTCCGCATAGTTGTATGGTAAATTATCCCGTTTTTAGGCAAAATTAACTTCCATTAAATTTAGATCAGCAAGATGCGGGTGGCACATCTGTTTCAGTTTTACTGATAAGTAGGCTATTCTAATTAATATTCGTATTTTTATCTAAATAAGTTAATTATATCATACTTGCATAATACTAGTATGTTGTTTTTTTTTTAAGAAATAAATGTATTTCATTTAATTTCACGCACCACGCACAAGAGGAACTGAAATCTTTGAACAGGGAAGTTGACAGACGAATCGCTCTCTTTCAGACTCTTTTGTTACAACCAATACTACAAGTGAAAATTATGTGTATAGCCATGATAGTTTTAAAATTAAACCAACTCGTCTTTAGCAGGAATCATCAGAAGAAGAGATTGAAGAAGAAAGCGAAGACCCTCAATCGGAGGATATAAAACCCGAGCTCACGTACGATTCCGATTTCATCGAGTACACATCACACAGGTCAGCAAGTACCAGCAAGAGGCTGTCCCCGAGAGAGGAACCGCTACGTAAGAGGGCCAGGCTCAGAGGATCTGAGGGTCAATGTGGAGTGGACGACGAGTATGATGCTATAGGTAAATTTGATGCTATAGTCAGATTATATTTTCTCACGATTTTATGGAATGATGATGGAAAAAATGATGTTTGATTTGCACCAGAACTTCTTGGAACAGATTCTTCTGAACGAAGAAATATAGCTTACACCTAGCAACAAACTCTATAACTTTCGATACTATCATGGTTTACTAAGGGATATTTATTATGATTTATGTAAGGAACCCTCATATATGTTGTCCATATTATGAGGTTCTTTATTGAAATTATTTATGGAGAATATCAATTACATTACAATTTGACGATCTCTGTGGCGCAGTGAGCGAAGGTCCGCCTGAAACGCAGAAGGAAGGTTGCGGGACAAATGTTCAAATCATGATCTGCATACATTTGTCTCGGTCTGGGTGTTTTCGATGTATAATATGTATGTATTTACAAAAAAAAACTATAAAAAGTAGTATATCGGTCATGTAGTTCCCATAACACAAGCTCTGCTTACTTTGAGGCTAGATGATGCTTTGATAAAATGTCCAGCATTATTTATTTAATCACACAGCACAATCTGTCATTATGTTTAAGTCCTTGTACAAAATATTCTGTAATGAATAACCCTAACTAGGATGCCCTGTGTGAATGAGAACTAAATGTTTGAATGTTTTTACGTTTGTCTGTTACCGAATTTATCTCCGAAATGGCTTATCCGATTGAGACGCGGTCTTTTGCTATAGATTTGTAGGTCTTGTGGTCTTATAGACCAAGTCAATAAGTTGTCGCTGCAATAGACGTTGGATACAAGTTGAGGGTTATAACATTTGCAATAAAATATGATGATTTTATCAAAATTTATAGCAGTCAGTAATTAGTAAGTATTTTAATTTAACTGCTTGGTATTCTCAAAGATGTACTCAATGAGTATGTATCTTAGAATGTCTAATATGAGGCATACAGTCGTGAGCGTGTTTGTGTCTGTTTTATTTGTGTAACTATTTTGTCAGTATTATCGTTAAAACTGAAAAACTAAAATTACATCTGTTGTCACGACAAATTAGTCAAAATTATTTTATTACTTTTATCCAGCTCTTTGGTTGAAATCTTTGTGATGATGGTAGTCTGGGTATAATTTATATGAATGTAGGCGCGTCTACACCAGACGAGGTGATGAAACCTATAGATAAAAGTTTTATAGCACACGTCGAAAAATAAACGGACAAAAAATAACAAAACCGAAAAAAACAAACACGCTCACGACTCTCTTCCCCATGGTGGATATACAACTGAGTATGTATCTGAGGATGTCAGAACTTTGAGGATACCAAGTAGGGGGTAGTCAGAGGCACGTCCAAACATTAGATTTGGTACATGCCCGCGTTTTGCAAGTTAGCATTCCACGCAGGTTGCAAGCCCATCACCGCTTATTGGAACACTAACACTAAGTTAATTATAATTTATATTCGATTGTTGTTGATGATGTTTTTGTTTTTAAAGCAGTTATATTTTGCAGGTATAAATGTAGCAGCTAAACTGAGGCATCTCCCTGACAACATGAGGATCCTGGCTGAGAAGCTGATCAGCGACGTGCTCTTCCAAGCCCAGACCAATGGACTCACCTCAGCGAGCGTTTTAATGACGCCAGACCCTTTCCATTAGAATAATAATATTATTTATAGTCATCTGCGTTTTCACGACTGGTCGAAGCGACGCGTGACCAGAGAGCTCTTATCTAGTTCAACGTATTAGCATTGCCATTCAGCGTGGCAATGCGGCCAGTATTTTGGGAACGCTTCCGTCTGGTAGTGATCTGGATCAGTTGAGCTATCTGTAGATCGCTTGCAACGGTCTTTAGATAGCTAGCTGTATCTGTATTTTTTGTATATACCTACTTGTACATATAGTTGTATGAATAAATGCATTTTATAATCATCGGATGTTTCATTATTGACGATCTCAGTGGTACGGCGGGCGAGTAGCCAGCTGCAACGCAAGATTTGCAGGATCGATTCCCGCTGCGGGATGAATGTTTGCATATTCTGCAGATATTTGTTCTATCAAATATAAAGGTATAAAGTAGGGAATCCTAGTGCGGGATCAGGATGTCTGTTGGGTGTTTAGGTTATTATAATTATTTATCAATTATTTATTTACCTCGAAAGTATACCTGGTTCTTGCAAACAAAACTACCTACATTTGATAACTTTTAGACTCTAATCCTCACACTTTTTTAGATGACTTTTATTTCGTCAAGTCGCCAGTTCACTCTCGGTCATCCAATGTTGTTAACAGCAACAGCCTGCTTAGCATGAAGACCCAAGACAACGGTTTTGTCTACAGCCGAGAAGACAAAAATATTTTGTCCTTCTCTTTTTTTTGACAGAATATGTGACAGAAATAGTTTTTTGTCTTCTCTTTCGTAGACAAAACGTTAGCTTGAGTACTCATGCTAAGCGGGCAGGTTGTTAAAAAAGGCTAGTCACCGATAATGCAGTCCGTGGGGTGAAAGAATTCAGTGCGCCTCACCTCGTTTTATAATAACTTATCCCACCATACTCACTTAGTTGCAAAATTTGTTGTATTTTTATGTCGTGCTAAATAAATGTTCTTCAAAAGCTCTTTCACTCTTTTACGTCTTAATATTTTTGGTTTCAGGACCATGTTCATTTCCTCAACTGTTTAGCTTTCCACAACGTTTGAGATCAATACTACTGCGCATTTTAATTGAGAGTAAAGTCTGTTGGTAAACGTCGGAGTTTCTATATTTTCTTTCTTTTCTTGCTGCGAAGATTGTCTTCGCAGAAATGAATGAAAGGTCAAGCTAAACTTTCATGCGTGGTTTTACTCCAGTACCTTGGCGATGCGATGGCGTGGTAGGGCACGTCCCGTCCCTTGCCGATGAGCTCGTTAGCACCCTCTACGATGCCCCACGGCGCGATACCAATGCTGACCACTCGACCAGCTCGCTGTGACCTCTCAAGTTGCAATGCATCCCCAACCTGACGGGTCACACCTGGGGAAAAGATTAACCTTGTCAGTCACGAACATATCATCGAATAGCTTTTATGAATAGGTGGTCAAAGTCAAAGTCAAAGTCAAAGCCAAAATTCATTTATTCATTAAAATCACAAGGATCACATTGAAACGACGGTTTTATCTCCTTCCTGTTCCTCCGCGACCAAGCCAGGAAATAAAGGCAAGAAAACAAAGCTGATTATTCTTTTAAGTGATCCTTTTACAAAACAACGAGTTGGAGCATTTTCAATCCCAAGAGTTTTTATCATCTAAATAATCTGATATTTTATAGTATGCCTTTTTATAAAGTTTTTTTTAATAATGTGTGTACGGTGTATTTGTATTTGGTAAAGTATCAGCTACCGAACTTGTCCCGTAGATGCTGTACTAGTTTCTACGCAAACCATTTGTTATCTTCATTTTCGTTCCTCCAAATCCTCCAATGGCCGTGGGATATGTTTATTTGCACGGACCTTAGTAAGCCATTTTAGCTTACAGAAGTAGCCCAAATGTGAGTTCCTCGTCCAGGCATTTATGAACTTACAGTTTATTTTAATAAGATTTGCCGTGAAAGCGTGATAATTGCATTAGCTTGGAGTCTACACATAGCGAACTGGTTCTCTGCATAATGGTCCGCTAGTTTTAGGTATGTATGGTACATTTGTGCCTAGAGTTGCGAGTAGGTGATACCTATAAATAAATAAATATTGCTGGTAATTTTTTCACATAACGTCATCTAGACTATGGGAACTACATAACTGATATAATACTTATATACTTTTTTTTTGTAAATACATTCATATTATACATAGAAAATACCCAGACCCGAGACTGATATTTGCAGATCATACAAACATTTATCCGGCGGCGGGAATCGAACCCGCAACCTTCTGCGTCTCAGGAGGGCCTATGTATGATCTGCAAATATTTATCTCTGGTCCGGGTGTTTTCTATGTAAAATAAATAATGCTGGACATTTTTACATAGCATCATCTAGCCCCAAAATACATACATATTAGAATATGTATGTATTTACAAAAAAAAAATATATAAAAGTAGTAAGTATATCAGTCATGTACATAGTTGTCAGTCATAACACAAGCTCTGCTTACTTTGGGGCTAGATGTTGCTGTGTGAAAAGTGACCAGCTTTATATATTTTCCAGCAGTGGTCTGGTCAGTTCTGCTAGCTTAAAAGTTGTTGGAATTCGGTGTATGAACGCATAAAAAAGGTGGATCAAGAATGTTATTTATGGCAATCCATGAAAGAAGTCTATGTATAGCAGATCGTTGTACGTCTATCGTCTATAATAATAATAACTTTTTATTGAGACAACATGATCCAAGTGTTAGTAAACTTGAGATAAGAGTTAGTACTTAATAACTAAGACAGATTTTGTCCTCTGGAAGAGCTTCCACACCAGAGGACATGCAAAGTTGTTTGCTATTTCTTTCAGGATGCTAGTAGGTACACGCTTACTTAAGTCCAAAGTCTACATTACAAAATAATACAAAGCACCTTGCATTGTTAAAGGGAAGCTTTCCTTTGTACTAAACAATCAACATTTAAAAGGAAAACACTTTCATTGTGTTGAATCTAGCCTCACCTTGTTAAGGGTAGACTAGACAACCGACAACTGAACCTGAGAACAGCATTGTATGTAATAAGAAAAAAAAATGTATTATAAAATGACAAATTCTTAAAATTATCTAAAATTTGTCACAAAGTGCGCCTTTAGTAATAAAAGTTTCTTAAATTTCAATTTGAACAAGATTAATGTATTAATTTCGAGAATGTCAGTAGACAAATGATTGAAACCCTTCAAACCGGAACACAGCAATGCGAGCACTGGACCAGCTACCTACCTACATTTTATTTTGCAAATAAAATGTCTTTAGTATTTACAAATTAAATAAAATAAAGCTACCGTACAGTCTTAGCGTACCATGTGTAAGCGTACAGCCAAATCGAGTGCTTACCCGTTCAACCCACAATTTTTCTACCCAATAGGTATTTTGCTCAGTTCGACCCAAAACATTTGATTCAAGTTACCCGTTCTACCCACACCTACTTATTCCTAATTTCTATTGTTTAAATTCAAATAAATGACACAGAGAAACACTAAAGTAGAAGGGTCAGCAGACAAAACAATTAGATACTTATTATAAATATTTTTATTAATAAAATCAGTCTTCTTTAACTATAGTATGCAAATGACAATGTCGTTCGGAAGTCACGTGACCGCGGACGGTGCTCATGAGGAAAGATCTATAAATGGTCAACGAATCGTTAGCAGGAGTAAAGTACGTCGTAATTATATCCTAAAATGAATTATTTAATTAATAATTCAAAAATATATAATGCTGTACATTTTGACACATCATCATCTAGACCCTAGTTATTAGTTATAAAAAAAACACGCTCACGACTGTCTTCCCCATGGTGGACATCCACAAATACATAACCAATCAGTAGATCTTTTAGGATACCAAGTAGGGGGTAGTCAGAGGCACATCTAAACATTACATTTGGTACATGCCTGCATTTTGCAAGTAGTAAGCATTCCATGTGGCAGGTTGCAAGCCCATCGCCGCTTATTGGAACACTAACTTTTGGCACATGCCTTCGAATTTTTGGTTCTAGGGCATGCCGGTTTCCTCACGATGTTTTCCTTCACCGTTTTGAGCACGTGTTAATGCGCACATAAATTTTACGAGTGGAAAAATCCATTGGTGCACAACCGGGTTCGAACCCACGACCTCCGGATCAGAAGTCGAGGTATCACCCACTAGGCCAACACGGCTTTAAACTAACAAATAAATAGATCCGGGATTTGATCGACATTTAAATTGCATTTGACTAGGTTCACATCTGGCTATGGCCCACCACAATATAGCTAAACAACTTCACTGGTATTTGAAGTTAGCTTACTCATTGGTATTTTAACTATCCATTATCTCCGTAGCCAATTTACTGAGCCGTTCCTATCTGTTTTTAATAAACATTACCGGGAAATGGCGATCTTGTCGTCTAGGTATCGATGGAATAAACTAATTCAACCAATCAGAATATAATAATACTAGCTTTTGCCCACGGCTTCGCCCGCGTGGTACCCGGATAAAAAGTAGCATATGTGTTATTCTGATGTAATATATATAACTGTTCTAAATATAGTTTCATCAAAACCCGTTCGGTAGATTTTGCGTTAAAGAGTAACAAACATCCATCCTCACAAACTTTCGCGTTTATAATAGTAGTAGGATTACAAAAACACAAAGTAGACTATGTGTTAATCTTGGTCACGAAAGATAGTATCTGTTCCAAATTACATCCAAATCGGTCCAACTGTTAAGGAAATAGCAACATACATCCAAACGACGACCTCTGTGGCGCAGAAGGTTGCGTGTTCGATTTCCGCCGCGGGACAAATGTCAATTATTTGCATGATCTACAAATAATTGTCTCGGGTCTGGGTGTTTTCTATGTATAATATGTATGTATTGACAAAAAAAAATATTTTTTTGTTGTATATCAGTCATGTAGTTCCCATAACAACTGGTTACTTTAGCTAGATTGGCTAGATTATGCTGTGTGGAAAATGTCCAGCATTATTATTATTATTATTATTATTAAGAAACATCTGGAATTTGTCATTTTAAATAATTAAAAAGAAGAAAGAAATAAAAAACATTTCTTGAACTCATTATCACAATTCAACATTTCGACAAAGGATGAGAAAACACAAAACAAAAAGAAATAATTAAAAAAAAGATAAGTAATATTAGTAGGATAAATGACAGACAATACTATATTGTCTATAATATAAATATAGTAAATTCTTGCCTTTCTTTCCTGGCTTGGTCGCGGAAGAACAGGCAGTCGATAAAACCGACGTTTCAAAGTGATCCTTGTGATTTTAATGAATAAATGAATTTTGACTTTGACTTTGACTATGGAGATAATGATAAGAGATAGTGAATAAAAAAAATAACTAAAATACAAAACAAGATACATCTTACTACAACATATAATACCTATACTGTTTTCTCACCAGTATTAGTGCCTCCAGTGAAAATCCAGGCGCCAGTAGTCTTCGCTGCCTTTAACAGCCCTTTCCTAAGGACTTTCTTCAGTTTGGGCTGCAGGTCGAAGTTAGCTTTTCCACCTTGAATCGTGATGAGGAGTTTCGGCCTTTCTAGCTGCCACTCTCGCGTCAGCAGCGTCACTATCAGCTCAGGACGGGTGTCGTGCGATAGCCGGACATACTGTTGAATTATTTTAAAATTACAACCCGTTAAAGTCCGCAGTTTAATTTGATATTAGAATCGTTTTATTTTATCTTTAGGGTTCCGTAACTCAAAAGAAAGAAAATAAACCCTTATAGGATCACTTCGTGGTCCGTCTATCTGTCTGTATCCAAGTGAGCTGTAAAAAAAGGTTCTAAGTCAACGCAATAACAAAAAACGGCCTACTTGTGCCTTATATTTCCACACTCGTAAAAAATCTAAACCATCTACCATACCACCACCCACTTCCCACTTCCCACTTTCCATTGACCTAGAATCATAAAATTTGGGAAGAAGCAAGGTCTCATAGTCGTTTCACAAGTAAAAGACGAAAATCGAATGTAGATATATACGATGAATAAGTATTTTTTTCTATTAAAAACTCACACTTAGTTTGAGAATCATTAACGTGACGTAAATCGACATTAAGAGTCGCGACTAACACCGGTACATAAGCGTAGCCTTCATCTGGGAAAATACATTCTTAGCCCAAAAAGATCCTGCAGTTTCTAACAGCGGCAGGGCTGAGCGGTGAATTATGAACGCCCCCTGCGGGGAAAATTAAACAAGTGGCGATCACAATAGGCCTAACGGCCGCAGTGATACGAAAGCCACAAAAAGCAAATAAAACAATAATAATAACAGCGGTAGACTTTTGACATTATTCATGATCAATCCAACTCCTAATATACTCGTACCTATGTCACTCTCAGCGCGTTAATACATTTTCAGATGGTTGATTTTCATACGGTCAACCATCTTGAATAGTTTATTTACTGGGACGGGTGAGGAACAGTCCCTATTTTAAAATGCTGGAGACTGGATATCTTATTAACACAGAATCTTATTGAATTGCAATATGTCAATTTTCATGAGATTTACAATAATATTTCTTTTTGTTTGTACTATGTAATAAATGGACCTAATTGTAGTCTGAAATAAAAAGTTTAAAACAACTATAATAAATCCGAAGGCGGCGAAGGTAGAATACAATTTGTATCATCGTCGGTTTGACTGCGGTTTCTAGTCTTTGGTCATATTCCTACACTTCCTCTTCTTAGTTTCAACTCACTTGAGCTTTGGTAGGATGAGGGCCACCCTGGAACTCCACGGTTCCGTAGGCGTCAGTCGGCGCGGCGTGCGTGTGGCGAGTTGGAGCCCACGCTTCTCCCAGGGTAGCTGTGGCGATGTTCGCTCCATGGGCTGTCTTGCTAAGTCCGCACCAGCAACTGTTACGAAAGAATTGAAACTATAGTTCGGCAGTTGTTTTAAAATAAGAAGGAATATGGTGTACTATCTACTCCTTTCACCCGTTTTCATGGAACGTGGTGCTCATCAACTGCTCTTCAAATATCCTCAAAACGTCAGTAAATTGTGTGCGTCGGATGCCATTACTGTGGAGTTTAGGTATATAAAGGTCTCAAACTTGACGCTTCTGTTGGACAGAGCTGATTAAATACTAGAAAGCTTTTTTATACCAAGTTTGAATTTTGACGACAACACGGGTTTTGAGGATAAATGCTCGAAGATGCTTCATATTTTTAGAGTGATAATAATAAATAAATAGTACTGGACATTTTTCACACAGCATCATCTAGCCCCAAACTAAGCAATCATGTAGTTCCCATAACACACATTATGGGTGAAAAGTATTTTTTACTCGCAACGCAAGGAATCCTATGCATTGTATGTTAATTTATCTCCAAAACGGCTGATCAGATAGGTACTTATTGCCTTTTTTGCAATCTATTTATATGTTAGAGGTTTCTAACATACAAATAGAACTTCGAGGCTTTATCGTCACTAGGGGGCGCTGCATTCGATGCAAAAACACATTGGAGGTTTTAATTGTTTTGTTGTACCTAACATTACACCTGTAACATTACAGGTGAAATTATAAAAATCTCAATTAAAATAAAAGACTATTCCAAACTCTTTTTAGTCCATTAAAAACCTTCTTGATTCGAATGACATTGAAGAAGAATCATTCAAATATTTTCTGATGCCAGTCATCTGACAGTTTTTCTGGCATAAGTTTTTTGTTTTACAAATTAATTATTTTATAAATCCTTGTACCTAGTTTTTTTAAATTAAAATATTTTACAGTATTCTCAAAAGTTATATTTACAGTTCACAAAATCAAATCGTAACGCCAGCCACCACGATTTTTCGTAATGGATCATGAGGAGGAAGAACCTCAAGCTAGCACCAGCAAACGAACAGACGATAGCCAAGATAAAAAAAGTCACAAGAGCCGTTCTCGCTCGAAAGTTGACGAAGACGAAGAAGAGGAGTCTGGCAGTCAATCGTGCGAGTCAGTATCTGGTTCAGAAAACAGTCACGTGGAAATGGTAAAAGAGGCTAGAGCTCGCACAGCAGGGAAAAAAGAGCGAAGGGAACGCAAGAAGAGTCGAAGGCCACATGGACGGGTCGCGAAGAGATCCCGCCGTCCGAATCACAAAAAATCCCCAAAGCGCCGCTCCAAGCGCTTAAGTGACATGAGGAGGAAACGACAATCATCTGTATCAACTGTTTTTACAAAGATCTTAGCCGGCGCCATCAGTCGTTGCTCTCAATGTGGACACCGCTGCTGCAACCGCAGGTAGAATAAGACAGTAGGAACACACCCCTTTCATGAATCAGACACTCTAACCAACCCAACGAAAAATTACTGGTGCTTATAATTGGGTGCTGAAGAGAATCGAATTCATGATAGGGGAACATAGTTTTGCTTTCGTTTTTGTGTATTTCGCGCTTTTGAGTTTATAAACGGTATGATTGCAATGATTTTGTTTGTTTTACAAAGTGTGGAATAGGCTAGAAAAAAGGTTGTTTTCGCCAGATACTTGAATAAGATGGAAAGAGAAAGGGAGCGGAGATTGAGACATTGGGGAGAAAGAGAAAGGTTGCGTTTGAAATGTATGGCTACACAAACGGCAGTTTCGTGTGAGTACCTACCAAACCATCTTTTTGTAATCAAGAAGTGAAGTGAACTAAAAGCGCCATACTGAAAGTATTGATCGCTTAGTTATGTTCCTGGAGATAACTTTTGAGCCTTATTTTATAAATTATCGTGCCCGCATGAGTCGCCTTCCTTTAGGAATCTATTCTCTAAAGGCGTAGAGCTATATAACTCTGACAGTATTTTAGCTAACAGAGAGGTATTGGGCTTGGGCTTGTTGTGGGGTACAAGGGGGTGAGGTGTCAAAAGGGGTTGAAGTTTTATAACATGGTGGAACACTTTATAGTCTATATATCCCACTAGGATAGGATAGGAAGTGGGTACAGGGGGGTGAAATAGTGAAGTTACGTCTGAGTATGCACGTGTATGGTATAAGGGAACAACTCGTGTAGATATATATAGTAATAGCAAGTTCCAACCACATAGTTGTGGCATCGGAACACCTGCCCAAATATTAGTTCCTAACTGAAAAATCCTTTCTGGGCACAGCCAGCTCGACCACCTAATGACCACCCAGACCTTCTGATGTCATATGGAACATTTCTAAGCAAGGAACGCATAAAGCAAAACTAGTTCTGCCAAGTCGTGTCTAACGGAACTAACATTTCGGATGGCAGAAGTAGTTGTCATACTGATTGGTCCGTGAGGAACACCTTTTTTAAGTGAAGTTTTTAACATACAACTGTATAAAAACTTTCGTAAATTCGAAAGCCATTTTAATATTTTTTTGAACTTTTTCTATATGTTATTTAGAGACTTTTTGTTTTGTTATGTTAGGCAGGTGGTATGATGGTTTGTTGAAGAAGGCTATGTAAATAATACATAGGAAATTTTAAATTTGATCTAGATCGATAAGTTGTAACGATAACCGCACACAGATATATTGAGGTATAATATTCGTTGTCCAATCGAGGGAATAGGACGATTGGCGAGGGAGTACCAAAGAAGTAAAACAAGTTTCCACTCGCTTTGCTCACCGATAACGTCTCTTATTTAGTGCCTGGGGATCTTTAGGCAAAGATGTCAAATCTCGCTTTGCAATTGATGATTAACACAACATCATAGCGACCTCAACTTCTAAAGAGGATTTTATATATTTACCTGAATCGTAATAAGACTTCACGGTTAGGCCCCTGATGGTCTGTCCGGCGACCGGACTGTTTTAGTCTGCATTTGATTGGCAAACGCGTTTAACCGTTTGTGTCAATCAACCCCTAATTACACTAACGAAATTTAGGAAACCCCCCTCACCCTATGGACGGATGATATCTCAAGGTTACGGTAAGGTGGAGAGGTGTCCCATCGTTTGTGATACACTCTTTGGAGGTAGCTTATGCCCACCAAGATAACTTCTAGGCTGATGATGATTATAAGTCACAAACAAAAATATTATATAAATTTACTTGGAAATACTTAGACCAAACATTGAATGAAAACCGACTCCTATTTTATTTAGTAACAATTTGAATTAAGAGTGACTTACGGTGAAATAGTAATGAGAGGTCCTTCAAATCACAGAAGTTGATTGAAAGTCATTATCAACTACGATTCACAGAACGTGATTGAAAGTCAAGTCATGATCAACGTTTAATAAAGATTTAAGGACGAAAAGACAGCCGTGTTCATTGCAAATACGGCTGATGACATTCTGCCGTCTCAGATTTTAGAAGGGTGACGGGCAGAATGTGGATTCTCATCCACATTCTGCCCGTCACCCTTCTAAAATCATTGCTCCATCTAGCCGTTGCATTACACGATACCCGATACGCAGTCTCCACTCAAAATCTCGTTAACCCAAACTGTTTTCGGTTCTTCTTGCATTCTTAATACTGAATGCCTTGTGAATTTTCGAAACTGTTGTTGTTATAGAAAAGTAGATGTATGTATGGGATATTCAGGTTCAATGAATTCAGCATGTGTCCAAGTGGGCTCGCGATGCAGGATGCTGTCTCCGCTGTATCTCAACTCCTCTCCGCCGGATCTACGACTAGACGAACAAACGTTCTTTGAGGTAACCCCGTTTTTTTTAATCTTACCACCGAATACTGAAACGCGGTCCGTTTTTAAGAACGTTACTCAAACTCAGACTATACACACACATGGTTTTGCATATTTTCATTGAAAACATTATTAATTTAATTAAATTTTGAATCTAGATTCGTACTGAAATACATGTATTTAGGGCGATTATCAACAAAATTTGCATAAATGCTATCTTTAAAATCCTTTACAAATCTTGAAGATTTAGTCGGTACGACGACTTAAGACTTTTGTGGTAAGTTTTCGTTGGGTATGGGAAAGCAACCTTTTCCCGGCATCACCCGACATTTCCCAAATAATGGATTAAACATGAGATTCCGGGTTATGGCCTTCTTAGCTTATTCTATCCTGATACTCCAGTCAGTTCAGCAAAGAAAAAAGTTCTCATCAGGAATTTACGAGGAGGATGACACTATTACTCACCATGGAAAATGAGATAATAGGGCTATAACATGACATTTCAAAATATATAATTAATCAAAAATTTAAAGATAATCGTCTGCTTCTTGTCCTTATCCCACATTACGTGGGGTCGGCACAACATGTTTTCTTCTTCCAAAGCCGTCATCTCAGTACTCACTCCTTTCTAAATCATGTCACCCTTCAAATAATCCATCCATCTTTTCTTTGACCTACCTAGCTTTTATTTCCATCCACATACATATTTAACACTCTTTTCGTAATGTGACATTCTACCCTCCTAATGAATAATTTAAGAATAATACTAGCAGTAATATTATTGAATACAAAATAATAATATTGCATACCATTCATTTTATCTTAATATTGCATTCTTCCATTTCTTTGTATCAATAACCTTAGAGTAGGGGGCAATACGGCCCCCTAAATGATAAGCTATTATCGACCTATTGACATCTGTAACATTGCAGATACGTTGCTTTTCCTACAGTCAAAGTCACAGTCTTTATTATAATATTATTCATTCATATCCTTCAGACCGTTGAATCTTTATTCATATAAACGCACCTATAGTCTTACAGAGCAAATTATGTAGTTTTTATTGCGCCCACAATAAAAACAATGCTCTCTAGCATTTCTACCAATCATCCTAAGCGACAAACAGAAAAATAATTGATCTCCAAAATCTATGATTTGACGTTTGTCTTTTTTTTCTGTTACCCGCGACGGACGAGTAGCCAATTGCGTTGAAAAATGTTTGCATCTTCTGCAGATATTTGTTCCGGGTCTGGATGTTGTGTTAGGTACTATGGTACTCGTAGTTCCTGATAGCCACAACAGGGAATCGTTGTGTAGGTTCATGATTATGTATGTGAGGTGTTCGGTTCATTCGTGGAATGTGTACGAACTATACTGGTCAAGTCATTCTACTCACACGTTTGTTTTGCGTATAGATAACACCAGAAATTATACACGAAGCTATAAAAAGGATCGGCATGTGGCGACAAAATGTGGGAACGAGCGCTATTCTAGATTACATAAAGGTTAGTTCAATTCGCTTACACGGATTTCCAATTAAGCGATTAGCGAATGATGTCTAATTTCTGATGCAACACAGCCGGAACGCCGGGAGACCAGTATGAAAGCGAATCATTAAGTTTACTAATTGTAAAATTAAGAAAAATATTGGTACAAAAACACTCAAATAAATGATACTACCACTAGTGACATAGTTGTTTAAAGCTTTAGTTGGGGACTCCCTATTCTGTACGAGGCTTTAAACAAAGCGAGCGCTTGAATGCGGGGGTTCCCCCACACGCAGCAAAGTGTAAATAAAATAAGACCCTTGAATATTTGAGCTTTTTACGCATTACTTTTGAATGTCTACTTTTTTCCAAGCGTTTGTCTTTGAGCAAGGATTCCTATTAAACTTTAAGAGATGCTTGGATAGTAAAGTTTCTTCAGCACAAAAGGAGGACACAAACACGTCCTTCTTTTAATTTGACCAATGTAAAAGTAACGATGAACCACCATTATAGAACTTTTAGAGAAAGAAGAAAGAAAATAAATTAATTTTGAGAAGGGAATTGAAGTAGCTACTTCTGAAAAAAATCCATAGCTTTTGTCTCGCATCCGCTCTTAAGCTTGTATTTCTGACCAAACAAAAACAGACACGCTCACGACTGTCCGCGATGAACATCCTCAGATTCATACTCAGTGTGTATATAGGTCTTTGAGGATAGGCTATAAATAGGGGGTGGTCAGAGTTCAAACATTTGGCACATGCCCGCGCTATGCAAGTAGTTAGAATTCCACGTGACAAGCCCATCGTAGTTTAATAGAACACTAACCGTTAGTTAACATTCGAAGAAATTCTGCAATATCAGTTTCTTATGGCACATATCTTCGAATTTTTGGGAGTACAGTTTTGAGAACGTATTAGTGCGCACATCGAGAGGAAAAATCAATTGGTGCACGATCGGGTTCGAATGCACGACCTCCAGATCGAGAGTCCAGATGCACTAGGCCAACACGGCCCTTCTGTACTTATGAACCAAAACCAAGCATGCCACTTGCCACGTGGAATACTAACTCATATGCTAAACGTGGCATGTGCATATAAAGAGAGGTGAGCGTGTTTTTTATTTAAATGGTGAAATAGCGGAAAGTTGCTTAACCTACCTTATATTTTAAGAAAGCCAATCTACGCCAAATGCTCTGGAAGCACAAAAGAAAATTGCGCATTTATATTTAAAAAAAAACACGCTGTGAAATATACAGTTAGTTTGGCCACTGGTTCATATTGAATAAACATACAAACATTGACACAAACTTCCGCATTAAAATATAAGATTAAAAACCCGAGCTTCAAAAGACACTGAAACTTTGAAAGTATTAATTTATGTCCGTTCGGTACTGAAGATACGATTCAAACAGATTAAACTTTTCAGAATCGCTACCCAGTCGGGCATGGAGATGGCCTACTGGTTGAGTTACAAGAAAAACTACGGATTGCCTCCATTGTTGGTAAGATTTTATTGATCTCACACTAGAATTCTCTGTATCGTGATGTCAGGGATTAGTTGGGTCCAAATAATTACAATCGTAATCGAATGATGACGTCTCGTTTCTTTATGAAAAACTGTCAGAACTTTGTTTTTTTTTCTAGGAATAACGAAACGGTTCAATTCGAAATTAAGTTTTTATTCAATGAACGGAAATTCTAAATTTTAAAGAGAATCTAAACACAGCGTTACTAGGCCTAGAAGAATCGGCCATCAAACTCCGTCGTACCAATCCAACAAGGTGAACTAATTTATTGAGAAAATGTATTAGTCAAAGAATTAAAGAAAGTATGAAAAGACAAGTGTCAACCAAAATTCTTAAGACAACACACGATACGCTTTATATTTTTCTGCCCACGGCTTCGCTCGCGTGGTACCCGGATAAAAAGTAGCCTATGTGTTATTCTGATGTATAAGCTATATTACTGTAAAGTTTCATCAAAATTCGTTCAATAGTTTTTGCGTGACAGAGTAACAAACATTCATCCTCACAAACTTTCGCGTTTATAATAGAAGTAGGATAACTTAACCTACTTATTGATCCGTCACCGTAATGATGCCTCGTTACTCTTTGGTAAACATGCAAAGTTCTACTGTGTAGTAGCTTATTTGTCTGTGTAGAGGATTAGGAAATCCTACTGTCAAATAAGCTGCTATGGTGTATTCCTATACAAACTCGAGTTTATCTAAATATCTATCTCGAGGCTTCAGGTGGATTAATTGTTTTATATTAACGTCATACTTGATCCTCTATTTCGAGAGATCTTTCAAGAGATACTATGAAAGCTTAAATGTATTTAGCAGATTAGGTTATCTGAAAATGAAATAGTATTTTTTATCTGACGACTCTGTCTCTTTGTTTTCCCTAATTTCGGCTGACGTCCCTGAATTATTTTTATTCTGCTGGTGCCCAAGCCTTAGCATTGTAGGGTCGTTATCATAAATATTAACATCCAATTTCAAATAAATATTTCACCAGTAATTAATACTTGTGATGACGAACTCTGTGGCGCAGTGGGCGATGGCCCGCCTGATACGCAGAAGATTGCGGGTTCGATTCCCGCCGCGACACAAAAGTGTATGTTACTACAAATATTAGCTCGGGATCTGAGTGTTTTCTTTGTATTATATATACGCATTTACAAATATATATTTATATATATAAGTAGTATATCAGTCATGTAGTTCTCATTACACAAGCTCTGGTTATTTTGGGGCTAGATGATGTCGTGTGAAAATGTCCAGCATTTTTGTCCATCAATCCATTAATAAGTCAACGTAAAAAAAGATACGGCCGTTTATACCGCAAAAAACTTATATTTCTACTCTCTATATCGTCTTATACTACAAGTACAGGAAAAAATCTTAACTAACTATGAACTAAATCATAAAAAATATAGTCTTTATTTGAAGTACGTAATCAATCATAGAGGTTAAGCAACGGTATGCGCGGTCATAATTGTATGTACATTTCACAACATACGGCACCCTCGGTTGAAGAGTCTGACTCGCACTTGTCCGATTTTTTTAAATAAAAGATCTTTTAGTAGACAAAAGACGGTCGAGCGAATGCTTTTCTTACGAACGCTGTCTTAACGGTAAAGAAGTTCTTACCAGCTACTTTTAATCGGTTACTTTTTCTGGGTACAACGCGGGCGAAGCCGCTAGTTGTTAATAAATTAAATTATCTACGAGTCCGCACAGCTTTCCAGCACTGATGAGCGGCATTCAGACCAGCGGCCCCGACTCGCACACACATCATTTCTACATTCCATCCATTATTCATAGGCCAGGTATCATTGAAAAATTTCGCGAATAGAAAATTGTACACCAAACAATTGTCTTCGTCTTCATCATCACATCTTTTGATACACAGTCTGCTTTAGCCAGACCTGGTAGAGACGATTTTAAAGTGGCATACAATCTTAAGGACCACCTGTTGGTAAGTGGGACCATGCAACCCAGGGTAGGTTGGTACGTTAGGTACCCAAACCTGGAACTGGAACTCAGCAAAGCGAGCATTACTGCTTGGAGTAATGCCTTTCCCGGACTAGCTCTTTCACAAGGTACTTCTACTAAAACTACGGTTTTCTATCGAGTCAGGTATTCCAGTCATGAGGCTGTAAGTCTTGTCAGTAACCCATTCGCATTAAACATTGCGGCTCCACCTTTATAATGAGAACGACGAAAGAAACACACTACTATAGTCTGTTTTTCCTAAAAAATACAATATGGTTCTCTGCAAGATAAGAGTGATTAAGTATCTTAGACTTCCATGATTCATCGTCGTCCTTATCAACACCTAACACCAAGTGAGATTATGGCTATATTAGACATTAATTTACCTTATTTTATTGATAGAAGTTATTTTAAAGGATGCGTTTTTTTTATAAATTACCCTGATTAAAAGATTTTGGGTTTAGTGCGGATCTTTTGCTGTCTCTGTTCTGCTCAGCACTAAGCTAGTGCTGAAAAACGAAAAATGATAACGCCCTGTTTTTCCTTTGTTCCGTTCCTCGTTTCATGTCGAAACTTTGACGGTTTTGCACAGAGAAACGAAACGTCATCCTTATGCGGCTGTTATCCAGAGAAAAGGTATTGTGTGTATACATAAATTGTCAATTAACAAATTTTAAACGTAATTAAAAAGAACTTTATAAAAAGGCATACCTACTATAAAATATCTGATTATTTAGATGATAAAAACTCTTGGGATTGAAAATACTCCAACTCGTTGTTTTGTTAAAGGATCATTAAAAATAATAACCAGCCTTGTTTTCTTGCCTTTCTTTCCAGGCTTGGTCGCGGAGGATCAGGCAGTAAATAAAATCGAAGTTTCAAAGTGATCCTTGTGATTTTAATGAATACATTTTTGACTTTGACTTTATATCAACTTTGGTGGTATCCAGATTATATTATGCATTTTATTATTCCAACTTGTTGCTCCTTCCTGCAGGAATGGTGACGGAGACGAAGGAAGGTTTCTGGTGCCTCAGCTGTGCATTGATGCATCGGAAGATTACCAAGAATCACGTGTCACTGTTCTGGAAACTATATGGCGATACCATGAAGCCTGTCACCAAGAAGCCCGAGTCTGTGAGTAAATATCTGTGTGACGGGATTTTGTTTTATTTAGATATTTAAGGAAATACTTTTTGCTCCATCAACAACCGCGCTTTGTACATGCCTATACCGGTTGCCAATTCAACTTGTTCATTCTGAGTGCTATGTTAGTAACTTTAGTTCTTTTACGGTTAATTTCTATAGCTTTTAAAGTATTATCTAAAACTTAAAAAAAAACACTTGTTTCTGACTAAAAGTATCTATGTACTTTTACTTGTTTAATTTTCGTTCCATATTAGTGGGGTCGACACAATAAGGTTTCTTCTTCCACTCTCCTCTATCAGTTGTCATCTCAGTACCCACTCCTTTCTTATCCATGTTATTTCTAATACAATCCATTCATCTTTTATTTACTGCTTTTATTTCCATCCTCATACATATCATTCTTCCCTCCTCCACCACGTGCCGATATCAAGCTAATCTTTCAATCCTAAACTTTTCCGTCTCTTTTATTTGGCCTATCTCTCCTTTTATTTCCATCCTCATACATATCATTCTTCCCTCCTCCATCATGACGTGCCGATATCAAGCTAATCTTTAAACTTTTCCGTCACTGGCGCTTCTTTCAAACTTCCCCTGATAATATTCATTCCTTATCTTGTCTATTCTTGTAACTTCACATGTCCAACTCAACAATCGCATCTTAGAAGCGTGAACTCTTTTTTTATCAGTCCCTTTGGTTGAACTTCCTTAGATGATCGTTTTGTGATTTTCCCGTAAAGTGGATGATATTTTGTCTTAGTACAAGTAGGTACTCGATACACCAAATAGTTTTTTGACTTTGAAAATTATTGTAGGGCAACTCCTAATTACAGCGAAGGTACTGTTGTGTTTGCGGTTTATCAACTCATGGCTTTTCTTCCAGCCGACGGAAGACCAACAAGGAACAACACAGGAACATGGAGATACTAGCTCGAGGGCTATGGATAAACGAAGTGGTACCAAAATGTCGTGGGATTATATTTGATTCATTTACTGTTTAGGAACAATGTATTTGTGGGTTTTAAATTATATTGTATTATCATGCCGTATTTACTCATATTTTTTTTAAATTAAAACAACCAATTATTTTGTCATCGGTTAGTGTTCCGATAAGCATGCAACCTGTCACGTGGAATGCGTTGACCCAGTTAAGATTTTAAAGTGAAAACTACGCTTTATCATTTATAAAACACATACATTAAGGGCCTCGATGGCGGGGCGAGCGAGTAGTCGGCTGCGACGCAAGCAGTGCGGGTTCGATTCCTAGTGCGAGACTTATGTTTGTATATTCTGTAGATATTTGTTCCGGGTTCGGGTTTTACGGTATCATGGTAGTTTCTGATACCCACCACACAGGGAAGCCTAGTGTGGGGCTAGGACCATGTGTCTGTTGGGTTTATATTATGAGCAGGGCATACAACCTGCTAACTAAAGTGCTTTAGAATCCAATAACCGTTATAATAGAGAAACAAACTAAAATACACAAACAAACAATCTCTTATGGCCAACTCATAAACGGGTTCCTTAAATCGCGTGTAAAAAAAGTTTTCTTTGGAGATTCTTTACAAATTCCCAAGTCTGTCTAACCATCTGCGCCCCTTTCAGCTTCCATCTGCGTTCACCAATTCTGTGAAACTTCAGTGCTCGACCGCTCAAGTCGTCTTAAATTGTACGACCCTGGAATTGGCTTTGTCTTGCAACTTAACAGAGCATACCTTTTAGCGCTGAATAAGACAAATCCATACAACATATGTATATTTATTCATAGTAAAGAGTTTGTTTGATTTTGAACGTGCTAATCTATGGAACTACTACCAGTCAGATTTGAAAAAATATTTTTGCCTTTGGTAGCCTAATTCTCGAGGAAGGTTATAGGGTATTTAACATCACGCTACGACCCTTAGAAACAGAGGAAAATAAATAATAGGGCGGGCGGATGATGCGACTCGGCGGGTTAGGGGGCAAAGGGCGACCAAAGCTAGTATATTGCCGCAAAAAATTTTCCATTGTAATTCTCTCTTGCACCATCTTGAAAAAAATCTGACTTGGAGGTCAGATATTGTTTCACAGATAATATATTACCACAGATCCCGCGAGCATTATCACCACATGGTAATGTCATTCTGTCAAACTCCAAGTAGATTGGATACTAGAGACCTTGGACCGCCTGGTTGATACCAGGTAAAGGTCAAGAGATTTTGTATTCTCCATTGAGAAGTCCACTGCACGTCATGTCTGGACAGATTACGTCACACAAACTCGTAAAAATGCGGACCGTGGGAAGCCACCTTAAGAGCTATGTCCGATGCTGAATTATAATGTAAGGTATGTACTTACACGTTCTCATCCTTCGCACTGGGAACAAAACACTTGCACTCTCGCTTCTGGAAGGATGTCTCTATCCAACTGCGGGTGGTTTTCTGCAACAAACAATCAAATCATTGTAACATCTCAATTCAGATGTAACGGCACGTATAGGCAATTAGTGAAACGACCGTGACATTTTTTTTCATACAAACTCCTCTGTACTAAGAGTGAAATTTCGGGACACTAAAACCCACGCCGACCACTCTCGTTAAAATGTATGAAACAATCGCGCCTGTAATCATCACATCACAGGCAAGGTTTGTGTACGTGAACGCGTACTGGAAATATGGGCGAGTGAATTAGAAATGCTCAAGGTTGGCACCATTTAATTTTACGTAACACCTTTATGTGAAGGCATGCTTTCGCGCGCTCCGTCTGGTGTCGGTTTGAATAAGCAGGGTGGCGACGGCGCGGTCGGGAGTTTCCATTCAGTTCTACGTATTAGTAGGCTAAGTAGCTATTTTTTTTTTTCAACATCCTATTTCAGGATTGTAGGGTACCCCACCCAATTTGTATTTTTTTGTTGTTTTTCCAAATAAATGTTTTTTTTTTATTTCATTTCAAAAGCATTGGATAATTTTTTCTAAACATTATAGATACTTTTTTAAGGTATAGCAAAGTGCTGTAAACTTTGCGTTGTATAAGATACCATTGTATGCTCGGACCATTCTGATAATAACGATTTCATACTGCGGCGAACTCAATCTCATTGTAACGGCCAAAAGTTGAAATTGAATCGTGGTCCGCTGTTTGACAAACATTGTGGTGAGATTCAAACACAAAACGCAGTTTCAAACTAAATAAGTTTTTCGTAAAATCATAACCAAAAAGAAGAAAATATAATTTTACAGTGTTTGATTGTGTGGTTATAATCATTATTAAAAGGTACCAATTACCTGCTTGGTTTACACTGATCAGGGTGTCTAGACAAATACTACTTTCTGTTGGCGTTAACGTCTCGACACCACATCAACTCAAATCTCCATATAGCTTGCCGGCAACAGATCTCGACGGCGCACCATCGTCCAAGATAAACTCTACTGGGGAAGGGGTCATGATCCACAGTATTTACTCGTAAATAGTAAAATTCATGTAGTTATGAGCAACATTTACGGCGAGTTCTCATACATAACTTAGCCTCAGTATATGGGCCGCTCTCTCGTCATACATTTTGGAATACAAGACTACGGAGCTCAAAGTTTTGTACATTTGTAGTATACCTTGTTAGGCATTCAACTGAATTTGTTTGCATTGTATGTCTTGGGAGCAACTATTCAGATTCAGATACAAAAAGGGTTATACATAATTTCCGTTTCAACCAAGTGCTTGTCTCGCTTATTATAGGGTATTTCCGTGTCTACATAAAATTGTTTTCAAACTGGCCAAGTGCTAGTCAGACTCGCGGGTAAAGGTCATTAGAAACTCTGTTTGGAAAATTACAAGATATATTTTGTATCTTTCTTTGTATGAGAACTCCCTTGGGTTGTGACTCGTTGTTCTTTTAATGGTAACAATTTTACCGGTAAAAAGATACAGCCCCTTTAACAGACAGATGGCGTGGGTGTAGTCCTGTAATAGGTCGTCCTCTGCGTAAAGCGGGACCCGCGCGCGTCTCGCCTGTTGCAAGTCTGTTTTAAAATTCAAAGCATCACTTTGTGACGCAGGTGTCCAGTCTAACGCAGCGGACGGCCGTAGGATCACGTTGAAAGCCTTTGGATACCGAACCCTAATAACTAAATACTTGAGTATCTATTAATGGATTTTGCCACAATGTTACGTTTATGGAAAAATCATCTAACCCCTCGAACTATGGATGTGAAGATCATTACACCAGTTTTCATCTTTCGCTGATAAAATTGACATGTATGAAAGAACATTTCTTCACCATTCCTGTCGTTATTGTTTCATTTGAGATTATAATGCGTTGGCAATATTTCAGGAGGGTTAGGAGTGGCTTTATGGTGGCCACGAATTATTTCGTGTTTGGTTTTTCTTTATTCGCTTTAGGTTTATTTATAGTGACGTTAGATACGCCCCCCGACTTCGTCTGCGTCTGAGATGTTTCTATACACATTTCAAATCACTTGGGGTAGAATAAAAAAAAAACTTTGTGCACCCCTACATCCCTATCAAAACAAACATACCTTTATACATGTGTTATATAAAGTAAGTTTAATAATACATATTCAAATATTTATGTCTATGAATTTTATCTGTTACTTGCTTGGTAAGCTTAGATATATTATATATGTTAATTTATCTAAGTAAGTAACTAGCTAGTGTTTAAATGATAGTTTTTCTTGTGCACTTGTGTTCTCAAGACCACATTGTTTTCCACATTGCACAAAGATAAATGGAGGAGAATATTATCTAGCATTAAGTTCACCTGTGTTGTATTTTTTAATGGTACAATAATAAATAATAAATAATGCTGGACATTTTTCACACAGTATCATCTAGCCCCAAAGTAAGCAGAGCTTGTGTTATGGGAACTACATGACTGATATACTACTTATATACATTTTTGTAAATACATACATAAGATACATAGAAAACACCCAGATCCGAGACAAATATTCACAGATACAAACATTTGTCCCGCAGCGGGTATCGAACCCGCAACCTTCTGCGTCACATAGGTCATCTCTGAGAGGAATAATGTATTTGATATACTTCCTTTGCGATAAACACACAGTCTACACTGTAGGTTCTAGACCTACAGTGTAGACTATGCGTTTATCGCTAGTCAGTTAGTCACGCAACATTTTTTTTATTCTACCAAAGAGACAAATAAGCATACGGCCCACCTGGTGGTAAGCGATTACCGTAGTCTATGTACTATTGCAATACCAGCCTGCTTAGCATGAAGACCCAAGACAACGGTTTTGTCTACCGCCGAGAAGACAAAAAATATTTTGTCCCTCTCTTTTGTTTGACAGAATAGGCGACAGAAATAGTTTTTGTCTTCTCTTTCGTAGAGAAAACGTTGTCTTAGGTGCTCATGCTAAGCGGGCAGAGGTATTTAAACACGCGTTGCCTTCCAAAGATATCAAAATTAAAGATCTCATGTCTAATTTCACTGCTTGAAATCTCTATTAAATCCTCTTTTTTTGCCTGTTTTATTCTCTTTTATAGAAGTAGTTTATTTGCTACGTGACATTTACCATAAACAAGTTAGTTGGTGCAAATAATGAGCTTCATAGATTTGTATAATTTTACAAGTTAAACTCCTAATAACGGAGATTAGCCTCTCTGGTAAATATTCCAAAAACGATACATTCTTGGAAATGAAACAATTTTCTTTCAAACTTCTTTAAAATTAATTTGGCCAATCAGAATTCTGTTCACGTTCCGTTTCCGACTCGTTCCGGATGTGAACCGGATCGAGACACGTACAAATTTTTCTGTTACAGCAGTTATGTATACATTTTACATAGTGTTATTAAATTGTTATAAAAGTTCCGAAAATAAAATAAAAGTGTTTCAAATTGTTTAAAAGTTCAGTTATTTAATGACACCAAAGAAAAAAATATAAATAAAAAAGTTAATTAGTACCTTAATAAAGCAATTATTGTAACTTAATTACGCACTGCAAATTGACTTAATAAAATGGAATGGCAAAATCCAACAAAATATGTGCTGCTATGAAATGTGACAACGGGGATGTTAACAGCTCTATAACTTCCAAATACTGGAACCGCATACGCTACCGGCTTTGAAGCTGGTTACTGACGAGCCGTCACAAGCCGCGGGACAGCCGGACATTGGTTGCATAATCGAAATAATTCGAAAACACGAACTTTGCCGAAGCATCTAATTTGATTCGTAATTCGGAAACACGAACTCTGCCGAAGCATCTAATTTAATTCGTACTTGGTTTTTTAATGAATTTGACTAAAAGTTTATGTTTGATTTTAAATTTATACTGTAATACAGAGAAAAAATTCTTCAATTCAGTAATGCGTTCGAAATTTAAACGTAGATGAAAAGACAGTAAAAATGGCGGAAATGAGGAAACGGAAGCGGAAGCCGCTCGAAATGCGAGCACTGAGCTCCTCTACTTTGTTGAGGTGAAGATGAGTTTTAGGTCAGATGGAACGTGAAAGAAAACTGGTAATTGAAATCATTGAAAGATTACCTATGCAAGGTTTTCTATGCGCTAAACCTTCTCAGGAAAGGAATCTGCATCAATTTAGTCTATTTAATTATTTTTTTAATAGTTTAGGTACTTTTTTAATTCTATTTGATATTAAAAAAGTCATAATTTTTTGAATCGTCAGGCTTGCAATCCTTCACGTGGAACGCTAAGTACTTGCAAAATGTAGGCATAATACGACGAGAGACGTCTACACATTACAATGTGTAGACGTGTCTCGAACTATTCCCTCATTGGTATCCTCAAAAATCGACGCACTGAGTATGAAAATTATTAAAGGCACCGTTATGAGTGCTTACCCGTTCAACCCACAATTTTTCTACCCAATATTATTTTTACCCGTTCAACCCAAAACATATGCTCCGTTCTACCCAATCAAAAAATCTAAGTCACAGTGAATTCTAAACAGTACAGACACCATAATATTTAAAAAAAATCGAACTTGATGAAATTATTACTCACAGTAACTTCAAATTGTATACCTAAAATATGGAGGTAATAATATTTTATGCTAATGTTTATGCTCTCTTCAAACGAATGCACGTGCAATTCCTAGAATAATGTAAGTAGGCGGACTTATTGTACAATAGATAATCCAATCAACAACGGTAAGGTCTACCATTGTTATTCTTATCTATTGGGGTAGGTATATGCCTATCCTTTTCTTTTCATCATTACTTGATTAATCATTATTTATTTTATTCATCATCCTACCTGTCACTCCTGTCAGTAGTTCCTAGACCAACTAACCTAATGGTTTACTTTAAAATATATGACGGAAAACAAAATGACTTCAAGTTTTAATAGTGAGAACAATTTGAATTTTATTCAATCAAACCGTGGCGGACAAATTTTGTTGCACAATGGATATAAGTTTTAATAAAAAAAGAGAAAACAGTGGTGGAGATACAGTGTGGCGGTGTGTAAAAGCACCAAAGTGTTTTGGTTGTGTGCATTTAAATGTACACCAAACTAGTGTTATCAAAGAAACTGTTCACGTTTGCGAGCGGGTCAATGAAGCAGATACTCAAGTGTTAATAGAAATAGACAAATGCGTGAGCAAAGCGAAAACACCAGCAGGGATCTCGATTACACAGTTGTATAGAGAAACTGTTCAGACACTTTATACAAAGGGACTGAATTTTGTCACAAACATACCGTCATTTGATAATAGAAAACACAAAATTATACAATGCTCGCAACAAAAGTCAATGAGTCAAGAAAACTAATATTCGTAATCTTGAAGAAGTCAAATATTTGACTCACATTTATCTGAACAAGACTGATTTTATTAATAAAAATATTTATAATAAGTATCTAACTTTTTTGTCTGCTGACCCTTCTACTTTAGTGTTTCACTGTGTCATTTATTTTAATTTAAACAATAGAAATTAGGAATAAGTAGGTGTGGGTAGAAAGGGTAACTTGAATTAAATGTTTTGGGTCGAACTGAGCAAAATACCTATTGGGTAGAAAAATTGTGGGTTGAACGGGTAAGCACTCACCGTTATGAATTGTCACTTTTGTAACTTTCTACTCTTTGATCTTCTACCGAAGATTTCCAGCACGCGGTTGCGGTGCCGTTTGTTGTGGTTTAATCCCATCCAAGGTAACGTAATGAAGCAATCCGCGTACTATATAATATAAACTGTGGTATTATGGCTCGTATTATTATTTAATCTTTGGTCTGTTTGCTTTTTCACCTTAATGTACGAAACATTAGTGCAAAAGAATTTTAATATTATTACATAATTTCCTTCAAACAACACTTTTTAATGGACAGCTTTCTACCTGAATAAGCCATTTAAAGACATGCTCATTGAACTAGACTTTATAGACAAAACCGTGGAGCTTACGATACTGCGTTGGCAATAGCTTAGCGAAAATCACACGTTTTTGTCATTTTATTTTTCGAAAATGTAAAACAACAAGACTTTTTGTGAATATAATTAGTGATAGTCATATTGTTTATCATAATGAAACAATACAATATTAATAAATCTTTTATTTAGTTCATTTAAATGTTTGGTTCATGATTTGGTTCTTAAGTAAATTAACTAAGATTAAGTTGTCTCATTCGAGCCCGTATAGTAGGGTTACAGTGATTCGCTTCGGTCTCATCATAAGATAAACACAAAAGTTACCCATCCATAATAAAATAAATAAAATAACAAATAAAAAGCCGTGTTGGCCTAGTGGGCGATACCCCGACTTCTGATCCGGAGGTCGTGGGTTCAAACCCGGTCGTGCACCAATGGACTTTTCCACTCGAAAAATGTATGTGCGCATTAACACGTGCTCAAAACGGTGATGGAAAACATCGTGAGGAAACCGGCATGCCCTAGAACCAAAAATTCGAAGACATGTGCCAACAGTTAGTGTTCCAATAAGCGGCAATGGGCTTGCAACCTGTCACGCGGAATGCTTACTACTTGCAAAACGCGGGCATGTACCAAATGTAATGTTTGGACGTGCCTCTGACTACCCCCTACTTAGTATCCTCAAAGATCTACTCACTGAGTATGTATCTGAGGATGTCCACCATGGGGAAGACAGTCGTGTTTGTTTTTTATTTATTTTTATAAAAGTAATATAGGAATTCAGGGGGATACCTCCCGTGTTACAATTAACAGGAGTAACAATTAACAAGCAATTTGTTGCTAATCTATGAACCTGAGGGCTATAATTAAACAGTATTTCAACTTTATTCTTTGTTTAATTGGCTGGGACATTAAACGGGCTTAACTTATCTATCGTTATACTAAAATAAAAATACAACTGTGACTAATGGGGACATGAGTCTAAAAGTCACAAACTCACGGGTTCGTTATTAACTAATGACGACGTCTGTGGCGCAGCGGGCGAAGGACGCAGAAGGTTGCGGGTTCGCTTCCCGCCGCGGGACGAATGTTTGTACGATCTGCAAATATTTGTCCTGAGTCTGGGGTGTTTTTTTTTGTATAGCAATATGTCAATATTATATATACAAAAAATAGTCTATGAGTAATATTTCAGTCGTGTACACTCATAACACAAGCTCTGCTTACTTTGGGGCTAGATGTTGTGTCAATAAATATGTTCCCCATTTTTATTTTATTTATTTGTTAATACACTCCCCTCGGCGACGGCAGCCAGGTTCCTTGGTTTTAACCAAACAACAAAATCGTATAGACTTATAGTTTTATGCAAAGCGTCTTCACAAAAGTGAAGTACAAACCCGATTCACGTGCTTGGCTTTAATACTTCAATTTTCATATCCCGTATCCCGGTTTCTAAGGCATTCGCTTTTTCCGTGCAAAAACCATGTTTTTCTCTACCGTACCTTTTATCAGTTACTTTACGACCTTGTAAAAAAAGTTCTATCTTATTATCCGTATACGGTAGAAGTTTTTTTACAAGGTTGTGAGGACCTATAAAAGATCTAACGAATATGTATATTTTATACGTAATTTTGGCGTAAGCCCCTCTATATGGAGAAACAGTTCCGTGATCACGGTACATGCACCTGTGCCGAAATATCGGGAAACATTCAAACTCACAAATCATTATATAGGTATATCACGTTTTTTAGTAAACATTTTGTTCGTAACCATGATTGTTTCAAAAGTTACATAGATCAACTGACTATATAGTCACTTACCTTTCTAAGTATAGACTTAGAAAGGTAAGTCATTAACAAATCAGAAAGAGAAAGTGGGATGTGGTATGTAAGTCCATATTATATTTACCCCTTTCCTCCTCTTGAGCTCTTAAGGTACATGTTATTCTGTTATAACGAGCTCCTAATGACAAGCACTAAATAAAATAAGCTAGGTACTTTGTTTTAATGATAAATAACCACTCAAAAAACGCATACATAGTCCTGATCTCACACTGGGAATTCCTGTGTCGTGGGTATCAAGAACTGCAAGTTGGCTTGCAACCTATCACAAAATGTGGGCATGTGTCATAATTTACTTAGGCATTCTTTAAAGTATATATTTTGTTTTTACTCGTGACTGAAGATGGCGGCCGGTGTATGGAGTTTTCCTTCGAAATTAAGAAAAGAAGCTAAAAACCGCATTATGATCGGTAGGTCAAAAAATAAAGGATCTTAGATCTTAGATTGTCTTATGAAACGGGGCTTTATTATAAAAAATAACTATAAGGAACAGTTCAGTTTTTTTAAATCTTTTTTTACCACCAAACTGGCAAAAAAACCTACCTGTTAGCAAGAGGTTACCGTAGTCTACGGATGTTTGCAACACCAGAGGTATTACTCCCGCTTTGCCGACCCTTAAAACTTTCAAAACGCCCTTTTCAAAGAACCTCTTATTACAGACCTCAGCAGACCCTTACTTCAGATATACCATCTATACCTGCCTCATTAGCCGAGTGTGTATTTCAAAAAGAATTAAACAATAGTGCAATCTGTACGTCAAAAATCAAGAGTTATACACACTCGCATTCGAGAAGCGTAATAATTTAAGTGGAAGCGTTTCTGCAAAATGGAACGCTAAAAGAGGCAGGAACGCACGCCGACATTTTTGATGAAAAATTCAAATTCGCTCGTGTTTCAAGGTGGAAACACTATGGCATTACAAGCGATTCGAAGTTGTTTACGAGGTAGAATCTGAGCTTATAGAGTAACGGCTTTTGTCTGAAGTATAGTATTATAAGATACTGTTGCGAACGGCTTCGCACGCGTGGAGTCGTGTTTTAAAAAAAAACATACTCCATACAAAATTTCACCACCATTTCCCGCTATTATTATTTATTAAAGTGAGTAGCTACAATTCCAATTTTCAAGTAATCATTTTTGGACAGTATTTTGAGACAATTATCATACTAATTGGCTCTTTGTAGAAAAAAAATAAAACACCATTATTATATTTATTCCGAATCCTATTCTATACTACTTGTATGGATATTTCTTGAATTATATCCGTAACTACTAAAACAATTAAAATTAAATTTTATATTCATGATTTTGAATAACACACAGATTATATACTCGTATTGTGCATAACACCCTTTACATTACAACACACTAATACATTACTAAAACAACACAAGGTTTGCTGAAAGAAAATCGTTTTAATTCACCTACATGTCAACATTTTGCCTTTTTTTAAGTGTCAGATTGTGTACCAACCCATCTCTATAAATAAAAATGAAATGTTGTTCATTGGTAAGCATATCACTTGAAAACGACTGAATTTATTTAGCTATTTTTTGTTTTAAAATGTTCGTAATATTTGTTTATTTCAAGAAAAGGTTTGAAATGTCCTAACTGTTAAATGTGTGTTTGAATGTTCTCCTTTAGAAACTGAGTTGTCGAACGTAGTGGTTACTTCCTCTATGGTTGTCGAATTGAAGTTTTATATCTGTCACATTCAAGTACAGAACAACTATCAATTTCTGATAGAATGATGTGATCTCATTCTGCCGTTAGTATGCATTAATTTGTATGAAGAGCAAACATTTTTAATCTGTGTTTGTATGTACAATAGAGAATAAAGAAAGTTGCCAGTTTAAAATTGTTTAAACAACAAGCTTACGAAGAATGGATTCAACCGTTATCCATCTTGTCAAGGATAGCTTTGGCTTCCGGACACAAAGTCGATAGTAAGTCGAAGTCGGCTTACCTTCTCAACTCAGCCATCTGTTGCGCGAAGAAGGTTGAAAACTCGTTATAGTCAGCGACTAAAGTAGATTAGATTTATGGTCTTTTATTAATAATTTCTTCTGCAAAACATCGGTTTATAAGATGACATTAAATAAATAAACAGCCATGATCACGCAATAGTTATACAATACCTACATTAAAAATCAACAAACAAACACGCTCACGACACTGTCTTCCGCATGGAGGACATCCTCAGATACATACTCAGTGAGTAGATCTTTGAGGATACAAAGTAGGGGTAGTCAGAGGTAGTCAGAGGCACGTCCAAACATTAAATTTGGAACATGCCCGCGTTTTGCAAGTAGTAAGCATTCCACGTGACAGGTTGCAAGCCCATCGCCGCTTATTGGAATACTAACTGTTGGCACCATGCCTTCGAATTTTTGGTTCTAGGACATGCCGGGGCATAGCGTTTCCTCACGATGTTTTCCTTCACCGTTTTGAGCACGTGTTAATGCGCAATTTAATATTCCGAGTGGAAAAATCCATTGGTGCACGACCGGGTTCGAACCCACGACCTCCGGAACAGAAGTCGGGGTATCGCCCACTAGGCCAACACGGCCACACATTACCTACATTAATTCATTATTAATGCTAGCTAGTTTTTGAATATAATTTTCCAAATAAATGTCAAATAAAGGTTTGAAGGTTTAAGACATTTATCTTATGAACATAAATATCATAAAAAAAAAAATAGTTCGTTCTAGTAGGTACAAGTTAATATGTAGGTAGTAAAATATTTAACCCGCATATAAGGTTAATGCTTTTTATTAATAATAAATTATGCGAGTTTTATTTTATATGCGTTGAATGAGTTTATATTTTTTATTTCTAAGGTTATTTTATAACACAATTACATACGATATTAGTATTTTACTATATTTGTTCGGAACTGTTCCCCTCTCATTCGCGATTTCGCGTGGTCTCGGACGGTGCTCTCATGACCAGCAACTCCTCTTACGGCCAATTAAACGTCAGCAGGAGAATAGTAAAGAACGTGGTATAGTCGTCATAAATATCCTAACATGATACCAAGCTACGATATTTTAATTCAATATCATACTTAGATTATAAATAGCACTGGTTATTTATAATCTGTGCGTGTGAACAATATACATAAATACTCTTGGATTTTAGTCTTAGACTATTATTTAGGTAGATAGATAGATTGAAGATATGAAATACTTTTTTGCTCACCAAATAATATAATTATTTACCTACACTGCGTAAAATTATCATAAGAGATTGCAAAGAGCTTGAAAAATATTTAAGGTAACTCTTCATAAACAATTAGGTACTTTAAACCGGCTTAGTGCCTCATCAATTTAGATGGTAGGTTCCCATATTAAGAAAGGGATACCCGTATTTATTCGCGTCGTTCCGCTGTTGAATTGCCTCGAAATTAAGGCTATGGCGAAAAAACCGAATACTTTAGTACCTACCAACACTTCAAATGTTACACAACATTTATGCCGCCAAGCAGTAATGCTCGCATTGCTGGGTTCTGCTTTGAAGGGGCTGGTGGTACAGGCACATGAGACCCTTTATGTCACCCTTTATGTGATAGGGTGGGCAACGCGCGTTACCTTTAGTGTTTCAAGTATCTATAGGCTACGGTAACCGCTTACCAACAGATGCAAATATTATAGACAGTTAATTTTAAATAAATATGCAGAAAGTTGTCATAAATTCGCGTCTCCATTAAACATTTGAAAAGCAAAGACTGAAGGTAATCGCACACATGTCAGCCCGGAACCGGATCGGAACCGCCTAGGCGACTCCTTTTCCATAAACCAGCCGACTTAAAAAGCACACAACCGGCAACTGTTTAGCGCCAATACCATGGGGTATCGGCGTGGCTACGTGGGCTGCGCGATGATAACCGTTCGCGGTTATTTATTATATTTTTTTTAATAATTTGATGTATTCGTTAAGTTAGCACTACACTACTCGCGAAGTTGCTTCAACTAAGTACTGTTAGAAATTGACTGAGCTCAGTTAAAGCGTTGAGACAGTGCCGATCCGTTTCCGGGCTGATATGTGCGCGCTAACTTTAATGCTTATAATATTTGGTGACAGGTTTGGATAAAAAAATATGAGTAAGACCAAGCCTTTGCTTAAAGGCGGTCAAGACGGTCATAATAAAATGTAATAATAATAATCATTTTGGAAACAATATTAGAACAAAAGGTCCATCGTTTATAATAATACGCGATTATGAAAACACCTGAGGCCTGAGAAAATTACGTCTAAGATTCAGATTCTCATTATTACTTTTCATAATCTAATTGCTCGTGATTATAATGAGCTCATTTTGTGAAGGATCTCTTTAAGAAAGTCTCCGAAATACTTTCAATTTTTATTTGAGTTTGAAATAAGGGTCTACTCGTATTAGTGATGCTTAGAAGTATGAAAAGCTCTTTTTAAATCGACCAAGGACGATGCATAAAAAAGATGCTTTATAAAAATAACATGGTACCTGTTGCAAACATCCATAGGTTACGGTAACCGCTTACCAACAGGTGGACAGAATACTTGTTTGCCACTGTAAGTTGTATACAAATGTTATAAAACTAAAGATCGCTATGTACAAATTTGTCAGAGGTTAGGGACTTAATAGTCCCTAATACACGCATAATTGCTTGTATGGAAACCTGTTAAGCTAAGGAATTATTAAGTGTTTACGAAGACAGTAAATATTCAACATTTAGCCCCAGGCACAGATATTATACTAGGTGTATGCTGAATAATGGATTTTGATTCCTGATTATGATGAATTCATTTACCCCCGAATTTGCATCCTAGTTTTTGTCCTCCTATTGTCTTTGATTGTATGTATAATTCTCGAGCTGATATTCTCCGCTTCATACCTACCTTGTTTGGATTTGTATGCTGCTTATCTTTACAATCAACATTAATCGATTTTATATTGAGGATAATTTGATTATAATCTATCTATTATTAATTCTTCATGGTTTAACATTGATTGTTCATATTATTATAATTGGGTAGTTTTATGTATTATTAAAAGTGATTTATGTTATTAGTGATTTACCTGCTATGTGAAATTCCGTACAATATATTTTTTGCCAATTTTATTTCTGAATACCTACCTATCTCTTTCAAAAACGTGTGGAGAACATGTAAAAGTCAAAGTCAAAATTAATTTATTCATAAAAATCACAAGGACAATCACTTTGAAACGTCGGTTTTGTCTACTGCCTATTCCTCCGCGACAAAGCCAGGAAAAACAAGGCTGGTTATTCTATTTAATGATACTTTTACAAAACAACGAGTTGGAGCATTTTCAATCCCAAGAGTTTTTATCATCTAAATAATCATATATTTTATAGTATGCCTTTTTATAAAGTTTTTTTTTAATTATGTTTTTAAATTTGTTAATTGTCAATTTTATATCTCTTGGGAGTTTGTTATAAAAGCGTACTCCTTGCCCTTTATACGATTAACTAACTTTATGGAGTCTACAAGTGGCAACAGCGAGTTTATCTTTATTTCTGGCATTACCATTGTGATTATCGCTTTTTTTCTCAAACAAATTAATATTTTTGTGAACATACATCAGATTTTCATAGATTACAAGGAAATGTCATTATATGTTTGGTGGTGTTTCCCACATTTGCAAAGGGAAAGATCTTCCACCCGGCTGATCCATCTGATCCACTTGCTCGGATTCTTAGGATCCCTATTAACTATTTCGTAAAAGCTTAAATGAAATCTTCAAAACGAATCTTTTTTCAGAAACAACATAATTGGAAGCTGCCATAAAGTTCCGCCGAACCAACCGACGGACAGTTCAGAGCAATTTCCTCTGGAATAAATCTAAAAGCAAGGTTTAAGTTTGTTTTCTGAATACAGTTGCTAACGAATTTAATGTGCAGTTGGAAGTTTTAACTTGAATTTTAATTTGAGAAATAAATAAACAGTCTTGACTCCGCTCTGGACTTCCCTGTGTCGTGGATATCAGGAACTACGGGTACCGTGGTACCACAACACCGAACAAATATCTGCAGAGATGCATATATATGATCTTATATCAGTAGACTTTAGGTACATGCAAAGAGTCTATTTATCTATCTAATCAGCCCACATTCACCCCTCAGAGAGGGAGTACAGGCTAGAATCAATAATTCTTCTTCCTATAGAGATACCTATAAAGACATATCTACCTAGAGATACATTATTGTCAAAAGTTTGTCACTGCATATTTTGAAGTAAAGAGAAGCTCTTGCAGCGGAGACGGTGAAAAGTTATCTAGGCTATAATAAATAAGTAAATAAATAATATTTTTATTGACCAGAGTAAAAAAAAATACATATATGTCATAACTAACGTGATCATATAATCGGCGGTGTTATCGCTGACAGCGATCTCTTCTTGGCAACCATTTCATTTATTACCTTGTCTTACCTAATCATCGTCTAAGCATTTAACTATTCATAAGCTAAACTATCTACTCACAAAATACGACAGATAGTAAATATTTATAAACGTTAGTATTTGACAGGCGTTTAAAGATATGTAGCGTTGAACGCAATTTTACCGTCAAAGCAGGTAATAATTACTTTCAAACATCTTTCCAATACATTCATTCAAACAATGCCTAACAAATGAAACAATGCCAAAACTCATGTTAGCTTAATTTAATTCCATTGTCGGCTCTGTCGGCTAGTGTAAAGCGAACAAAGACCAGTAATTAATTGTGTTTATCTGCTCTGCAACATTTCTGCAGCTTCTGGTGCAATGTGTATTCTGTGTCCATGTACTCATTTAGATGTCCCAGATGGATTGCTTTATTAGCTGTTTTACAAAACTACTGTTTTCTAATCCGGCGCATTGACGTCTGCAATGTCGATACGATACGATTCCCAATGTTGCAAACAGAAGAGAGGTTAATATACAACAAAACGGCGCACCATTTTGTAAAACGGCTGAATATTGTCGCATTGGAAAGCGCGAAATGCTGACTGTGAATTAAAATCCGGCTCGACGTCAATACGACGGATTAGAAAACAGTGCGGTTTTGTAAAACAGCCAGCGATTATGTAAAATACCGGATTATACGTTTTGGTTGCGACATAGACATAGCGATGCGAACTGAACTAATTCAAAGAGTCCTATGGCAATATTATTAACTCAAACACTCCTACGCAAATCTTGGCCTAACTACTTATCTGTTGCTATACCACAAGACAGGTTTCATATGAGATACCTACCTATAAAAACTCATCATCATCACCAGCCTAGTGAAGTTCACAACTGGACAGAGGCCTCCAATATTTCATTTCATTTTTTTAATCATATTATACCTACATCTAGGCCAATGTAGGTAAGTCAATTCTGTTTACAAATTTGGATTAAAATAATACACAAGAAGTACAAAATTACGATATTCATTAAAATAAGTTAATAATATCCCTATAATATTCAAGTATTTGTCAAGAGCATACACTACCCAACCTAGTTGTCCTGCAAAAATTAAGATTCTGCGTCATATTCAAGAACTCATTCAGACAGTAAAATGCAGAAAATGCAAAAGAGTGCCAAAGAACGATTTTGAGCTAAATCTATCCACCGAATTCCCGATGGCAACGATCTTTTAGTTGGGGAGCACTCTTGAACTACGTCGTTCGGTTCGTCGTGGTCTCCATTCGAGAACCTGCTTTCCAGCGGTTGTCGGTTATGCGTGATATTTGGCTATGTTTGTGATTAAGGTAATTATTTCATTTACTTAATTACCTACTCAGAAACTAATGCAATAAAAACTCATTTTTCCAACTTAGGTAATAAATAAATAAAATATATAAATAAATAATAAGGACATTTTTCACACAGCATCATCTAACCCCAAAGTATGCAGAGCTTGTATTATGGGAACTACATAACTGATATACTACGTATATACTTTTTTTTTGTAAATACATACATATTATACATAGAAAACACCCAGATCTCGAGACAAATATTTGCAGATGTAAACATTTGTCCCGCGGCGGGAATAGAACCCGCAACCTTCTGCGTCACAGGCGGGCCTTCGCCCACTGCGCTACAGAGGTCGTCGTAATGGTTCTTGAGATAGCAACGCAGGCCATAACGTCAGTAGTCAAACCTACCGGAAGGACTAGAGTTGACTCTTATATGAGCCAACGCATTAGCATTGCCATTCAGCGTTGTAATGCAGCTATCATTTTGGGAATGCTTCCGTCTAGTAGTAATCTAGACGAGTTGACCTATCTATAGATCGTTCGCAACGATATCAAGATAGCTAGCTGTTTCACCTGTATTTTGGTACATAGCTATTTGTATAAGTTAATGAACCAGAAAGATGATTGAAAAAGGATAATTACCTACTTTGACGATGTAAATTGCGTTCAACGCTATTTAAATATAATATTTTAACGTCTATCAAAACATATACCCAAAATGATTTTAATATTTACTATCCGTCGTATTTTGTGAGTTTTATGAATAGTAAAACGCCCTCAGACGGTTGTCTGGAAGATCCGTGTCAACGATAAGACCGCCGACGGTAGGACTACGCAATGTTACGTTGTAAGTTTTATGTTTTTTACATTGTGTTCTCATAAGTGATTATTTATTTATGATAGCCTTGATAATTTATCACCATCTTCGCTAGAAAGAGATAGAATCTCTTTATTACAAAATGTGCATACTTAAACTTTTTTTTTACAAACTTGTGTATAGGGTTTGTAAAAAGTTTGTCTATGCTGCACATCTAAGCGTATTATTTAGATTTATCTCCCATTTTCAGCACATCTAGCCCCAAACTAAGCAGAGCTTGAATTATGGGAACTATATGACTGATATACTTTTTTTTTTTGTAAATACGTACATATTATACATAGAAAACACCTATCACCCGAGACAAATAACTATTTACACATCATACAAATATTTGTCCCGCGGCGGGAATCGAACCCGCAACCTTCTACGTTTCAAGCGGGCTTTTGCCCACTGCGTCACAGAGGTCGTAAAATAACAAAGAGTTCCCCTGAGATCCTATTTTTTCATACATATATAAAATGTACTATACATATATAATATTGAGGCCATAATGGAGCCAATCAACAAAAATATATTCATACTGTAAAACGAATACATTATCACCAGTAGGCACTCCAATCAACAATGGAAACACATCGGGGATTTTAAATTTATGTAAAAGTTACAAAATCAGTCCACGGGAAAATAATTAGGGGCATGGTCCTTGACACTTCCGGTAGTTTTAAGCCGTAGTGTCACGGGGGAACAACCAAACTATTATTAGCAGTGTGTTCTACAGCAAAGCAACAATTACTCTTGAACTGGCCTCGTAAACAAAACACGGCCCCTCACACCTGCATGCTGAGAAGACCTAGAGACAGTGGAACAGGCATGCTAAGGGAAAAGAGAGACAAACTTCGCTTTCAAATCAATTATTAAATTTTTACTAAAAAATGATTTTGTTAGTTTTAACATTATTAAAGTGATCTCTAAAATAATACATTTCTGGGTTCGAACCTACGACTTTTACCTGCTTGAAGCTATCTCAATTTATTAAGTGTACATCTGATCTTTGAGCATTCGATACAATCTCAGTTCAATTCTAGTTTAACGGGTGTAAAACTTATAATTAAGAACAAAAACGGATTGGATCCAGTTATCCATTATCGCGATTTATTTTTAATTATTTTAGTTTTTTATTGAATTTTGTTCTTAAAAAAAAACAGCCTGTGACATTCCATCGCAAACTCTAAGTACTCAATCACTCCAATCTCGAATGTCAAGGTCAAAATCGCGTCAAAAATACCTACATAAAAATAATACTACAAAAATAGCATATTCGATTTCATTTAGTTCCATGAAATACCACCACATACTAATTCCAATTAATTTTGGTACTCTCATTGCACAAATTCGATTCTAATTCCCTGGAACGTTGAAAACAAACAGAATGTGTAAGGGGTTTTTAAACTAAAACTCATTCAAGTCACTTCTAGAGATTACAATCTGTGTTAGACCCGTGTGCGACCTACATTCGTACAAGCCCATTTGTCATGTTAATACAGGTGCTTACAGATATGAAGAGGCAAAATGTTTGTAACGACTGACCCTAGAATTGACCCTTACCAATCTCAGGGGTACAGTTGCCTTGGTATTTTTTTTATTTATTTATTTAATATGTTAATAAACGAAAATTTCTTGAATCTCTTGTTCCTCACGGGCAGCTGGGCAGGTCCTGTATAATGCTATGGAATGCCCTATCCCTATTATACGTGACAGTCAATCAGTCAATGTTTTCAAAAGCAAAGTAAGAAAGCACTACTTATCTCTATAGACTTATATGAATTTATATATTATAATACGTTATCTGTATTTATAAAGTGTAGTTATACATATATAGTTTAAGTGTGCTATACCTATGAAGTTTCCAGTTTGTAACTTCGGTTTTATATAGGTACTGCCTGTTCCTCCGCGACCAATCCAGGAAATAAAACAAACCTGGTTATTCTTTTAAATGATTCTTTTACAAAACAATAGGTCCCAAGAGTTTTATCATCTAAATAATCCGATATTTTATATTATAAATTGTCAATTTTAATATATCTCTTGGGAGACTAACAAACGATAGCTGGAAGAACACTCTTTTAGGTGCAAGCTTGCCTTTGTCTTTGACGACCTCAGTGATGCAGTGGGCGAAGGCCCGCCTGAGATGCAGAAGGTTGCGGGTTCGATTCCCGCCGCGGGACAAATGTTTGCATCTGCAAATATTTGTCTCGGGATCTGAGTATTTTCTATGTATAATATGTATGTATTAAAAAATAAGTATATCAGTCATGTAGTTCCCATAACACAAGCTCTGCTAGATGACGCTGAATGAAAAAAAATATGTACAGAATTCTGTCTTATGTGAATATGTATAATAATGAAAACAGAATAAAGAAAATATAGGTCAATCTACGTTTCACCCAGTTACTTTTGATTTCCAATTTCAATTTCAATTTCATTTATTCATGCTTAATGTCCTACATACAATGGTTAAGCTTTGACAGGCAATTTCAATTTCTTAGCATAAGGTTTTTGAATTGAAAATACGATTTACCTAATTTTGTCTTAACAAAGGGAACCGTTGTTTGGATAGTCATGAATGTTTTCCTTCTTCTAATTATAAATGGGGGCAATGGTATGTAGGTATGTTTTGCATATTACATATGCGGATGTTTCTTGCTAACAATTTTCGACTTAAATAATTTTGATAAAATGTGTAGCGGAAATCGTGATCTAAAATATAACAGGCAAATTTTGCTTAAATACCGCGCGGGCGTTTTTGTGGGCCCGCAAATATAAGCAACACAATATTTTGTATACATTGTTACAGCCAATTGCCTGTCTCGAAACTGATACTCGACCTGCAATTGTCTATTTCGCGGCCCCTGCAATAATGTACTATTACCATCACTGTTTTAGGTTAGGTCATTTGTAAATTTTACCTATAAAATAAATGGTGTAAATAAAATTGCATAGAAACACAATAGATAGGTACTGATAAGGTAAATCCAAATGCTCTGACCAGCTAAGCTCAAACGAATTTCGATTGTTGTTACAAATTGCGATTACTGGTGCAGTATTGGCAACAAACATTGTTTTTGCAAGTAAATTGAATATTGGATAATGTACAAAATTGCTTTCAAACATTAATTTTAGCTTAATTGCATTTGTGATTGAGATGACGACCACCGTAGTATGTTCCGTAGCACATACTACGGTGGTCGTCGAAGTTCTACGAAGTACTACGAACATTTTGGACAAGCTTTACATTATTTATTTAGTTAACATGACTAGCCTAGCCTAGCCTGGCATACATGCCAAATGTCGAACGAGCTATGGGCGAGAACAACTTACTAGTGGGCCCATATTGATTCCTTTAAGAACGATTGGCCTTTAATATGCCAAGACCGAATTGGAGAGGAGAGAGGAGGGCCTTTGCCCTACATTATGGGACGACGCAGATTGAAAATAATAGATACATATATAGATAACACTTTATTGTACACCACATAATATGTTGCTTATAAATTCAAATGGCAAGTACAAGCTAATCGCGGGAGTACAATAGACGGCCTTATAGCTTATATCGATCTCTTAGAAGAGCAAATTATATTCAATTTATGACTGAACGCTACATCACTCAAGTGTCTGTTGTAGATATTTTACGTATATTACAAGCGATATACGTAGTTTACCTTAGAACTCGTTTCAGGTGTACCAAAAAGCTCGTTTTGTCACGTACAGCCACGGAATAAATAGTACTAGGTAGTGTGTCTCATAAAGTGTGGTAAGTGAAATACTGAGCTACTGAGCTTTTTGACTTAAGGTACGTTTTATCTCGAAACGCTACAAATCGGGGTGACGCACGGAAAGTCATAAAGACAGACTGGCATGATAAAACTTTGAGGATTCCCTTTTTGTGTAAATAAATATTAACCTTCATTAAAATACCAGGACTGAAGCAAGGACAGCAAGGACTGAAACCCATAGTGCACATTTTCGTTATGCCAACTTAAGTGTCTCTCTGGCCCCTACACAGATATTTACATAAGAGAATTGGTCCCCTGGGTGGAGCTACGGAAGCGTTGAAGAATTATGTTCAGACTGACGGTAGTGCGCTCTGGTACTTAGAGATTGTGGGTTCGGTGCCAGTTAGAGTCGATATTATTTTAAATATTATAAGTACAATCATCTATACCGAACCTAGAAGGCCATCCACCTTAAAAACTAATAACTTTTACGAACATACCTAAGAAATTTCGAGTACGCAATTTTTGTAAACTTTTCTTTATGAAAACGAAACAAAATTAACAATTCAGTGATCTGGATCAGTTGAGCTATCTATAGATCGTTTGCAACGGTCTTTGGATAGCTAGCTGTTCATCTGTATTTTTTGTATATACCTACTTGTACATAGTTGTATGAATAAATGTATATTAACAAATCACATAAAAGGCTGTCAGTCCGTATGTCACCCTCAATTATGTCAGCCATTTTTAAAGATAAAAGTTTAATATTCGTAGTAGCATAGCTGGCAGTATGCAGTGAATAACGAAGCGAGCATTTTTCGGAAAAAATGCTCACATAGGCTTCACTCGCCAGTAGTGATTACTGTTGATTTTCAACCGACTTCAATAAAGAAGCAGGTTCTCAATTCTGGTTTTTTAAAAAAATGTATGGTTTTTTTTCTTATGTCAGGCGATATCTTCGCCAATAGTGAACCGATTTGAATGATGGTATACTTCAAGGATCGAGCATATATATTTTACGAAAACTTCCACGTCTAAGGGTGAAAAATTAGGCAATGAAATTTCATACATTTTGGACTTTTATTAATTTCAAATACCTACAATGTAAGTTTTGTAATATTTTTATTGACGTAACCAAGTGTATTGTATGTTCCCAAGGTTAAAATAAATTAGAATGAGAATCAACTTCCCATTATTTGAAGTCGGTTTATATTTTTTCCTGAAAAAAAAATACTTGTTTTGCGTATGTTACGCGATATCTTCACCAATTGTAAACCGATTTTAATGTTTGAAGTGTACCACTTCAAGAGTGGTCCCATATCTATGTATAATATATATGTATTTACAAGAAAAATGTATATTAGTCAGAACATCAGTCATGTAGTTCCCACAATACAAGCTCTGCTTAGTTTGGGGCTCGATGATGCTGTGTGAAAAATGTCCAGCATATTTCTTTATTGAATTACCCTGGGTTGATACCAGGGTCTTTTCCAATATTTCAAGGAGTTGATCTGGTTAGGGTCGAGTAGAAAGGGAAATGATGCACACTACACCAAAACGCGGGACGTATTTTTTGACTACTACATGACTGCCTACTTTTATAAACTTTAAAAAAAAAATAAACATACTTTACATTATATGCATAGAAAACACCCAGTTCTTGACAAATATTTGCAGATCATACAAACATTTACCTCACGGCGGGAATCAAATTCAAAATCACAATTCATTTATTCATTAAAATTACAAGGATCACTTTAAAACGTCGGTTTTATCTACTGCCTATTCTTCCGCGACCAAGCCAGGAAAAAAAGGCAATAACACAAGCCTGGTTGTTCTTTTTAATGATCCTTTTACAAAATGTAAATAATACCTACATTTGAATCGAGTTGGAGCATTTTCAATCCCAAGAGTTTGAAATTGAGAGTCGAAACCTCAACCAACCGCAACCCTCTGCCTCTCAGACGGGCTTTCGCCCACTTCGCCACAGAGGTCGTCACTTATCTTGTTTTGTTATTCCCCACGGACCCAGAGTCTCAGCCCCAAAGGGTTGAACTTCCTCTGCCAAATCAGCCACTGCACCGGCTCTGAATAGTTGTTAGTTAAAAAATATAATACAATTATAGAAGATATGTTCAAGAGCTTAATTTTCATGGGATGTTTTCCTAAAGTATGAGACCTTTTACCGTTTCGGTTGAAGGTTATTTCCCACTGGACCGCTGGCTCTCACAAAGAATAATACGAATATCAACAAAAGACCTGACCAGTGGGCTATAGAAATCCCAAGCATTTGTTTTCGTACGCCATTGCTTCGCGAATTGGCTCGCTTTATTGGTATTTAGCTGGATTAATATACCTATAGAAATACCAAAAGAGAGCCAAAAAGTCCGTGCTTTTAGCGAAAATAAATATTTGATGAATTTTCGTTGTAATTCTCATTCGGTTAGCTTAGATCGTTCAATCAATAAGCTTTATATAATATCGTTTGCCTTGTTTCAAAGTGATATTATTATCCCCGTTTAAACGGTATTCAAGTTATACATAGATTCTACATGGAAGACAAGTACCTACTTTTAATGATAAAGATAGGAAGCAATACCTTATGCTTTAGATTTTAATTTAACAGACAGAATAATACAACCACTTTAAAAACAATAAAAAAAATTAAAACATCTGCTTAATATTAAACTAGGGAAAGAAGACTGCTGTTTTCTACCTATCATAATTAGGACTGAAAGGTAGAGTTTAAGTTACCGACCGCAGGCAGAGCACCCAAACGACTTATTTATAAAATGTTGTTAAACTGAAAACAAATTTAAAATGTGTATGTATGTCTGAACCAAACTTAAGATGAACCGAATTAAAAAAAAAACATTCTTCATTTTTATAGTACGGATAGTACGGCTCAATCAAAAATATAAATTCTTACTTTGTTGTAAAATAAAATGAAATATAAAAAATAATCCATATTGTTTTACCTCTTTGACTTAGTTCAATGTACCATAAAATAAAAGAGACATAAACCTGTGCCGCCCTGTATTACAAAATTAACGAATACATAATACAAATAAAAAAAAAATAGAAGATGAATTTTGCATTCGTGTTTATAACAGAACAAAATTCTGCCTCATTTTCCTTCGTCATTAGTTACAAATTGCATTGTGGTTACCTCGCACAGCCATAGGCAATCTCGTTTAATTATATCCTCCAGGAATATTAAATAATCCGGGATCTCCGCACCTCATGTGAACAACTGTTGAGCGTAGCTACATTATCCTTACATTGTTATACATTACTGGGTGCCAGCCGTTATGTTTTTGAAGCAGTTGTTAAAGACGGCAATGGTTACTGCATTTTTAGAAAATCAGTAGTGAGCTTAGCGATGTTAGGAACGAATGTCGTACATTGCCAGCTATATAGGGCTCGTGTTTGAAATTTTAGAATGGGAATGGTTAAAGGCTGGCTATGGTCTTGCTGTATCTTGTTGCTGAGGGCTGAAATATTACACAAGGCTATCTCGTTGTACTTTGATGAGGACCTAAATTAGATCCCTGAATGTTATTTATGCTGAGGGTCGTTACCTCGGTACCTCCATTTTTATAGCTAAACCGTGGCAGGCCGGTTGTAGGTATGTTTAGCTAGTATTAGTTAACCTGGCGGAGGAAAGCTAGACTTTACTTAAGCTGAACCATAGCCATCAAAAAAGAGATGGAATCAGCACTTGTAAACATTTCTACAAGAAAGGGATGAAATGAAGCAAATATTATTGTAAGAAACAGGTTAAAAATAACTTTTAGGATCTCCTAAATCTATCTTTATACTGGCAACAGCAGTGTGGCCATATTTTTTTTTAAGTTACCCGTAGCATACATATCCATTCCACAACATCTTTGCCTCGATGTGATATTTTAATAAAACGAAGAGTTTATCGAAGAATGTAAAAGAAAAGTACCTATCTAAATTCTTATCAGATTATAATTTAAATTGATGCTAAAAGATCAAACATAACTAAACTTATCTTTATTGAAGGGTTAAAATAAATAGATCGAAAAAAGGATATCTGGAAATGAATTTTGAAGACGCCTAAAAAGTTTAATTATAAGTTTAACGGGTCTTTATCGCGTTTACTTTTATTATTTTCCCGACATTTCTACTGTATTGCAACAGCCGTGGTCCGGGATGACCATTTATAATATTCATATAATTATATTATCAAATCACGATAGTTTCAAAAGTGCCTTCAAAGTCTTCAAAAAATCCTGCCATTACATTACATTATCATTGTCCTCTTTCACCCATTTATAACCCGTCATGGTACTCGATTGATAGGGTTGACGATTGTGTACTTCATCTACCAGGTACATAACGCTAGTCGCCAGAAGAAAACAGATGAAAATAATTTTCAATTTTGCTATCTACATTTCCTAAATGCCACCAAGTCTATTTACATAATGCACAAAAGTAAACTTGCCAGTAGCTCGTCTGTATGTTGAATAAAACAGTGTTTGACCTAGACCATCAGTAAAGTATTTATTTGCAAAAAGGTTTGACAAGGTTTTAAAATACATTATTTTTATGCCTAATCTAACTTAAAAAAAAATAAACTTTACTTTAATACTTATAAGTAATGGTGTAGAATACCTAGGTATGAACGTACCTTGCCAGAAAAACAACCTGTGTATAATTGATGTCGTGTTTTTGTGTATAGATTGTCATTTTATGTTTTATTTTCTATAACTACCTTTGTAAATTTTTGTATTTTTGAGATACCAATGTGCGTAAGCCAAAGGGCAGAATTTAGTGATACAAAACGTTTTAATTCACCACCTAAATTCACAAACAATAAATGATTTGATTTGATACATTGACTAGCTCTAAGTATAAACTTGTGTTTAGACGCGAGGGTTCCGTGCTTCGGCTAGAATTACAAGAATTTGTACCAAAGCGATTAGTGGTCTTCAAGTCTTATATTCGCGAATTTGACATAAACTCCAAAATTCCTCTAATAAGAAGCTGTTGTGACATCTCACGCCACATGATTCGAGCTGCATTATAATTTACATCATCATACCAACGCAGAGGGAAGAGTTACGAACTACTGATTAAAAAATAGAATTAGACTTAAGACAGAATAGGAATAAGCTCAAAAAAAATCGGGAGTTTTTTTACTACTAAAGAGGCTACAAACTAACGGCCCTCCTGTGGTAAGCGGTTACCGTAGCCTATGGACGCTTGCAATACTAGAGGTATCAGTCACGCGTTGCCTCACTGATATATCAAGGTGAAAGATCTCGTGTATGAAGATTAAAGATCACATGTAGGTACCTGTAATTTCCAACCATACCCTTCAAACCTGAATACAGCAATGAGAATATTAGCATTGATACCCTTTAGGCAGAATAAATATGCCATTATGATAACATCTTTTTCCTATATCAAAAGCGCGGTTTCAGTCCAGTGACAATTCATTACAGAATAAGCACTGGACTGGATTAAAACACTGGATCCGTCAAATAAGCAAAACGAGTTTAGTAACTAATATTTTTATTCATACAACTATGTACAAGTAGGTATATACAAAAAATACAGATGAAACAGCTAGCTATCTAAAGACCGTTGCAAACGATCTATAGATAGCTCAACTGATCCAGATCACTACTAGGCGGAAGCGTTCCCAAAATACTGGCCGCATTGCCACGCTGAATGGCAATGCTAATGCGTTGACCCAGATAAGAGCCAGCTCTCTTGTCACGCGTCGCTTCGACCAGTCGCCCTGAAAGAATTTTGAAAACGCGAAGGGCCCCTGTTCCCCACGGACCCAGAGTCTCAACCCCAAAAGATGTTTAGTAACTTGGATAAACTTTTCTCAAATTTCGGGATGATATCTATCTATCAACGGTTTTATTGTTCCTCTCGTCTAGACAATATTATAACTTTCATACTGTTTGCATGCAGTTCCACTTAGTTCAGTAATTGGTTATGGGTAAATTGATTTTGGGGAAGTTTCGCAATAGAGTTATGTAACTCTGCTTAAATCTATCGCAGTTATGGGAGAAAAAATATTTGGTAGTATATATTTTATTAGCTTATGCCCACGGCTTCGCCCGCGTGGTACCCGGATAAAAAGTAGCATATGTGTTATTCTGCTGCATAAGCTATATCACTGTAAAGTTTCATCAAAATCCGTTCAGTTGTTATTGCGTGAAAGTGTAACAAACATCCATCCTCACAAACTTTCGCGTTTATAATAGTTGGAAGGGTAGTAGTAGGAAGTAGGATGTGTATGTAATACAAGTTAATTTAAAATCCATTGTCTACTGCAGCGCCTCCTAGTGATTTGTGGTGAAAACCGAACAACCTTGAATCCTTGAAGTCATACAAATATATTAAGACTGTTGAAGGTTGTTTCCAGTCAACATTTTTTGCCATCTGAGATATTAATCTATATATATTTAAGTAGATTTTTTAAGAAATGGTTTGCTAGATACCTCATTTTGATCGGATAAGCCGTTTCGGAGATAAAAGGTAACAAAAAAATATACAAACTCTATTGCAAATAATTAAAGTTAATAATTTTCGCATCGGTAATTCTAGCGTCTTGAGATTTTAAACTGTCATTTTCACAGATACGAGGACTTTTCTACTGTTCCACGCGGCACTGAACTTTTTATCTGCCAACAAAGAACTTACTTTGCATAAACCTGCCTTATCCTCCCACCTTCTGTTGAGTATCAAAGAACCTATTACAGTATCACCCCTGACTCGCTATGAAATATTGCCTGAACATTCCGTGGTACGAAGATAACAAGTCGGGAACTGAAGTGGTTCTCAAAACTCAGAAAATTACTTATATACGTACAGTATTACAATATCTGTGACCAAGTGCTAATAAGTTTAACGGATACAGAACTAGATGTCGCCACTAGTCGATTGGAACGCGCTATTGATGCGTTTTGACTCGCGCTTATCTAGTTAGCAAAATCTATGTTTTTTATCGAACCATCAACCCTTAGACAAGATAGAATTCGAGTCAAAGGTTTGAGTTTCGATGCGGATACGGATGGACTATATCTCTGGACCAGTTATTCTCCCAGCTACGATCATAGACAATCCTGTGGGTGGTCAGCAGAACTGGATCCTCCGAACTCTGACCTTCACAATGGAATCTACCTAGCTACTTCGACGTACAATTAAATTCGTTTTAGTTGACGCCGTGTTATTATCCCTGCCAATCTTCGTTATACTAATATTTATCTAATCAGCCCACATATCTATTATAATAGACTAGCTTCTGCCCATAGCTTCACCCGCGTGGTACCTGAATAAAAAGTAGCCTATGTAGTAGTAGCTATTCTGTCACGAATTACATCCGAATGGGTCCAAATTTTAAGGAGATTATTTACAACAAACCTACAAACATCAAAACTTTAACATTTATGATATTAGTAGGATTCTTGGGACTTCTATGAGCCTGGCTCAGGAGGGTGAGGTGTTATAATGTTGCTTGCAGGAAATTTCATAAGCAGAAACTACTAGTATGTAGTTTGGAATAATTATGGCACTCAGGGGTCTTTGCAACAAAGTACTTCTTTGTACTTTTTTACAAAGCAAGTAGACTACTTTAGTTAGAAACAAGTGTGCGGGATCAGACACTGATATTTTCTTGTTTATTCATTAGTTTGTAACATTATTTTGATCGGAAAGTTCAATCTTTTGTAACGGAGGAGGGCGTTGGTGTCTACGACACAGTTTTAAAACTTCTGCAGACATCATTGTTTTTTTTTTCAATTGTACTCATATGCATCTTTTCATGTTCGTCAATAAATATACATATATTGATTTTGACATCTCTATAAGAAAATGACCATCATCATTATAATTTTTATTTTATTGTAATTTCTTTTTATTTTGTATTAATTGTTTACGATGTTTTATTGGGTTTGCATCTGAAATAAATTATTAATAATAATAAAAAAACATAAGTGCTTATAATTTATTGTTTTTGATGACGTGCTAAATAAATGTTTTTCATTTTATTTCAAATTCCTTGTTTATTATAATCATCATCAACAGTAGATATAGGCTTCAAAGTATCAATCTTGGGTTACCTCTATCCACACAATTCCCGCAATCGATCCATCGGGTAGGCGGCCTTCCTCCGTCACTCGGTTCTTAGTCGCCATTCGAGAACCTATATCTTCTAGCAATTGTCGGTTCTACGGACTGTATTGCCTGGCACAGTAGCTTGCAAATTTTTAGAGCTATATCTAGTTTAATAAAAGAATAATTTCAGACAATTACCTTCAGTTTTATCCGTTAAAGAAACACTGCAGTGATTTTTATATTATGTCTAGCCATACACAAAAATATTTTAAATTTCTCAAACACCATTTAGGCTGGCAAATATTTATGAGATGTTTTTGCATCGCCTGTGCTATTATGCAAATAGCGCACCAAGACGCTCCGGTGAAATTAAGATTCCTACGGAATAAATTACGAATAACATTTTATTTACATGTTTATAATAAACACCTTGAGTATTTTAAATATCAACTCATTTTTTTGATCAATATTATCGAATCGGTGTGTTTTTATGTAGAGCGTGATGATGCAAATGACGTCGTCTACGTCATCCCTATTCGAGTTAAATTATTAATAAGAACCTATTAAATCTAATAACAACCTGGTTAATCTGTTAATAAGGACCCCGTTAACCTGTAAATAACGACTACGCCACGAGAATCGGTGTGCTGTATGGACAGCGTGATGACGCAACCGAGTTCGTAACGAGAAGAAATTCGTATTCGTTTAACTCCAACTCATTTGGAGTTAATCTTTTGATAATGACCCAGTTAACCTGTCAATAATGACCTGGTTAACCTGTTAATAAGGTCATAGTTAACCTTTTACTAAGAATTTGGTTAACCTGTTACGACTACGCCACGATAGCTACCAGACATAGCTTGTTACTCCTTATAATTATCACATAGCAACGTTCCAACGTCTTTTGAAGAGACGTTAAACTTTACCCTGCGACACTCCAATTAGAAATTCTTTAATTACCTACCTACTAGAAGCAGTGTGAAGGAAGTTTCTCATATAGTTATGCTGTATACACATAATGTTACGTGAAGTTAGTTTCAACTTGGAAAGTAGAGTATGGTTATAGGAGTTGCCTAGCAACTTACTTAGTAGTTTTTTTTTATTTTATGCTTATCAAGATAAAATACAGGGTGTCCCAGAATTGTATACTAAAACGAAAGTGTGTCATTCTACCACATAATGGGTACATAATGTACAGCAAATGGAAGGTACCTAAACTTCTTTTTGCTGATATTACAAAACTTATTCAGTTTTGTAAGATGATTGAAGATTTTTTATATATTTGTAAAAAATCTGGTGGTTTCGATCGAATGCCGATCGATTTAGAGCATCTTATTTGGTCAATAAGACATGCTTATGTTAAAGAGTTTGTGCCAATTAGAAATGATTTTCCCATAAAATAAATATAAAAAAAAAACTAAGTTCTCGGACGCTCTGTACTTATAGGTTACCAATAACTATTTTTCAAAAAACATTAAGAACCTTATTTATAAGGATTTTGAATCAGTTTACTAAACACAACGTTGTCAATAAAAAGATTGTATAGCGAAACAACTGTTCAAGGACAAAAATACCAGTGAACATACTTTAAAATTGCATAAAGACGAAAATAGAACCTCCACCTTTTATGAAGTCGTTTAAAATTGTATATTTTTGTAAGTCTAATTACTTAGGGTAATATTCTAGCCTCTGCCAAGGGCTTCGCCCGCGTGGTGCTCGGATAAAAATATGTATTTGATGTTAAGCTATACTACTATAAAGTTTTATAAAAATCCGTTCCGTAGTTTTTGCGTGAGTATCAAACATACATCCTTACAGACTTTCGCGTTTATAATAGTTGTATTAAATAAAAGTATAAAATATATAGTAGTAGGGTTTAACAAAAGCCTCTATTCCACTATTTCTAGTTAAGGCCGAACAACGTGTGATCCCTGCGGAGTGCCTATAGCCGAATAAATTCCCAACAAAAACCTATCAATAATGTATTTTTGCGAGCTCCGTTGGGATATCTGTATTTATGCTGTGACAATATGAATTTAGTTATTTCGGGGAGTTTTCTTTTTGTGTTGTAGTTTGAGCATGCTTTTGTTAAATACCTACAACTTTTGTACGAATTTTTGGTATCCCTTTTTTAAATTCATCTAAAGTTCAAACAGTCGTACGGTCCAACTATTGGACCATTTGCATAACGGGTGAAAACTTTATGCCTCAATAAATAATAAATAAATAATAAATAAATAATAAATAAATAATAAATAAATAATAAATAATTCTAGACATTTTTCACACAGCATCATCTAGCATAATTATATGCATAATTATATATAATAAATTACCAGAACCTATTAAAAACCTCAATGGTAATTTATTTAAACAAAAGCTAAATAATTGGCTCCTAGAAAAGAATTTCTATAGTGTAAATGAGTATATTAATTTTAAGTAGAATAAGTTATTATGTTGTCTATGATTGTGAACTACTTATTTATTTTTGATTGTATGACATTATATTGATTATTTTTTAATGACTGATTATATTAGCTTCTTATAAACTATTATTTAATATTTGCATACCTGCTTGCGGGTTGAATACATTTGACATCACTCTAGTTATAAGATCTGACATGTACCTGTAATAATGTATTCTGCAAATAAATGATTTGATTTGATTTGATTTGATTTGATAGCCCCAAAGTAAGCAGAGCTTGTATTATGGGAACTACATGACTGATATACTACATAAATACTTTTTTTTTTTTTGTAAATACATACTTATTATACATAGAAAACTCCCAGACAAAGCGTATGTCTTTGCCTTCAAGTCAGATAACAGCAATGCGAGCATTACTGCTTTGCGGTAGAAATAGGTATGGTGGTAGTACTTCTCCGGGCAAGCTCTTTCACAATCATCATCATCATCATCAGCCCACATTAGTCCACTGCTGGGCATAGACCTCTCCCAATACGCGCCACTGAACTCGGTTTTCGGCTCTTGTCATCCACTTTCTGCCCCCTGCCTTTCTTACGTCATCGCTCCACCTAGCCGGAGGGCGCCCCACACTACGTGTGCCCAGACGCAGTCTCCACTCAAGAACTCGTTTACCCCAACGGTTGTCGGTTCTTCGGCATATATGACCAGCCCATTGCCACTTCAGCTTACTAATCCTCTGAGCTATGTCGATGTAGTGAGCTATATCCTCTTTCACAAGGAGTTCCTCTACTACTACTCTTATCAAAATATAAACTATTAACGGGCTTCCTGAATCATCATAGGTTTTGACCTAGTCATTATCATATTAGCTTACGCGAGTCCACGGTATATATTTACATCATTATCATCATGGCCAGCCTGTAGTAACACCTAGTGGGTATAAGCTTCCTCCCTCAAACACCACTCAAGTCTATTAAAGACTTGACTTTCATCCCCTTAATGAATTGACATCTTTAGATAATATAAATATGTTTGCGGATACATACGCGAATCCCACCGTAAGTGAAAGTCAGAGAAGTGGACAAGTCTATACATTATATTATTAGCTAGATAGATAAGCTCTTTATTTGGTGAAAGAGATAGTGTAGAAAGAACTACTGTGTCTTTTGGAGACGAGAATTGGAGAAATGGAGAAACTCAAAATGTTCCTTGAGATAAGGAGGAGCGGAAGGATCAAACAATATATAATAGGGTAAAGAGATAATAAGAGTATTCCGGCAAAGGTGAATGGGAAGGCACTTGAGCTTCTCACGGAACTGGGAAACGTGGTCATATTTGCAAATACCAAAAATATATCTGATTGAAAACACTTAAAGTCGCTCCATTTTATCAAGCTGTTCCTCTGTTAGATCCAAGTAACAGGTATTGGGGTAGTCGAGAAATAGTCACAATAGTATAAGGCACAGAAGTAAGTCACATTATATAATTTGGCATATCTCGCATTTTGCTACGACTAACATTATTCTAAGGCCTAGTTATTTTACAAAATAATGTTCAAGACAAGGACTAAACTTTCCCGCAATTTCCCACGGGCATTGCAACACATTTTCTCAAACAATGGTGTTCGTAATTAACTAGAAGGTCTTGCGTTTCTTGACGAAGGCTGTATGGTTATTATCTTTGCTTATCATATAATGATTCTCACAATTTACTCAGAACTGTGTCTTTGCTCAAAGATCTACGCACTAAGTATGTATATGAGGATGTCTTCAGTCGTGAGCTTTTTTTTTGTTTTTAACTGACAAAAGTTGGCATCGTTGTCACGTATGAAGCCCTCGAGGCGTAGCTTGTTGAATTTTCCAGAAAGTCCAGCGCGGTGAAAATCTGGACTATAATTTTTAACTGAGTCCTTCCGCGTGCTTCGGATGATAAGCTGTCCTTTCCAGCCATGTATTTCCCGTTTTCAAACAGTTCCGGTCTCACGACTGTCAAGCGTGGTCGCGGACGGTGCTCATGAGGACCTCTAAACGGTCAACGAAACGTCAGCAGGAGAAAGTAGGTGGTATAGTCGTAATATTATTTTAAATATGGAGAACACATAATTTATACTTTTCTGTGGTTGCGGCAATGACTCGCCAAGAATCTCCGCCAAAACACGAATTACACATCTTTAGCTCAAACATGCAACTAAAAATAATGGATCAAGTCATTGCTACATTGGTTTTGGTCTGTTCAGCTGTTTTGTTTTAAGTTGATTCCGTTTAGCGCAACTCCTTTAAACTTACTAACTCTTTTATCATAAAAAAAATAAAGAAAAAATAATGCTGGGCATTTTCACACAACATCATCTATCCCCAAAGTAAGCAGAGCGGGAACTACATGACTGATATACTAGTTTTACTTCTATAATTTTTTTTTGCAAATACATACTTATTATAGATAGAAAACACCCAGACCCGAGACAAATATTTGCAGATGCAGACATTTGTCCCGCAACGGGAAACGAACCCGCAACCTTCTGCGTCTCAGTGCCTTCCTCCACTGCGCCACAGAGGTCGTCAAATCATAGTTATTGTTATGCAAAACTATTCATGAAATTCACAATTAATATCGTGATCCTTTTAATTATCCTTGTCTAAAATATAGATCACTTTACGAGGAAAGTCGTTTGTGGAAAAAATATTGCCTTCGAAAGTGATTAACAATTAGTATTTAAGCGATTGTTTTCAGATCTTCATTCAGTTGAACATCTTTGGTTCTTGGTGATTGTAGTTTTTGTTAAAACTTATCTTGTGACTATATTATCTGTGGTTCCAGACTTCTAGCAAAGAAAGCATGTAAGTACTTACAACCATTTATAAATGGTTGGTCCGGTTATGCGGATAAATTTAAATGTTCAACATTGAATCCGTTTCTCCTCATACCAATCAGTTGATCTGTGAACTTACCTGAAACGAAAAAAAAAACAATTTATCAGTTACTTATTTAAAAAAATATTATAATCAAATTAACTCGTGATAAAATTCGAAACGAGAAAATCCGTATAAGACTTAAAATCACCGATATCGATCTAAGAATTAGGAAGTTGATATGCCAATGCGCAGGCCCTTTAACTCGTAGAACTGACAACCACAACAACTGGAAAGGTTCTCGAATGGCGACCACGAACTGGACGACGCAGTAAAGGAAGACCTCCCAGACTACCTGATGGATTTGATAACATCTTAAAGGTTCTAGGATGTTGTGTGTGGAAGTGACCCATGTTCGTTCATCATGGAACTCATTGGGGGAGCCCGACTTCAACAGTGAACAGTGGCTGTTGCTGATGATAATTATGAATCAAATTGAAGCGACTAATCACGCATCTTAACGCATCACTACTTTAATAAATAAAAAGCTTTTTGGTTTCCATATAATTATAAAACAATTTTTGATCTAACACGAAAAATGGGGGGAGAACCCCTGAACGAAATCCTGGATCCGCGCCTGTATTTCTCATACTTTCACTATTCCCTCCAGCATGAAACTTCTACTAGCAGTTTTCCTCATCTCTCTATCTTGCGTCTTCTGTCAAAGAGGACCAAGAAAGGAAGAACCAGAGAAGTACACAGACCGGTACGATGGCATGAACATTGACGAGATGCTAGCCAACAAGAGACTGATCTCCGCCTACATGAGGTGCCTAGAGGGATCTGGAAAGTGTACTGCTGAGGGTCGGTACTTAAAATGTAAGTTTATAAAATACTACTGCCCACGTCTTCGCTCGCACCGAATTCATTTTAGCCGATGAAAAGTGGCGTTCGTTATAAACGCAATCGCTCGTCTGTTTTTTTGTCAACTTACGTTGCTAAATTGGTCTCCACGAAAATCTCTTTTATTTTAACGGGATAACCTATGTCCATATGGGCTTGGAATTCCAACTAGTTGCTAAAATACGGGCATTTGCCATATGTAATGTTTGGACGTGCCTTTGACTACCCTCTACTTGGCATCATCAAAGATCTACGTACTAGTATGTATCGGAGGTTGTCCATCCTGGGGAATACAGTCAAGAGCGTGTTTTATTTTAAATACTGAAAAATAATTTTCACGTCTAATTGCGTCCCCATAACGCAGCCTGCATTGCCACGCTGAATTGCAATGCTAATTCAGGTCACATAGAAAGAAATAATATTTTTATTTGAACCCAAAAACACAAACATGGGAAAATACTGGGAAAGAAAAAGCCTATAGAAAACATTTGTTGCTTGGGCCAAAATAGGTCCCTGTCTCAGCTTGCTGCGCTGGTTTTCAGAAAGAGCCATTGTGAAATCAAATTTATTTCGCAAAAAAAATTATACTAAGGTATTCTAAGGTAGAATTATTAAAGTCACGTGTCTTTTCAGCTCATATCACCGACGCTCTGCAGACCGGCTGCAAGCGCTGTACTGACGCCCAACACAAGGGCGTCCGCAAGGTCGTCAAGTACATGGTGAAGAGAGAACCTCAGGTCTGGGAGAAACTGGTTAATATGTACGATCCTAAAGGAGAATACTCTAGGAAGTACAATGAGGAATTGAGAACTTTGAAACAAGGGTAGAAAAACGGATTTGTTTTGGAATTTACCGACAATAATGGCGATGAAATTAATGAAGATTACTATTGTTTATATTTCCTGATAACTCTTTTAATATAATACTGTACTATGCGTGTTTTTTTACATGACAGCAAATTATTTAATTTCAAAAGTAAAAAATAGCTATTCGCTATCACCACTTTCAAATTGAGCTAGGGCAAGGTTTCAATTTGAAAGTTCTTGGGGTTTACTTTGAGTTAATTTATTTGGTATTTGTTTATTTGGTATCTAATGTCCATAGATTTTATTTCTCTAGTGAAATATTTTTAATATCTCAGCAACGATGAGATATGATTTTCTTTTTAATTCATACACCTATATGCAATACAAAAACCATATATTTAAAACATGTAAAAATATCACGTATAGTTTTGTATAATTTATTTTCTTAGTTTGTTCGTAGATATATTTTATGATATGGTAATATCTTTTATTTATTTAATTTATTTTAGATTAAACTGCATTGAAAATACTGAGCTTATTTTTATTCTCCTGCCCTGTTTTTTGGTATAAACGTAGCTAAGCTTTGGTTTTTTCACATAGCTAACTTTAAAACTTTAACTAACTTTAAATAACGGCACTAAAGTTCAAAGACAAATCGAGAGATCTTTTTGAAACCGAAAATAAATTGTTTTTTTTTGTAAGCTAACTAAGTAAAGCTACCAATGAGATTCCCAAATGAAATCCCATTTCAAGGCAAAAAGTAAAGTTCTCATTCGTTTTTGCAGCGTTATGTCTGCCTTCACTTTTAAAATCAGCACTCAACCGTCAAATGAAATAAACTTTTATTTCAATGAACAAAATCCAAAGCAAGAAGCGTGACTCCACCGTATCAATGTAGCGTTGAGTTTAATTTTATTTAGTAAACTATTTAAAGCAGAAACGCTAAAAGGTCCTAGAAAGATAGTACTGACAACCCTTTATTATTGTAGTAATTTATTTATTTTTTGAACAATTACATATCAATATCAAAAAGAACATAAAATACCTATATACAAAACAATTAATTAAAATACAGAGATAGCTAAACATAGGCTATGTTTTAAAAACGTTACATTTTTGATCTTATAAAATGCTACTATAAATATTCTTCCATTTCGTAAAATCCGTAAATCCAATTTTAGAAACATATAAGTACCTATCCACTTTTCTTTCAAATGAAAAAGTACTGTATTGAATATTAAAATCCATCGAGTCTTACCCAATGAACAAACGGTATCTTATTTTAGTAAAAAAAGTCTAATTTTGCTTATTTCAAGTTGAATAAAATTGAAATGGTATGTTTTGTTCTGCGGCACACTTTACTAAAATGTAAATATTGATGCGCTGGAAAGCGTTGAAAGAAATATAACAGGTTCATATAGTGGGTATCTTTACGGATAGTTAAGGATCTTATAAATTAAGAACTTATTGTGTTTAGGAATTAAATATTTATTATTATTTAATTTAAAGAAGAATTTATCTTTTTTTATTACAAAATATGTTTTCGAAAACCTTCAGCCAGCCTTGAAAGTACTTCACTGTATCCACGTGGACTTGCGTGCTAACTATGAATCAGCAATAGAACAAACAAATAATACCTTCCATTTCGTGATTAACTTAACACAGTTTTATTCATTTTACAATATTATAAAGTGATTAATTCGATCGTGAATTGGCAAGAAAGAAAGAAAATAACGTTAATTTTGTAAAAGTTTTGAAACATGGGGCGGGGCGTCTTACAAAGCATGTTTTAAAATCTTTAACATTCATTATACGAGTAGGTAAGCCGTGTTGGCCTAGTGGGTGATACCCTGACTTCTGATCCGGAGGTCGTGTGTCGAACCCGGTCGTGCACCAATGGTTTTTTTCACTCGAAAATTTATGTGCGCATTAACACGTGCTCAAAACGGTGAAGGAATCGTGAGGAAACCGGCATGCCCTAGAACGAAAAATTCGAAGGCATGTGCCAACAGTTAGTGTTCCAATAAGCGGCGATGGGCTTGCAACCTGTCACGTGGAATGCTTACTACTTGCAAAACGCGAGCATGTACCAAATGTAATGTTTGGACGTGCATCTTACTACCCCCTAGTTGTTATCTTCAAAGATCTACGCACTGAGTATGTATCTGAGGATGTCCACCATGGGGAAGACAGCCGTGAGCGTGTTTGTTTTTTTTTGTTTGTATACGAGTAGGTTTAAGTGATGTAGGCTTAAATATTATTTCTCGCCATTCTCAATTAAAAAGAATATCTAACTGTAGATCTATTTAATCTTATGACAACGTTAAATAAAACATCTTTGAGTACAATTGGATAGGAAAATTATATTGCAAAGTTTTCATAATAGTAATTTGTTGATGATGAATAATTAATTTAATTTTATATAAATAATCAAAATAATTTCTAAAATACAATTCGATAACTTTAAAGTAGCACCAATTAGATTATAATAAAATAATATTAACAGATTTTTATAATAAACGAACTCATCGTGGCCATAAAAAGTTCTATGTATAAATTTACGTTTTAAAATACTAATGTGGCCTGTGTAATATTGCCAACTCGATATCCGTTAATCAACGATATAATTATACTACTATGTATAAAACCTATCTACTTTTAAAGTTATAGAACAAAATATTTACAGCAGCTTAAATTTGGAAGACTTGAAATTTGTTAAATTTCCGCCCGGGGACCGTACACCACAGTTTATAGACTAATAAATTTTAGACAGTACAGTGAATTATGAATCTTGAACTTAAGACGGGTCCATATTTGTGACATTTCAACATGGACCCCGTGACAAAAACTATTACACTTGTGCCATCGTTATGTTCCCTTGTGTTTGTGTACACGTACCCGCCACTATTTATCAGGATATAGGAAAAGAAAAACTATTTCCGCGTTATAGGTTGGAAGCTCATCACCGTTTATTGGAACTGCCGATAGCCAAAGGCCGAATGGATTCAAACTCACGACCTTCTAGCACTAGGCGACCACTAGGCCAACACGGAAACAATAATGTAATCAATTAAAGCCCAAGAGTCTTTGGGCAATTCAAATACTGTAACAATCGCTTTTACATAATCCGATTTAGCAATCCACAAACAAACAATTATTTTCAACTCGACCATGACAAATTAACAAAAGGGACGAAATCTATTATAAAGTATGAAACAATTTTAAATAAGAAAAAATATGGCATTATAATCATGTAATCCCTTTACTTTTTGAGTTTGTGATGCTTTTGTTCGGAATTGTAGAAGAACCTTCTCAATAATTGGAGATTTTACTGTAGTAGAACCCTAGAGCAGTACCCTAGAACGTTCTCAATATCTGGATATTTTAATGTAGTAGAATCCTAAAGTAGTGCCCTAGTAGAACGTTCTCAATAATTGGAGATTTTACTGTAGTAGAACCCTAGAGCAGTACCCTAGAACGTTCTCAATATCTGGATATTTTAATGTAGTAGAATTCTAAAGTAGTGCCCTAGTAGAACGTTCTCAATAATTGGAGATTTTATTGTAGGAGGACCCTTGAGAAGTACCCTAGAACGTTCTCAATAAATGGATATTTTACTGTAGTAGAATCCTACAGCAGTTCCCTAGGTGAACGTTCTCAATAAATGGAGATTTTATTGTAGTAGAACCCTAAAGCAGTACCCTAGTAGAACCTTTGATACAAAGCAAGTCAACACAATTTTTTTCTCCCTTTTTTCGCCACAGAGGTATTGTGTAAACAAAACGTAGGCACGGTAAAAAAAGTTATTTAGGTTTAGTAATTTTTCGAAATAATGTGGGTTTTAAAGTTTTTAGGAGTTGTAGTATTTTAGTTGTAAATTGGTAAAAATTGTGATTTAAGATATAATTTTGTGAAAACATCTTAACATTATGCAATCATTAGTAGGTACTTTTAAAAAGTAAAGTAGGTAGGCAAGGTATCTAAGGTAATTAAAATAAGAAACTTAGTTTAGTAATTTTTCAAAATAAGGCAGGGGAAGTACTACCACGATACCTATTTTTGCACTTTTCATACTTTCGCGATAAAGACCCGTTCAACTTATAATTAACCTATTTTTGCTTCGCATTTCTGGCACATGAGACTTTTCACCCGTTATGTCTCAGGGTCTTCAACGCGCGAGTGCTGTCTCTGGTGTTGCAAGCGGTTACGGTAACCGCTTACCAACATGTAGGCCGTACTCATGTTTGAGCTTTACCCGATTTTTACGATCACTATGCTTATTCCGGTGAAACGAGGAACGTTTTAGTTTAAATTAATAAACTTTTGAGTAAAATTTAATTAAATAGTTTTCTAACTGGAGTGCCATGGTGTCCTGGATTCGATAGAATGAATAAAATTATATTGATTTAAACATTTTTATGTACCCTACAGTATCGAACTAGTTATAACGAAACAAGAATTAAATACTTTTTTGCGTGTCCACAGCGAACATGACGTAGGTACAGGTCAGGTACAGACATGAAGAGGCAAATTTCAAATTGCTTTGAATAAATAATGTGGTGGGGATTAAAGCGGACCCGGCCGAACAATCTGTTGCACGCGTCTTTACTCGCGACGCTGCTGTGTGTGTCCTGACTATGGTAGTGAAGGTTGCACAGATAATAAAATATGTGAAAACCAATTTTCAGATAAGAATCAAGCAGTAGGAGTCACGCCATAACAGGTTTCATTCTTTTTGTGCCGTGTCTCGACAACTAGTGGAATATGTGCTGGAGAAAACCAATTTCCAAATAAGAGTCCAGCAGTTGGAGTCACGCCATAACAGTTTTCAATCTTTGTATGCCGTGTCTCGACAACTAGTGGAATATGTGCTGGAGAAAACCAATTTCCAAATAAGAGTCGAGCAGTTAGAGTCACGTCATAACAGTTTTCAATCTTTGTGTGCCGTGTCTCGACAACTAGCGGAACATGTGCTGGAGAAAACCAATTTCCAAATAAGGGTCGAGCAGTAGGAGTCACGCCATAACAATTTTCAATATATGTGTGCCGTGTCTCGACAACTAGTGGAATATGTGCTGGAAAAAAACAATTTCCAAATAAGATTCGTGCAGTTGGAGTCACGCCATAACAGTTTCCAATCTTTGTGTACCGTGTCTCTACAACTAGCGGAACATTTGCTGGTGAAAACCAATTTCCAAATAAGAGTCGAGCAGTTGGAGTCACGCCATAACAATGTTCAATATATGTGTGCCGTGTCTCGACAACTAGTGGAATATGTGCTGGAGAAAACCAATTTCCAAATAAGATTCGAGCAGTAGGAGTCACGCCATAACAGTTTTCATTATTTGAGTGCCGTGTCTCGATAACTAGTGGAATATGTGCTGGAGAAAACCAATTTCTAAATAAGATTCGTGCAGTTGGAGTCACGTAATAACAGTTTTCAATCTTTGTGTGCCGACTTCCAATCTTTCGACCTTCATGAGTGTGGAATTTTGGTTGAAAAATGTGCTGTTTCGTTGTTTTTGAGGGCGACTTCTGGACACTGCGCAATTGTGTAATCACCTCATAACAAGTAGAATTATAATATGTATGTTAATCTCTGAGATATTTATGTTGTGGGCCTATCGTTATCATTGTTAATGTTGTTCATATGTTTGCCTGAAATAAATGATTATTATTATTATAAAGGTTCTCAAATAACGACCACAAACCGGAGCGGACGGCGGCGCGGTGACAGAGTGAGAAGGCCCTGACATTGTGAAGTCAAATGGATTAACAAATCCGTATATGTGATGTCCAGTGAGAACATATGTTTGCTATATAATAAAGGTCCTCAAGTACCCACCAAGGCTACCCACAAACAAGAAAAAGCAGTGTAATGAGTGCAGGTGACCAAACTTTAAAATAAGCAAATAACTAATAAATAAGTTATTTTCGTTTTAAAGACACGTAACAGGTTGCAAGTCCATCGCCGGCCATTGGTGCATGAGCGGGTTCGGACCCACGACCTCCAGATCGGAAGTCGGTATACCGCCCACTAGCACAACACGACTCTTAACTGATGAATGCTGATGAAATACAAAAAGTGATCTTCATTCAGCGATCTGTCCGGTGTAATTAAGTTGAGTACTAAATTCAGACGAATTGATAGATTGTTTTTCATTGAAATTCTGCGAACATCCTACGCGCAATTATTACAGCCAATCACGGCGCAACTTGTGGAAAATTGCCGTTTTATACGTACCAACTGTGGCTTGCTAATGTGAGGACGTGTGGAATAATTGGACCTGGCTGAATTGATTGAGGTAAATCCACTTAATAAACTCGTGCAGTCATTATTTATTGATTTACAAATCGATGACCTAGTCTAGGAAGCCTGGGAGTCCGTGACATCGTCGATAAGCTGCAGGAGAGTAGCTGATATGGTTTGAAAATGTCAAGAGGAGACTACCAAACTACATTTGCAAACCAGGCACTAGAACTTCCCCGGTAGAAAATCTTGAGGAAGACCCAAACGACATGGTCAATTTTATTACAAAAAATATTCCAGTGCATCACTCTACGCAGAAGGAGAGTGTCGCGATTAATCACCGTGATGAAGACTCTCGGAATGAGTCGAAACTTAGTTGGTATTTTCAGTATGGTAAGTTAAAATTCCCGTTTTTTACAATATAAAGAACCCCAAGGACAGATGTGTTGTGCGCAATATGGTGACATGCAACGTTTCTGATCAAGATTTCGAGGATAGGATGAAGTGAAAGAAAAGCAGTAGGAAAGCTGACCCCATAACCTTATGGAATAAAAAACTTGGAAAAGAGGAGGTGGTGTGGTGGGCGAGTAGCCGGATGAGATGAATGAGGAGGAGCAGGTTCGATTCTACGGGATCAATGTTTGCATGTTAGGCAAGTGTTCCGAGACTGGTTGTTGTGGACCATGGTACTCGTGGTTTCATATAACCATGACACAGGCAATCCTAATTCGGGGTCAGAACTATGTATGTGATTTTTGGGTGTTCATATTTTTAAACTAATTTTAACTAAAAGTGCTACAAATTCAAGTTTTCATTTTTGTCAATTTCATGTCACTTGTCTTTTGATGTCACTTAAGAATGGAATGATACTTTAAAAACTTAATATTCATATGAGTATTTGTGCCTAGAAATTGTACTTTTCATACCAAAAGACCCTCTCAAGATAAACATTAATTTATATTTAACTCCTGTCAGGGAAGCTAGGGTCGCTCAAATTCGAGCAGACACGTCTCGTATATCGTCTTGAATTTCTAAGTTGACCTGAGAGGCTGTACATGGGCTGTGCCTAAGCTCCACTCTGTGTTGACACTTGACCTAAATCAGTTTAGGTATAACTACGTTATCAACAAACCCGTCAGAATATATTACGCAAGTATAAAATAATAAATAAACACCTAACCGATACAGGAATAGGCGGATTCCCTGTATTGTGGGTATCAGGTACCGCCACAAGTCAATAATTCAGCGCTAGGGGGCGCTGCAATTAATCTATTACTAATAATAAAGCTGAATATATATTGTTTTAACGCGCTAATCTCTGACTATTTGTACCAACTACAAGTCGGTACAAAATTATTTTGGATTTCATAGCCCAATGCAATAGGATGGTTATATGCTGTTTACATCATGCTACGATCCTAATGAGCCGAGATAAAGAAATAGCGCGGGGCAGGCGATGGGTTGGGGGCCGGGGGCGGACATTGCTAAACTAGTTAGTAATAATTTTATGAAGGAAAACCACGTAAGGGGTTTTACAATTTTGTAGGAATGAACTTGTAGCTACGAAAAGTGCTACGACTTTTTGCTACAAAAAGAAGCTTGCTTTGTAAAAGTGCTACGACGCGGCCAATTGTCATTGCACGTGATAAGTAAGTCAGAGAGGTCTTTCCATATTATAGCTGGTAAATAGTTTATTTTCTTGTGCTGTATATTATTATTATACATTTCCTTTTACCGAGAAGATTTGTTGTTATTATTTCATTTATTTCAGAATAATAATGATGAATCGTATAAAATTTAAATGCATTTGAATCTCGTATTTGGGTGAGTATATCATTGTTGGAGATTGCGCTCAGCATTGAACGAGTTTAACTGAGTACTAAGTATATGGTTTATATGTTATGATGCCAAACGAATATCAAAAACTTTATCATTTCAATATTCAATTGCTCATGGATGAAAACAGATATTCTTTCAATTTGATGAACGAAAATGAAAAACAAGCAATACTGAACAAAACAGCTTTTCGGTAGGTAAAATATGGGCGATGGTCTCGGAAATTTAGAAAGTGAAATCATTAAAAATTCTTAATAACATTTTACGATGATACCTACTAAACGTCATTCGCTGCTTATCAAAAAATACAACTCTATAATTAAATAAATAATAAATAAAGCTACATTGTTTTTCACACAGCTTTATCTGCCCACGACTTTGTTCGTATGCTACCCGGTTGAAAAGTTGGTCACAAAGTATGTAATATTCTAGGTCACAAAGTATAAACATGTTTCAAATTTCATTCAAATCGGTCCAGCCGTTATAAAGATTATTACAGTTAGCAGAAACATCTAAACATCAATATTCGTAGGAATATTAGAATGCAAAAATGAAGTTAGATTCGGTTTCGCTTGCAGTAAAACTAAGAAAATATTATGGATATATAATAATCCATTGACGTAGGAATCAAAACTGGAAATAGCGCGAATAAACTTAAAATTCCAGGATATACATGTATTTTCCTGGAATAAAAGCGTAATATTTTCATATTACGTTACATTTTTAAAGACATATAACATTAAAAATTCCAGATTTTCCACTGACCCGGGTGTTTATGGAATAAAAGCGTAATATGAAAACGTTACATTTTTAAAGACATATAACATTAAAAATTCCCGGTTTTCCACTGACCCGGGTGTTTACAAATGGGTTGCTAGAAAATGTATTTTGTTTGAAAAAGTCCCTAATTCATATAGCCATTTAAACTTTCCCTCGCTCGCAAACTCTACAGGGACTGCAGTTTAAACTCGCCACCTGGTTCCAGTTTAAGGCCACGCTGACCCACTTAAACCCCTAAAGCCTCCGGGAAGAATAGTTCGACCAATAAAATACTGGTCGGGGAGTATTGGCACTTTCATATAAAATTTATAAAAGTGATTTTTGATCTTGACGTCAAAATAACAATTTTTCAAACTTTCGCAATCAGTAAACATAATAATGATTATAGGTTTTATGGTTTTATACGGGCTAACCTTCTTTAAGAATCTATATAACCTACTTTTTTCCTTCTTTATTCATTAACATGGTAAATATCCCGGTTTTTAGTAAAAAATATAATCCTTAAATTTATTAGCACCATTTTCGTGTTGCCATATCTAGGAAGACGTAGATAATTATACAAGTTAGTACTACTACTATTATCTATCTATCTATACTAATATTATAAAAAAAGTTTGTAAGTTTGGACGTAGGAGATAATCTCCGAAATTAACATCCGATTTCAAAAAATATTTCACCTATTTTTAAGACCTTCAGGACGTGGACATAATCTGTATCCCGTAATAAAAAAAGCTTTTCGTGGAAGCCAGTTTCGTAACATAAGTCTACAAAGATACGGCTGACCGAATGTGTTTCTTACTGCCATCGGCTATCCGGATGCCACGCGAGTGAAGCTGTGGGCAGTAGCTAGAAATACTAACTAGTATACTACCTAAGTACACATAATGTGCTGAAGGCATGGAGTTACGGCATTCGCATCTCGACAAGAAGTACTTTACCGAACACTACCTACCTACCTACACCTTACAGTACCACACACTCAAGGAACTCTTGGTAGAGTTGGTTGTTAAGAGATTAGTTCCTGTTCGTACTAAGCTTACACAAAGCATGTCATATTGGCGGATTTCTATCTATGTATATAAAATAATTAACTCCTTTTAAAAGTGGAGAAATCAATCATGGACATGGATACGTCGCGGGGGTGACAGAAGAGTTATATATAGATAAGATACATACGGATACAGCACAGACAAGGTATGCCGGACCCCTGACTGAATGGCCTGTCCGGCCGGCCATTCTTACCGGCTAAAACCACCAATGTGTTTCTTCTTTTTATTTTTATTATTTTATTATTCTGCACTCTCGGCGGCTTTGACCATTTCTCAGGGCCCCGGAATTGCGTTATTAGTTGCTTGAAACTCGTCACCAATGAGAGGCGCACAAAAATAAAAACGCGCACGCCACTTCAAGGTCAAGTAATGACGGCGGCTACCCACCTGACCATCGACTGGACCTTTGTTAGGGAGCTAGGAAGAGCATGAGAGATTCTTTAACGATACACGGCTCTCCTAAGTCTGCTTAAGCTAAGGCTCCAGGACGAGCGAAGATGTGACGCGATGCTACCACAAAACAAATGAAAAAGCGTCGGCCACGATCTCGTATGAAAAATGCAGCTGTGCTGACGTCAGTGGATTGGTTGGTGAATAAAACAACAGGTGCCTCTGAGTTATGTAACTTTGTCGAACACTCGTCTGAAGCAGGCTATTAGGAAGGTGCCTGGAGCTGTTCGAATTACGTTATTTAATGGCTCCGGTGGTTGTTTGTCGAGAATATTGTATTTGTCAGGAGACTAAGTAATATGTGTTTGAAATTTTTCTGTCAGTTCCAGGAGGTACTTAGCTGTTGGAGAGTTTCAAAATGTACCACTATAGCACCAGATATTCCGAAGTTAAGGGGCAGTTTTGACACTTACACAAACGCTTTGACGGAAAAATCTAAAAGATATAAAAATTATTCAAAATTGCCAATTGAAAACATTTGGATTAAACCATGGCGCGGCGGGCGAATAGCCGCAATAGAAGAGGTGCGGATTCGATTCCCGCTGTAGGGAAAATTTTTGCACGTTCTACAGATATTTGTTCCGATACCAAATAACCCTAGTACCTATCTGAAAACAAGCGTTGCACCTGACCTACTTAGGTTTTGGTGCAGAATAATGCTGAGACGGAGACCTACTTGACCAGACACAACACAAAATTAGACACCTAGTTTATCTGTTTTTTCTTTCGTTCGGTTTGTTTATGATACCATTTTGTGTGTCTTATGATATTTACAACGTGTCATCATCATCTTCTTGTCCTTATCCCACATTACGTGGGGTCGGCACAACATGTTTTCTTCTTCCACTGTCCTCTATCAGCCGTCATCTCAGTACTCATTCCTTTCTTAACCATGTCATCCTTCTTTTCTTTGGCCTACCTCTTCTTTTATTTCCATCCACATTCAATGTTACACTATTTACAAAGTGTACGGACAACAAATAAAACAATTTTATTTCTTTCTTTTAGAGCTAAAGTTCCAAGTAATAAGAGATTATGTAGACAAATTATATGTCAACAACATCAAATTAGTTAATTAACTATAAGGAGACGACTTTATTACACCCTTCGTGTAAAGTGTACGGGGAACATATAAAACAATTTTATTTCTTTCTTTCAGAGCTAAAGTTCCAAGTAATAAGAGATTATGTAGACAAATTATAATTATATAAATTATATTATTATATGTCTGTTTCTGTTTCGTAAAACGAAACAGAAACAGTCAACAACATCAAATTAGTTAATGAACTATAAGGAGACGACTTTATTACACCCTTCGTGTTCGCTCTTGATAAACCGATGCTGAGGCAAGGTTTTGCTTATAAAGCTAGGGTAGCGATAGTATAAGCAAAAGAAAAAATAATATTGCCTCAAAAATAATTTACGGACGTAACATTTGTATCCTGGGTAATACAGTTAGTGTAGTGTGAAGTACCTAGTATGAATATGGTATTTTCAGAGTCTGAATATGAAATGAGGGTAGTTGAGGGCCTTTATTTCGAATGGATAACTCTTAAAACTCCAACCAACCACGGCCGTAGAAAAACAGTCAAAACGTTGAGAACATTATAAAAAAGGTTAACGCGATAGAAACCCGTATAAAACGTATAATAATACTGGAAATTTTCACACAGCATCATCTAGCCCGTAAGTAAGCAGAGTTTGTATACCTACTACATGACTGATATACTACTTATAGTTATTATGACGTAAAATATTAAATTATACTCCGTCTACTGGGTCAATTTAAACCCGTATAAAACGTATACTTCTAATAATACTGAAAATTTTCACACAGCATCATCTAGCCCTAAAGTAAGCAGAGTTTGTGTACTACATTACTGATATACTACTTATATGCTTATAGTTATTATGTCGTATAATATTAAATTATACTCCATATACAGGGTAATTTTCTCTATGACACATATTAGTGATATCGAAACTGCTTTATACCGATATCAATAGGTATCCAGTCATTGAAATCACACTTTAAACTTCTAAGAACTTCTGATATCGATACAATTCCAGGACAACTTACATTTGCTTCAAGATAAAGTGAATTGTTTATTTTCATTAGATTACATGATTCACGTGGACAGGTCGTGACTGTTAATGTTCGGACGCGTCTCTGACTACCTCTACTTGATATCTCACAGATCTGAGTACCGAGAATGGATGGAATGGATGAGGAATACAGTCTACCACATTACAATAGCCATTCTGAAGATAATAGTAGACAGTCAGACAAACCAACAAACTGTTACGGCAAATGCATCGGCTCCTTCCATGTCTGGTAACATATGGAACAACGCTGTACAAATACAATAATTCATACCTCGCGTCCAACGTCCAAACATCTTTTATCTTGGCTAAGCCGTATCCCCTTCGTCATTTTCCATTGCAGCATAAATTTTTCTTCGTATTTTGCCCAGTATTTTCTTTCATCATCATCCGCAGCCTGATTTCATACACTACTTGGTATACCCAGTAGTTAGTAGCTTGTCATAGTTTGTAGCATCTGCCACGATCCTGCGATAGTGTAAACGATCCACGGCCCGCGACGTTGACTATGTCGTCTGCCCATCTCGTTGCCGGACATCCAACGTTCCATAACCACTCCTCGGCCATCATTCAGCCGTTGTCCTGCTCCATCAGCACGTCTTACAATATGTCCCGTTCAACTCCATTCCAGTTCCATAATCCTAAATCCGCTGTCTTTGATTTTTGTCTCGGTATTGGGAACTCGGTTTATAAGTTTGGTGCCGAGGATTACACGTTATCTGTGGCACTCACATTTTTGTGTGTTTTCTTTACATCCTCGTAATACCGGAACTACATTTTTTTTTTTCTAAGCTGCCATATTTGTGACAATTCCACGCACATTACTCCTTGACATGTCATTTGAGATTTCGTGTTTAATCTTATGTGAGTGGCCATCCTATTATTGATATGAGTCAGGACTGTAATTGGAAGGAATTTGTTAATTACTACGCACCGGACAATTGTTTATGGTTGGTACGTAGGTATTATACTGTGATAGTAACTAATTATTTATGTAGGTATATTGTTTACAATTCAATTCAGTCCTTTATTCTTTATTTGACACACAGAAAATACAGATAAAAAAAACTTACATATAGGACATGTACAAAGGCGAGCTTAACCCTAACAAGAGTTTTCTTCCAGCAAACCTTTGAGGTTAAGGACAGGTGAAAAATAAAGGTGGGTATGTGTACACCGACAGATAAATTCTGATAATATAATTAATTATAACATACTATTATATCTAATTACATAATATACCTACTTATAAATATAATAAATATATATATATGATATATACAATATGTGCTAAAAGGAGTGAACCAAACTTATTACAAAGACTTGATTCAACACTGTATGACGATAATTAAAATAAATAATTAATATAGTATATTCATACTACGTGGTACACTGCTTAAACCCCTTATAATCTTTCGTATAGTCCGTTCCATCGAAAATTGGTAGATATCGCTGATTAGCGATAAGGCCGCCCATTACATTTGTAGTAAGTACTTATTTAAGCTGAAATAATATTTGGCGTGTAATAAAGTATTTATTTGTTTATAATTGCTTTCATGTACATAACGTATTTGTATAGGTCTTAGGTAATACATTTAAATAGGCAGGTAGGTACTTGAGCCCTGTACAAGCGCTGCAACGTGAGTTCGATCACGCAGATGCGTGTTACATAATATTACCAAAAAGCTTAAAAAAACATAATCAAATTAAATAACCTTCATCTAGATTAATGTTCACAATAGTTGAATCAATTCTAATTCTAATTAATAAAAGTCATGAAAAAGAAAGTCAAAATTAAACTCATTAAAAGTAATAACATTTATAAAGTCGAGTATATTCTATCTTCTATCTATCTGTCTGGTGACGCTGAGCAATTTCATCCCAGCTCTCTCAGCTGGAATGCAGACAGCTATCCATGATAATATACAAACGGCCAAGTGTGAGTATACTCAATATTTGAACCGACTCGTTCATACCTCAGCCTCAAGTTCTCATACGTTCAGAAAGTTGCCTAGTTGGTGAGTTTCGTACAATAATAGATAGACTTTTTATTCGACACATACGGTTACAGCATGTAGAAATGACAAGAAAAAACAGTTAAGTACAATGAAATACAAAATATAAAGTGGTAAATAGGTATGTAAGTAATTACAAACAGTATAGACGTGGGCAACAATGTTGTATTGGTAAGTATGGGTTAAAAAGGTTATATCTCAGGTTATTGCCGCTACAGATCAGCACTGTTACGCCTTAACCTCGCCCAGACCACGCAGACCAGCTACATCAGTAGGCGGGGCTGAAAAACAGCGTGGCTGAGTCCTCGACCTTGTTACTTACATACAGACATACCTTCTCACTATACCTACTATTTTTATTACCTGTTATATTATTATATTGTACTTAGACTAGGTATGTTTGTTTAAGTATAAGTAAATAAATGCCCTTTTTTTTTTTAAAAGTACAATAAAATTCGCTTATATTTATTGATTGCCACCGCCACTGCATCTGTTTGACCGAGCCTTTACTTAATCAGTAGCTAAGCGCAACCTTACCATACCTTTTTTTTTTAAACGAAGATTCACGTATTAGTGGTAACAGGTCAATAAACAAACTCAATCCAACAAGCTCCTATGGCAAACGCATAATACAGTCTCCTTACGTTTCGGTAAAAAGGCTTCAAGATTTCCTATCATGGGTTTACTGGAGGTAATGTATCTTAAAGGCTTGGTAGGATCGTAACTTTTACAGAACCCTAAAAAATGCAATATTGCCACTCTGATGTAATTTTGTCTTTGTTGCTCGTTGTTTTGGAGACCAGGTGCAGACGCTTCATTATAAATAATGGGTTTAGAAAGACAAATTTTATAAACTTTTTGCTTAAAAAATAGAAATTGTTATTTTTTTTCATATATTTTACCTTTTATACGTACGCGAATTTATAATTTTATTGATAGCATTATAAACAAAATTTACAACCGTTGTCCAGTAAGAATCAGTTGCTAGCATTTTCTTTCCAAAGTGGACATAAATCTGCTTATGATGCAAAACTCAGAATACATTCTGCTAAATTAGACTACAACCATAGGTTAACTAAATTGGCCGCTATCACAGACAAATTAAAAGGCAAACGGCACAAAGCCATGAGTCTGAATTATTATGCAAAGCTGCATGAATGTATGCGAACAATAAATAACAGGCGTGAACCGCTGTGAGCTTTCATAGGACAGTGTAGCCTTTGGACATAAAAAACATAATCATTTAGATCCTCCTTAAAGTAGTAATCAAATTTTATTGCTAAAACTATCGTGAATTTAAAGAGCAGTAGCGCGCAGTGCACGACCTGATGAAGATTTTCGGATGAGTGATCGTGCCGCTTTTTCTTTGCAACGCGTCACCCTGATGAAGACTCGGATGAGTCAAAACGTAGTTGGTGCCTTCACCGGAAATACGGAAAATTCTCGTTTAACAATTTGAAGTAATCAAGTTTTATTAAGGGACCTGTTTTATTAATCCACTTGTTGGTACTGACTATATACGAGATATATAAGACTGAAATATGTGAAAGATCATGTATTTTTTTACAATTGTGTCAGTTTTACAATTGTATTTGTAAAACTGATACAATTGTAAGTATTTTTAAACAAATGTTTTTTTTGTTATAAAAATTAAATCCAAATACACTTATACACGATTGATAGACGTGTCTCACTCTTTAAACTATACGAGCTTGTTATTTGCCACGAGATGTTTACCAGTATTTTTTTGTCATGGTGCCTTGGCTAATAAAGTGTCTCGCGTCCTGAAGCTGAAAGCAATAAAGAGCCACTCCGCTCCATATTGCCATAAACTGCAGGATTGGCTGGAATTTATAAAGCCTTGACGGTTGCCGCAGGAAATGAGGCTCTTATTAAAAGAATAGAGTATATTTCTGAGATTGATTGAGGCTTTTTGCAATGATAATACTAGACGACTATAGAATTAACCGATATAATACAGGGTGTCCCCGAATATTTATACATACCATACCTAAGGGGGTTAATCTACACATATTTGTAACTTGACGAAAACAGTTCCGTGACAACCTGTATATTATCAGATTAGCTGTATATATACAGCTAATCAGAAAGATGTGATGTGTCACAGACAGATGTGTCAGTTTTATGACAATGTTTTTTAACATATCTTTAAAATGCTCCTGCACAGTCACTATTTGTCCATATCTCATAGATTATATATTAAGTAGGTATATATTAGTACAATAATAGATAGACTTTTTATTCGACACATACGGTTACAGCATGTAGAAATGACAAGAAAAAACAGTTAAGTACAATGAAATACAAAATATAAAGTGGTAAATAGGTATGTAAGTAATTACAAACAGTATAGACGTGGGCAACAATGTTGTATTGGTAAGTATGGGTTAAAAAGGTTATATCTCAGGTTATTGCCGCTACAGATCAGCACTGTTACGCCTTAACCTCGCCCAGACCACGCAGACCAGCTACATCAGTAGGCGGGGCTGAAAAACAGCGTGGCTGAGTCCTCGACCTTGTTACTTACATACAGACATACCTTCTCACTATACCTACTATTTTTATTACCTGTTATATTATTATATTGTACTTAGACTAGGTATGTTTGTTTAAGTATAAGTAAATAAATGCCCTTTTTTTTTTTAAAAGTACAATAAAATTCGCTTATATTTATTGATTGCCACCGCCACTGCATCTGTTTGACCGAGCCTTTACTTAATCAGTAGCTAAGCGCAACCTTACCATACCTTTTTTTTTTAAACGAAGATTCACGTATTAGTGGTAACAGGTCAATAAACAAACTCAATCCAACAAGCTCCTATGGCAAACGCATAATACAGTCTCCTTACGTTTCGGTAAAAAGGCTTCAAGATTTCCTATCATGGGTTTACTGGAGGTAATGTATCTTAAAGGCTTGGTAGGATCGTAACTTTTACAGAACCCTAAAAAATGCAATATTGCCACTCTGATGTAATTTTGTCTTTGTTGCTCGTTGTTTTGGAGACCAGGTGCAGACGCTTCATTATAAATAATGGGTTTAGAAAGACAAATTTTATAAACTTTTTGCTTAAAAAATAGAAATTGTTATTTTTTTTCATATATTTTACCTTTTATACGTACGCGAATTTATAATTTTATTGATAGCATTATAAACAAAATTTACAACCGTTGTCCAGTAAGAATCAGTTGCTAGCATTTTCTTTCCAAAGTGGACATAAATCTGCTTATGATGCAAAACTCAGAATACATTCTGCTAAATTAGACTACAACCATAGGTTAACTAAATTGGCCGCTATCACAGACAAATTAAAAGGCAAACGGCACAAAGCCATGAGTCTGAATTATTATGCAAAGCTGCATGAATGTATGCGAACAATAAATAACAGGCGTGAACCGCTGTGAGCTTTCATAGGACAGTGTAGCCTTTGGACATAAAAAACATAATCATTTAGATCCTCCTTAAAGTAGTAATCAAATTTTATTGCTAAAACTATCGTGAATTTAAAGAGCAGTAGCGCGCAGTGCACGACCTGATGAAGATTTTCGGATGAGTGATCGTGCCGCTTTTTCTTTGCAACGCGTCACCCTGATGAAGACTCGGATGAGTCAAAACGTAGTTGGTGCCTTCACCGGAAATACGGAAAATTCTCGTTTAACAATTTGAAGTAATCAAGTTTTATTAAGGGACCTGTTTTATTAATCCACTTGTTGGTACTGACTATATACGAGATATATAAGACTGAAATATGTGAAAGATCATGTATTTTTTTACAATTGTGTCAGTTTTACAATTGTATTTGTAAAACTGATACAATTGTAAGTATTTTTAAACAAATGTTTTTTTTGTTATAAAAATTAAATCCAAATACACTTATACACGATTGATAGACGTGTCTCACTCTTTAAACTATACGAGCTTGTTATTTGCCACGAGATGTTTACCAGTATTTTTTTGTCATGGTGCCTTGGCTAATAAAGTGTCTCGCGTCCTGAAGCTGAAAGCAATAAAGAGCCACTCCGCTCCATATTGCCATAAACTGCAGGATTGGCTGGAATTTATAAAGCCTTGACGGTTGCCGCAGGAAATGAGGCTCTTATTAAAAGAATAGAGTATATTTCTGAGATTGATTGAGGCTTTTTGCAATGATAATACTAGACGACTATAGAATTAACCGATATAATACAGGGTGTCCCCGAATATTTATACATACCATACCTAAGGGGGTTAATCTACACATATTTGTAACTTGACGAAAACAGTTCCGTGACAACCTGTATATTATCAGATTAGCTGTATATATACAGCTAATCAGAAAGATGTGATGTGTCACAGACAGATGTGTCAGTTTTATGACAATGTTTTTTAACATATCTTTAAAATGCTCCTGCACAGTCACTATTTGTCCATATCTCATAGATTATATATTAAGTAGGTATATTTGTTTTATCTAATAAATCGTCAATATGTATGTTTTGTATTGTCAATACACCGCCGTTCTTTATCGTTCACGTCAATTCATGTCCATCCAAAGGTCGTCTGGAAGAGATCGCTATAAGTGATAAAACTGGTCATTGTACTCCCGCGATTAGTTTGTAATTTACTCAGTTTGTAAGCAACATAGTATGTGCTGTAAAATAAAGTTTTATCTATCTATTTAAGGGGTTGTTGTACATTTGCCACAAAGTAAATTCATCACGAAAAAAAGTATGTGTAAGTTCGCCACACTTCTGTTTTATTATTTTTGGTTGTTGTAAGTTCGTCACATAGATTTTTCCGTAGAGACAGCAGGAAAATCAAACAATAAGTAGAATAGAACAAAAAAATGTTTTCACACTCATAGTTAGGGTTAAATAAAATTCCATATAATACGATATTAATTTATAATGATCAGGATTTTGTAAATTTTACCTTTCATTATACATAAAAATAACAGTTGAGAAGTGGCTGATTTGCCAATAACAACTATTATATAAGAAAATTGAAAAATAAAACAATACAAGGTAATTATCTAATTTTTTAAAACCTTACATTTTCGTTAATATCACGATTGTGTGGCTGATTTGCTCATAACATTCCAGCTATATAAAAATTAAATATATAATTAAATCACAGTAATAATCACATTTTTGCATTTAAACTTATATTTAAATAAAATTCGAATTAAAAACGTAATAATTTAAGGTTTTCAAGGATTAAACCTTACTTTTACAAAAAAATCACAGTTCACAAATAGCTGATTTGCTCATAACAATTACAAATATAAAAAAATATAAACATAATTGAATCACAGTAATAACCCTACTAACCCGACTTTATGATGAACTTTACTTACCTATGACGAATTTACACATATTTTTTATGCATGTGACGAATTTACTTTCAATGTATAAAGTTTACAAAAATGTGACGAATTAACTTTGTGGCAAATGTACAACAACCCTATTTAAGCATGAAAAAATGGCCGACCTGAAACTCAATCTTACGCGTATTTATTGTGTTCTGCGAAATTTGTGTTGTTACCACTAAGCTTCGTACTGAACTGATTCGCATGTAATTTGGAATTGTAAATAATAACTTCGAATAAACCTAGACTAGTAAGTATATGAAGACGATGAAGCTAATTAAACGTAAAAGATGGTGGTCAATACTGTCGCAGAAGCCTTAAAGCCTCCAAACTCACTTAAAAGTTCGGAACTTATCAATTAATTTAACGAGCGTGTAATTTTGAATTGTAAATAATAACTTCGAATAAACCTAGACTAGTAAGTGAGTATATGAAGACGATGAAGCTAATTAAACGTAAAAGATGGTGGTCCATACGGTCGCAGAAGCCTTAAAGCCTCCAAACTCACTTAAAAGTTCGGAACTTATCAATTAATTTAACGAGCGTGTAATTTTGAATTGTAAATAATGACTTCGAATAAATCTAGACTAGTAAGTATATGAAGACGATGAAGCTAATTAAACGTAAAAGATGGTGGTCCATACTGTCGCAGAAGCCTTAAAGCCTCCAAACTCACTCTTAAAAGTTCGGAGCTTATCAATTAATTTAACGAGCGTGTAATTATGAATTGTAAATAATGACTTCGAATAAACCTAGACTAGTAAGTGAGTATTTGAAGCCGATGAAGCTAATTAAACGTAAAAGATGGTGGTCCATACGGTCGCAGAAGCCTTAAAGCCTCCAAACTCACTTAAAAGTTCGGAACTTATCAATTAATTTAACGAGCGTGTAATTTTGAATTGTAAATAATGACTTCGAATAAACCTAGACTAGTAAGTATATGAAGACGATGAAGCTAATTAAACGTAAAAGATGGTGGTCCATACTGTCGCAGAAGCCTTAAAGCCTCCAAACTCACTCTTAAAAGTTCGGAGCTTATCAATTAATTTAACGAGCGTGTAATTATGAATTGTAAATAATGACTTCGAATAAACCTAGACTAGTAAGTGAGTATATGAAGCCGATGAAGCTAATTAAACGTAAAAGATGGTGGTCCATACTGTCGCAGAAGCCTTAAAGCCTCCAAACTCACTTAAAAGTTCGGCACTTATCTATTACTTTAACGAGCGAACGGAATTTACGAGAAACAATGTTTTTTTCTCATTCTAGAGGATCTTTGACATTTACTGTGCGCCATTAAAAGTTTTTTTCAAGATAAATACATCTTTGTGAGAGTAATGAAATAATGAATAAAGATAGCACATTCGATGTTTATTATATATACAGGTGTATATATATATTCAGGGATCTCGTTAATAATATAAGGTACGAGTTTAGATGTTTGGACACATTCAAATAGGACATGATTTTTAAATTTTACAAACCAAATCCTACTAATATTATAAACGCGAAAGTTTGTGAGGATGAATGTTTGTTACTCTTTCACGTAAAAACTACTGAACGGATTTTGATGAAACTTTACAGTAATGTAGCTTATACAGCAGAATAACACAAAGGATACTTTTTAGATGATGGTATGTGAAAATGTCCAGCATTATTATTTATTATTATTATTATAAGTGAGCACAAGAGCCTCTTATGCAATGCACAGACAAAACCGTTGATCCTTTGTTTCACTCTACGATGGAATTCACTCTATGCCATACACATAGGGTGAGGGAGTAGGTTATAAAACCTGCTTACGTTTCATCATGCAGTAAGCCCTATTCATGGAGCATTCATATTACACGGAGCTTTCTAGTGGGTTTAAAGAAAATGCTTCCGTAAATGTTGAAAGATATACTAGAATCTTAAGTTCAATCGAATAATTTATCATTCCAAATATTATTACGTGTGTAACAATAACAAATGTGTAGTAAAAAAAAAACTAAAAGAGAATTCCACTTTACACCTCCTGGCTCCATCATCAGACCCGAGGGTCTGATTTACAGTGTTTTTTCGAGCTTGGACTCATATGATTCTTTTGGATGAGTCCAATATATTGCACTTGGAGCCCAAACTCGAGGGGTTTATAATAGTTACATTATCCACCTCCTGGCTCCATCACCAGATCAGCTCCAAGATACCAAATTAAAGTAATCTCATCCGAACTACATACAAATACAATAATTTCGTTACGACAATAAGAAGTAGGTTAAAATTGACTTCCAAGATTTGATTTGTTAGTAAGTTACAAGCTAACAAAGTGTGTTAAAAATAGACAGATCATTAATAGACCGTCCTAGGACACGAATTCTTTACTGGCTTATTGAAACGTTGAATATCTATAGATTCAGTAAATGGAACTAACCTTGATTAATTTGAGGAGCTTTGCGCACATTTCGTCTCCTCTCCATATACAACGCACATCAAAAAACACACTCGATAGAGCTCATAAGCAGGTTATATTCAATGGCACCCAATCATATTTCATTTGAAATCGAGTCTATTCAGCTGGACTCATACTGACAATGCGGTAAATGTGCGCACTGCCATGAATGTCCGAACCTTTCAACTTTAAGGAGCACACTGTTCTCTCTTTCATAATATTTTATTAGATCGTTCATCACACAGACGGCAAAATTGTTAGTGCTCCCAACATAACATGAGCCACCAGGATCTATGGTTTGAGTTGTTATAGAGGCATTGGATAAGTGGTTGTTTGATGGTTAACCCTGATTTCGCGTCGAGATGTTTCCATCAACGCACCCTGAGAGGTAAGGATGTAACATAAGTTTTATCCGGACAAAATAGCTAGGTTTTTCGAAATTGCCAGTGTTTTTTGATTCTATACTAGAGTTGAATAACTTGTATCGTTGGTTGATTTGGTTAAAAATCGTTTAGTTACATTATTTTTTCAATGATTTTTTGTATTTCTAATAAATGTGTATTAACTATACTCCCTTCCTTTTATAGCATCATCTTTTAAATACACACAAACAAGTAATCAGTTTAAAAACTATGAAACCTTACTGCAGATTCTTAAGCGTGGTTCTATAATCTTAATATTAATTTATATAATTTAATGACACTTCGTACTTTTATATCCTTTGTCATTCTCTAGGCTAAGACGAATCCAATCATACCGCGTTTATTAAAATCCATCAAGCCGTTTAGACTAATGGATGTTACATGATTTTTGGTTCATCGGAAATAAATATGGCGGCTACAAACCGCCATATTAGATTTCTTGACACTTTATACATCCTACGTAAGTCCCGTTATCAAGACGAATCCCATTGGATTCGTCAAAATCCATTAAGTAATTTAGGCTACAGCGAGAGCTATAGGATTGTTTCTATACAATTTAACAATTTAATTTATATTTTTATGACCCTATTTCACAAACATGGAATGAATAACAACCCTCAAAACCATGAATCAGTCGTCAAGGTACACACTATTATGTGTAAGTACTATACTTCTAAGAAGATATAAAAGCTTTTATAGAGCAGACGATTCAAGGACTTTTAAAAGGGCATTTGATATATTACTTGGATTTATCCGAGTAATATATCATATGCCCCCTTCTAATAATCCCCATAATTAAGCCTATAGGCTTACTTATGGCAACGAAAACACAAAAATTGTATTTCACTGTGTAAAGTTAATTATATACCTTCTATCTTTATATCCTATCCTTCATATCTTAACTTTCACATTTGTAATATAAGTACAAATATGAAAGTTTGATGTTTGTTGCTAATTATCTTCGTAACCGCTGAACCGATTGGGATGGGAACATGTATAGTTTGTGACCTATAGAATAATACACAGGCTTTTAATACAGGTAAAAATAAAGGCGAAGCCACGGGCAGAGGCTAGTCTAATAAATACTACGACATCATAGCTGCCACCGTAAACGGGGGCAGCTATGATCTAAAGATAGCAGGTATATTATATATTTTTTTTATTGGCTTTTATATCACTGCGGCCGTTAGGCCTATTGTGATCGCCACTTGATGGCAGGTATAACTATGATAACTATATCCAGCAGTTCTTGGCAGTCGTGATATGATAAAGTTAAGACAAACACGCTCACAACTGTAATCTCCATTATGGACATCCTCGGATAAATACTCAGTCCGTAGATATTTAAGGATACCAAATAGAGGGTAGTCACGTCCATTACATTTGGCACACCGCGTTCTGCAAATAATAGTATTTTTTTGCGTTGCACGCCATCTATCGTCATCGTCACGTATTAATATGTAGGGCAGTCCAGCTAAAACACTTTACATGTTAATATACTTGAAAATGCATTCCATGTCCTTGGTAGCCAAGGCTGGAGCCGAGCGAAGGCGAACTTCTAAGCCGATTTTGTATTGGCTTAGTTACATGTGATGTTGCATGCAATGGAGAGAGTAATTAGCCTACAGAAGCACGCGAGCATGTATGAATGAGCTTATTATTGTATTACTTATTATTATTATTATTATTGGTATAATAGAAGTACTTCCATTATACCAATTTCTGCCAAATGTATCTATATAACACTAGCTTCTGCCAACGGCTTCGCCCTCGTGGTACCCGGATACAAAGTACGTGTTATTCTGATGTGTATGCTATATTACTGTAAAAAAAAATACGATCAAAATGTATCAAAATACGTTGTGTAGTTTTTACGTGAAAGAGTAACAAACATCCATCCTCACAAACTTTCGCGCTATAATAGTAAGTAACGCCAGGAAGATTAAAGATGATCAAAAAAACTAAGCAGTTTGTTGCCTGATTCTTATAGGTTTGGTCGCGCGCGAGGAATCGACGTAAGTTCACTTTAACATTTTAAATTCGCGTAGTTTTCAAGCTGACGTTTCTATATGATGTGATTTCAATTAATTAAAACCTTTTGACTTTGACCTCGACCTTGACTTTGGTTTGGGTTCTGGAGAAAATACAGGCACATGAGACATTTCCCTTTTAATAAATGTTAAATAATAATAATGCGTCCGTAGGGTATTCCCTTACCAACAGCTGGGCCTTATGCTTGTTTGCCATTTATATATATCGGCGCAAAGGCGTTATTGTGCTTCTTCAATGAGTCATCGAAGCAGAACCACGAGTTACTTAACTCAATTAATAAAAACTTTTGACTTTGACCTTGACCTTGACTTTGGTATGGGTGCTGGTGAATATACAGACACATGAGACTTTTCACCCTTTTAATAAATCATAAATAATAATAATGCATCCGTAGGATATTCCCTTACCAACAGCTGGGCCGTATGCTTGTTTGCCATTTATATATATCGACACAAAGGCGTTATTTTGCTTCTACAATGAGTCGTCGAAGCAGAACCACGAGTTACTTAACTCAATTAATAAAAACTTTTGACTTTGACCTTGACCTTGACTTTAGTATGGGTGCTGGTGAATATACAGACACATGAGACTTTTCCCTTTTAATAAATGATAAATAATAATAATGCGTCCGTAGGGTATTCCCTTACCAACAGCTGGGCCGTATGCTTGTTTGCTATTTATATATATCGGCGCAAAGGCGTTATTGTGCTTCTACAATGAGTCATCGGCGCAGAACCACGAGTTACTTAACGAATCATCACTTAGATTATCAATATACAGTGTAAAATAATTAATTAACACCTACAGACAAAATTTACAAAGAAACTAAATTAATGAATGTCAAACAACTATACAAATACAATACGTGCATCCTCATTCGAAAAATCCTAAACAAAACGATCCATACTAACCTAGCCTTTACAACAATTAAGCAAATCACAAAGCGAAGCACTCGCCGAGCCAGTTTTATTGTTCTACCAAAGGTTCGAACAAACTACGGTAAAAAAATGATAGTCTTCGAAGGCGCACAGCTGTATAATAAACTACCCTCAAATATAAAAAGTGTTTGCTCATTTGACGTGTTTAAACACAAATTAGCCCATCATATTATCAATGATGCATCACTGCTAAAGACACGTTAAATTGGAACAACCTAAACATATTACTGTAAAAGAACGACCCACTTTAAGATTAGTAATTAAGTTTGTATTGTTCTCATGTAAGTGACATCTGTTTGTCTTTTTGAGAATAAAGTTATTTAAACCTAATTAATAGCTAATTATTATTTGATTGTTGTCATCAAATAATAATCAGGTAATTACTTAATTACGTAATCAAGTTGTTAAATTAGAGGAACTTCTACTGGAGTTTACTTTCGTCATCAATTATGAGCAACCAGCATTCTGGTGATGGACCACCTTGGAGCTTCTGCTCCGTCATATACATATATAAAAATATATAATTATTTATTTATTTTATTTATGTATTTATTTAACAATAATATCACAGCATTACAGTATACACCAATGCGCTATGAAATACATAAAAATAACTAATATTACCACTATAAATTAACTGACAACACTTCATTCTCTACATACATTCGTCCATCGGTCAGCAAACAGATCACACGATGGTGTTGCCAGGAGCGCATTTAATTATTTTAAAGCTCGAACAAGAGGTAAGTTGTCATGTGCAACTATGCATATACCTAAGGACCGTATTAACCGTCAAAGTAGGAAAATGTATCCAAGAAAACGTAAAAACCATCAACAATGACTAAGCAGGACTAATTATAAAGACCTGACCTCGGACCTACATTAAACGGGTCAGTCCGGTTCACGAGCAGAAGGTTCCTTCATGCTAAGAGGACTTTGAATACGGATTTTAAATGTCATGAAATTAATTAGTAGCTCAAAGTGACTGCAAAATTATTTATTTTCAGGAAAATAATGGACAAGTGAAAACCGACTTCGATTAAAGGGAAGTTGATTAAAAATAAATATAAAAGCTAAAAGTTTTTTGTGATTTTAAATTGTGTTTTTCATGTCACAACATTAGTCACGAAACATTAAAAAGGGGTCGTTTCTTTTGTTTATAAACAAGTACCTTGTATCGTATAAAAAAAATACTAAACTACTTTCAAGGGCCTTCAAATATAATTATACAAATTTATATGTACATAGAGACCATATAGGAAGTAACACTGAAGAAGTGAGAATACCCATCGTGGGGAATAAAGTCGTGCGTGTTTGTTCATTTATATTCTTACAACTCAAATTTTTGTTTTATCTGTGCTCAGATTTCAAGGTTTTTATTTACGAGAAAACCCTATTCTAGTTATGTACAATTCTAGTGTAAACTTAATCCTAGTATACATAATCATAATATATAAAAACATTAATAAAGTTACAGAAACTAATTAAAAACTTAATAATTGAAATCTATAATAACATACAAAATTGCTTCAGTTTTAACCTATAATGTACTACTTTGTATGGACAATTAAGCTTTAGTTAAGCATTACTAGAACAACAGCATAAATACATAGCCGTAATAATAAAATAAAAAAGACTTATTTCGCTCAGAATTAATTGCTTTTGGACTAATTAACAGTTAATAAACAACAGAAGGCCTTGATTCAAGTTTATATAGTTGAGCACTAAACCCACTCAATTAAATTTTAGTTATTTTATAGAGTTGTTCAAACTTGGCCACAAGCACTTTCTATGATAATATTTAATTGTGCCTGATAACGTTTACAGAAGAGACTACAAAGATAATTTTAATTACTAAGACAATAGACTAAAACCGGAGTCTGCCTGAAACCAACAAGTGAAAGCATACACATCTTCATAATTGAAGGTGCTATATCAACACGAATGTGGGATGGAAATGAATAATGTGCAAACATTTAACATTGAAGATAGAGTTTATAATCGAAGACTTTGAAGCTCAGTAGAATATATGTACAGTTGTTTCTCATTTAGTGCAACACTCTTCAGCAACTTAAGACCCTTACTTTATGTAAGTGAAATTTTCAAAAAGTCATATATTTATATTTGCATTTGATTAGAACAGATACGAATTCGGTTAACGTTGAATCGGATTTTTTGAAACACGTTTAAAAAGTGCTCTATCTTCAATCTTTGCAAATCTTTAATGTCCATCCACAATAGCACCTTTAATGATGACATTTTATCAGACACGAAATCCTCACATTATTAAAAAGAAAAAAGACCAAAAAAAATGAAAAATTGTACGAACGGTTTGCTCGTTACTTTATCGCGGGCCGTCTGCCAGACGTAGTCACAGCAACTCCCCGTACTGAGATATTCCAGGCCATTTGTAGCTGATAAGGAGCACTGAAGAGTCTGGAGGACGTCCAAGTAGGGCACGGTGTAATTGGACTAGTCTCTCAAATTGCAAAGTAAATAATTAAAAAAACAGAAATACATACATCAAAACCGACCTCAAGTTGATAAAAAGTATATAAAAATACGAAATTTCGTGGGAATCCCCCATATTTGTTGTGTTTTTTTTAAATATAGGATTGCCCTTGAAATACCACCAAATATTGATATATTTAAAATAAAAAACATTTATATCAGTTTACAATTGGCGCAGATATCGCGTAACATACTCAAAAAAACAGACGAATTGAGAAACTCCTACTTTTTTGAAGTCGGTTGATAACCTGGTAAAATAAATTTCGGTTTACCGAATATTAAGGTAATGTTGGATTCGGTGGTTAAACATTTTGGGACAAAAATCGACGTTTTGAACATTTTGCTATAATCAGCCTTTAAAGAACGAACAAAGTGTCTTACCTTTAAATAGACAGTACTTACTTTATCTTATAAAACTAGGTCAACGATATATTACTAATTATTAAGCCTAGCGTAGACTAGATTGTAATAAAACTAGGATATTTTTTTTTATATTTAATTTAATAAACGGTTAAAATTGCCATTCAGTGTGGTACTGCGGCCAGTATTTTGGGAAAGCTTCCGTCTGGTAGTGATCTGGATCAGTTGAGCAATCTCTTTTCAGTCGGTCTTTAGATAGCTAGCTGTTTCATCTGTATTTTTTGTATATACCTACTTGTACATAGTTGTATAAATAAATAAACGGGTACCGTAAACTATGGACGCATGCAGAACCGGATGTATCAATCGCGTGTTGCCGACCATTGAGACATAACGGATGAAAAGTCTAATTTGCTTGTAATTTCACCGAAGAATATGGGTTTCTTTAAACCCTTTAGCAAAGCGAGTATTACTGCTTTTTGGCACAAATAGGTAGGTGGTGGTTCTTCCCCGGACGAGCTCCTTCACAAGGAACTCTACTACTATACATAATTACTACCTAGGTAGTAGAACTACTACCTAGGATCGTAGAATGCGATAAGAGACGGCTTATTACTACCCAAGTTCCCCTTTACTATAAATGCATACTATTATTAACCTTATGAAAAGGTTTACTTTTTAACAATAGCGTGACTGAAAATAATTAAACCACCATGTCTAATACAAAGTTTATTATACGTACATGCATCTTCTCGGGTATTTTTATCGGTGTGTTTTCGATGTATAGAATGTATTGTAAATACAAAAAAAAAGTATATAAGTAGTATATCCGTCATTTAGTTCCCATAACACAAGCTCTGCTTAGTTTGGGGTTAGATGATGCTGTGTGAAAATGTCCATTATTATTATTATTTGCGACGAAAACGAAACGATAATGAACGGCAGATACCTATATTTATATTGACCTGTATACGGCACAGCATGTCTAGCTAATTAGCACGGAAGAAACAACAGTGCCTGTTATTACTTTTGAACGTTTTGTAAGACATTCTGGACATACTATCAAAATTAAGCCTAATGACATTCTGATCGACAAAGTACGAAAAGGTGATTATGAGACAAAAATAAACACAATCTTTCTACTCGATAAATCAAATCCTGGATGATGAAACCAATGGATAACTATTCAGTTATCGATTTGTTTCATGTTTTTATTTCAAATTTCCCTTGACTTTTTATTTATTAATGTGATGAATAATTGTATAACAGAATTTGTTATCTGTGTTCTGTGCACATAAGTTACCTGAATCTGAAACAACGATTTCAGACTAAATCTACACAAGTTTAAGTGCACCGTTATTAAGTGAGTCGTTTTAAAAGAGCTAGAGCTTCTAGCAAAATAGTTAACACCAATACGCCGTCTTGCCCACAATCTAAACAAGATTACCTCATTCGATACCACATATCTTTGACTGATAATTTTATAGGTAATCTACGTATACTACATTGTAAAGCCATTAGATGTTAAGCAGCCGAATTGAGCACACGCGTCTGTTTACCTAAATGTGTGTGTAATCATGTTTATAATAGTGTTTTTGTGTGGGTTGGCGGTGACGCAAGCGCAGAATCTACAAGTGAATACGACAGAAGGATTAATTGTTGGGAATTTAGCCACCAATGGAAATTACTATGCCTTCTATGGAATTCCGTACGCCAGCCCTGCTGTTGGAGAAAACAGATTCAAGGTATGATACAGATAAGACTGTTTTTTGAGACATACGTTCAATATATACACAGGCATTATGACGCGAGTCTTACTCGCACTTGTCCGTTACATAGTCAGATAATTTCTCTACAAATAGAATAGAATTAAAAATGGAAACTACTTCAAAGTTCCACATAATCAGCCGGTTCAGACAGTAAATATAATATAAACCTCATAATAAAAAAAAAACTGACTGCTGCTAAACATTTAACATAATTAAAGGTAAATCTAAAAATAACGCAAATATGATAATGAAACGTAAATATCATTGTGCTCTCAAAACTAATTTGTGTAAATAAAATCAAAGTTGGAATCAGTCCAACAATAAGAAACTAACAAGAAATATTAACATACATATCATCTATAGTTAAATGGTATTGTTGAAGGTTATTTAGAAACGTTCTTTGTATTGCTAAAAGGCATAAGTAAATTTTTACCAAGAAGCATAGGATCAATTTTGATAGCTTGATATATTAATGGACTCAAGACTGCAACCACATTATAAGGGTATTTTGATAGCTTGATATATTTATGGACTCAAAAATGCAACCATATTATAAGGGTATTTTGATAGCTTGATATATTAATGGACTCAAGACTGCAACCACATTATAAGGGTATTTTGATAGCTTGATATATTAATGGACTCAAAACTGCAACCATATTATAAGGGTATTTTGATAGCTTGATATATTAATGGACTCAAAACTGTAACCATATTATAAGGGTATTTTGATAGCTTGATATATTAATGGACTCAAGACTGCAACCACATTTTAAGGGTATACCTATCAACATCATTTATTGATATAGTTCTATTAAAAAAATACTTAGATACAGTAGTTTTTTATGAACATTGAAAATAATTTATACTCGTGAAATACGAGTAGAAAAACCAATTTGGAAAAAAAAAGTATTGCTTTTATTCTGACATACCAATCACATACTACATTACTTCATTATTGAGCTCAGTATATTTTTCATGTAAATGCTGGTAGCATGCGTTCCACAAATAAGGTATCTTATTTTTTAAAGAAAACGGTATCTTATCTAAAAGAAATGTGACTTCTATCTATGAATCAATATGACACACCTAGCTTTATCTTTCGTATCAGTAAATGAACATTATCGGTTTCATTTTCAGGCGCCGAACCCTCCGCTCCCTTACCCTGGATTGTTCCACGCAATGGACAGCAATATAATATGCGCCCAGCCAAGTGCCAATGGACTTATTGGTATTGAGAACTGCTTGACTCTAAGCGTTTATACAAACAACGTAACCACACCAAAGCCTGTGGTAGTCTGGCTCAATGCTGAAGAGTACACCACATCGACCAACACACTGTACTCATTCAGAAGATTCGTCGAAGAAGGTGTCGTTGTAGTCTCTATGAATTTCAGATTATCCATCTTTGGATTTCTATGTCTAAATGTACCGGAAGCTCCAGGAAACGCAGGACTAAAAGACGTGATTCAAGGATTGAACTGGATTAAGAACAATATCGCTGGCTTTGGGGGAAATCCTAACAACGTAGCTCTATTTGGACATGGCTCTGCAGCAGCTATAGTTGATATGATAACTATGTCAGGAAGAGCACAAAATTTAGTGCACAAAGCTGTAGCTCTGAGTGGCTCAGCCTTAGCACCATGGGCGGTTGCATATGATCCCGTTGGCTACGCCAATATTCTTGGCGCGAAACTAAGCTACACTGGAAAGTCTACATCAGAGCTGGCCAAGCTATTGGTTTCTACTGACATAAACGTTCTTGGTACAGCGCTAAATGGTTTCAAGTTCACCAATAATACACCTCTATTCGCACCTTGCATAGAAAACAAAAACCTAAACCCCAATGAGACTGTCTTGACTGATACACCAATAAATTTACTGAGAACCGGTAATTACAATCACATACCATACATTGCTGGTTATGTTAACAGAGAAGGTACATTGAGGGCTGAAGAAGCAGCTTACAATCAGTGGCGAGTGAAAATGCAGAATAACTTCACGGACTTCCTGCAGGTGGATTTAGATTTTGGGGCGAATATGACGGGTATGGCGCAATCTATCAGAAACTTCTACTTTAGCGGAAGCCCAATAAACCTGGACATTGAAGACTATTTGGACTACCACGGAGACACTATGGTCCTTGTGTCAGTTGTAAGAGGAGCTAAAGAAAGAGCAGCTACTTCGAGAAGCGAAGTGAGGTTGCTTGAATTTGCGTATTTGGGGACTATGAACTCAGACTGGGTTTACCACGATATTCCATTGAAGGGTGTCAAGCATGGAGGGATCCTTAACTACCTGTTTGATTTTGATCTGAAACCAGCGGATGAGGCCGTCATGAAGTCTGTGGTGAAGCGTTTAGCGAATTTTGCTCACGTTGGGTAAATTTTAAGATCGTACTTTCGAAATATAATAGTCCGAATGATTTTTATGAAAACTTGATATAATATTTTATCTTACTATTTTGGACTTGAATCTATTATATTATATTGCAACAATATGAGTTAGTTAAGGTATTTTGATTTTAATTTTGATAATTTACGGTCGATTATAGTTTGGCCAGCGATCATTCGAAGAAGCCTTTTCAACTGTTTTATCAGCACCAGCAGCAAATAAAACTGTTTTATTTCGGTCTCTTTCTTATGTCTTGTCTTCCGAAGACAAAACCATTGTTGGTATCCATACTAAGCCCGAGACAGTATATGATGGATAAAATAAATATTTCTATATTCCAGGTCACCTGTTAAACCTGGAAACCCGACCGTCGAATGGTCAGCTATCTCCAATGATCGACTATACTACCTGTACTATGGTGGAAACTCTATTGAAATATCAAACACAACAAAAGTAGAAGAGCTCAAATTCGAACCTCATAGTGGCAGAATGGCTTTCTGGAATCAAATCTATTCTAAATACTATAAGACTCCAACTGCCGTTTCGTCTGTGGGTAGAGTTATAGGACTTTTGTATGTTTGTGTGTTCAGTGCTATTTTTGTAAGACTGTTTTAGTAATTAAAGTTATTTTCAAATAAGATGCAACAGTTGTGCAATCGCCGTATCTACTTTTATTATTTTAAAGTCACTAGGCAGTTATTAGTTTCTGGGTGACTTTGAAAAAATGGATACAGTTACTTCCAATAGTACGAGTACTTTGCGTCTATTTCCTTGTTATTATTATTTACAATTCAACAACCTATACTAGATGTGACTATGCACTAGCCAGTATTTTAAAGATAAGAATCTGAAATGCCACACTGTAGACTGTGGCTAACATGCATTTGCTATCTAATGTTATCATTCCGTCATGTTGACATCAATATCGATTTTTCAGCAATGGTCGTATCTATTTTTATATTGATTATTTTATTAGGATCGTACGATTTAAAGGCAACAACTTCAACGCATTTAGTAATTGTATGTCGAATAACATGAACCGGAGCTGGAAGAGATATATTCGTATCGTTACTCAACCCTAGATTCGAATCCTAGTTGGATGGTTCGATTGATCGAAGGCACTATACAAAATAATGATCTAACTATCTAGATAAACGCGGGTCAAAACGCATGGATAGTGCGTTCTAATCTAGTGGCGACATCTAGTTTTATTTTCGTTAAAGTTAATAGTGATACAGTGCCATCATGCTATATTATAGAAACGGTATAGAAAACAATTCACGAATATATTGCTGGACATTTTTCACACAGCATCATCTAGCCCCAAACTAATCAGAGCTTGTGTTATGGGAACTACATGACTTAGGTACATTTTACAAATACATACATATTATACATAGAAAACACTCAGAACCGAGACAAATATTTACAGATCATGTAAAACTTGTCCCGCGGCGGTTTCGATCCCGCAACCTTCTGTGTCTCAGGCGGACTTTCGCCCACTGCGCCACAGAGGTCGTCAAATTAAAAATAGAGTACCTACCTACCTAAAGACATCACTTTCATATTAGCCCAATCTTATTTAGATTGGTAGATTATATTTTTAACCTGAGAAGCAGTTTATGTAAATCTTGCTTATCTTAGCCATTTTGAAAACTAGGATTTTTAAGTCTAATGATACACGTGACCTCACGTGACTCGAATGTCTCGTTGTCACGTGACTCGAATGTCTCGTTGTCACGTTACTACAATGCATCCAGAACGTTGGGCGGAACTCGTTACTTAATGGATACCCGAAAACGGTCGAAGACGCCACGGAAAGCCAAGAAATAGATGGCGAGATGTTCTGCGAGAGATTCTGGATGTATTCAAACCATAGTGGTCTGATTTTGCATTCAAACACAACGTGGAAGAATAAATAAAGGGATAAAACGATATTTCGGTTCCTTGAAAGCAAAATAAAGTCTCCAAACAATCTAACGTATTTAAATTGTGGAATAAAAAACAAATCAGTTCCGCGCAGAATTGTACGCTCTATTTCGCATTGATATAGATAACATTTTGTATTTTTATCCACCGTTAAAGTAGGAAAGATCGTAGAAACACATGAGTACTCCAGACCGCTGTAAAGAAAACAACGGAATCTGTAATCGTATATCAAATCAAAGTATTCCATGCGAAGATTCGAATGACGAAGGACTCGTAATTTTGTGTGAAAATATTTATATTTATTCATATTCAACTAAACTGCAGACAGAAATCAGACTTAACTACTTAACATTAAACTTTTAACCTAAAATAAGTCTGATTTCTTTTTTTATTTATTATTATTTATGTTTTTTAACGGTATTAATATTTTACCACAGATAAACAATATAAACTAGGTATTAATAAAGTTGAAGAGTTTGTTTTTTATTTCTTTGTTTGAACGCGCTAATCTTTGAAACTAACAAGATTAAAAAAAAAATTTGCTTATGATAGCCCAAATTCATGAGAAAGGTATAGGCTATGTAACATCACGCTACGACCATTAGGAGCCGAGCAAAAGAAATAATAGCACGGTGGGTGGTCCGAAGCGGTGTATTGATCGGAGGCCGAGAGCGGTCATGGTACAGCTAGTTTTTATAAATATGGTTTTTATAAATTGCCATTTTTATTTGTCAATAGTTCAGAGTTTAACCAAAGTATCTGTTTGTTACTTACTATTGTGCCGAGATAAACTCACAGGGAGTCCAAACGTAAATATTTCTGAAAACCCTTTTTCTAATAATACAGCACCTTACTCTATCCTGTGAGAGATTGAAATGGATTGGAGATGGAACCAATAACAGTTGGAATCTAAAATAAATCAGCTGAAGAGAAAAACCGATGACTGCGATTTATTTAAAGAGCCTTTGCAGCACAATGAGGGAAGGGACGATAAACTTTGGAATCATCACACATTTGCTTTTGGAGCATCGACTACCCCGACTTACCCCAAATATAAGATAGGGTATGTTAGGTTCATAATATTATTTATCTTTTGAGAGAACATATTTGGTCGAATTTGGTGTACGAAATCATTATTATTTAATTTATCTATTAACAGAACATTTTTGCGCGAATTTGGTTTACGAAATCTGCAAAATGCTCAATTTTGGCTGTAATCGTCAAAGTAAATACAAAAGCTTGGATGCTAAGGATCTCCGTGAACCGGAAACAAGTATTGGAAAACAATAAAATACATTTGCTCAACCAATAACATTACAGACAGTGGCATAATTTTAACCAAGTTGGTAGATAAATAATATGCGCCTACCGACGTCATAATGGCAAAAGGTTTGCGCACTAAATTTGTCTGCTTATTGAAAATGCAAAGACTCAACTTCTAGTTGGAGAACCGAACACTGTTTTTCAGCTTACAATTATACAGCCAGATCATGTATAGTAAACACGAAAAGGAGGTTTATTGCACATTAAAGTGAACGAAATTATTAGTTTTATATGGCAGAGGCTAGTTCTTAATAAACTAGTCAAAGTACATTACCTGCTCGCATCTTGTACACACTGCGCCATAGTTCAAAAAGATGAACTTACCTGTGAACAAATAAAATCAAAATTAAAAGTTGCGCTATAAAATTCTTGGTATTAAGAACCCTCAAAATCTGTTCACCACAAACCTTACCTCAATGTATCAATTAGTAAGGAGTGCTAGCAAAGCGTACTGCTAGCAAAGGAGTGCTTGCAAAGCGCTCTGTTCCTAATTGAACCTGGTTTCTGCTAGCAATTTTAAAATCGCTGAAGCTTACGTTACATTGAATAGTAACTCGGCTATTCCGTTCGGCATTCTTGGCTAAGAATGGCTGTTAGAAAATATTTTTTACACGTTCTGTAAAATGACAAATCTATACACCCAGGTGTACAGATTTTTTTTATCACCTATTTATTTATATTTGATTCACTTCAGTCGAACATTGTCGATGATTGGCTACTCGCATGCCATTTTAAAATAAATCGGTTATTAATTTTTTTCAGTGCACTCCGCTATTCCGGTCTCACCTCTCGTGGTTGCGTGGTCAAACTATTGCTGTTTGGCATTCAACTGTCTAGCTAGTTGGATGAGGAAGATTCGTGGGGAATCTCTCATGTGTTCAGTTGTAATATTAAATACCTAAGCCAAGTATTTTTATTTGTTTTTTGACTGTCCCGACGTTCTATTGTTGGATACGAGTAAGTATCTACGGTGTTGTTTCTTTTCATGTCGCATATCGTGCTGAAAAACACTCATTACACTCATTTCACATAATTCTTCTGGCTAGTATAGTAGAAAATATAGAAAAATAAAAACCTCATTATTTTTTAGTCACAGATGCAGTGTACATCAGTGTACATCTTTTTCTTTTTTGCATACATAAACTCACTCCTATTTCCCGGAGGCGTACCTATTAAGAGAACACGTATTTATTCTTGCTGCGATCTTGACAATGTTTTTTGCATTATTTTATTTTAATGGTTTGTAAATGCAAAATGATTGTTAGGTTGGAAGGAAATCACTATTACCTATCACATTTTTCATACGGGTTGAAAGTCAAAGTCAAAGTCAAAATTCATTTATTCATTAAAATCACGATGATCACTTTGATTACTCTGATTACTACTCAGATATGATCAGAGTTCGTTCTAATTCTTCAAAATGCATCATTGAAGCCTGTCTTGTACCTATTATTGGGTTATAACATTCGTCAATCTGTTTTCATCAATCCTTTTTTTAATACTGCTTCTTTGGAATTGTGGTTGATTCGAATTATTTTGATAACCACGTTCATTTATACAAAACATGGTGTTGTATAAAGAATAAGCAAGCTTCAGGAGATCAACGTTCCAGATGTAAATTGCTATGTCTTCATTGAAAGGTAATGGGACGTGAGCGTCGTCTAGACTTGGACGTGGATAATGGCTTAGTACTCAGGCTAGCTGGTAGTGTAGACTCGGGCTTACTAACATACAAAATCTACACATACCAAACTAAGATTCAATTTTAGTGTTCCAAATGCAAATAGCGAAACGTTTCGTTATGTCAATCTATCTGCCTTTCCGATCCAGTGTCACACTCCGTTTTATCGGATATAAATAATAATTAAAAAAAAATCTCGCCCATATGTAAAGTAGTGGATTTATTTTTCTCTCATTGCAAATGTCAGAATAATATAGTTTTTTTAACTTATATTTAGGTCCATTTTGATTTAAAATCAATATTAGAATTGGTATAGCAATTTACCAATAATAATATCAAGCAAAGATACGTCATAAAAAAGTTTTATAAATACTTTAGTGAAGCACCTTTTCCAAGAAAGTGTTCGGTTTATATCAAAACTAATATATCTTAAGTTGATAAAACTAGCATATTTCTATCTTCGTTATATATACGATTAGTTTTATCGTCTGGAATCTTTGCAGACTTGACTTAAAAGTTTAATTAAAATGGCACAGCTTGGTCACACTTTGTGGCAGCAGACAATTTCGATCGAAAGAATCAAGACCACATAAAGGTAGATTGCGAACAAAGGTAGGATTTTTCATTAAAGAACAATGAAATTTCTCATCCAGTATTCTTACTAAGGACTTATAGTCCACTAGGAAAGACTTATAATAAATATGCTATTTCTTCTTCCTATATGTAAGAGAATTAGACGCACTGCCACGGTGAGTGATTTTTGATCAGGTGACCATAATCGGTCAATGGCAATTAGCGGGAATTAGGTATGGTGGTAGGCTGGCTCTTATCTGGGTCAACGCATTAGCATTGCTATTCAGGGTGGCTATGCGGCCGGTATTTTGGGAACGCTTCCGCCTGGTATCGATCTGGATCAGATGCGCTATCTATAGATCGTTTGGTCTTTAGATAGCTAGTTGTTTCATCTGTATTTTTTGTATATAATACCTACTTGTATATAGTTGTATGAAAAAATGTAATGTTGCTTAAATTATACTAACATAATACAGGTGTATTATATCTAAAATTGCTTAGATAACACTGTTTGGAGAAAAATTGTGTGCATGGATCTTTCTTTGAACTTTATTTGAACAAGTAGATACTAGTAATTAAGAAGACTGCAAATTAGTTTCCTTTGAAGCTTATGTCTCAGCTCAGCTGATCTCGGCAGCCATAGTGTGTAAGGCATGGAAATATATAGCCTCCCAGCGAAGCGTAATGAATCTAATTAGACTACCTCGGTGGCGCATTGGGCAAAGGCTGGCCTGAGACGCAGAAGGTTGAGGGTTCGATTCCCGACGCAGGACAAATGTTGTGAATGTTGTGCAATTTCCGTTGTATTTTTTAAATCTTGGCACGACGGACTAAAAGCCAGTAGCGACGCAAGAGGTATGCGTTCGATTCCCACTGCGGGACGAATGTTTGCATGTTCTGTAGATATTTTTTCTGGGTCTGGGTGTTGTGGTACCACGGTACTCGTAGTTCTTGATACCCATATTCTATGATAAATAAAAAAGCTGAAGCGTTTGATTTTTTGTTTGACGACGCTTATCTCCGGAACTACCAATCGGATTTGAAAAAAACATTTTTGCATTTGATAGCCCAATTCTTGAGGAAGGTTATAGACTATCTGAAATCATGCTACGACCCTTAGGAGCCGAAAAAAAGAAGTAATAGCGCGAGCGGGCTACGCGGTAGGTTAGGGGGCCGAGGAAGGTCGTGGTAGGCTTTATAAAATGCTTATAATTCTCTTTGATAGTGCTTATCACAATCAGTGAAGGTCTGTTTAACGGTTTTATCTTGTGCGACCATGTATGTACTCAGTACTTATCTAGTCAATCAAAATATTAAATCTCTAGTCTGAGAAAATTTCCATTCATCTGCATTTAAAGTGTTTTTGGGAAAGTAGCAGGCTCAAATGGTGTTACTAATAAAAAAAAATGAAATGTAGATAAAAATGATCCTAAAAATAGTTTAAGTAGGTACCTATCTATATTATATGAGGAAACCTTTCAAAAATCTTTTTTTTTTAGGTCTCTTCGGGTTCTTTACCTTTTTTTTTTCTTTTAAAATTAACTATATCACATAAATATTTGGAAGGGTTCTATCTCACATTAAGAATAAAAATGAGGTGACAACTGACAACCCTATTTTACGGGATAAAAGGGAACTTAGCGGAAAACCTTGAACCCCGTGCCCGGGGACTGGGGTTATTTTGAATTACTGGACGCTCCATTTAATTGTCTTAGCGTAAATAACTTTAATTATATCATATCAAGAATATTGCGGATACGTTTAGATAAATAAAACATTTGGCAAATAGTCACGTTTTGCATAAAAGTTTCAGTATCACAAGCTGCTAGCCCATGCTTATTGTACCACTAGCTTCTGCCCACTGCTTCGTCCGCGTGGTACCCGGATAAAGAGTAGCCTATGTGTTATTCTGCTGTATAAGCTATATCAATGTAAAGTTTCATCAAAATCCGTTCAGTAGTTTTTGCGTGAAATAGTAACAAACATGCATCCTCACAAACATTCGCGTTTATAATAGTAGTAGGATTAACCAATGTCACATGCCTTTGTCTACCCGAACTTAATATCCTTGTAAATTTATGTATTGAGTACCTATACCTCTGAGCCTCTGAGGATGATAAATACGGGGATTAAAGTAGGCGTGTTTTTTAAAAGGTTAGTGTGAACTCGGCGCCTAGCCGATTGGGTCAAGGCATCGTTGATTAAAGGTGAAGATGGGTTCGAATAGCACTGGAATGGAAAGTAGGGCGGGCGAATAAGAAAATTGATCTATGCAAATAAACCAAAATCTAGTTACATTACACTCAAATTTTCTAACCAGTTTATATAAAAATGCCGGGAAATTGCTTATAATGTAACAATTCAATTACATTTTCAAGGTTATATCGATACAGAAAGGCATACGGCCTAATTTATGGTACGGTGAAAGTGATTACCATCGCCTATTGACAGCTGCAACACCAGGGGTCTAGACAAATACCACTTTCTGTTAGCCACGCCTACGGAAGGATTGAATTGTATGGAAAAGGCAATAACTGTGGAAATGTCACGTGACAGCTGGCAAATTTTATCTAGACGAATTTGCGTTAGCGTTAAAGGAAAAATAAGCGTGAGGTATTTGTCTACAGGGGTCTAGCCCTGAGGCATTGTTGATGCGTTGCATATTCTGCTGTTTTTAAGAACTCTAATCTGAAAGATTTAGAGAAAACATTGACTAAGGTTAATGTTTTCAATAGCAAAATAAAAGAGCACTAATCTATCTCCAGAGACTTTTCTCTCTTTCTCAGAGATCTTTCTGTATACGTACATATTTTATATATATATTATATAATAATAATACTCTATGTATTTATAAATGTAGTTTTATACAGTTAAGTATAAATAAGTTTTTGTGTGTAGGTATAAGTTTTTTTTAACAAGTGCAATACATTTTGACTATCTAGAAAGGCTAATTCTAGGAGAATGGTTTTCGTAGACGGAATCCGCATGTTTAAGTACCGCTTTGCTTTAAATGGATTTTATTTTTATTAAAATTCCCATCGGTGTCCCATTTGGGGATTATAATTCACATCACTTGTACATAAGCCGTAGTTCGTAAATCAATTTGCCGTCGGCGTTGAATTTTAAAGCTATGAAATACATCAATACCACGGTAGGTACTCGTAGTTCCTGATACCCACGATACAGGGAATGCTTTTGTGCGGTTAGGACTATGTATGCGACTGTAGGGTCTTTATTATTTATTAAAATTTGATCGTTACCTTCACTGTCACTAGAGGGCGCTTCAATAGACGATTGAAAACAAGTCGCGAGTTTGAAAATTTTGCAATGATAAATTTGTCTAAGAAAAATGAAAATTATTTTTGACGACCGTTGTGGCGCAGTTAACGAAGGCCCGCCTGAGATGCAAAAGGTTGCGGGTTCGCTTCCCGCTGCGGGACAAATGTTTGTACGATTAGCTAATGTTTTTCTCGGGTCTGGGTGTTTTCTATGTATAATATGTATTTACAAAAAAAAATATGGATACAAGGTCATGTAGTTCCCATAATACAAGCTCTGCTTAGTTTGCGGCTGGATGCTTTGTGAAAAATGTCCAGCATTATTTTCTATTATTTATTTTTGAGCAGAATACCGATTCTGACGTAATAAAAAAGGTATACCTAGACAATGAAAATAATTTATATTCTCAGCCTTTCGAGGAACCGAGGAAAGTCATGTACGATTAAACTACAAATTATATAAATGAGTTTGCTTTGAATAACATTCCCGCTCAGGGAAAAAGTCTTTTCGCATTATTGTATGTATGAACTTGTAATAAAATATCTTTGGCTATACTATTTGTATCTGGCTGGTTTTGGTATCATTAAAAGTTTAAATTTTAAAGAAGATAATTCCAAATTCAAATTAGGAAAATGTGTGATTTTTATTTGTTTTTCGTACTGTTAAGATGAGTGAATCTAATGAAGAAATTCGATACATTTTAAAATTTTACTACAAAAAAGGTAAAAATGCAACGCAAGCCGCGAAAAAAATTTGCGATGTTTATGGACCTAGTGCAGTGTCTGTGAGAGTAGCACAAATTTGGTTTAAGCGTTTTCAATCCGGAAATTTTGATGTCAAAGATGCACGTCGCTCTGGTCGCCCTATTACGGATAAAATGGATGCCATTTTTGAAAAAGTGGAGCAAGATCGGCATATCAGTAGTTACGACGTAGCTGAAGAACTGGGAATTGACCACAAAACAGTTTTGGCGCATTTGAAAAAAACTGGGTACACAAAAAAGCTCGATATTTGGGTACCTCACGAGCTCACTGAAAGAAACCTAATGAACCGTGTTCTCATTTGTGATTCTTTATTACGACGTAATGAAACCGAACCATTTTTGAAGAAATTTTTGACCATTTTTGACCTCGCACATCTTTAGCCACTCAGCAAAAATTAAGAGAGTTTGGCTGGGATGTGTTAATGCATCCGCCGTATAGTCCTGACCTTGCACCTTCAGATTTCCTCCTGTTTCGGTCTCTTCAGAATTCTTTAGGCAGTGTCAGGTTAACATCACGAGAGGACTGCCAAAACCACTTGTCGCGGTATTTTGAACAGAAGCCCCAAAGTTTTTATAGCAATGGGATCATGTCCCTGCCTACAAAATGGCAAAAAGTTATCGAACAAAATGGTACCTACATACTTTAGTTAAATGTAAATAAACTATATTAAAAAATGTTTTGAATTTTCTTAAAAAATGCGAAGAAACTTTTTCCCCAACCTATTATAAAAAAAATCAAAAATGTATAACTCCAATATTGAAGGCTGAATGAAGAATTTATAAATATAGGTAAGTATTTATAACTTTATGAATTTGTTTGGGATATATATTTTTTAATTTTCTCTTATGTATGGGTTAACATTTTAAATACCAAATAACCATAAAAAAAGTGATTTCCGATTAACGAAACACAGTAGACAACATTTATATAAAAACCACAAACTCATAAACCATAAACATCACTATTTAGCATAACTCAGGGTAAGTAGCAGGTTCAATTCCCATCTATTAGCATTGGCACTCGCATTTGATCGTGTTCTCAGAAGTGGGATCTTCGTATCTAAATTTACATTCGCTTTAGCTTATTTGCGTTTATCGGGAATGTACTTGAGATAGTGTGGCGTCGTAAAAATACCAGGTTATCTCTTTCGGGGTCTATCGAAGATGATTTTTATTTGTGTTTCAGGTTCTAGTCAATTCATCGAGAGAATGCTTAAATGAAAGTGAGTTAAAGAAAAAAACTCACTCACGACTGTCTTTCCCATGGTGGACATCCTCAGATACATACTCAATGAGTAGATTTTTGAGGATACCAAGTAGGTGATAGTCAGAGGCACGTCCAAACATTGGATTGCCCGCGTTTTGCAAGTTGTCATTCCACACGACAGGTTGCAAGCCCATCGCCGCTTATTGGAACACTAACTGTTGGCACATGCCTTCGAATGTTTGGTTCTAGGGCATGCCGGTTTACGATGTGTTCCTTCACCGTTTTGAGCACGTGTTAATGGGCACATACATTTTTCGAGTGTAAAAATCCATTGGTGTGAGTGAAAGCTTATAATTATAATTAATATTTGAAGGCGGTTTAGTTTTGAGCTGGTCGCTAAAGCTTAAAAAAAAAAAGTTTTAAAGCTAATTCGCGCCTTCTTTAATCTTCATAATTGTAGATATTTCTCTGCACTTATCAACTCTGGCCGCTGTTCTGAAAATACCCAATTCTTCCCAACGAGATGGCTCAACCATGCACTTCTTAATATTTATTTTCTGAGTGTCTTTAGTCCAGATATAGTAATATTGAGTATTTTTTGGTCGGTTGCCAATGCAGCGCTAGATAGACTGGAATTGGGAACGGGATCCGAAAGACATTACTTCTCTCATAGTTAGATAAGTACTATACTAGTTCTACAGACCCAAACTGACACTGGAACATACGTTTATCGACAATAGCACAGATTATAAAATTATACAAGACAATAAAAGATTGAAAAACCAGATGGAAAAAAAACCGATGATACTGCAGAAATCTAAGTACTACTGTGTCGCGAGAATCCACGACCTCCTCCGTTTACTAAAATTTACTTTAATCCGTATACTTTGGTAATAAACAATTTTTATATTTATATCAATGAAACGTCAAACGAAAGGATGGTGTAAACAAGATAAAAAATATCTAAAAGGGAATATAAAATATCTTGAAACGATAGTAATAATAACAAAAAAAAAAAAAACACGCTCACGACTGTATTTCCCATGATGAACATCCTCAGATTCATATCCAATGCGTTGATATTTGAGGATACCAAATAAGAGGTAGTCAGAGACACGTCCAGATTTTAAATTTGGCACATGCCCGCGGTTTGCAAGTAGCTAGCATTCCACGTTTTGCAAGTTGTCATTCCACATGCCAGGTTGCAAGCCCATCGCCGCATATTCGATTACTAATTAACCCATCGCATATGCGAATTTTTGGTTCTAGGGCATGCCGATTACCTTACGATGTTTTCCTTCACCGTTTTGAGCACGTGTTAATGCGCACATACATTTGGAAAACTACATTAGTGCACGACCGGGTTCGAACCCACGACCTGCGGATCGGAAGTCAGGGTACCCCGCCCACTTGGTCAACGCGGCACATATTTTTTACTAAACCACATATCCTTAAGATTTTGAGATTTGCTGTCCTGATTATACCTAACTAGCTTCTGCCCACGGCTTCGCCCGCGTGGTACCCGGATAAAAAGTAGTATATGTGTTTTTCTGATGTATAAGCTATATTACAGCAAAGTTTCATCAAAACCCGTACTGTAGTTTTTGCGTGAAAGACTAACAAACATCCATGCTCACATACTTACATCGCGTTTATAATAGTAGTAGAATGGTCGCCAACCATACCTAATATAAATAATAGCAATATCCCAAATGTCAACAGTCATAAAACACGAGTAGGTAGAGGCTGTAAGTAGGTACCTAGCTCCAGGTAAGAGTTCTATATTTTTCGTCTCATAAGTTTACAAATCTGTAATCCCTCGAGATAAGGGATCATTATCCGCATGTACAGACTTGTAAACTCAGCTGTATACAGATCTAGACTGATTTATTGGATCAGATGTGATTTACTGATTGATTTGGGATTTACATATTTTTTATGTGCAAACGTGGCTAAACTTTGTTATTGGACAAATCTCGAATAAGTATAGCAAAGACCATTGCTGGTTGGTCAGAGTTTGCGATAATTCACACTTTTTTTAGTTAAGAAATCTGGATGTAGGTTTATGCACCAAATAGGGAGTGTATTTTTTTATGTTATTCAATTCATTTATTTGCGAAACATTGGTACAAGCAGTAGATAGTACAATAATAGTAAGTCCAGCCATGATCTGCTTTACAGCATGCAAAATTTTATATAAAAATTAAGTAGGTATAAATCTAAAGAGTCATGTATTCGATTATACAACCAGGCTAGCTAATGTCACAATATTGTATGTAATGAAAAAAAATGTATTATTAAATGTCAAATTCTTAAAATTATCTAAAATTTGTCAAAAAGATTTGTCATTTACACTGTATACGCCTTTAGTAATAAAAGTTTCTTAAGTTTCAATTTGAATAAGCTTAATGTATTAATTTCGAGAATGTCAGTAGTTAAATGATTAAAAATACGAGACGCCATGCAGATAACACTGTTGTTAAACATTGCCGTCTTGCTTGGAGGACAAAACATTTTCGTGTCCTGTCGTTTACTTTTAAACTTTTTAAATAAATTCATGTTGCTTTTTACAAATAAGGCCATCTCATATGTCATATATGTAAAGGGCCCAGTCTATTGATACAAAACATAAGAATTGCGTCAATGTCCGAGCGCTAGGGCTCCCCGCTAGCTGTCACTCTAGTAAACGTAATTACTAATTTTGCAAAACTTGAAACGAGCCGTAGATTGCTCTAATTTACTAAGTAGTTTTACCATATTTTATAAATTATTGTATTCAAATACGTAGGACAAGTTCGAATATGACTCGTGATTTGAGGGTTCTTTAAAAGTGTTTTTTTTTATAAATTTCTATACTATATAATTATAAGTTAAACGTTCGTGTTTACCTTTTTTATTATTTTCCCGACGTTTCGACTGTATTGCAACAGCCGTGGTCACGGGATTACTAACAAAGACCCGTTAAACTTATAATTATGTTATCTTATCGCGAAAGTTTGAGTACTTCTACATTATAGCTAGTTATTAGTTTTTCTACAAATAATTATTAGGCGAGCTCGCAGAGTCAAATAAAAAAAAAACACGGCACAAACAATTGACAAGCAGGCATACGGCCCACCTGGTCGAAAGCCTGATCTGCAAAAAGGATGACTCTTTGCCTGCTCTTTTAATTAAAAACACTTAGTGAAGTAATAACTTAGCCACAAGTAACATAGTTTTGGACAGTTGAAGTGTTCAGATCTAGAGTCTACAATCACTTCCTCGGTGAAGGCAAAAATTGAGCAATTTGCCTTTTGTAGTTTTAATATTTGAGCAATTTATTTGTGTATATATTATTTTCTTTTATTTATGTTATTATATCCTGTATTTAAGTATTAAAATCAATAATCCAGTTGTATTTATAGATTTGCATTACATAATTACTACATATTATTATTTTTGTTTTAATCCTTTCTGCGCACTACCGACACATCTTTTCCACAAAACACAAACACTGAAAAAAATGTTTCGTTAAATGTAACCAAAACTTTGTCTACCAGTTACACAAAAAAAGTGACAGCCGAACTAAGGTAATGCATAACAAAACACAGTTTAGTTACAGGATTAATGTAGTGTATAATCAATCCATTTTGGTTATGTATTGCTAATTTCCGTAGCTTAAATTCTCTCTGCTAGCTGAACCAAGTTTGTAAATTATAACCAAATAGTTGTTAAACGTAACTCAACGATTTCGTTTTGTGTTGTCATACTTCTCAGTTGATTTAGTTGATTTGTTTTGCTGACCTTCCCTTACGCTTTGACTAATACTAACAAATACATCGTGTTATTTTTTACTAGTCTCTTTTACTGTGTATAGCCTAATAGTTAAGTCAGATATTGATTAACAGTTATTCTATAATCAGATAATTACTTTTGTTATTTGTTGCAAAACTAATTTGTTATTTTCAACTATTTTAGTTTACTTTATAGTACCTATCAGTTGTGTTAGATATAAATTAATAGTTAAGCTATAATTAGTATTTTTTTGTGTTATATGTTGCATAAAATGGGGTGAAAACGTCATTCAAGATAAACGCTTACTTCCCGAAGCCGCAGTAAACGAAGGAATTTCTTTATAGATTTTGAGCCGTTAGCATTTTGAGAAACGCTATTCAGCTGTCAAATCTATAACGAAAACTCCTGCGCCTCCTACGGCTCCAGCGGGTAGTGCGCGTTTACCTTGACATTTTCACCCCATTTTTGCTACAAATAACACAAACAAAAAATCTAATTACTTATAGCTAAACTATTAATTAATATCTAACAATAGCTAACAAATTGATTACTAATTTTAAACAGATAAACAGTAACATATTAATGCTACATTACAATTTAAGAAATGTAATTGCAATTTAAAGAAAAAAATACTGTTTAAGGTAAGTAATGTGGTGGAGACAGTATTAGGTGGTAACTATAATAATACATGTATTTATACTGATAATAACACATTTATTAAGAAGGTATTATGAATAATGGATACAAAATATGTCTGATCTTCATGTTTGCTGCTTAATCCGACCTTAACTTAATATTTAATAACCCAACATAATTATTGATTATCTTAATTGGCATCTACAATAAACTTTCAATTATATTTCATTAATTTACCATGTTTATTTACAAAACTATAGCTATTTTTTAAATGTATGTAATGATTTTGGTGATCGCTATGATCGACATATGGATTGGGAGTGTCCTGCACGATGGGTGCTGTATCATCAAGAGATATTAATGCTTGATCTGGTTGTGCGGGGTCAAATATAAAACTAAAAACACTATCCGTCAGCATTGGATGCAGGCCCTCAGACATCTGAAAAACATACAAAATACAAAATCATCCCTATTGTATCTTAAAAGGCACTTTAAATAACTTAGCGCACAAGTAAGTTTTTTCAAAATATTGAAACTAGTGGTAAATTATGGTGGTTGCGGAACCCTTAAAAAAGAAACCAATCAAACTTTAGTTTAGTTTCATAAATAAAAGTATTACCACTGGCCGCTAAGTGCGCGCGAATATCATTATCATCATCAGCCTATATAAGTCCACTGCTGGACATGAGCGGGAGACATGTAATTGACATGACGTGCTCGCATGTAACTTGCATAAAAAACTTCCTATTTTTGTCTCAAGTTCAAAATCACCTGTATGCAACCTGCAGCTTGCACTTAACGTTTCCACTACTCGAGCTGCATCCAACTACACCATGCATGCAGTCTAGTACGCAATATAATACAACTATATTATAACGGAGCCAGTAGTGAACTTACCTTTGAACGTAGAAATGTAGATTTCTAGTCGTCATTGCTTTAGGTAATTTTCCAGAGGATCTGGCCGATCTGGTTAGAGCGGTTGATCATCCATCACTTTTCGAACGTCTTTCAATAGTTTTACATACATAAGACACTAGAGTCACAATAAAATAACAGTTAGTCCCGAGTCCGCAAACAATTCCCTACTTATCAAAATCAGAAATTACAAAAAAGAAAAGCACAAATAGATTCCGCGACCGACCCCTCGAACAGAAAAAACGAGAAGACAGATTTGAACGGGTTAGGGGTTTAGTACTACTAATTCACCTATGATTCAGCTCTCGTCCGGCTACATGTAAACAAATACGTTTCATTACATGGTATTTTTTTTTGTAACTGATAGTAGTTTGCATAGCTAATCATAACAAAAGTTTTGTAAAGTTGTACATTGTCTACATTGACCATGTAAAATAAAACAAATTAAGCTATTTTTACAGAACGAATGTTTAAAATAGCTAGTTTTGTTAAGTAACACTTAGACAATGGTAAGAGTCTAACGGTAAATATTACTTTTGCAACATATAGTCAAAGACAATTTGGCTTCACATTATCGGAAGGTTTTGTTACGTTGCGTAAAAATGGTAGGTAACAGGTAATCGAATCGGTTTGTTTGAAAAAGTTCGGTATAGTACAACAAAAAGTTTGATTGCAATAAACCGAACTAAAAATATCAAAACCAGTTTGGTGCCTATTAAGGAAACCAGTTTTGTCATTTCAAATAAACCTTGGTTATGGCTAAACAAAATTCGGCTATTTCTAAAATAACCGAAATAGTTCGGTTATTTCTTTTTTTCAGTGAAGGTTATCTGGAAGAGAATGCTTTTTAGCATTAAGTTCGCCCATGTACTCATAGTTTTATGTGCAATAAAGAATTTTCTATCTATTTATCTATCTATGACAGTTGAAGGTATATCTGATTTTATTTGAACTTGCGTTAGGGAGGGAAAAATTCAATACTTGGTAACAGCTGTTTCCATTTCATCTGTGAAAGTTGCACGTTATTAGTGCAAAGAAAGTAGCAGAGCACCTTTTGCTGGCAATCTCCGGTTATTCGACCGTCTACGTCTGTCGCACTCCAGATAATCTCCTTAAGCCCGAGAGCGAACGAGACAGGATATTAGGTATAGAGATTAGCACGAGTTATCGAACTTACTACTTTCTGTAGACAGTCGCTTACAATCACAGTAGAGACACTAGTAATAACCAACAGGCTAGATAAGTTTAGACATACGAGTAAACCTAGGCGCGTATTTCTCATAGAAAACCGTCAGTTTTACAGATGCTACGAAAGTGTCTATTACAACACTTTCGTAGCATCTGTAAAACTGACGGTAGGCATAAGTAACTGGTAGATAATGGCTATCCAATAAAACCGAGAACGCTTTTCTTTTAAGCAAACAATCTGTTATAAAACTTCATTTTATTTTATAAGACTTTTAAATTTCCTCGCTTTTGTGTAAAAACCTTGTTATTCTGGGGTGGAAGGAATCAATTACACCCTCTAACTCTTAGTCCTTGCTTGTATTCGCTCGCTCATACAACATAATATCTTGGGTGTAATTGATTGCTTATAGTCCTCGTGTATGTCCTTGTGTCCCCTGTAGATACTGGAACACTGTCCCTTGTGGATCTTCTGTTATTTGGGCTGGTTGGTGTCATGTAAGAAGGGAAATAATGCACAATACACCTTGTTTAATTTTGGCAGAATGTCATTGTAGTATCGCTACTGTATGAAGAACTTTTACTGTGCTGTTCAAGATATGGAGCATAAATCTCATACTTTCTGCACCATAAATTGTAACTATGTTATTGCGCGGGTTTGGGTTATGAGTTTGGGAAAGGGTGCCAGATGTAACTATTTTCAGAGTGCTATGAGAGAATATTAAGTAAATCTTATTATCATACTGAAAATTTCGTAGTGTATGAAGATTGTAATCGAAGAAGTACCTCGAATAAGAAGCGCTTATAAAATTTGAAAGAAATGAAAAACATTTATTTGGCACATTAAACAACTTAATACCCTAACCAACCCTACCCTATGAGCCAGAAATAGGATGTTAAAACAGTTAATAAAAACCAATAAATATGTGTAAATGCTTAGCTTTGTTTTTTCAATAAAAACTATCGTGAATTTGACCATTCACGTTGTAAAACGGTAATTTTCAATTCGGTATCCAAACATTCCGAAAATGAAAAAAATACCAAAACCTCAAACCTCTTTATAACCTCTTTATGTATAAAATCTTTGTAAGTAATATAAATATTTTATACAGTTGCTCAGCTAAGCCGTGTTTTGTTTTCTTATCTTTTGTTAATTTTGAAATGAAACTCTAGAAAGAGACAAAGAAGTGTTTTTCTAGTCGGAGACTTATAACACAGACGATTTAGTAAAAATTCTCGGAATGTTATTCCTATGATTCACAAATAACTCTGCTCGATTCCGGGTTCAGTTTAAGTAGGTACTAATAATAGTGTAAAATTTCGTCACACAAAGTTGCACAAAGGATAATCAGTAGACTTTTTATTAACAACGAAACGCAAATTAGAGTTTTTAAACACTACGCGATGAAATCATATTGAAATATGTGACCTTTCTTAGGAGTTAAGGTGGTGTCGATCGAAGAGAAATGCTTGTTAAAGTTTGACTGGGCCCTTAGAAAAGCGAGATATTTTGTAGCTATTAAGTTTGAACAATATGGTAATATCTGTTACGTTCTATGGGCTATGGATGACCCTTAGAACGTAACATAGCGCTATGGGACTACAAGTTCTTCAGATGATTTACCTTCACGGTAGTCAAATCCACTGGCTGCATCAACACAAGTTCCAACATTTTGTGGGTTTTCCCTGAATTTAATTCAGCTAACTAATTCAGGGACTATCACTCCATTATTGAATAAATTTTCACTTAAATTTTACGCTTGTTCAACTGCACCAGATGTCATTGTTTATAAAAAGAACGCCTCGGTATTTTTACAAGATTTAGTAACGAATTTGCACGAAAAAAAACCTTTGATATACATAAAACACTTACATAATACACTTTAACGTAAGTATAATAAACTATATTATTTATTTTTTTTGATAAGGAACTGTTTTAATGTAGAACGAATAACGCTTTTTTGCGTTTTTTTTAGAAAATCTTTGGCTTATAATTGCAATCTCACTACCTCTTCAGTAAAACGCGTTGCAGACACTGGCTAATAATGAATTTAACCTATTTAAAATTGTGTTAGAGGTGAAGTCGGCACTAATAGCGGATCTGAAGCAGTTGTCTGTCTGTCAATCATCTTTTGATGGATTGATTTATTACTAATTTAAGATGAATCAATTGCTATTTATACTTTTTAAGAATGTCAATGCAGTACATGGTTTTATTTACAAAAGCTTAGCTTCATAATTTATACTGAAAACGAGTATTTACCATGTATAGTAAAATATATTTTCTTAACAATTAAAGTTTCTTAAAAATGAAAGTTCTGCTACTGATAACCTTTACAAAGCATTCGCCGAAACTCAATCTAGCTCAATACCACGCCACTCTTAAAATAAAAAAATATAAAATGTATCAAACAAACGCGCCGTAATCACCAAATGCATAAGTTTGTATACGTGAACGGTGCCTTTGTATGTATGAGTGAATTAGAATGCCTAGAAAGGTTGGCGCCATTTAATTTAGCGGGAGGAGTTATTCTGTCATGAAAAGATTTTTTGGCACATTGCTATGCTTAAAATTCAGTTTGAGATTCGTTCTGGAATACTGGCCTTAAATAAGTATGTTGTGACAGACCAGATGTCGAACAAGGAGATGTGTCAGTCAGATAATTATAAAATGAAGAGCATGTTGACTTCTATCAATCTATATTATATTCACCCACTGATGGGAACCCAGTAAGTACCCATCTGTTGTTCAGTTCCCACCGCCATTGCAATATCATCCGACCATGAATTTAATTTACGCCTCTGAAAAAATCACCTTTTGTGATCATCTATATTTCTCGATCACTTTCTTGTTTCTTTTTTTTTTTAAGAAATGCAAGCAAATCCGCAGCTCCCTCCTAACTCTAGCACAAAATAGATTTTACAACATCTTTAAAACGGTGTGCGCACTTAATAAATATTTACTTTTGTCTACTCGTTACTTCAGGAGTACCCAATAATGGACTCGAAAACTACCACCATACCTATTTTTGGCGCCAATCAGAAATGCTGTTATGTTGGCAACTCGCGAGTGATACCTGTGGTGTTGCAAGCTTCCTTAGGTTCCGGTAACCGCTTACCAACAGTGGGAACCACTTTAGTTGCATACGGACCATTTTTAACATAATAATTTAATAAATTGAATTTTATTGCACTGTCTCAAATGAATTACGCGGTTTCATGTCAGCAAAGCTAGGGATGCATGTCTTATTCATACCTTGATAGCGGTCGTATCAAGCAAAGGCGCGGCTAGCGTATCACATATACACAACAAAAAAAAATGCGATCAGTTTGAAAACTTAACATACTTTTCGATATGTTAAAATATAATAAAATAGTTTTTTATAATATTTCAACAACTCAAAAATGTTGTCATTTTATTCAAACGCGAAGTATTGTATTTACGTTCACAGCATCAGTTTTGAATTTGGAACGAATAACGCCAATGTTGAAAGGAAATCTATTTCGCGCTGGCAATAATGACTAGGACAAAAAAAAAATGTTTGCTTCATTTGAATTTGGATCTCCTTTACGCATTTTGCAAATGCATTACATTTTTTTGAAAAATAGCGGTATATATAATGGTCGTCTCGATTCTGTTATTTTGATAATAAATACATGTACAAAAATGAGTTCCGAAGGTTCCTAAAGTGAAATAGATATTGACTGTACTTTTAAAAAAAAAAATACGTAAAAGTATCTTACTTATGAAATAATTTTTATTACATTTTTTTTGAGAAAAGCGCTATACGGTGTTTTTTTTTTAAATCATTTTTGAATGCCAAAACGGTGAGGTATTCCGCGTAGTGCACCCAGATGAAGCGCACCAAAGTACTTCCACATAGCGCACCCGTTTTGGTGCGTTTCATTGAGTAAGTTTTGTCCGAAAAGGAGCTAATGTTTCAAATGAAACTGCACCTGTATCTCCTCTGGTTATGGGTGCCCCGGAACTGTCCCAGTTAAAAAACACTGTATACGCCTCGGTCGAAATGGCTATTGCCTATTTCGCGGATCCTGCAATAAAATACTATATTTCCCTTTAAGATTGATCTTCGCTTCCACAGAACAGCCCAGTATTGGTTCGAGATCGCTGGCACGTATATCTATTCGTGATGCGCATAAATATATAATGCTGGTCATTTTTCACACAGCACCACCTAGCCCCAAACTAAGAAGAGCTTGTATTATGGGAACTACATGACTGATATACTACTGATATACTTTTTTTTTGTAAATACATTCATATTATACATAGAAAACACCGAGACCCGAGACAATTATTGGTTAATCGTACAAACATTTGTCCGGCAGCGGGAATCGAACCCACAACCTTCTGCGTCTCAGGCGAGCCTTCACCTACTTCAGAGGTCGTCACAGGAGGAGTATAAATAAATATATATATGTATATTATTGTATTGCGGTAGGTATTATTCATAGCTCAATAAAAACTACATAAAACTGTATGAAATCTAAACAGTTTACTATGACCTTGGTAATACATTATTTTAACGGTTCGTTCTATATATCTGAAAAGGTAGGTTTACTAGCAACTGGATCAAGTTTTTATTGTAGATACCTACCGGGTAATAATATGTAGGTAATTTTATTCCAAAAAACTATCGTGAATTTGATTATTCATTGTAAAAACGGGATTTTTCCGTCGGAGGGAGAGCGTCGCGATCACTCACCCTGATGAAGACTCTTGTGATTTCAATTAATAAAAATATTTTGACTTTGATTTTGAGGTTAAGTACCTATAGAACGTAATTAACAAAATTAATAACTGTTCTGATTGTATATAGTGCTATCATACCAACTAACAGTTTAATTAATGAGCGTACTAAAAACAAAACTGACCCAAGTCTACCAAATCCTGTCGTGATTTCAATTAATAAAAACCTTTTGACTTTGATTTTGAGGTTAAGTTCCTATAGAACGTAATTAACAAAATTAATAACTGTTCTGATTGTATAGTGCTATCATACCAACTAACAGTTTAATTAATGAGCGTACTAAAAACAAAACTGTCTACCAAATCCTGTCTACTAACAAGATATGTTTACTAGTTTCTTATACCTGTCTACAAAATTATACCTACGAAGCTCGTCTTTCATTCATCAATTAAGATAGTGTTTTGGTTATATTATATGTAACAATAAAGCCGTCGTCGCCCACCCAAGAACTTTAATAATAATTCTAGTCTGTAGCCGTGTTTACATTCGTAGTTAATGCAAACAATAGTTCGGTGACACCTGCCAGCTACAATGGCTATTGTTTTAGGTCAGTTTACAGTCTACGCACTTTCAGATAGTAGCCTTTTTTCCGCTTTATTTAACTTCCTTAAGAACTATTTTCTGAATCGCTTCATTATAAAATTTTATATATAAGGGAGGCCTGAGTTGGACTGGTTGAGGTCAGGTTAGAAGGGCATGTGCACATTAAATTAATGATTTTAAAGTAGAAGAGCTTTTTAAAAAAGAGCTCGTCCGGTGTAGAACCTATTTTTTGCCGCGAAGCAGTAATGATCACATTCCTGGTCCGGATTGAAAAGTGCCAGCAAAATTAAAGGCACATGGGACTTTTCATCAATACGTCTAAATGTCGCCAGAGCGCAATGATACCACCGGTGTTGATGACCATATGTTACGGTAACTGCTTACCAACAGTTAGGCTGTATGCTTGTTTGCAATTTTAGTTGTATATAAGAATTAGGTACCCATAGTACCCACTTATCGACTAGAAGACAACACTGAATGTTTATAAGTCATATTATATTATACGGGTGAAAGAAAAATAACCTTTTCCAGACTAGAATTTTACTAGACTTTCTTAGAATGTTGCATGACATTACTAGAAATCCAATGTAATACAGGACAGGAGCGCCATTAAGTTTTATCATTGAAATAATAGAAGAACTAGGTGGATAGAAGGTACAAGCGTGTAATCAAGTAACTATTCAAAATAGTTAGGTACCATAACCGGTTAGGTAATCACTCGTCATTTTAAGCTTGTATGTTTTGACAAAGAAATTAAAGAAAACATTTATTTAGCATGACATGTAAAAACTTATTATGCAGGAATATGAAGGGACGGTTCAGAAACAAATAACATAGACAAGTCGTAACCGCGTCAAATTGACGGGGCCTTTAGTCAAATGTAACAAAGCACAACAAATTTACTTTCTTTTTATAAGAAACTGTCAGAGCGAAAATTACACAATAAAATATGGTTGGCTAGTTAAAGGTTGTTTTTATAATCAGAATGAGTTTTTTGGACATACAACATAATATTATTACTTATAGTTTCTAATACTTATGACATTAAAACCAAATTGAAAAAAATACTGATAGGTAAATGTTATTACAATGTTAGTGAATTTTTAGATGACACATTTTAAATTTAATGACTATTTGACATTTTAATTTTGACATATTTTTTTATATTTGCCTGCTTATTGATATAGTAGAACATAATTGAACTTTATTATATATTTACCTTAAGACCATCTTGTTCAAGCAAATAAATGAATCTGAATCTAAATATATTTTTTTTTCATTAATTGTATTCGTATTTAAATGTATGCTTTTAGACCAATGTCTAAAAGTTTCGCTAGTCTTTGAGCGAAATATGCTGGACCAATCTATAATTTGTACTACATTTATATGCAACAAATTTTAATACACTTCATTTGTTTTTATGAAGGCCCAGGCTAGCTTTAAGAGTATAATTTAGGAACACTTTTCTATCGAACTGTACCTTGCATTGTTTAAGGTAGAACTGAGAAATTCGTAGCATATCGGCACTTTTTGTTACGTATTTTGAAAAAATTTTAACCACCACCGATTAGAATAATACTGTCTTGAGGTTGCAAACAAATTCATGCTAATTTCACTAATATTTACATCAAACAAGCACACAAGTAAACTGGGCCTAGTATTATAATACCTGTGACTGGGCTAAGTATTTCCATTTGGCTCGCATAGTTTTATTAGACCTCTGGCGCCTATAAAAGGAAATTGTCTTGTCTTGTCTTGAAAACTGTTGGTACTAACTGGTACATATAGGGGTTAGTAGGGGGTAGTTAGAATATTTTATGAACTCTTGAAACTTTCTTGTTGGAAACACATACGGTTGAGTCCAAAATGAAGGGCTGATCTAGAATCTACGAGTACCATAAGTTCATAGACTGTTTTCGTGCGGCGGCATTAGCAATTTTTTTAGGTTGAATAAACCAAACGAAACAAAAAACAACAAACACGAAACAAATACTTTATGAAGTAGGTACTGCAAAGTTTCATCGACGAAGGAGCTATCTCGAGGGCCTCCATATAGAAAACCACTCGTTAATAAAACATCGAAACTTCATCACTAAACTATTAGCGTCTTTTGATTCCATTTTATCCTGTCCATCCAAAGGTTGTCTGGAAGAGATCGCTTTAAGCGATAAGACCGCCCATTGAAACTATTTTTTTTTTCAATTCCTGTGTTTTGTATTTTACTTTGGTGTGCAATAAAGAATTTATCTATCTATCTATCTATCTATCTATCTTATTGTTGTTTTTGGAACTACAAAACAAACTGGCTTCACAGGTAGTTACTAAAGTGCCTCTAGTGTTGCTTATAGATATATGCCAGGGTTTTCATTACACGAGATTTACACGATCAATATCGGAAACGTAAAACAGCAATAAACATTGCTACTGGCGCACTCGATGTCCGCAATATAAATAAAAATATTTTTATATATCGTGCCGTTTTAAAATTAAAATCATACACGCGATGGATGGCGATGGGTGTAGTCGTAAATATTATTATGGAGGTACGTCATAATGGGAAAGCAAGGACAGATAACTTCATGAAATAAAAATACTCTAGTATATTGAAATTACTACAGTCATTGTAGTATTACGACCGAGATTATAGGATTATAGCCTGGATCAGCAGAAGTTATCTCACGACTGCTTTCACTAACAAAAAATAGCACAGATAATATAATACTGTGGGATAAGACCGCCCATTCTACTTTCTTAAGAATAAGATTTTGTATATTATGTTATTTTTTTAAGGTGTACCATTAAATATTTTTTTTCATGCATTCAATACTATACTGATATTTACTAACAGTTGGTGCTGCAAAGGAGATAAACGCAGTGGAAAATGCTGCAAAAAGTTACTGACCCACACTCAAAAATATACGTTATATACAAAACACGCACACCTACATACTCGTACATACCCATACATTCACAAACATTACACTATACATAAATTAACATAATTATTTTCATATTGGCAACAATCACGGACGCGCCATCAGCGTAATCCTTTAAGTTTAAACTTAAAAAGTGGCTGAGTCAACAGTCCATTTATGACTGTGATGATTTTTTCAAATGTAACCAGCGTGTGTTTGAGAACCATATCGATTCATTCAATTTAATCGATATTTTAAGCAGGTCACCTCACTATGAAGCTAAGACTTACAGATGCCAAAATATGACCTGTTAAAGTGGCTCTACTTTAGAATTGATTTTATTGATAACTTGCACGGCTTCCCCCGCGTTGTATGTAGATACAACGCGTATGACCTTCTCCAGGCTGCAAACTATGCCCACATCAAATTTCATCAAAAACGTCTGAGCGGTTTAGCCGTGAAACATGATAGATATTTCCGATATAATTTTATTGACTTAATTGATACTTATCGTTATATTATGGCCATATCACACAATATTATAATAAATTGTAGACTATAAATTATTCAGATGTATAAGCTATATTACTGTAAAGTTTCATTAAAATCCGTTCAGTAGGTTTTGCGTGAAAAAATAACAAACATACATGGATCCTCACAAACTTTCACGTTTATAATAGTAGTAAGGTTGTCTTCTCATTAAATACAAAGTTCTTATCTTTATGTGGATAATTCCATTCTAACAATTAGTTAAATTCAAAATTGTTACATAGATCATGGCCTTGTATGGAAGAGCAATTACTCCCTACGGTACAGTGAAAACTAGTTCGGAGGGTAGTTACATGACTTTGCATTTCATAGGTACTGTCTCACTATAAACATACCTTCATACTTTAGAATAAATACTTTTTCAATTGTGTACTATACTTTTTCCCTATTCATAAAGTAAAATAAGATGTACCTATTAAAAATAAGTAAAGTATATTGTCAGATATATGGTAAGTTTGTTAATATTTTTCTGAACGATTTTTTACTTTACTTTACTTTTTAAAAAGTTAATATGCCCACCTCAAAAGATTGCAGAGGAAGCCCGGCCGCGTCTGACCCCACGAGCAGGGAAGGCGCAAGCATTATTTCCGAACCCCGGTGATGCATTATTGAATCTAAGGTAACAAATAATGATTGTTTAAAAAAACTAGATACGGAAAACTAAATATGTAAAAGTGACTTCGAAAAGTCATTGCCACTGACTATCACGTTCTAACATGGCCAATGTAATGCTTGAAAGCTATGGTTATGTCCCTTGGTGATCCCATGTAGGTCTTCTCGAGCAATTGGATAAATTGCTTCCATATAGAAACAAGTTAAAACACTGACGTTATGTACCAGACGGAAAATCCATCGAGCGTCGTAAAGTCAATAGATAATATTTATTCAAAGAAACGTCATCGTAATAAAACTATAAGTCTATCAGCTTATGTGTTTAATATTTTAAAATAATGTAAACATTGGATATAAAAGAAAATGCGAGATGTTTCGTGTACGTTATTAATGATACTGTTAATAACTGTTTATGAAGACGAAATGTCAGACAGAAGATGGATTTTGAGACAAAGTTTTTAAAAGTTGTTGTTTAATTTGATTATCCATGTTAATTAAGTACTTTACAATATCCTGCTGACGTCAGTTCCCGTCTGACGACCGTCGAGCGTGGTCGCGGGCGGTACTCATGAGGAAGAACCTCGAAACGGTCAACGAAACATCAGCAAGAGGATATAAAAGTACGTGGTATGCTCGTAATAATATCCTAAATTATACCAAACTATGATAATTTCAATTCAACTAAAATTAGGTGTTTTTTTATGAAAAAATCATATTATGATTTTGGCGAAGTTTTAGCTGATGACTTTTCTGTTTTTATCTCGAGTTTATTCACTATGTATTAAATAAATAATGCTGGAAATTTTTCACACAGCAACAAACTAAGCAGAGCTTGTATTATGGGCTAAACTACTTACATACTTTTTTTTGTAACATATTTACATATTATACATGGAAGGCACCCAGACCCTAGACAAACATTGGCTTATCGTACAAACATTTCTCCCGCAGGAATCGAACCCGCAACCTTCAGCGTCTCAGGACTTGGCCTACTGCGCCACAGAGGTCGTATTATATGTAGACTTATAATAATAACCACACCACCTTAAAAATGTTTAATAATGACTTTTCCAAGTGTACAATAATTATATCTAAATGGAATAAAATTCATTGTATGTTATCTTAGTTGTTACTAGTTTTTATTATCCGCGTATGTGTCATCCAAAAGAGGATTTAAAATAGAAATATATAGTTTTTTTTTACTCGATTATAATTTTGAGTTATAGAGTTTAGTCGCAGTAGAGCACCACTGTGATAGAGTTTGTCTGTGGTAGAGTAAAGTATCTTATTCTGCCGCTATTTCGTTTGATAATTGGAGGAGAAATTACAGGCACTTGAGAACTATAAATTTTCCATGTTGCACAAATCCAATAAGCGTCAGTAATAAAATGCCTCGCAAACATGGTACCACAATAAAAAAAACATTTTTATATTCTAAACTAAGTTCCTTTAATAGGTATCGAAAATAAAATTAAAGCCAAATGACTTACCTTTTTCGGCAGGGGTTTTACAATTTTCTGTGTGTAGGCAGAAGTGAATAATATTGTATGCACTGGCGCCTCTGTAGGTATTCCCATAGATGTCATCGTGTTACGACGTCATCTGTCAATTTGACACTTCACTATTTTATTCACTGAACTCAGTTCGGAAAATGTCCGCCTACAGTCGGCTTTAAACGAAGATAGCTCTATGTGGTAACATAGAGTGCAAAGTTTATTTTAGTTAGCTAAATGGAATTACCAATAAACTCAATTGTTCAATTGGTGACAATAGATTTTCAGAACCTTGCCTTACCTTTAGAAAGCCCAACTTAATTAATTCACAAGTTAACAAGCTGTGAATCGGCCCTTTTGATAGCTATATATATTATATATATTATTTAAATGTGAATTTACCGTCCCTTTCATTGGAAAATCAGCACGAAATTATTCAAGACTTTGAATAAACCCACATAAATTTAAAACTCAAAAAAAACTGAGAATAAATAATTATATAATATTTTTCTCAACAGACTCTCAGGCAAAGTGAACAAGTAGTCTTCTAAATTTGGAAAAACTACCTAACCGATTAGGATGCAATTTGGACCACAATGTAATCAACCCTACTCAGCAAAGACAACCAACCAACATGGATCGACCCTTTTTATTTGAAGTCCGTTAAATTAAATATTTTGGAGAAAAAACAATAAAATTATATGTAAGATCTGGCCGTTGCCAGTTACTCGAATTTCAAAATACCACAATGTGACAAATGTCAAAATGTCCTTTCACAGCACTTTGCACATACTACTGACAGCTACTGTTTAATCAACACGTCCAGAGAATATAACCTTGTCGTGAAGTAAATACTGATTATATTTTGTAAACATTACGAGTTGATAAAACTATTTACAGATAAAAGTGGGACGGAAAAGGTTTGAGCAGTTTTTTCATGTTTGCATGAGCAATTACAAATAAAAAAAAATGTTTATTATAAAACTCTAGATTCGTTTTTGTTATTTATAGGTAACGTACTAGAATAACCAAAAACAATATTCGGTTGCAGGTATGAAATTCCCCAATAAATAAAATAGTGGCTTTTTTAACACAAAAATTATATTAAAAATTATTTTAAATTTTCCTCGTTGCGTGTCTAATGTGGTTGAACTCAATTCCAGGCGTGACTCTGCTAAATAATGAACCAAACATTTCTGCCATAAATTTTAAAATAATTACTGGTGACATGAAAAGGTGTTTTGACCAAGATTAATTTAGAGTGGCTTGAATTTTTTTATTGTAATATAGAGTTACGCAACAAAAGAGCTGTGGAATGCTTTCCATCCATTAAGATATTCAGTAAAACTCCTTGGTATTAATGATAGTACCGTGATTTTATCGTTTCTTTTCCTTCTTCATTTGAAATCCTTTCACTATTCTAGTTCTGTCACCATTGGCCACTGGAACCTTTTTCTGGATCACTATAATTACTTTAACCTGGTCTAGTATTATATGTGTGACCTGATGATACTAACCTAACCAAATTAACAGATAGTTAACAAAAGAAGTAGCTACAAAATCTAGTGCCATTCAAGAATAAGTCAAAAATATAGCCGTCATTTATTTCTTAGTAGGTACCTCAAATATACTTGAGTACGTAAATATTTCATAAAAATAATGAATAATTACATTGTTCTGAATTTATAATATAAACCCTTATAAAATCAAAAAGACGTTCTTACAAGATCACAGCGTTCGAATTTTAACTTATCAAATTAAGTCCCGTGCAAATAAATGCGCTCCACAATCATACAATTTGTGTAATAAACTACCGGCATGTTTACTGAGATACAAAGTATCTACCTCTGAAAGTTACTTCATTTACATTCAAATTATCTGTTCAAGACCGGGAAGATTGGCCTTAAAACTTATATTCAGTTGTTGTTATAAAACTATTAGAGCCTGTGCACATGACGTATTTTATAAGCGCAAAGAACGCGCGTATAACGCGAGTTCAACGCAATTCAAACGCGATACAATTGCAACCTGTGTACCTCTACGCATGTTCTATGAATTCAGCTACGCGTTTGTATCGATACAAACGTTTCAACGGGCTGTATCTGCGTGTTTGTATAGAAACTACTGTGCATTTATTTGAAGAGACTCATCAACGTACGACGATGTAACGCGGAGTTTGCGCGCGTTAACTCGGAAATTGGCTGATTGACGACCTCTGTGGCGCTATGGGCGAAGGCCCGCCTGAGACGCAATAGGTTGCGTGTTCGATTCCCACCGCAGGACAAATGTTTGTATGATCTGCAAACATTTGTCTCAGGTCTTGGTGTTTTCTATGTATAATAAATATAAATAATAATTACATTAAAATAAACAATAAAAAAGGAGCTTCATGAGCGCGTTTTAATTGATACCAACGGCTCTTCGAGCATGCGTTTAACGCGCGTTCTATGCGCGTATAAAATACGCAGTATGTACGTGCTGTTAGAACCTAAGAGTATTTCACAATAAGGCATTGTCTTTTGCGCGTTAATTTCATTTGTCTTTCGAGTAAGTTAGACCGAGACATGCTTTGGGTGATTAAAACAGTTCTCCTCCTTTATCATGTTTTTTTATTTTTTCTTCTTGATCAACCTGTGTTAATTCGGTGATCTGACCTGGTGGCCCCCGTATAGGACGGTTGGTGGACAGAGCGCGTGCTGCACTGGTACGGAGTGACACTGAGGCCCCGCGAGTGCCGCCGATCTGACTCTATAGTGACGGATGGAGAAAGCCTTCACCCAAAGATAGGTGGATAATATAATAATTATAACATGCATAAAATTTTATTTACAATCAAATATTTCAAAATACTTAATTAACGAAGCGAGAAAACCTAAAAAGTTATTTAAGTTCTTTAGATTTTGGAAAATAAGTGGCCTATTATTGTTATTATTCAGGCATTCAACTTTCAATTTCGAATTTATAAATCCTGTATTTAAAAAAATATATAAATTGTCAAAATTTAACATTCATTCGCGAGTTAAATTCTTCCACTTCGAATTTTTCACTCCTCTATTTCATCATTACCTCTATCTTATTACCAATAACTTACATATCAACATCGTTCTCTCATTTCCAAGATACGTAAACATACACGACCCGTAATATCGAACACGTTAGAGGTAGTTAATTATGTTGTATTTTATACAATCTAGGTAGGTATAGTAAGCGCATACAATTCTATGTTAATAATCGGCACACGTTTAGTTCTCATGCTGTAAGACGATGCAATTGCTTTGCTGTTGCTAACCAACTGTCAACTATTATTTCTTCTATGGCAGCGCCATAACATTTATACGTATCTTTTTAAATTATGATTACGACTATACCACGTATTCTACTATTCTCCTGCTGACATTTCGTTGATCGTTTAGAGATCCTTCCTCATGAGCACCGTCCGCGACCACGTTCGACGGTCGTGAGACGGGTACTGTTCCGTATAGTCGTAATAATATGATAAATGATACCAAACCACGATAATTTTAATACGTATCTAACCTAATTAACTATTGAGTCTTTTGTATTCGAGTCCTATACTACCTGTCTTGTTGTGCGGGGTTTGGAGAGCAAGTATAAAAGTATTTTCTTTAACTAATTATATTTAACCACGAAATTACTATACTTACGTTAGTTGCAATGTTTCGCCTTAAACGAATATTTTTTTTTATCAACAATATACCTTCATTTGGCCATAATCTGATCGTAAGATTATATGGCCGACGATAGACCATGAAAGTCTAGAAGATATTCACTCTTTCCTTGAAGAGACCCAGATTGTATTTTTTAGGAAAGGCAAATATTGGTACCTAGTTTGTTCCATTCTTTCGCCGTTTTCATTATAAAGGTGGAACCAAAACGTAGTGCGAATCAGATATATATACAAATGTATCTGTTTTTAATTTCTATTTTTTGGGTATAAGCCTCCTTTTTAGCACACCAGTCTTTCCGGTTATGCGCTAATCGAACCCAGTGCGTTCCCACCGTCTCCACAATATCATCCGGCATCCTGGCCGGTGGTCTGCCCCGTAATCCATGACTCTCACCACTCCGTCACTGTCTTTGTCCATCTGCCGTCTTGCCTTACCAGATAGATGGATCAATTATTCTCGCGTCGCAGCTGACTTGCCCACCGCGCCACTGAGTTAGTATAATTATGTCTTTTAATTATACCCGCACCGGCTTATTATAATAATAATATAATAATAATAATAATTTATTCAGGTAAAAAACAACATTACAATTCGGTTAAAAGTGCCTTAAAGCCTATGTTAGGTTTAACCAGACACTGAGTTCTCACCTGGTAATAAAAGGTATATTATACTAAAAACTGAGGTTACAAACTTTACACTACCTATCCCTCGAACAAACACAATAAAAACCAAGACAATCCGATGAATATCGGGTGCCTGTTGAGGAACATAACTTTTAACAATGCTCAAATAGGTAGGTACTAGATATATTCGTAATAAAACTTCTATATCTAAAAAACAACCATACGCATGACAAACCGATTCTGCACACAAACATAACAAAACAGCGCCCCGCTACGGTCCGAATACTGCTATAGATAATATGCCTTCATTCATCGCGAAGTTAGCTGCATATCTCATAGCAATACAGGCGCAGCGCAATGCGTCGCTCGGTAAGGTTGCAATACAAGTGTGTGCGTGCGTCCACCATACATAGGATGTTCGATTATAGTTAAACGGGTTTACCCAGGAAATATTTTATGAGAATAGTCTTTATATTTTTCTTGTTTATTTTATTTTTAATTTCTATAGGTAATTGGTTAATGAGATGTGGAATTAAATACTGTGAAGTTCTTTTTCCGTAAAGGTTATTAAATTTGGGTTTTGTTAACATCATTTTAGTCATGCTTCTAGTTGTAATTGAGTGATTAATTGGAGTTTGAATGTCAGTGTGAAAGTATTGTTCGATTAGTAGGTTAAGCTGGACTTTTTTATGTATAGGTATAATACCACAATAGTCGAAGAGTTCGTCAGGGTTGTCTTTAAATTTAAGTTTAATCTTGGCGGGGACTATCAATTTTAAAATTCTGTGTTGTATGTTATAGATCTGATCTAGGTATGTTTTATAGGTGCGCCCATAGCTGGTTAAACCGTACGACAATATGCTTTCTACTAGTGCTTTATACATCAGTATTAGTATGTGAAAGGGAACTTTACATTTTATTATATAGAATTTCGCCATGACTGCTCTTAACTTACTACAAGTTTTCTCTATGTGTTTTGACCAGTTAAATCTGTTATCAATCAACAAGCCAAGGTAAGTATGCTCAATTACTTGCTCAATCCTAGGGCATGTGCTGTTACATTTCACTTTACTATGCAAGCAATTATGAGTATGTGCAACTACGTTAACGTTCTCTGAAATTGCGCTATGATTGTGGCTGGAACGCACATGTATTAGCTTGGTTTTGTCAGCATTTAGCACTAGTCCAGAGTCATGTGACCATTTGCATATTGCGATAAAGTCATCTTGAATGCGTGCTTGAGCAACTAATACATCTTTATCAGCTGCCATCAAACACGTATCGTCCGCAAATTGATATACGGTACATTCTTTAATTACATTATTTAAATCGTTAACATAGGTCAGATAATGAAGTGGTCCAAGAACGGAACCTTGGGCTGTACCTTCAGTAATTTTGACACTGTCACTGTACTCATCTCCTACTCTTACTTGGTAGCTGCGGTTCTTCAGATAATCGTCACACCACTTCAACAGATTGCCTCGGACTCCACTACTCTCTAACCTTTCCAACAACAAATCGTGACGCAACGTATCAAATGCCTTACCATAGTCGATAAATAGCAAGACAACATGGTATTTGTTGTTTAGATAGTAGTTGACATCATCAGTGAAACGAGATAAAAGCAACGCGGTACTTTTGTTTGGCTGAAATCCGTATTGCTGTGACGCTAGGATATTATGACTAGCGTAAAAATTCTGAACTTTACAGCAGATGTACTTCTCTATAATTTTGTCCAAAACTGGCAGTATAGTAATAGGGCGATACTTTCCGTAGTCCTGTAAGCTGCCACCTTTATGTATAGGTCGCACAATTCCTGTTTTTAGCTCTTTGGGGTACCGTCCCGTGGAAATGCTAGTATTTATCAGCTTATTATAGTTAAGCCGTCGCCTAATAATTAATGATTAAACGAACTTTGACGACTTCTGTGACGCAGTGGGCGAAGATCCGCCTGAGAAGCAGAAGGTTGTGGGTTCGATTCCCGCCGCGGGACAAATGTTTGTATCAAATATTTGTGTCGGGTCTGGATGTTTTCAATGTATAATAATGTATGTATTTACAAAAAAATATCAGTCATGTTGTTCCCATAACATAACTCTGCTTAGTTTGGGGCTAGATGATGCTGTGTGAAAATGACCAGCATTCTTTATTTACTAAGTGGAATTATATCGTATGATACGATGACACGAAAACTTTTTTTTAGAGAAGAAAACACAAAATAATATTAATAACTAACTCCACAGTACCTAATCTTCTTAAGTTTTTTCTTGAAATACTCAAAATTATCGGTTTTATTTCAGCATTTTTACCTTAAGTGTTAGCTGGAAGAAAACTCTTGTTAGGGTAAAGCTTTGTGCATGTCCTATAATGCATGTTTTTTGTCAGTATTATTTGTGTTTACAATAAATAATAAAGGATTTTGATGAAGGATGTTAAAACTTATATGTAAATTCGTCGCTGAATTGATTAAAATCTTGTGTTGAGCGGTTAGACACCAAAATACGCAATGTAGTGATTAGGCGAGCGCAGTCGAGAGGGGGATTAATTAATTATTGCCCTTTTTTATCTCCCTATTAAGTACAATTATGAGAGGTGTCACATAGGCGTTCATTTAATGTGTATCTATTCATAAAGAAGAACAATCTCGTAAGTAAAAGCAAGATTAAAGCATAGTTTATATATGTATATTATATATATGTTTAGTTATTTTTACTTTTACTTCTGTACAATATTCTACTTCTATAAATACCTCTCTCTAGCTCAAGGTTTGCTGGAAAACTCTGTTTAGGGTTAAGCTCGCCTTTGAACATGTCATTTAATTCTGCCTTTTGTAAGTGTTTATTTGTGTGTACAATATTCTTTATTGTACACACAAATAATTGTGTACAATAAAGAATGAAAAAGATGTATAACTTGTCTTGTTTGCCACTTCTATATGGGACATACGACCATTATTAGTTATTAGTATCTAACTTGATGTTGTCATGGAGATGCTGGCCGTTTTAGGGCGCAACCTTCATATCTTCTAATGGGAATTATGAACATTAATCTAGTTTTACTCGGTGTTACGGTTTTGCCATAAAGTGGTTCATGGTTTATGAAAGTTACAATCAACAAGATTCGAGTGCTACTCTGGCGAAAGACTTGTATTGTAAGCGGTGTGAAGCAGGTCCCAACAATTGGTTTGTTAATTCATTTTTATTTGTTTTCTTAGCTTAACAAAAGGCACTACCTACCTTTTCGGGAATAAACGTATTGACAATGCCATGCTAGTAAAACAATCCTTCGGTGTTGCTGTCACAGACGCAGCCGTAAATTAACGCACAGACGTCAAAGTTTTTTTTTTTTATTCTTTTAATTTTTTAAGGAGTTTTAGCCAAACAGCGGCTATGCCACCCAGACGTAAAAGTTTCAATAATTAAAACGCATGCCTCCCCGGCCACATCTACACGGTTGTTATTTGGTGAGATTGTAGCTAAATCCTTGTTAACAAAAAATAAAAAGATACCGTAATAAATAATTGTTAAAGCTTATTATTATAATGACTAGTTTTGAAACAACACATATTTAATGTTAATTTGACTATCATTTTTGAAATGTATACTATAATTTTATAATTTGAATCAGTTTTAGAATTATATGTTTAGTCTTAATAAATTTCAATAATTATTTGTATAACTATTTTTTCACAATAGCAATGTGGCCGAACTCATCATCCTAGACCGATATTTTTTTGTTTATTCTCAGACAAGTATTATATTTTTGTATTTTCTAACAGTTTTATGACCTGGGTATTTTTATCATGTAATAACCTAATTATTTACTCAATTGATTATGCCATTCGATTAGAAGAGCGACAGATCTTGGCCGATCTAGCATTAAGAGGATTGTTCCGCCCCGCAGAGTTTTGCCCCACATGTAAAATTCCACGTTCGCCCCACATTATATTCCTTGTCTGCCCCGAAAATATGGATAAGACACTTTTATAGAAAACAAAAACTTTTGCTTAGTAGGTAACTACTTAACTTTGTAATGGTAAAGTTCATTGTAATTTTTCAGTTTTATAAAACAGGCCCCTGTTCATAATTTAACGATATATAAAATTACCTCACATAGATTAAGCGGAATTTCCCGTCCGAGACGTTGATAGATGGTGGTAATTTATCTACAAATTATCTTGAGAAAACATCCGTCGAGCCATAAATATGTTATTGCGCCAAAGACGATAAGAACATTAAACTTTCACGTGCGTTTATAGTGAAGATAGTATTCCGAAAATATTAATATAAATACATAAACTCATGGCCGGTTCCAGAAGGAAGGCCGAGATCACGAATTTCCACTTTTCACTATCATTATTCTGCTTGCATGCTTGTCGGTTATTGTCCCAGTCAAATTCGACTTAAATCTGAACATCATACAAATACTTGAGACAACATCTCTGGTAGGTAAATTATATAGGAACGGTATCGAAATCGAAACAAAAAATTAAATATCATATCTTATAATTTATATCACATCACATTATATAATCTGTGTTAATTAGTAACTAATTTATAATAAGTTAACTGTGGCCTTCTTTCGTCAGCTGAACAGACATAGACCCACAAAGATTGACATCATAAAGTAGGTTTGGTTTTTATAAACCAAGTAATCACATATATATATTTTTTGGTTATTATCACATAATATATTTAAGGTTACGTGTACTATTGTGGTAACCTTCGCTTTCCATTTTTTCGGGTTCCGCGGAACAAATTATTCTTTATTCTTTATTGTACACACAGAAAATACAGACAAAAAAAACTTACATATAGGGCATGTACAAAGGCGAGCTTAACCCTAACAAGAGTTTTCTTCCAGCAAACCTTTGAGGTTTATTATGTTGTATTTTCAATAAAAAACATTTTTTTTACACTTATCATAATTTTCTGCAATTCTAAACACGGTACATGGCCAAGTTTGCGTAAAACAAATGCCTGTCAAAGCGTTAACAACCTCTCTAAGCTAACATGAAAGTGTCAATTGAATTTACACTAATTTCATCACGTTTCGTTTTAACACAGACAGTATGTGCGCAACTTATAAACATTATTGAAAGCTTCAACAAGGATTTTGTGATAAATTTACATTTTTTATATAAAACGGTGAGAAATAGTGAAATAGGCTCCAAAAATAAGCAAATAAATTAATTAATGTTATTATTATTATTACAGCAAATACGAGGTAGGTATCAATTTTAACATAAAACACTATAGATACACACTTTTATGCTGAGAACTTAATCACTCACTCTTTATTAATTTAATAAATAAATCAATAATTTTATTTTACAAATGCAAAATTAAATGTTTGGTTTTTATTTCATTTGCATATTTTTTGAATGACATGTAATTTTTTATTTACTAATAAATGAAACACATTTAATCATACAACTATGTACAAGTAGATATATACAACAAATACAGATGAAACAGCTAGCTATCTAAAGACCGTTGCAAACGATCTATAGATAGCTCAACTGATCCAGATCACTACCAGGCGGAAGCGTTCCCAAAATACTTGCCACGCTGAATAGCAATGCTAAATAAATAAATTGATAAAAAAATAAATAATAATAATAATACATTGATTATTCTTATTAATATTATTATCTAAAAGGAGTTATTGTCGGCTTTCTTACTAGGCTAAGCATGGAGCCTGAACCTGAATGATACCCTAAAAGGCAAAGAAACATGCTTTAGTATACAATCTGAACTTGAAAGTCAAGAATTTCTGAACTTGAAAGTTGGAATAAACTTAGAGACACTCGAAAACCAGGCAAATACTGACTTTGTTCCTCTCAATGAGCGGCAATGATAGTGATAACATCGCCAGCCCTACTTTTTTGAGCCCGACTTGTACGCCAGACTGGAAAAAGCAAAACCAAGTTTTAAACATATACTTACCCGAAAAGCGGCGGTAAACGTAGTCCCGGTGTACCCTCGAAAAGGGGGAGACGACGCTATTCGAAGCAACACTGCTTAATCGTCATCATTAAGCATCATTATTTTTAATTTGTCCTATTATTTTTTTATTCTATAATCCTCCTTTTTATTTAATTATTAGTAGGTCTTTATTTTTTTAATATTAATAATTTAACAATTTTGTTAAGGTATAACATAATCGCACATAGTCAATTATTCTAAGCCCTTATTGTATTGTACATCTGGCGAATAAAAGTATTCTATTCTCTTCTAAGGAAAAGACGTACACTGGTGGACTTCTCCTACACCAAAGACCATAATTACATTGGCTTCCCGTTCTATCATATGGCAGCTATCACTCAATAGAAAGATCGGTGTTTAGATAATAAATTATAATAAACACCGAAAGTATTATTTACTGCACATTCTCACACAGGGTCATCTAGACCCAAACTAAGCAGAGCTTGTGTTATGGGAACATGACAGATTGTATACTTTTTTGACTTGAAACGTCTTTCATTTCGCTCAATAGGGGGTCACTTGCAGAAACCCTAACGAATATGTTATAACAAGATCGCTTACTACATTTAAAGTATAGCACCTGCCGGCATTAATTTATAACCATTATTTTTAGAGGATACTCGGTAAATAATGCATTGTTGCGAAGTTTCACGTACTCCACTGCGGCTGCGTCCATGATACAGCCTACCCGTTGTTTTTTAGATAAATACATACATATCATACATAGAAAACACAGATAGCTCAACTGTTTCGTTTTGTATATTTTGTGGAACATCTACTTTCCTAGTAGGTCAACTAACTACTAGGTAAGTAGATGTTACACAACCTACCTGGTAGTGTAAGTTATTTACTGACAAAAAACAGCTTTATGAATGAATAGCTTCTACTCACGTCGCGTTGTACCCGGATAAAAAGTAGCCTATGTGTTATTCCGATGTATAAGCTATATTACTGTAAAGTTTCATCAAAATCCGTTCAGTATTTTTTGCGTGAAAGAGTAACAAACATCGACAAACTTTCGCGTTTATAATAGTAGTAGGATGAATTGTAATCAAATTCTAGCCCAGCACCTTTCTTAATGTGTTAAGGACTGATATACTACATATATACTTTTTTTTTGTAAATACATACAAATTATACATAGAAAACACCCAGACTCGAGACAAATATCTGCAGATCACACAAACATTAGTCCCGTGGCGTGAATCGAACCTTATGCGTCTTAGGTCTTTAAAATAATAAAGCCTAATAGAGTCAAATTAAAGTGAAGGTAAGTACTGTCTCCTGAGATACGTTCTCGTGTTGGTACAGAGTAATGTACGGCGGCCCAACAGATTGATTAATCAAACTTAATGAAAATAACAAAAACCAACACGATGCGGGCGGCTAAATATACGGAGTTTCAAGTTCTCTGAAATTATTGCTTTCTCTACGTCGTAGTTTTTTCTTGGTCACAATTAAGGACCTATGTATGCTGGCCAAGAAAAGTGCTATTTAGCAATTACTAACTATTATTATTATTCATTATTTTCCAATATTTCTTTATTGATTTTTATTGACGACCTCTGTTGCGCAGTGTGCGAAAGCCCGCCTGAGATGCAGAAGGTTGCGGGTTCGATTTCCGCCGCGGTACCAATGTTTGTATGATCTGCAAATATTCGTCTTGAGCCTGGGTGTTTTCTATGTAAGATAATTATGTTTACAATAAAAAATGTATATAAATAGTCATGTAGCTCCCATAATACATAGTTTGAACCTAGATGATGTTGTGTGAAAAATGTCCAGCATTATTTGTTATTATTTTTCTACAACGTAATTATTGGTTATTCCATGTTAAAAGGTGGTTTACTTCTTGTGTGGAGCTGCAAAATATGTTGAGAGTTTGGCCCGCACGACACGGTAAGGACAAAGGGCGCGTTCCTAATATGACACATTTTCAACGTACGCTGATCGCATTCGGGTAGATTCTCGTGATCCCTATCGGGTGACCACCAAAATCCAAAAGTTCTACGTTTTTGCTGCGGTGTACAACACACCGCGTGTCTACATTGAATAAAAAAGAAGAAATTAATACTGGCTTCAAAACATATATCAAAAAGAAACTAATTAGAAAGTATTGTATTCATCTTATATTGCTCGGAAGTGAGGAATATGGCGAATTTAATACTCTGTACAACGATGTAAGAAATGATGAAAAGAAGTTTGTAAAGTACACAAAAGAAAGTAACTCTCCTTTTTTTGTATTATGACAACGGAATAGCTTTAAATGTCCCGAGTTCGCGTCAAGAATGCCACCCTCTTCTTGCGAACGTGGAGGCGGCGCGGGCTCTGCGCGCTTGCAACGCGTGTGCGAAGCGGTTGCTTTTAGGCGCTGAGCGTACGTGCGTACTTTATTATCGATAGAATATGTACTTTGCGTTAAAGACTTTTTCTATAAATTCTAATGAAAGCGTGGAGATTTTTCTGAGGAGAAAGCGGTGGGAGCACGACTCGCGCGCAGAGTCGTACCGAAAAAAATCTCGCTCGTGTGAACACACCCTCTAGTATTCTGTGCGGTAGCTACCTACCTACTACAGCTACCCTATAACGGCAAGAACGTATATTATTTCTTTCAGTCTATGAAAAAGTAGTCTAATTAGATAGATGGATAGGATAAGATGTCAAATGTACAACTTACAATGAAAGATTACAGGCAATAGTCGCGCGTGATTGCCTCGTGCGCGATTATACCCGACACTGACGACTTCGCCACGACGACCTCTGTGGCGAAGTGGGCAAAGGCCCGCCTGAGACGCAGAAGGTTGCGGGTTCGATTCCCGCCGCGGGACAAATGTTTGCAAATGCAAATATTTGTCTCGGGATCTGGATGTTTTCTATGTATAATATGTATGTATTTACAACAAAAAAAAAAAGTATACAATTAGTATATCAGTCATGTAGTTTCCATAACACAAGCTCTGCTTACTTTGGGGCTAGATGATGCTGTGTGAAAAATGTCCTGCATTATTTATTTATTTATTTATTTACTGATTGAATGCGATTCATATAATTTCCACATGTAGCATGTATAGGTTTGAAGGCCGTTTGAAGGCCTCCAATATGACGTTTCATTGTAACCTGTACATTATGTAACAAAAACCACGTCCGTCCCAAAGGGTGTTCCAAAATAGTGTAGGTAATATCTTTAACGAAACTGATTTTCACATGCGACGTAAGGACGACTCTGACACAGTGGGCGAAGGCTCGCCTGTGACGCAGGTTGCGGCTTTGCAGGGACAAATGTTTGTGTATGATCTGCAAATATTTGTCTCAATATGTGTTTTTAATGTATAATATAATATCAGTCATGTAGTTCTCATAACACAAGTTTTGTTTACTGTGGGGCTAGGTGATGCTGGTGTGGTTTTATAAGCCCGTATATGCATCCAGTAAGGGTTGTCTGTTTATCTGTTACCATTTACTCCAAAACGACTTATGTGAAATGCGGTTCAACCTCTTAGTTAATGTTTTTTAATAATTTAAAAAACTTGTAACTAAATAACAAACAAACAATGTAATCAAATCTTTGAAGTCAATTTTAACCTACTTCTAATTGTCGTATCGAAATGAAACTTCGATTCGAACTTCGTACCTAGTTTGGATGACAATACTATAATTTGGTATCTTAGCTGATCGGATTATGGAGCTAGTTTATGGATAGTGGAACTCTTCAGTGGCTACTAGTAAACCCTTCGATTTTGGGTTCATATGATACGTTTTGACGAGTCCAATCGATTGACCTTGGTAACGAAGTTCTGATGATGGAGTTAGGAAGTGGTTTTTTATTATTTTTTAGCGCGTGATAAAAGCGTGTTTTTTTTTAAACTAGGTAGTTACACATTTTATATCACCACGAAGTTGTAACCTATGACAAACACGCAAACCCAACAGCTGCTTATTAACTCGTATTTATTCAAATTATTATCATGGCATCATGATGGAACGCGAAAAATCGCTTGGCATCAAAACTTTGACAGAAGGGTTGTTATACATTTTCGCAATAAAGATTTACTTTACTTTACCGCATATTTATTCGACTAGGGTATGCACTCTACGCCACGGTATCGACGTTTCAATGGCAGTGTATTCCAGTCAGGAAGCTCCGTAGTGCTTAGCATGGCTCTCCCATTTAGCTTTCGATTGAAGATTGGTCGTAATAGCCGTTTTTGAATTTTTACTGCAAATTTTGCACGTGTGCTTAGCTAAACGATACAATTGCAGATTTATTCTGATTCTCCCTACCTACTTTAGCTACTGGATATGTTTACGGATTCCTACTAGATCAGTAATGTTCCAAATTCAGTTCGTTATTTTTCTCATTCTCCCTACGAATGAGAAGATGCGAATAATCTTCACTACTAGTATAGTATTCTATTATCTGTGTCTTCATGTAGCACAGGTCAGATTCTGTTTAAGCTCAATCTTGAATTTGTCTGTTTAAGGTTTTATTATAATCTTTTAAAGTAGAAAAACCAAACCTTTTTGGAACCTATTTGGAGAGACAGAACATTGAAACTCTTTTTAGGGTTCATCTAATTCTGCCTTATGTAAGTGTTTATTTGTGTGTACAATCCCACTACTAGATATTATAAACGCGAAAGTTTGTGAGGACGGATGTTTGTTACTCTTTCACGCAAAAACTACTGAACGTCATTTGATAAAACAGTAATATAGATATATCAGAATAACACATAGACTACTTTTTATCCGGGTACAACGCGGGCGAAGCCGTGGGCAGAGGATAATAAAGAATAAAGAAAGAAATAAATATTGAATCCTTCGCAATACGAGTATCTTAGAGATTCGGCCTTTCGGATCCAACCAACATTATAGTGAGCCAGTAAGGGCCATAACAAGCAGAACAGGGAAAATGTATCTTTATTTCATATTTGTTGCTTCTGTATTGGACTTCGCATCGTTTGGGTTGAATGTTGGAAAAATAACAATATTTTCCTGGTTCCTGTCCGATAATGCTAGTCATTGGGATCTTGTTTATCTACTAATAAAATATCATTATAGTACGGGTATATTGTCCAGAAAATTACTTATTTGCAATGGAATCTTTGCCAATACACGAAAATTTAATTAATTTCTGCTTAAGCTGGCAAAAGGTAATTAAAATTTCAGTTAAGCTATTAAATTCGGTTAACTTGCTGGACACTGAATGAATAAACAATACATTTTAAGTGGCACATACTGCGTTTATTATTATGAATTTGGATACCTTATGACATTGGTTTTACAAGATAATGTCTCTGTAAACTGCATTCCAAAAGATTCTATATAAAAAAAGGTTTTAATTTATTCTTGATGCTATATCAGAACGAAACATTCCAGTTGTGCGATCACTTGTTGCTCTTGGTAACTAATGTAGAGATTTCTAAAGTTTACGAGCAATGGGTATTTCGACGACAGAGAGCTTGCTATTGTCATTCTAAAGGCGCAGTCCTGCAGTCTCATAGAGGAAGAACATGCTCTCGAATTTCATGCCCACTATTGTTCCAGTTTGTCCAATTATAGTATAGGCACTTCATTGAATCAACGACCAATTTCGATACGCCACAGTCAATTCATTTCGATTCATTGACGGTTAAAGGGGCTAGGCTTCTGCGAGGTTTAGTGCATACCTATAACAATTAACCATACCTACCATCTATTGCTAGCTTAATTTCTTAAGCACAAATCTGTTTCGAGACACAATTAGATTTTCTATTTTGATAGTAATCCCAGCAGTCTTAAGCTTAACAACAGCCCGACATCAAGACATCTTTGTCTTGATGTCGGGCTATGTATGGCTATGATGTAGGTAGGTCGCTTTTTAGGTACCTGTATGATAACAATAATAATAATAATAATAATGATTTATTTAGCCAAATAATAATATTTCATCTATATATAGTTGAGTCCCTGTCTCCCGGAGAAGCGTGAGCTGTAGCCCAGGAAACAGTTCTCTCTCAATTTTAATTAGACACAGAAAATAACACGCGGTGTGTATGTGTGTGTGTGTGTGTGTGTGTGTGTGTGTGTGTCTGTGTGTGTGTGTGTGTGTGTATGCGTGTGTGGGGTGTATGTATATGGGGTGGTTGAATGTCTAATAATGTGTATGCATGAGTGAGTGATAATAAAACTATAAATCTACCATAAAACTAGGTAATCGCATATCGATATACCTACATTATTATTTAAACAGAATTTTCTTACATTTACTGGATTATTACCTAATTTGCATGATTAAATTTTTTTTTTTATTTCATATTTTTTTTTAAATTTGCTTTGTAAAAATCATAAAAATCGTACTACCGAGTACAATATACGTATTTATGTAAGTATATAGGTACCCATGTATTTCATCGAACGTAGGTAGGTAAGGGACCTAAGTACCTCCTACCTTCTATGATGGATTTATTTTACCCACATACTTAGTAGCTTCTATTGTAGGTACCTATGTAATTACAAATAATTTGAATTGACCCACCCTAATCAAAATATCATAAACATATAATTCGTTATCTACCTACAAACTAACCAAATCTAAGGTTCACTAAATTTTATTTGTTTTATTTTTGATTAAATTCAGCACCTCAAATATTAAACTTACTAAAATACTGTCGCAATATTATATCGAATAAATGCCATGAACACTATTTTAATATTGATTCTAATTTTAACGACAGAAAATTTCATCAAGTCAATAAAGGACTGTAGTCTAGTCACAAGGTAAAACTGATAAGCTTTACGAGGACAGGTAGCTATTATTATTATAAATTTTGATGGAAACGTGCCTTCTGAGACCGTAGTAAGAACAAACAATTTATTTCTAGAAATAATCTGTTTTCTGTAAGTGTATGTCAATCTAATACTGCGATTGAATGGCAATATTAGATCTAAGTTGGATTTAGTTGTTGGTTTTACGAAAACGATTTGATTCATAGGTAGTTCTTTACTTTCTAAGTAATAAAGCAATATCTCTATCAAACATATCTGTCAAATTTCATAGATAATATTTAAATCTTTGACTCTATTTTCCTTTTTTGTAACAATAATAACCTAAAATATTACAGTTCGTTTTGTTACCATCACAAGGTCGACAATCAGTCCCTGTACCTACCTAACTCAAGATAAACATTACTTTAGCAGTAGGTACTTAGCTGTAACTTACCGTTTTGACTTCACTGGTCCCAGATTTGGCGTTCGACATCGCCTTTATCATCCTGCTGGAGTTATCCAGGAGGCACTTTTGAATACTCATTGCTCCTTTTTTACACAACACAATGCAACTAAAAATTCACATCGTTGGCACTGCAAATAACACGTCACACTCACGGACACATTAATTAACCCATCGGAACACGAAGACACAACAAAATTACATTTCAGTAGTACTAATGCGCGACGTGTTAGGTTATATCCATTGATTTGACGTAAGAAAGTTTTGGCAGGGACGCGCCGAGTTCACGTACGTCGGCGGCTTTGTGCGGACCTAGACTGCGGTGCGGTGTGGCCCAGTGGGTGACCGGGCTCACAGCTGGTGGCGCCCCCGGTGTTGGCTTCGAGAACGAACTCACAAAGAAAGAACTACGGATCCCGCTGTACTAACCCGCTCGCTATTCAACATACAGAATTCACAAAAGCATCAAAAAATCATGCAGTAAATCATATTTGCTTGGCTAGCTCGGCTCTCCGTCCGTTCATTTGCATACAATCTGTCGTAGAGATCTGTAATTTACAGTGTTTTCGTACGCGCGCATGGCCGGGAGGCGGCCGTTTAACACAACTTGTGCATTCCGTTATGAGAACAATGGATTTGTGAAACGGCCTGTTGATAAGATTATAAAGTAAGTAGGTAGAAAATCAAAAGGGTAGTTTGAAATGAATATGCAGATAAATACTTACTGATAAGTACATAATATTTACAGAAATAATAAAACAACATACAAATGACGATTGATGATAGGTATCAGACAGAAATGTCCCCAAAATCCTGGCTGCATTATCACACTATATGGCAATGCTAATGCGTTGACCTAGTTATGATATCGGGTCACACATCGTTTTGACAAGACACCCTGAAAATAAGTTTGGATACGCGCCAACCAACTCCAAAAGACTCACCTTCTTGGACGAATCAGCGATGCATCGGTCATAGCCGATAACCCCGATAGATAAGATAAAAAAAAAATATTAGAAAAATTAGCGTGCTTCAAATTCTAAGTAAGGTGTTATATATATTTTTTTCCTGTTTACTTAAACATTTATAATTATAATATATAATTGTATAGTTATTTTTCAAGACGTGTTGTTGTTTGTGCTGTGATGTTTAATGACCGGTTAATGATAGTATGTACATACCTAATTAATGTAGCTTCAATTAATGATAACACGTTGAATTCGGTCAATGCTTTTGGAGTAATGAGTTTTGCAAAGGCTGTAAGCAAAACTGTTCGTTTAATTCTTTTAATTCAATTTGTCTGGCGAAATTGTTAGGAACAATGCGAGTTACAGCTGTCATAGCTCAGAAGAAAAAGGTAAGTACCTCTATCTACTTACGTGTCACTTATCGTTTTCATGTTAATTTTATAGAAAGGTTCAAGCATTTCTTGATTATTAATTCGTCTTACCTATCATTGACACTAAATGAGTTTCATTGCACTTTAGAGGTGCACTTTAAAGTCAATCTAACTCCACTAATTCCACTTTAAAGTGGAATATGGAAGGAAGGAAGGCATTTGCCCTGCATTGGGACACTAGAGCATAGCGAAATATATATTAAATAATAATATATTGAAAAAATAATAATATAATTTAGGTCTATTTTATATTTGTTTTTGTCAAATTAAGCAAAAAATTACCTAATGATAACTTCACTTATTTTACTACGTTGTAATCTAGTCAAAATTATGCTGGAACAGCTAATTTGTGAATACCTATGTGGACATAGGTATTACTATTAAAAATATATTTACTATTAAATCTACTTAAGCAATTTGGAACACGGAAAAAATCTTCTTTCTTACGTACTTTTTTGGTCACTTGCTAACTTTGACACGCGGGTGTTGTGCAAGGACTCGCCTAAACACTCATCTTATAAACCGGGCATTTATATAATTACGTTCGATTATTTGATATTGTTTGCAAAATTGTGATAAATAAAAATACTTAGGTACCAATCTCACTCATGTATGAACAAATCAGTTGATTACTACAAAGTAAAAAGTGCGGAACTTCAAAACAAAGAATCGAACGTAGCCCAAACATTTTACCGCTTATCAATAACCATGGTTTCTAGCTATAGTTTCGCTATAGTTAAGCCTTTCTTTTATTTTGTTAGACTTTTAGACGGAAAGCAAGTTATATATGTATAATGCTGGACATTTTTCACACAGCATATTTTTTTTTTTTTACAATAAAACAACCAGACCCGAGAAAAATATTTGCAGATCATTTGACCCACGGCGGGAATTGAACCTGCAACCTTCTGCGTCTCAAGCGGACCGTCGCCACAGAGTTCGTCTAAAGTTGAAGGGGGCAATGGCCATTTAGCTCACAAAACCGATAACCGAACGGCGCGTGTAGGAATATCCCCACTATTGAGCCTGCGCAAGAGTCCACGACTCTTAGAAGTCTATGTCCATCTGCGGCCTTCTACAGGCTGTGATGAATCAGATAGGAAAATTAAACTCAATAGAAGAAAGCGTATCATAAAGACTTTATAAACCAGCAGAGCAGAACATAGAAGATTGGTGTAGGTTAACGTAGAAGAAAGCGTAAGATAAAGACTTTATAAATCAGCAGAGCAGAACATAAAAGGTTAGTATAGGTTAACGTAGAGTCTTTGTAGAGTTTTCGAAGGCATTTCAAACTCTTCAATTGCAGTCGCGCTAGCCCAACGACTCAGGGCTCAGGTACTCGTAGTTCCTGATACCCATGACACAGGGAATCCTAGTCTGGGGGTCAGATACAGTGTCGGTTGAGCATTTAATTAATTATAATTATTTATTTATTGTCTCGTGAGCTACCTAAGTGTTCTTTAATGTTAAGAAAACGGGCAATCGGCGCCATTGTCATCTACATAACTGCCCGTGGAAGTCTACTGCTGGACAAAGGCCTCACAAAAGTGCCACGACGAACGATCCTGTACTACTTTACCTTCACCGGCTTTCCACAACCTTAAAAGAGGTCATCGGTCCATTTGGTAGGGAGGAGTTGTAATTTACGTCTTTATACATTTTCACACGAACTTTCAAGAGATTTCTGCAAAAGAATACTATCTTATTCTTTGTCGTATGAAGCCCACAGTTTGTCTATGCCTAGCTGTCATGTTAAGTAATAATTAAGATCTTGTTATATAAGATATTGTTATATAAGCCTTAAGTTCATCATCATCATCATCATCATCATCAGCCCACATTAGTCCACTGCTGGACATAGGCCTCTCCCAATACGCGCGACTGAGCCCGGTCTTCGGCTCTTATCTTCCACTTTCTGCCCGCTGCCTTTCTTACGTCATCGCTCCACCTAGCCGGGGGGCGCCCCACACTACGTTTGCCCAGACGCGGTCTCCACTCAAGAACTCGTTTACCCCAACGGTTGTCGGTTCTTCGGCATATATGACCAGCCCATTGCCACATCAGCTTACTAATCCTCTGAGCTATGTCGATGACTCTCGTTCTCTGTCGGATAATCTCGTTGCGGATTTTATCTTTCAGAGAAACCCCGAGCATAGCTCGTTCCATAGCTCGCTGTGCAACCTTGAACTGGTGGATTAGCCCTACTGTGAGTGTCCATGTCTTGGCACCGTAGGTCATCACGGGTAGGACGCACTGATTGAAGACTTTAGTCTTCAAGCATTGTGGTATGGGTGACGTGAAGATTCGACGTAATAAGCCTTAAGTTCACCAACAAAATATACGGACGGTCAAGCGTAACCATTGGTTGTGATGACAGATTCGGCTTATTCCACAAATCCCCTGCGAAGGTGATTTCTGGATTTTTTATCCAGAAATCCACTTACGGTACTCTAAGGGGACGCTAAGAGGATTTGTGGACAAGAGTTCCAGAAATCCCCTGATCCAATCCTGTGAAAACATTTGTCAACTGTTAAAATATTATTATGGTGACAAACACAGCTCAGTGACAAAAAAAACAAACAAAACAAACACGCTCACGACTGTCTTCCCCATAGTGGACATCCTCAGATACATACTCAGTGAGTAGATCTTTGAGGATACCAAGTAGGGGGTATTCAGTGGCGCGTCCAAACATTACAATTGATACATGCCCGCGTTTTGCAAGGACGTCATTCCACATGACATGTTGCCGCTTATTGGAACACAAACTGTTGGCACATGCCTTCTATCTTTGGTTCTAGGGCATGCCGGTTTCCTCACGATGTTTTCCGGGTTCGAACCCACGACCTCCGGATCAGAAGTCGGGGTATCGCCTACTAGGCCAACACGGCCAGCTCAGTGACAAAGCCTTTAATAAAAACAAACTCCATCACATTAAAAAATACGTGTGGGTAGTCCCTTATTATGTATAACTAATTAATTAATAAACACATCTCAATCTTATTATGGATTAATGGATTATCTCAAGCGCTCATTAGCAATCCCTATCTAGACATTTATGTACCGACTAACCTTTACGAGTATATCTTATCTACAGTGTTGTAAATACACTGTCGGATAATATAATACATTTTACATAATAGATTACGGTCGGATACTTCACTGATAAGAGATTCAATGAGGAAGTCCGCAAAAAGACTGAAGTTACTTAATAAATAATAATGAAACACCCAACAGAACATAGTCCCCCAGGATTCCCTGTGTCGTGGTTATCAGGAACTACGAGTACTGTGGTAAACAACAACACCCAGGTAATGTCGGTCGTTTCTTCGTTCAAACGATAGTCGAAACTATGTAACTTAGAGTAGGTTTACACGATAATTGAAGCGAGATATCGTTTATCGATTTGTAGAGTAGACCCCCTGAGGATAATCATGCTGAAGAGGCAATGGGGCAGTCCATGATTTGCAGCTATGCTGGAGGAAGCTCCTCAGTCGCAATGACTAGACAAATACCTCACGCTCAGTTCTAGTTTCACGCTAACGCAAATTTGTCAAGGTTACACTTGGCAGCTAATGCATTTTCACAGCTAATGTAATTTCCATACAATTCAATCTTTCTGCAGGCGCCAACAGAAAGTGGTATTTGTCTAGGTTTTGCTTAACAATGATGCATGCTTTCACTATACACTCATACACACAACTAAACAAACAAACACGCCCACGGCTGTATACCCCATGAAAGACATCCTCAGTTTCATACTCAGTTCGTAGATCTTTGCGGATACCAAGTAGGGAGTAGTCAGAGGCATTTACAAATATTATATTTGGCGCACGTCCGCGTTTTGCGATTAGTTAGAATTCCGCGTGACAGGTTACAAGCCTATCGCCGCTCATTGGAACACTAACTGATGGCGCATGCCTTCGAATTTTTAGTTCGGTTTGTTTTCCTTTGCCGTTTTGAACACATGTTATAGTGTAGGTAAATAATTTTTACACTTAAAACAATATTAAAAAATCCTACTCATACAATATCCGTTCCTCTTTAAAAAAAAGATAAGTAATAATATCAGTAATTTAATTTCCGTAACACAGACTCTGCTTACTTGAGGCTAGATGATGCTGTGTGAAAATATCCGGCATTATTTATTTATAATTATCAGTCTCTCCTATCTAATCCATCATTTGAGATATATGTATCTTAGTTATAACTTAAGATACTTAGTATGTTTTACTTGTGACTTGCGATTAAGGAAAGGGTTCGTGCTAATACGTTATTATAATAATAATAATTCATTTATTTGCCTGAATGGGGTAGTATTTATAATAATAGTTATTTATAATATTTCGTTAGTATTGTTTCTGGCGTAAAAAATAAGCAATTTCAATATTATTTATTTAAAGTATGCATTAATAAAATATTATATACTTTAAATTGACCAAAAAATCAAGTACTAACATTTTGGCGAGTAAACTGAGAGCAATACGACACTCGAAACTATCAGTTGGCCACAAACATTTGTTCGGGGTTCGTGTATTCCTTGTCACCGTAAGGTTGGTGCTCGTACTTCTTAAGCTTACTTAAAGGCGGAGGTAAGTCCATTTGAATAAAACTTTTAAAAGTGCTTTGTTGTGTTTCTTAACAATTGCTTTGACTTAGAAAAAAACAATGCAAGCATAAAATTCCTTTAAAATTGCAATAAATAGACTCACGAAATAGCGATCATTTTATTTTTCGTGTGTGATTCGTGTCACTACCGAATCAGGAATATTCTAGATGCATTTTTGTTTTTATAAAAATGCAATTATAATTAAGATAATTTAAATGTAAATTAAAAAACAAATAATGAATTAAATTAAGTTTCTTATTAGCTAAATTCGGTATATGTTTTGATCACTAGAATTCTTATAATACAAGTTTGAAGGTGACCTGAATTTACATTTTTAAGACAAATTCGCATGTAAAATTATCAGCATAATTTTGTATGTAATTCGATTTTTATTTTTTATTTTTATATATTGTTTTTTGTAATTGATGGTTATTTTACATACTTAATATAAAAATAAACTACCAACTTGAGTGCGAGAATTTCCAAAAATAAAACACGAAACAAGGGACTCTATTTTGTTACTTTTCCCCAAATTCGTGACAGATAAATCTATAGTGGTAAGTAGGTTAGGCACAGACCACTTACACAATATACGTACATTTATTTCTCTGTGTTTATTAAGTAAGTAGGTATCTTAGCTTGTTAAGAATTTACTTAAAGATTGGTTCTTTTTATCCTCCATGACATGCATGTACAAAATGCCGTACAAAATATGGTACTAAAAATGTAGACCATGCTTTGGTATCAGTTAGAAATGGCGAAATGACGGCTTACAAGTCTTTAAAGTTGTATAAAGTGCCTTACCTTACCTTAACGTTATTGGACAAATTGAAAAAATATATATACAAATCCTTCTGGGCATCTTACGAAGGAGGAAGAAAAATTAATAGTCTAATGGATCATTCTCGCTTTTGACCTCTGTAGCGCAGTGGGTGAAGGCCCGCCTGATACGCAGAAGATCGCGGGTTCGATTCCCGCCACGGGACAAATGTTTGCATAAACAAATATTTGTCTCGGGATCTGGATATTTTCTATGTATAATATGTATGTATTTACAAAAAAATAAAAGTATATCAATCATGTATTCCCATAACACAAGCTCTGCTTACTTTGGGGCTAGATGATGCTGTGTGAAAAATGTCCAGCATTATTTAATATTTATTTATTATTGTCATTAAGCTGAATCTCATTTTGTTTTATTTAAAAAATATCTTTATGCTTTTCTTAACTATTAAACCCTTTAAAAATGTATGTTTTTTATTATAAATTATTGTAACTCACTGTAACAAACTTTATCAAGAAATAGGGTTCAAACAAGAGGTCTACAAATTAATAAATAATTAAAAAAATACAAACTAAAACTACATAATTCATGCATTAAATTAATGGCGAAATACCTATATTCATCACACAAAAGCTTTCAAACTGATATCATGTTAAAAAATCTTAAAGCCGAAATATGGGACATTTACCTTAATTGCGTAAAATCGTTCGTTCACATGTTTATTAGGTATTTCGTTATCCTCTTCAGAGACTACATTTATGGGTCAGATTTCGTCGATTTCATCACATATTACTCAGCAATGTCGTTCTGAAATCTTATTTAATATGATCCTAGATATCTCTTGATTCTCATAGTTGTCGCTATGGAGACATCTAGGTACCTACACACTTAGCCAGTAGCTACTTTACGATAAAATAACCTATAACTAGGGAATCTGAGTATGTGAACTGACATATGTACAAGTTAGAGTACAATGTACTTAGTAAGGTTTCCTTTTTTTTAGTTTGTTTTCGTTAACCTTGTGAATAAGTCTGATTTAAAAAAAAATATAGAAATAAACGAACTTATTATTATTATTAATGAGAAAGAAACAAACACGCTCACTACTGTTATCCTCGTAATGGAGATCCTCAGATCCATACTCAGTAGCTAGATCTGTGAGGATACCAAGTAAACAGAGACACGTCGCAATATTATATTAAACACATTTTTCTAGAATTCCACATAAATAGCTTGCAAGTCCATCGCTGCATAATTCAATTGTGCACGACCGGTTCTAACCCCATGACCGTCGGATCGGAGATCGGGGTACAGCCCACTAGGCCAGGGGTCTTCAAAATACGTCCTTCGGGCCAACACCTGCCCGCTAGCAGCAAAATCTGGGTTGACGTGCTTTATATCCAGAAAACTATTTTTTTTTTTAATTTATTTACTTACGACATACCTTGATTTTGTGAGTCAATCTAGCTTGATCTTGGCCCTTGGGGCTTTCTGGGGAAATCAGTCTGGCTTTTACGATAAAAAGTTTAAAGCACTAGGCCAACAAGGCTATTGAATGTAAAATTAATGAATGCTTAAGAGCTAACTACTCGTCCGATTTCAAAGAATATTTCACCAAAATTTTGAATAGACCTTCAGAGTGGACATAGGATGTATATCCCATTCAAATAAAAGGGATTTTCGTGAAGACCCATTTAGCAACGTAAGTCGACGAAAAAACGATCGAGCTTATCTCGATCGTTTTTTCGTCGTTCTTATGAACGCTGCTTTACTAAGCACCGTTATATTAAAGAAAAACACAGACCGCTATCGCTTTGAGAGTGCCGCAGTTTTTAAGTTATTTATTTTATTAGGCCTATTATTATTTTTTCAGGAAAAATAAAAACTAAACTCAACCTCACGGATAAAATGAGGTGAAATTAATATGAAATTTCATCCCACATTTTTCACCCTTAGGGGTAAGATTTTTTAATAAAATTTATATGGAACCACCACTATTGGCGGTGTATAACGTTAACATAAACAAAAATTTTACATATACATAAATATATATATAATGCTACACATTTTTCACACAGCATCATCTAGCCAAACTAAGCAGAGCTTGTGTTTGGAACTAGATGACTGATATACTACTAATATACTTTTTTTTGTAAATACATACATATTATACATAGAAAACACCCAGACCCGGGACAAATATTCGCAGATACAAACATTTGTCCCGCGGCGGGAATCGAACCCGCAGCCTTCTGCGTTTCAGGCGAGCCTTCGCCCACTGCGCCACAGAGGTCGTCAACAAATATACAAATTGAGTAAAAATTTTTACTTATTGACTTTAAAAAAGGAGGTCTCCTTTTTTAATGTCGTTTGAAATTCCGACACTGACTATACTCAACTTCTAATGTTTAAATTTGAATAATAAAGCACGTTCAAAATAATATTTATTTTGAACTAGTTTCTGCTCACGGCTTCGCCCGCGTGGAACCCCGATAAAAAGTAGCATAATTATTCTGATGTAAAAGCTTTATTCCTGTAAAGTTTCATCAAAATCCGTTCAGTAGTTTTTGCGTGAAAGAGAAACAAACATTCATTACCTTTCCGCCGATGTTAACGCCAACTGTAAGTGGTATTTGTCTAGTCGCCATGCACTTTGAGGTTTTTGATGCATCAATATTGACGTTATTGTATTGGATTCAAAGTAGGTCACACACGCCGTAATATGTTACGGCGTGTGTGACCTACTTTACATAAACCATAGTTTCAGATGTCGTATTATTGCTGAGTTAGTTATTAAGTGAATTTGCATAATTTTAATATTGATATTGCATTGTTTCAAGTTGCCCTTGTTTGGGGAAAGAGATTGTTTACCTACTTACCTTTACAATTTATGTCCAACAACCATCAGTTCAAGGGTTGTTATTTTTTTAGAATGCTGAAAATAGCAAGGGGGCGGCCGCGACGTTGCAATAAACGACGAAATGTTGAATGAAGTTACTCTGTCTTGACGTATTAGATTACATTTTAAGGTTATTTATGGTCTAAACACCACAAGTCCACTAGGGGTCGCTGCGATACCCCTACTTTGTCAGTAGACCTATACACGTATAGGTATACTAATACGTATATTATAATATCTGTGCCTACACGCATTTTTATTCAGGCTAGGCAGGTTTTCTATGAATTTAATTTAGCTCCACCTTGCGAAACTTTGCAAAAACTTTTCAGTTTCCTTAATGTGTGTAGAGAAATGAACATTTCTTCCTTCACAATTTTGGTTCATTATGTTACTAGCTAGTTCAGAAAACATCTGCTAGATGTCACTACCTTGCGAAACACGTGTTGTGTTCTGATGTTTTGGTTATTCCTAATGAATTGTTATCGTTCAATGTCTTTCCTTGTATCAGTCTCGCCTTGTCGGTATCAGCTGTAGCTGTGAGTGTAAGGTAAGGTTTTAAATTCATTTAATTCATAGTTTCTATTTTGCAAAGATTGCTTATGAAATGACCTCGCGGTCACAGGCGATAAAGAACTTTTAGATTAGAAACGTCGGTCGTGGATGAACAACAGTGCTAATTAGCCGTATTGTTACTTAAACACGATTTTCAACGACTAATTAATTTTTATTTAGTTTTAATTCTGACACAGATTAGTGTCCAGTAATTAGTAGGTAGGTAGTTAAAGGATCTAATCAATTGGTAACATATATATATATTTATTATTTGAAAAGGATAAAAATGTGAATAATAGATGCACTTGCCAAATTCGAATCTCGAAGATATACTTCGTGTGAGAAATGAGCAAGGATTTTGTGTTGGCCACATAACATGAGCCAGGCCACCATACTACTACAAACTGGCTAACCACACCCATTTTGATCATTCTGTGACATTTCTCATGCTATAAGTAGGTAGGTATCTACGCGTTTTATCACTCAGAGAGAGAATTACGCAGTTTGTCATAAATGTATACTTAAGCACCGACGACATTCGTCAAAAACGCTATTCGTCATTTTTGCCGAATCTCATTTTAGTATGAGATCACTGATGCGTTACTTACGTTGGGTACCAGATATATTAAAAACTTGAGAGTCACTGTAAATAATTTACAATGCCTCTTATCCAGACAGAGCAACAGACAAAAGGTATGTACTACCTACTTACCTTACTTAAGTAAAAATATAAAAAATATAATTTAATTTAAAAGTAAAAAATGTCTTTGGTATTTGATTCCAGATAAAAATGGGACCAATCAAGCCGAACCCCGCAAAAACCTTGCTGAGGACTGAAATCGCGAACAGGATTGCAGCATTGACCACGGCAGAGAAGCAACGGCAGTCTAAGGTCGTCTATGAAAAAGTGAGTTGCTATCATCTGCGATAGGTAGCTATTTAATACTTAGCTAGTTATAGCCGCCTCAAGCACTCTGTACATTTGGATTGTGTGTCATATTATACACTCTGTATCAGCACAGTCGCGATTTCATTCAATGATAAGGGCCATGTTAGCCTAGTATGAGATCCCCGACATCTAATACATCGTGAGTGGTTTAGTTAGGGCGTACTCTTGACCGGGTCTTTCTCCAACCTTCTCCGATCCAGTCAATAAGTAGGTACGCCGAGGTATATCCATTCCATCTGTAACTTCCACACTCGCCATGTTATTTTTCAGTTGATAAACCACCCTTGGTACAAAACCGCAAAACGCATATCCCTGTACATGAGTACTGAAGATGAGATCAACACAGCACCGATCATCGAGCATATTAAAGCACGTGGGGCAGCTGCCTTCGTGCCGCAGTACGCCGGTGGAAATATGAAGATGCTGAGGCTAGAGGCAGATGATGATAAAACTATGCCCCTAACAAGGCATGGAATCCAGCAGCATTCGAAAGATCAGACTAGAGAAGATGCATTGGAATCAGGTTTGACACATTTTTTTAAGCTCACCAGGCCGATACAATCGCCTATAGACATTTGGCAAGACAAGGGACACTGTTGATGGATGATCTGTCTTAAAGGCAAGGTTGAAAGGTCTTATGCGCCCTTAATTTCAACTTATATTTATGTTGACTAGTCGTGAAAGTTTGAAAAATGTAAAATATACAAAAAATGCTATATTTAATACTCACTACCACAAATTAACTCTTTTACAAAAAAGCTAGAGCATTTTTGAGTTTTTTGAGTTTTTACACATAATATAAATTTATACATTTACAAAAAAAGTTGTATATCAGTCTTTGTATGTCATGTAGTTCCCATAACACAAGCTCTGCTTACTTTGGGGCTAGATGATGATTTCTGAAAATATCTAATATATATTAATATCATTATTTTACTACCTCCATCGGCCATATTGCATCAGGCGAGTTTTTATACGTTAGCTTGTACAAAAAATATTATATACTGATTTATCTTTTACAGGTGGCCTGGATCTGATCATAGCCCCAGGAGTAGCATTTTCGAAGACTGGAGCCAGGCTTGGCCACGGTGGTGGCTACTACGACAAATTCATCACAAAACTTCGGGCTAGTCCTGAAACTGCTCCTAAAGTAAGCATTGTGAAGTCTACTTTTCAAAAGACATTCCTGATGAATTATCAGGAATGTTGATGGCATAGATCCTGTAGTGACGTTGTAAATAACATCGACAACTGCCGGGGAAGGTTCCTGATGAACTGATTGTAATGGACGTAGGAAGTTGATTGATGGAAGCGGCCATCGATCGTGGCATTTATGAGAAGGTATTTTTTCCAACCGATGATGTCTTTCAGGTTCCGATATGGTGACAATTGTTGCCGCTATATGATGGCATGTGGAAGCTAAGATGTAGTTATCTCCTCTTTTAGAGGACCCTCAGACAATTTTTTTTTGTATAATAATCTCTTGGTTTCAGGTGGTAGCTATCGCATTTTCCGTCCAAGTACAAGACAATGTCCCTATGGATGAACAAGATCAGAAAGTGGATGACATTATTTCTGGGGAGTGACTTTATTTATTGTAAATAAACTGTTATAATCTCAGGGATCAAATATTATTTATTTATCAGAACACATAATGTACCTTAGTTAAAGCTTTAATCAAACATTAAATACAATATATCTTAATCAACGGGACTTTTTATAAATACGAAACTTGTAGGTATGTCTAAATCAAAAAATGGCGCGTCCAAACATAATATTTTGAACATGCCCGTGTTTTGCAAGCCTAGAAAAATCAGGCAACAAACTCTGCTTGGCTCTGCTTTCAACCGGAGTATTTGAGGACGTCTATTGATTTCAACCGGAGTATCTGAGGACGTCTATTACTTTCAACCGGATTATCTGAGGATTACATCATGATTAGTCATGGGCATATTTGTTGATTTTTGTTGTAAATCGACCACATAACTTTTCTCGAAGATTGTTGGTCTGGCACGAGCACAGCACTAGGGAAATGTCCCACCACTGCAGGATCTCTGAAGACCATAGACTATAAAAGGCCTTCCGCCATCCATTATCTCACCTTGAGTTGAATGTGAATAACATCGTACAGTGCTATTGTGTAGATAATACCTAATAAGTAATGTCAGTAATTAGAGAAGCTAAATAAAAAAAAAATATAAAATAACAGTGATTGTATTTCATGGTGCACCGCCCCGACACGCGACGTAGGAATAGATCTAACAAAGAGCCATGCTTATAAAGATTTTTAAACTGATTCAGATAATTGTCGTTTTAAAAAATCAACAGAAGTAAACAAACTCATTATTGTTGTTCTGTGATCAAAATGCAGTTTAGCTAAATAACCTCCAAATGCACTTGATAGCGCGGCAGTCGACGCAATTGGATAATAATAATCATAAATGTTTATTTTTTCAATACAATAAGTTCTTAATGTATATTTATTAATTATTAAATGACCTGATAAAAAATTTAATGGCTTTGAGAGGAAATGGTTTTAAGGTAATAACCTAACGTAAGACTTTCAGATTTGTTTTAAAACCCGTACCGTAGACAAAAATAGAAAAACAGAAAATAAAAGTTCGAATCATCATTTATTAGAAGTAAAAGGCACTTTGTGCCACACAATGGCTAAAAGGTATGAGAATAAAATATCCTTACAAACTATGCATTATATGTACCTATATACTTATTTGAGTGGTATATAATCACTATACCACTCAAATAAGAGGCATCACTAAATAAATCACAATACAATGGATCACAATTTTCGAAACATTTGATAAAAATAAATCACAAAGAAATTCTAAATCAATTAAATGAAGCAATTTTTTAAACCAAGTTTAATAAAATAACTTTATTGCAACATAAAAATTGTGAAAACTTAACAATTAGCATCGTTTTCTTTAGAAACAAGATATTAAGCAATATTTTTGCATTGAAGATGAATATTTTTTTTATAAATTTTCTCTCCCTTTACATCATTCAAAGATTTGTAATTGTAACTATGCCGGTATTTATGATGGCATCCAACTATCAAAATTAAACTAGAATCTTTCCTGCAAAGTCGTTTAACCATTAAGATCTTCTGCTACAACCTTTCGGTACTCAGATACACTCTAGACAAAACACAATTAATTTGTTTTTTTAGGTGAATATAGTATAACCATGTAAGTACTTAACTATTTTATCAATGAACTTACATAAAACAAAAGATAAACTCGTTATTGCACACAAAAACACAAGAATTCATAAACATGCAAGGTACAATAGACGGTATTATCGATAAAAGTGATTCATTCCAGACAACCTCCAGACAAATTGAGTGGACATGTGAAATGGAATTAAAAGGTGATATATATGAATATGTTTATATAGGATACTTCACATAACAGGTAACAATTTTGTTCTACCACTTTCTAAAATTCGGATTTTTTCATTGATTAAATGGTGGTGAAGCTGTTTTAGGTGCGGTCCTGCTGGCATATCTGTTGTTAGTCTAATAGTAGAGGTGAGAGCAATATATGAGATGGCAAAAGTTGAAAAAAATAAATAAAAAGAGTGCGCTCCAAGCAATTTCAAATTGATTTCCTGAGAAAAGTGGCTGTCTGCTTTTTTGTCAGGAAATCATGTTGATTTTTATTGGCAGAATCATCCGGTTAATAAACATATATGTTCTGAGACACCCTTTATTGCAATGTTTGAGTAGGAACTTTACAACAGTTACTTCAGAACAAAAAAGGTTCATCTTTCTTTTTCTTAAATTTTTAGTTTGTAATGTTCTGGTTATTTTACATACATGAGTATTAAATTGAAGTGAATAACAATAAACTAAATACCTAGGCTTTTTGCTATTTTACCACATTCCACATGATAGTGGAATTCCAATCATTGAAACTTTTTATTAAATACAAAATATTTATAACGTCAAACGTGAATAAATTCGAATAATGATTTCAATAAAACTATCACAAAGCAAAACATTTAGCACTAGCAATTTTATCATTCACAGTTAATATTAATCAAGAAATATTATAATTAAATAATAGTTTGTGAGCGCAGTTACCTACCTACGTATTTGGGTAAAAATAGGCATAAACATAACATCGAATAGAGCTTTTAATGACTGTCCAAAGATCTTAACCCAAAAATCTTGAAGTCAGTGTCTATTCTAATTTCTATAATTATGGCTGTTTTTATTTTTAAATAGCGTCTTTCCTCGTAATAACATCCCTATTGTTTTGCAAATGACAGGGAGGGAGAGAACGCCATTCAGAGGACTAACAGCCATAAATCACTGAGAGTTAAAAGCATAATTATATTTCATAAATTCTCAGAGTAACTTTGTGCATCTATGCAGATTTCTTGTCGCGCTACAACAAAGTCTGACCACCAAACCACCTGTAAGGAGAACACGGTGGTGGAGTGTCCTCCATTTGCAAAGGGGAAGATTTTCCACCGGGCTGTTCCATCTAATCTACTTGTCCATATGTCCATATGTACTGTCGGAGGTACTATATGTTCAGAAAGCGTTAAAACTCCACTTACGAGATCAAGATACTTGATGGCCATCTGTGTATCGTATCTGGTAGTTCTTCGTATATCAGTAGTTCGTTGCTCTTCGGTGATATGATATAACGTAACTCAACCATGTGGCGAGAGATGTCGCTGTTATTATAAAATAACTGCTACGATCGAAGTAAGTGAAGCAACGGGTTATTTCCCAAGCATCGATGATTGCAACTGAGTAACAGCTAGAAGTTCAACGTATGGCTGCTCCAAAGACCCTCTGTCCTCTAGACATGAGGAGTTCCACTGCACCCACAGCAGCGAAAAGTAACAACAACGCTATGATAGCGAGTATTATCCTGCAGCGTCGGCGCCGGCGCTGTCCACGGGCGAGGCGGCGGGATAGGGCTTCGGTCCGTGCCCCGTCAAGGGTGAAAAGAGCACTGGCAGCCTGAAAAATAAATGAAAACTATGTTAATATATTGATGACATGTATTTAGAAAAAAAACTCGGTGTGCTTCCCTGTTGAGAGATTAACACCTGTATTTTTGGTGTATTTTAATTCAAAACAAAATTGTATTCATAAATTTAATGACCAGGCATATTTTGAGCGATGCCGAGAAGATATGTCTTCAAGTATTTATTGTATTGTATAAAAATAACAATTAAAGGTCGTAAAATAAGATCCTAAAATCCAGTAAAAATATTTTTTTACGTGTTTTCCATTGTCTATTGCAGCACCCCCAAGGGAGAGTTGTGACTGACATATATCGGTGACTTGTGACTAATACATATCAGTCACAAGTCACCCTTGTACCATACAAATACCATACAAATATATCTCCAGCTTCTCCAGCTTATCAGAAGAGATATATTTGTATGGTAACAGACGAACAAACAAACAACCTCTTTTGGCAAACAGATAAACGGGCTCGTCAAGAAATCATTTTTTGTCTTTTTCCGCCGGTGTTTCTCTCATACCTAAGGTCAAATCAGCGCTCATTAACTAGCGCCCAGCACCTTGTCTTTAAATAAGATATGCGCAAAATATAATTAAACCTAACGCATCTTCACAACTAAGGTCGATCAGGATCACTGCAGACCCACCATACCCCTGGCCATACCCCTGGGGGTATGGTGGGACGAAACCATACCACTATAGTAGTGTTGGGAATTGAAAATTTTTATTGGTTTTAATTTCGCACGGATTTAGAAAAAAAAGGGGGTGGAAGGGGTGGACCTTCGGACTAAATTTAAAATCTGAATAGGTTCCATTTCGGTTCTGGCACTCGCCGGCCGCTGCCGCGGCACGCTGCGCTCGGCTCGTGCTCGTGTTTTTATGTTCCCTAGTGGATTGAACAGTGTTGGACTAAAATTAAAATTTGAATAGTATCCAATAAAGTTGGTCCATTGTAATTACATGTATATCATATCGGAATCCAGGTGTTTAATTATAAAAGGTTAAAAATAAATTAATTTAAAACCCACCACGCACGCGTATTAACGCGCTTTATTAATGACTTTTATTTTTATGATTTCGAAGCATGTGCGTTACAAAACAAGCCTTCAACTCCGGTACATTTTATTTTTCAATACATGTCCTAGAAATGTTTAAATATTAATTCCTAACTTTGGGTGAAATACACGATAAGATTATCTTAATGGTCACATCTCTATAGTGGTATGGTTTCGTCCCACCATACCCCCAGGGGTATGGCCAGGGGTATGGTGGGTCTGCTCCCATCAGGATCAGTATGCAGGTCAAGGTTTTCATATTATTTTACTATTTCTTAAAATAATGTTAAAATGATCCTTGCGCGTTCACGCAAATAATTACATTCTTGGAGTAACTCGTTTAGTGTTGCCTCGTTTCCTTAGACAAGTCTGTTAAATGTTTAACGACATCTATATAAGTACAAATAGGTAAATAGATAATAAAATTCTCGTTGAGATGAAAATTCTAATCAAATTATCTCCAAATAATTTTTAGTAGCACTAATGTTCTAGGTTAAATTAGGACTATTTTTAGCAATATCTTTTTCAGGAAATTTTAAAACCGTCATACATGATGGAAAGTGTTGTGCACAAGATGTTTGGATCGAGAGAGCTGTCCAAAACTGTACTTACAAAGTTTTTGCTGAATAGTTATTATAATTGTTTTGAGAAGGAGAACGCTGTGGGTTCGATTCCCGTCACGGGACAAATATTTGCAAATATTTGTGTCGGGTCTAGGTGTTTTCTGACCCATTGTACCATTTATATTTTTTAATTCCTGTGTTTTTTTATTTTGCTTTGGCGTGCAATAAAGAGTTTATCTATATATCTATACCATCCAGAACCGAAACAAATATCAGCAGAACATGCAAACATTTGTCCCGTGGCGGGAATTGAAACCGTACCTCTGGTTTCGCAGCTGGCTATTCCCCCGTTTCGCCACCGAGGTCATCCAACAAAGGTCGGATACATTAAAGGGCGCCTTTAAAGACCCATTACTCTTAATAGATGTAGCGATTGTGAAATAAAATATTTTTAATTAAAACTTAATCGTATCAGGATCGTTAAAATCGATTGACACGATTTTATGCATGTTGCACACTGACGATAAGAATTGGTAGAATTAAGTAGGTACTTTTACTTGGCATGCAAGACATAGTTTGCGCAATCTTACCGACATCGGCTCCTGGACTTGAGTAATCAAAAAAATACTTATTGGAACGAAGTTCTTTATCGCGCGTTGTGAAAGGGGGCTAGACGGAAAAAAATTCTCACGAAAAGTTGTGACACTTTTTGCTATAGTTAGCTATTGTAAGCTGTGCGGCGTGCGCATGTTTCTCTGTCATATTTTCATTTTCATTTTCATTTTCATTTTTTTTTTTAAGTTGGATCGTTCCATCCGGGTGTCCCTTGACACCTTTCATTTTTATTTCTGTATTTTTTACTCCGCCGGGAGTTAATATAAGTGTTTGGCGTTTGGGTTTTTAGTGTGTTTTTCTGTTATCTTTTGTCCCCGCATCCAATTATTCTAGTAAATCAAATTTCCGATTTTATTTATCTGACCATTATTATTATTATTTTATTATTAGCTTTTAATGGCTTTGGTATCACTGCGGCCGTTAGGCCTATTGTGATCGCCACTTGTTTCATTTTCCCCGCAGGGGACGTTCATAATTCACCTCTCAGCCCTGCCGCTGTTAGAAACTGCAGGATCTTGACCATATTATAATTTATAATTTTGGTTGTTCTACAAGGCAAGTCAATTCTGTTTACAAATCATTTTTGCAGTCTTCAGGGAAGGGTATCTATAATTATAGGCTTTATCTCCACACGTCATTGTGACGATACATTCTCCGCTGTAATAGATAATGGAATACACAAAACGGTTTTTTGCCACGGCCCCCGACCAACTGCGTCGCCCGCCCGTACTTATTTTTCTCGGCTCGTAAAGGTTATTATGAATTAGGCTATAAAATTAAAAATATTGTTTCAAAACCGACTGGCAGTTCAAGAGATTAGCGCGTTCAAACTAAAAAAACAAACGCTCAGCTTTATTATCAGTAAAAAAGATAAGTTAATGTTGTTCTTGTTCACAACACAGCTGTTCAATAGTCACCTACGGCCCAAGTTCACCAACACAATAACTGGTAGTTAAATAAATAAATAATGCTGGCCAATTTTCACACAGCATCATCTAGCCCCAAACTAAGCAGAGTATTATGTTATTGTATTAAGGGAACTGAATAACTTATATAATACTTACCTATGTATTTTTTTTGTATAAATATTACCTATACATAGAAAACACCCAGTGCTGGGACAAATATTTGCAGATCATACATATATTTGTCCCAAAAATGTTCATTATTCACCCTTTTAACACGCTTATAAATATTATCTTCACGTGTAACTAAGGAACTAAATAAACAAAAATTGTAATCAAATTTTGGATGTTAATTTTAATCTACTTCTAATTGTCGTATCGAAACTTTGTATGTATACAGGGTGTAATCGTTAAGTGTGCACAGGTGATTATTCCGTAACTATTGCAGATATCAAAAAACTTTAAACTAATATCGAAAGTACTTTACCTAATGAGTAAAATGACATTAATAACTTTTTAAAAATAAAACGAGAAATATCCAAAAAAAATACATTAATCACTCCCATACATTTTATTTCTTAGTAAGTACAAAATGTTGTGTTCAAAGCATATGTTCGAAGTGACGTCCTCCTTGTGCAATACAATGACGAGCTCTATTTACAGTTTCTAAATGGAGCTCTATTTACAGTTGCTAAATGAACTTTCCGTAACATTTGCGGAGTAATTAAAGCAATTGCACGACGTACACGATTCTGTAACTCTTCTAGGCTGTGTACTCTCTCAGCGTACACGTGGTCTTTGACAAATCCCCATAGGAAGAAATCACAAGGCGTGAGATCCGGGGATCTGGCAGGCCAAGGGGTTGCACTATTATTGGCTATTAAGCCATTATAATTGTTTCGTAAGAAATTCATTACAACATTTGTATTATGTGCAGGTGCTCCATCTTGTTGAAAAATTATCGACCTTCTTTCATCGTCTGGAATTGGTTCTAAGAGACTTGGCATATCGTTTTGTACAAAGGAGAAATATCTCTGTCCATTTAAGGTTCCACTGTAAAAATATGGCCCAATGATCCGATCTCCAAGAATACCACACCACACATTAATTGAGAATCGCACCTGAGCTCTAACTTCAGTAGTTAAGCGAGGATTGTCAATTGACCAATAATGCGAGTTTTTTCTATTGTAAATGCCGCAGTTTGAAACATTACTTTCATCGGTCCATAAAATTGACCTTACATTGACATAATTATTGACTAGCCAATTGCAATAGACCAGCCGACGAGCAGGATCATCATTGTGCAGCGTTTGAGTAGGTTTTATCTTAAATGCTTTGAAGTTGTGTTTTTTTAATAACTTGTGTACATAATTGTGGGACACTGGAAATGATCGGGCCACTGAACGCGTTGATTCTTGTGGATTATCTACTACGTAGTTAATAATATTGTTATCTAAGTCATTATCAAATTCCGGAGCTCTTGTTCTCGAACCTTTTTTTCTGTTAAAAGATCCATAATTTATCAAATTGTTATCCAACTTACGTAAATACGTACCAGAAGGAACTTCTCTATCTGGGTACTCTCTTCTGTAGGCGATAATGGCCGCCCTATTGTTACAATCATGTTTGTAGTACATTTTTAACATGTCCCTCTTTTCTGTATTGGAATATGCCATTTTTCAATCAATAAATTCAACAATCACGATTATTAACGCAAATTGAAAAATACAATAAATTGGCGGGAACGAGAACCCGCGATAAAGAATTTGAATTTAGAACGAACACCAAAGAGTATCTTTCTTTTTGTTTTTATTTAGTATGTTGCTTTTCAGCTAGTTCAAATCAATACAATAAACAAGGTTTATTATAAATTTGAAGTGGTAAGATAATTAATCTACACGTGTATCTACTTGAAATTCATTAATACCTTCATATCGTACATAATTATAAAATGACAAGGGTAAAATGAGTAGGTACTATTCCACTTAAAATAAGGAAACTAAAACCTTTCTACTATCTCATACTAAATGTATGGGAGTGATTAATGTATTTTTTTTGGATATTTCTCGTTTTATTTTTAAAAAGTTATTAATGTCATTTTACTCATTAGGTAAAGTACTTTCGATATCAGTTTAAAGTTTTTTGATATCTGCAATAGTTACGGAATAATCGCCTGTGCACACTTAACGATTACACCCTGTATGTAGTTCGGATGACAATACTATAATTTGTTGTCTTGGAGCTGATCTGATGATGGAGCCAGGAGGTGGATCGTGGAACTCTTCAATATCTACTAGTAAACCCCTCAAGTTCAGGCTCATATGATTCATTTTGACGAGTCCAATTGGGCTTGGTATTAGGGGTCTGATGATGGAGCCAGGAAGAGGATAGTGGAATTATTTATATAATTAAAAAAAAGCCTATTTTTTTTACTACAAATTTTAATATTGTACCTAATGTCATTTCATTTTATTTCAATGTATTATGATAATATAATAGGGTCACATTGAACCTAATCTAGTAGTTATGAAACAATAAGGACATCACATATGTACCTAATCAATCGTACGTAAATAATAGCAATGGGATAAAAAACACGTGACTATTATTAGTATTTGTGTGTCATCAGAGTGGTACACAAATTAAAGATCGCTACTGTCTCAGTGTCTTTCAGTTTCTTATTAAAAGCTCATAAAATGTATCGTAATCGCCTTGTGAAAGATAATGAGTGGTATATTCCGATTATTATTCGATTTGCATTCGAATGTAGTTTGAAATGTTTTATTTTTGTAAATCAAATAAATTATTATTCGATTTCGGATAACAATTTTATGATACAACGTATAAATCAGTAAAATTACATGACTTAAATTCAGAAAACCGTTCAAAAATATTTTAAGTAGGTTAAATAAGACAGAGCCTCGAAAATATTCAGTTGTAGGTTCTATTCCCGTTTACCAGAAACATTTGTGCGGGGTTTTGATATATTAAAACATATAGTGTCTTTATAACGAGATGGCTGTGATGTAGTTACAAGTTAGAGATATAGGGTATATATTATATATATATATCGGCGCAAAGGCGTTATTCAGCTTCTATAATGAGTCATCGGCGCAGAACCACGAGTTACTTAACGAATCATCACTTAGATTGTCAAATTACAGTATAAAATCATTATTAATTAGAAAAAATACGGGCGAAGGACCGAGAACGACTCATTATCGCCTCGAAAGCCTCTGTACAACCAATAATAAATTAGAAGAACATCTCCTGGAGTTTACTTTCGTCATCGACTATGAGCGACCAGCATTCTGGTGATGATAGTGACGTCAGCACTGACGACCACCTTTTTAAAGACCACCTTGGAGCTTCTGCTCCGTCATATATATAAAGGTAGGTTTTATAAAACAAAAGAGAGAAATACTCATACTCCTTTAACAGTAGGAACTATATAGTACACTTGGTTATGTCAAATTACTTATTTATGGTATAATAAATCTGGTCAGTTACAAGCCATTTAAACAGACAAGCTCAGTGATTTAGGAAGTGTTAGGGTCAAATTAAATTCATGTAATTTATAAAAGTATCATACATTATATGTACCAATTCAATTCAATTCTCTAAAATATAATTTCAAATTATTAAGCTTCTGTAAAGAGTATTGGCAAATTATAATTACGAACTAAAACTAAAATAACGTAAAATAAATCATGTTCATGTCAAGTCACAAATAACATAAGTACCCTAAATATATAAATACCCAAAAGACATATATTCATTGCATAGTCCTGACCCCATACTAGAATTCTCTATATTGTGGATATAAAAACTACGGGTACCGTGGTACATACTACAACACCCAGACCCGGAACTAACATCTGCAGTTAATTCAAACATTTGCCTAACTTTTTTAACATTTGCCTCTTGCGTCGAATGAATGAAAATAGTTTATTCTACACCATAAGAAAAACAGATACCTATAACTTTTAAAAAAAGTTTAATATTTTCCCGATGTTTCGACTGTATTGCAACAGCCGTCACGAGATGACTAGAGTTAATAATAAAAAAGATTAAAGCGATAAAGATCCGTTAAAATTATAATTAAAATAAAGAAAAACCTTAAAGTACAATGGTCTTGATGGTCCAAGCTGGCTACTTACCCGCTGCGCCACCGAAATCGTCAAGTACGCTAATTAAAACCGAACTCGTAATTGTATCTTGGAATCAATTAGGTACCTCCCACTTGGTAACCCGGGGCTACAATATTCGCAGTATTTCCTACTAGGTCAACATTTGATAAATTCATTTAATTTGTCATGAGTAATTGACAAAAATAATTGTGTCTTTAGAAGCTCAAGATCTTATTATTATTTGTACAGCAGCAAATTACAGAAACCCACACTTTAGTTAAGGCAGTCTGTCCACTAAAGCAGAGAGTTGTTACGCACCTACCTAACTACAATTTAATGAAAATATTTTTTATAAATTTACAAAAACACGCATCTCTTATTGCACCTTCTAGTGACGTATGACGTTAAAACATATCTTAGAATATATCTTGACGTATAAAAAACAAAAACAATGAACTGTACGTAAATTAGTTCCGCCATTTTGTATTCAATCATTTATTGTAACGCCCCTTAGTATGAGACGACAAGCTTTAAAAACCGCATTACAATATTTTAAAGACCTCAATGTATGAGATTGTTTTTTTTTCGAGTGTCTGTATCTCCCTTTTTTATCACGCCAAACGACGCAAGGAGTATCTTATTTTAAAAAATAAGGTACTAATATTTATCTTCTCGTCCGTGCTTGCTTTAATTAATAAACACCCAAAAATCACAAACATAATACTGACCCCACACAAGGATTCCCTGTGTCGTGGATTACTAACTACTTCCTTCAATTTGGTAGACATGCTGCCTTATACTAGCTAGAATAAACTAATAAGATTTTAGCAGCTGAAGTATAATTAACTCATTAAAGAGATAATTGCTTTTTAGTGTTTATAGTTACTGAAATACCAGAAGTGGGTTCTATTATCTACTGTCATAACTTCAAACATCCATTGTCCTGGGATCTAGACAAATATCTCACACTTAGTTTTCCTTTCACGCTAACGCAAATCTGTTAATGGTAAAACTTGGCAGCTGTCACGTGACATTCCAACAAATACCTCGCGTTTAGTTTTCCTTTCACGCTAACGCAAATCTGTTAAGGTAAAACTTGACAGCTGTCACGTGACATTTCCAACAAATACCTCGCGTTTAGTTTTCCTTTCACGCTAACGCAAATCTGTTAATGGTAAAACTTGGCAGCTGTCACGTGACTTTCCAACAAATACCTCGCGTTTAGTTTTCCTTTCACGCTAACCCAAATCTGTTAAGGTAAAACTTGACAGCTGCCACGTGACATTTCCAACAAATACCTCGCGTTTAGTTTTCCTTTCACGCTAACGCAAATCTGTTAATGGTAAAACTTGGCAGCTGTCACGTGACATTCCAACAAATACCTCGCGTTTAGTTTTCCTTTCACGCTAACGCAAATCTGTTAAGGTAAAACTTGACAGCTGTCACGTGACATTTCCAACAAATACCTCGCGTTTAGTTTTCCTTTCACGCTAACGCAAATCTGTTAATGGTAAAACTTGGCAGCTGTCACGTGACATTCCAACAAATACCTCGCGTTTAGTTTTCCTTTCACGCTAACGCAAATCTGTTAAGGTAAAACTTGACAGCTGTCACGTGACATTTCCAACAAATACCTCGCGTTTAGTTTTCCTTTCACGCTAACGCAAATCTGTTAATGGTAAAACTTGGCAGCTGTCACGTGACATTCCAACAAATACCTCGCGTTTAGTTTTCCTTTCACGCTAACGCAAATCTGTTAATGGTAAAACTTGGCAGCTGTCACGTGACATTCCAACAAATACCTCGCGTTTAGTTTTCCTTTCACGCTAACGCAAATCTGTTAATGGTAAAACTTGGCAGCTGTCACGTGACATTTCCACAGCTTATGACATTTCCATACCACTCAATCTTCCGCAGGCCATTAACGCCAACAGAAAGTGAAATATTTCGCACTTGCATTTTAGATAATAGTGAACATTCCGTGTGACAGGTTGCAAGCCCATCGCCGCTTATTGGAACACTAAAATTGACACCTTTGGTTTTAGTTTTACGGTACATATGAACCGTGCTGTGCTGTAGCGTTAGTTCTTGGGCATAGCGGTTTTTTCACAATGTTTTCCTTCACCGTTTTGAGCACGTGCTCATGCGCACACAAACTATGTCCAGTAGGATCCATTATTGCGCTGCGGGACGTTATTTGCATGTTATGTAAATTCATGTTCCTGGTCTGGGTGTTGTGATACCACTGTACTCATGGTCCCTGATTCCCACGATACAGGTAATCTTAGTGTGGAGTCAACATTATATATGTGTCTATTGACTATTTATTAAATAAATAAATAATGCTGGATATTTTTCACACAGCATCATCTAGCCCCAAAGTAAGCAGAGCTTGTGTTATGGAAACTACATGACTGATTAAGTACTTATAATATACTTTTTTTTGTAAATACATACATATTTTACATAGAAAACACCCCGATCCCGAGACAAATATTTGCAGATGCAAACATTTGTCCAGCGGTGGGATTCGAACTCGCAACCTTCTGCGTCTCAGGCGGGCCTTCGCCCACTGCGCCACAGAGGTCGTCATTATTATTTATTGCGCAACTGGTTTCGGACACACGTTCTATATCCCTGTTTTATGTCATGTTTATCTTTTCGTCAGACTATTGTTTTGGGGGCACTGAAGCAACACCTCCAGTGCCCCCAAAACTTGGTAGGTACCTGAGGTACTATTCTATTCAAGTTACCAACTTGTTATCTCATCTCATCACATTACAAAATGATTGGCCAATCCAAGCTTTCACTGGCGACATGCTTCAAACGCTCTATGCTTGAGGCTTTGTCCTATATGATGTAAGCTAACGTAATCCCTGACTGCAGCCACAGGGTCGTAATCAGAGAGGGGGTGATAAATAGTTTCTGCCCACGGCTTTGCCCGCGTTATACCCGGATAAAAAGTAGCCTAGATTTGTTATTTTGATGTATATAGTATATTACTTTAAAGTTTCATCAAAATCCGTTCAGTAGTTTTTGCGTGAAAGAGTAACAAATATCTATACTTATACCTAAGAGGTAAAGTTTGTAAGTTTATATGTAGGGGTAAGATCCGAAAATACTCATCCGATTTCAAGAATTCTTTCATTAATATTCTAATGAAAGAATTCTTGAAATTATTCTGAATGTAAAAGTTGCACACGTGTTTTCACAACCCAAGAACGAAAAACAGTAAATCCTACTTATAAAGTCATAGTTTGAATGTTTGTTGCTAAGAACCTTCGTAACGACTGGACCGATCAATACACGAATCAATATTATAAATTTCATCCAACGTGTATAAATATTGATTCGTGTTTTTTATCCAACACCACGCGGATGAAGCAGTAAGCAGGCTAGTAAAATAAAGGTAACTTTTAATAAAAAAGAGTATCCACTAATTACTAGGGGTGAGCGAAAAAGTTAGTGTCTTGAATAGAATAGTCTAGGGTGCCTTCTCCCTTACTAAGCACCTAAAACCGCTAAGGTTTGTATAGATGATGTTATTTGTGAGTCTGCATTGTTTCTTATTTAACAATAGTAGCACATCTCTAAATCAAATTAGATACACTACCTATCTCAACAACGACATCGTAGAGATACCACAGAACACATGGATTCGACTACAATAGAATTATATGGAGTTGGCCTATCGCTCAAGTGAAATACAATTTTATTATGATTCAGATTATTTTTGGAAAGAAATTGCTACATTTATTTACCATCTATATTTGATTATAATTTTGATGGCATGCTTGTAGACGTATTTTACATCTCCAAGAATAACAATGTCATCGATTCTCTTGTAGATCAACTGAAATTAATTTTATCGATTGCTCTGTTTTACTGATAAAGAGAATAAAGATATAACAACAATTTTAGTGATGTCATTAGTCAGATTTAAGTTTTCCATACAAGTTTAGTCGCGATTTCAAAACATGCTGACAATATATACTATAAAAACGAAGAAGACCAACACCTAATTTGACAGTAGTAAAATTCAAAATTCCTGCGTCCCCTTTCTTGTGTGCACTATCAATAAAAGAGAGCAACGACCGCTGTGGCGCAGTGGGCGAAGGCCCGCCTGAGAAGCAGAAGGTTGCGGGTTCCATTCCCGCTGCGGGACAAATGTTTGTAATGTTTGTCTCGGGTCTGGGTGTTTTCTATGTATAATATGTATGTATTTACAAAAAAAGTATATAAGTAGTAAATCAGTCATGTAGTTTCCATAATACAAGCTCTGCTTAGTTTGGGGCTAGATAATGCTGTGTGAAAAATGTCAGGCATTTAAAAAAAAAAATTGGCGTACAAGATAATCCACGCCAATATTCATCTGTTGAGTAGATAGGTAAGTGTGTGCTTGTTTTTGCAAACTCCGCAATTTCGCCACGTTGCGCTGCTCTTGACACGGAGTCGCGGACGCGTGCGCTTGCGCAACTCCGTAATTAATGATTGTTGGACGCACGCGACAACACCTTGAGAGGTTTAACACTGCTTAAAAGACTTCAGAAGTTACCAAAGAATAGAATAGATTTTTTTATTTGCTTGGTTATGCATACATGTTGTTGAAAACGGTCCATATTCCGCTATAATATTAGTACTAGCATGCAAATTTATAACAAAAAAATTATATCATTACTCAATAAGGGGTCGCTTAATGCCCTGCGAGTCCAATATAATAATGGAATTCGGATGTTGATGGGGCTACCTCGCTTCTGCAGTGCATCCGCCATGTTTGCGGAGGCGCGGGTCGATGGGATTCATCGCATCGTCCACAGAAAAGATAAGTATGACATACTTATCTTTTCTGTGGATATTGAAATCTTTGATTCAGGTCCTGATTTAATAGTCTCACAGAAAGCCTATTGAATCGGGGCAGGAATTAATGATGCTAACATCATTGAAATGAATGAATGTATTTTAAATAAGGACTATGACATTATGTAACTTACTAACAAATTATGGATCAAGTTATCTGAATAAATAAATTATTATTACTACTATCTACCTATTGGTCAAAGTCGTCATTGATTGTGTAAAATCCGTGATCAAGTAACCAGGTTCGTAGCATACTTTTAAAGCTTCTAAAAGGCTGATCTTTATGATAATTTGCGCGAATGGCCGATTGGAAGCGATCACTGTCTTCAAAATCTCTCGCTATTTTCACTCGGTATACAAACATTATCTTTCCATGTCTCAGAGATGCCAGTTAATAGTTGTATTATTAGTACCTATTATTACATACATTATATTTCAAATTATTATGATTTGTTCCGTTTTCCCCATTAGGGTAAATAAATAATGCTGGACATTTTTTACACAGCATCATCTAGCCCCAAACTAAGCAGAGCTTGTTTTATGGGAACTACATGACTGATATACTACTTATAAACTTTTTTTTGTAAATACTTACCTCACTCGCACAGCATCAGCCTCACTCGGGCCGATACTTTCAAATAAAAAAACACAAAAGTAAAATCGACCACAAAATGTGTTTCGGTTAGTCGTGATTTCATAAGATGATGTTTTTTTAAGTTTTATGGGAAAAATAGCCATCTCTAAGGAATAAAACTTTTATGGAACCATTTCGGGATCATTCTCTATACAACAACAGATTAATCATCAAAATAGATTAGCGATTGGCGAAGATACCTATCAAATAACAAACACACACACACATAAAAACAAATATAGCTGAATTGAGAATCTCCTTCTTTTTTTGAAGTTTGTTTAAAACTAAAGCACTGCTTCGAAAAAGGTGATATTAGCTGCACTGTAGCTAGCATTCTCCAGGATTTAACCTAAATTACAAAACCCATTGCAACAAACGGACTTCATAACCATTGAATGCAGTGGGCGTAGAACGTAACTATCAAGTAAGCATTAAATTTATGGCAAATTTTGACAATTTTAGCAAAGATTTCACCGAAATATTATCCATAAGCGCTGTATCCAGTAGGCGTAGAACGTAATTTACAAGTACTTATTTACAAAATTTTTGACTTTAACCGGTCACACAATACTCATTGCAACAGAAAATGTTAAGCGCTCCTTATTTCGATGAGTGCAGTGGGCGTAGAACGTAACTTTCATGTACCTATTTTTCTGCCAGAATTTTGTCAATTTGAGGTTAATCTGAAGTGAATGTTCATGGACATTTGAATTGGAGAGGTGATCAAAGTTTATCCACACTTGTGTTGCTTCCTTAGAGCTGTTGACGATCATTTTATTTATTTAGAAGTCATAATACCTAACATTATTATGTTAAGTGATACTTCAATCAACTTTAAAGTACAGTATAAACCTTCTTAAAATTATGTACTAAGCTTTTGGGTACAGAATGTGAACAGCGTCGGTATCTTGTCAAAATGTACGCTGTTCGCAAAACCGCTAGCGTATGCGCTAATATGAAATACTAGCCTCTGCTCACGGCTTCTCCCGCGAGTTATCCGGATAAAAAGTAGTCTATGTGTTATTCTGATATATAAGCTATATTACTGTAGTTTCATCAAAATCCGTTCGGTAGTTTTTGCGTGAAAGAGAACCAAACGTACATCCATCCTCATAAAATTTCGCTTTTAAAATATTTGCAGGATAGGATATAGTAATTACTAGCCAGCTACGAGCATGCCACAGTTTTACCAACTCCACCTCATCAATTGTAGCGCCCCCTAGTGACTTATTCAAAAAGATCTACTTATAGTATCTTTCAAAATGTCACAATCAGTAAACTTAATTATACGGGTCTTTATCGCGTTAGGTTAGTCAACCCGTGACCACGACTGACCACGCTTTCCTGAGAAAAAGGATCTTGACAGACAGACACACAGATGGACGTACAACGAAGTGATGTTTCTATTTTATCCTTTTGAGGTACGAAACCCTAAAAACAACATTAATTTGAATTTAGAACTCCAAGTTAAACCGCAGATATTTCTGTTCAAAGTGACCAGCAGCAGGGCTCTTGACAATCGATACAATTTCAATTAAATTTGGACAAAAACAGTTTTTTTCTAGCCTTTGATATTTTAATCGCAAACTCTACTCCAATCTCGATGATCCCAAATGCTGGTCACTTCGAAGCGAAATATCTCCGTTTTGACTTGGAGATCTAAATTCAAATACGAAACGGCAATTTCATAGATAAAGATTATTATTAGTATTTAATTCTAATCATCAATTTTACGTAATTATTTTTATTTTACTTTAACTTTTATTTCATTTTATTTTATTAATTTTAAAATGCTTGTGACATTTTATTTAATTCTTTTTACCATGCATGTAGTAGTAGTAGTGTTAAGTTTTTTATCTGGGTCACGCATTAGCATTGCCATTCAGCGTGGCAATGCGGCCAGTATTTTGGGAACGCTTCCGCCTGGTAGTGTTATGGATCAGTTGAGCTATCTATAGATCGTTTGCAACGGTCTTTAGATAGCTAGCTGTTTCATCTGTATTTTTTGTATATACTTACCTACTTGTACATAGTTGTATGAATAATTTTTTATCTTAGTTTTTGAATAATAATATTATATGGATTTTTATAATCTGAAATAAATGAATAATAATAATTAGTATCGATCGTCATGAAACCCTTTGGAGAGTCTTACTTATGCACTTTTATAATATAGTATTAGTAAACAAACATACGGCCCATTGGTAAGCGTTACCTTGCAACTCGCGCGATGCCGACCCTGATACATAACGGGTGAAAAGTGTAATGCGCCTGTAATTTCACCCGTACCCTTCAAACCGGAACACAATATTGCGAGTATTCCTGCTAGGCGTCACAAATTCTATATGAAGACGATAATGATAGGGTACCGTGTGATCAAAGCCACGATAGACTATTATAATTCAATAATTACCACGTCAATCCCACCTATTGTAGAGCAATCACGTTCTAAGACCTTCGTTATTTTGTCATAAGCATCCGCTCGCTCGATTGTGTGCAATTTACTACACTCAGGTATTTCGACACGATTCTAATAACAGCTATTTATTATTGAGTACTCAGAACTATCAGGGTTTGAAGACTTGATTGTGGCTGAGGCGATACGGCGTAAGGGGATTCATTCCTGACAATAAAATGAAAATATCCAGCATTATTAATTATTAACCATAGACAACAATATTAATGTGATCCTAAGAAGACTCGGCTTTTCGATGTTCGATTTTTGAAATATTTTTTTGAAAAAGATTTAAAGTTGTATTTTTTTTATTTTTGAACTGAAACTTCTAAAGCTACACTGTTGCACACTAGCGTTTACGAGCGATCGTTTAATGTATGCGTCGTCAGTGCGTTTGTCAACAAGAACACATTTAAAAAAAAGTTAGTATAGCCGCGAAGTCTCTACTCGGGACTAAAACCATTCCATACTCGATTATATAGCCTACTATAGGCTACACATCTCGTACGATAAAGCTCGTTTGGAACAATCTGCTATTTTACTACATATTTCAATCAATCGACTTCAAAAAAGGAGGAGGTTCTCGTTTTTGTTTTATTTTGTGTGTATGTTATTGAATATCTTCGCCAATTGTGAACCAATATTAATTATTAGAAGGGTACTTCAAGTCCCATATAAATTTTATGAAAATATCCAACTCTTAACGATGGAAAAAATGGGTGACGACTTTTCATATTTGACTTTTTATCAATTTTCCGTTATTTGAAGTTGGTTTTTTGACATTTAGTGTCTTATAAATTATCACACCTATGTCTCATAAGAATATAATACTTCATATAAGTACCACAAACTAGCTTCATCGTTATGTCAGTGGATCACGTATTCCTATAAAACGAGTCTACAATCACATCCGTGTTCTGAAGACAGTTTTTCTAATCGGTTACGTTGAGGAAAGTGTATCAGATTCCCAGCTTGGTGGCTTGTTGCGCAATGGTTTGATTGATCTAGCTAGAAGATTATAATTATGTTAGTATTGGGTGTACCTACGGACAGCAAGCGTATTGTGGCTCTAATGAAGCTAGGCAGGACACTTGAGCAGGCGTAGTGAGGCGAGACTTAAAAAAGTCCAAAGGCGAGGTGGGCCGACGACATTTGAAATATTGTTTGTGGCATGGATCAGACTGGCCCCCTAATTACACTAGCACAATGGCAATGGGAACGAAACAATGGTACACAATTTTTCAGGCTTATTCATGTCCAATAACTTAAGAATTTCAAAGTAAAGTGTCCCTGTCAAGTTAAAGAAGTTTAGAACATTGCTAAACTTGTCAAAATTAGTAGGTAGTTTCCCGTTGCCATTATGTGAGTGAAATTCCGTCTGGTCGGGTCGACGGGCATAAACAAAGGGTGGGCCAAAGCCAAGCAGTGGGTTGGGACGAGTTGATGATGATGATGATGATGTAAGAGAGATTATCTCATGAATTACGCATATTAAGTAACAAGCTATTTTATAGAAGCTGTATTAGTAGGTACGAGTTCTACTCGTATTGTAAATGCGAAAGTTTAGATGTTTGTATTTAAATATCTCCATCTGGGACCGATTTAAGTGGAAGTGACGTAGAAACATAAAACATAGGCTACTTACCGGGGTACGACGCGGACGAAGCTGTGGGCAGAGTCTTGTCGGGATAAAAAAGGAATCATGGTTTATAAAACCAAAACTATCTGTGGTTTAGTAAAACCCCAACTACATAGATCACAACGCCGCGGACGAAGCTGTGGACAGAGTCTTGTCGGGATAAAAAAGGAATCATGGTTTATATAACCAAATCTATCTGTGGTTTGGTATCACTTGAAAACCCCAACTACATAGATCACAACACGATCTCCCGTCTTTTCTCTCAAAAAAAAACGACACAATTTTGACGATTTTTCATCTCTAGATAGACTTTTAAAACTCGATGGATCAATAGGTTTTATAAGTTACTGCGTAAACTCCGTAATTCTAATAATTATTTAGGAATGCCTATGTCGCAACTAGAAATCACAATAACAATGATTTAAAGGCCCTATCAAATATCTTACGAAGGTCCATCTACAACCAATCACAAAAACATTCCATCATTTACAACTCTGTTAAATAAGGTATTTATGAAATCAATTACTCATGTCTAATCATTATGAACAGATTATCACTAAAGTTCGATTGACAGTGGTTATTAGGCGATATGATTCTGAATTCAATTAAAAATTTTTAAATTCAATCTGTTGGTCGTTGAGACGTGAGAGAAAGAATTATACCTGCCTGCTTAGCTTGAAGGCCCAAGACAGCGGTTTTGTCTACCGTCCAAAGACAAAAAATATTTTGTCCCTCTCTTTTGTTTGACAGAAATAGTTTTTGTCTTCTCTTTCGTAAACAAAACGTTGCCTTGGGTGCTCATACTGGTCTTGGCAGATCGTATCGCTATTATCGTTATCATGTAGAAATTTACAGCTTGAAATCATCCATAATATAAAATGTATAGTTGAGACTGACTGACTGACTGACTGTTTTTTTTATATTGTGGGGAGGTTTCCTTCGCCTATTGACATCTGCAATGTAGGGCATTTTTAATGCATTGCCTGCTAAATTAGTTATTTTTTAAGCAGGTCATGTTTTTTCAGCGGAAACACCACAGAAGATTCATTCTCATTTTACATTTTACATTGTACGAGGAAGTAAGGATCTAAATATGTGCGTTGATTGTCCGCGCATAGACCGGCAGACAATCAACGCACAGACTAAACTGGAAGTCCCTGAGAACTGATATTTGGATGTATATTCCTTTTGGTGTGTTTGGAGCACTAAGAGTAGAATTACTTTTTTGAATGGAATTGGATTTTGTCAGTTTTTTATATTTTTTTTTGTATCAACCCAGAAACCATGTTTTTCGGGAAAATTAACTGTAATTTGTAATCACGGGAAATAAATAGTAGGTAATTGTAATAATCAGACTTTTATTATCTCGGAAAAATTAACGTTCGGAAAAGTAAATTATTTGACCTTTGTTAACGCAGTTGTTTTTTACCTAATCCATACGTGATTTGGGAAAAAGCTAAAAACTGACTTTAGAAAATATGGGATTCTAGTTATTAAGTAAACGAAAAATATAAAAATAAAATAACGAAAACTAAAAATCGGGTAGGCTGTATCAGGGACGCAGCCGCAGACATATTATACACTGCCGAATATTGGCTTTTATCCTCTAAATAATGGTAATTAAATAATACCGGGAGGTGCTACACTTCCAAAGTAACAAACGATTTTGTCATAACATATTTTCCTTACATATCGTTTTTTCAAGAGACCCCCTTGACCGAAATGACAGACGTTTCACGTCAAAAGGTGAAGCGTTTTTCGGACAAAGCGTGCAGTCTACTGATATTTCTATTAGTCTTTCTCCGTGAATGTAGTACGATGCACATCAAGCGGACAGTGGACCTAATAAATAATTCAGTGGAAATGGCGGCTATAACATTTTTTACTACACATTTGAAGGTAATTGGATAGTTGAGTACGGTCGATGAAAAAGCTCGCAATTTATTATAATGCAGCTTCGGACTTCGAAAATACAAACAGAAGCGGTAATGTATCGGAATTACTTTTATGTACCTGGTAAATAAATAATAAATAGTATTGCTGATCAATTTTTCACACAGCACCATCTAGCCCCAAAGTAAGCGAACCTTGAGTTATGGGAACTACATAAATACTTTTTTTTTTAAATACATACTTATTATACATAGAAAACATACAGATTCCAGGACAAATATTTGCAGATGCAAACATTTGTCCAGCGGCGGGAAACCCGCAACCTTCTGCGTCTCAGGCGGGCCTTCGCCCGCTGCGCTACAAAGGTCATCAAACATACCTAGTATATAATTTTATAATTGTTTCTTAGGAAGAGTATTTGTTCACGCTTTAGTAAATACTCGTATATAATGGAGTTATTAGCAGTAGTTTATTATTATATAGTTTATTTTTTGGGAAAAAAAAACTCGTCGGAAGAAAGTATAACCATAATTATCTACCTATTTCTGCCGCCAAACATGTAATGATCGCATTTAATGTCCAATAAATTCAGACTCAGCGCCACTAGATTGATGACGGTTTTCTTCAACACATGGCCGATAACAGACTTAAATACAGGTTCGAGTCCGCTGAATCGGAATTTTTGGGACACATTTGAGTTAAATGCATAACGACATTGTTACGACGACTCTGTGGCGCAGTGGGCGAAGGGTCGCCTGAGATGCGGAAGATTGCGGGTTCGATTCCCGCCGCGGTACAAATGTTTGTATCTGCAAATATTTGTTTTGGGATCTGGTTGTTTTCTATGTATAATATGTATGTATTTACAAAAAAAAACATATAAGTAGTATCAGTAATGTAGTTCCCATAAAACAAGCTCTACTTAGTTTGAGACTAGATGATTATTATAATTATATGATAATTATATCCAGAATTATTATGATTATTATTATAATTATATGATAATTATAATTATAATAATAATCATAATAATTCTGGACATTTTCACACAGCATCATCTAGTCTCAAACTAAGTAGAGCTTGTTTTATGGGAACTACATTACTGATACTACTTACTCGTATATGCATGATTTTGATATGTGATATGACATGACATTAATATAATTAATGTCATGAATATGAAATCAGATAAATTCTAGATAAAATTCATGACATGCAATATTATTATTTTTAATTATTAATATTATTTTATTATTATTATTGTTCAAAAATTATTAAATACATTCTTACTTGTATCATAGATATAGTTTTGTTGTGCTTAATATAAATGCTTAATACAATGTCAGTGAATACTTTTAGGGGAAATAAAGGATATTTTTATTTTTTATTTCATAAGTGATAGGTGACAGTAACCACTTTGATGGGGCCGTATGCTTGTTAACCTCACAAAAATATTTAAAAAAAACATTCATGACTGTCACATCATCACTTCTCTCTCTCTTCTCAAAATTTTGCTGGAAGAAAAATCTTTTTAAGGTTAAGCTCATCTTAATTAATTAATATTTTAATTAATTTCTGTATTATTTCTATGTACAATAAAGAACGATATTCATTTAGAATAAAGAGTTATATGAATTTATACGACTATTTTATCGACATCTCTAGGTCCGCGTTGGGAGTGTCCATAGCTAAACAGTCCTCTTTTTATCTATGGACACTTCGCTGATGATAATGATGAGATCAGGTCAAGGCTGCGTTGTTATTGTCAATATTTTCCACAACACGTATTTTAGCCTCAACAGTACACGTTGTTGCAATCGGCATTGCCGGGGGCAAGGCTGGCCGCGGTCACTGCTCACTCGAACTTTAAGGAACATCTGCATAGCCTAAATTCCACTATGCAGTATATAAGCAAAACCCCGTTCTTCCATATACTAAAAATCACTAACTTTATTACTATATTTATTCATACAACTATGCACAAGTAGGTATATACAAAAAATACAGATGTAACAGCTAGCTATCTAAAGAACAACTGATACTCTATAGATAGCTCAACTGATCCAGATCACTACCAGGCGGAAGCGTATAATTAGGTAGTTATCGAAATGCGATCACATAGGTATTGTCCTTTTACAGAAACGAAAGGAATATTTTTTCGCGTAGGTTTTTTTTAATTCAGGGAAAATTTTCTATAAATCTAAAGTCGATATCTACCTATGGGCCCAATAATTAAGTATCCATTATAGTTTTCCAAAGTATAGCCCAAAGGAGGTATAATATATTATATATCTTATAATTATAATATAGTAAGTTTAATATATTAGACGTGTCTGCATATTAATGTGCATATTAGCATGTGCTCAAAACGGTGAAGGAAAACATCGTGTTTCCTACCGATGTCCTAGAACCAAAAATTCAAAGGCATGTGCCGACAGTTGCCTGTGCAAAACGCGGGCATGTACCAAATGTAATGTTTGGACGTGCCTGTGACTACCCCCTACTTGGTATTCTCAAAGATCTACTCACTGAGTATGTATCTGAGGATGTCCACCATGGGGAAGACAGTCGTGAGCGTTTTTTTTTAAATATATTAGATTGTGTCTAATGGTTTGAAATAATGATTGCCAGACGGAAATTTGATAATGATTATTTCCTAGATGGAACTTATAATCAGTAGTGCCATCTAGTAAGCTTCAGTGAACTAGCCTGGCCTGTCACAGATATCAATATCTTCTTTTAATTATTTTTTTTACGTAAAACCATTGTTTTCATTATATTATTATTATTCTGCAATCTATTTTAAAATAACCAGATATTAATTTTTATAGGTCTTCTAACTTAACAACTGAGCTTAAGAAGACATAATATTATTCATTGGACAATGAAACGTCAACTCTAGGTCGAATTGATATCGATCAATCGATTGTGCTTTCAACGCATCGAATCAATTTATAACTCGTTAAACTTAGATTTTATCGATTATTCGTTATAAACGATCAATGAATAGCAAAGATTTATATCTTAGTCTAAATGTTAAGCGTTTATAAAATGCGTTTCTTTGTTTTTTTTTAAGATGGTATTCTGAATAGACCTATTACTATGTAATTTACCTGCATTGTTTGTTTATTCGATTAGATGATAGGTACCTTATTCATTTTTGTTCTCTAGGATACCTATTTTGTTTTACATTATTTATATCAGTGGGACAAACTAGACTAGTTACAAATATGCAACGTATTCGTATTTTTTTGTTAAATAACGACCGAATTCGGCTACCTTTTAGGTTTTATTAAATCTTTGACTTATGCTCTTTCTCAAGAATGAAGTACACTTTGTTTGATGGACACACTAACGCTAAAGAAAAGATCATAAAAAAACAATCAGAGTTTGCTGCGCGATTCTTCCAAGCTTGGTCGCGCGTGAGGTTCGTGGTAAATTCATAAAACCTTTTTTATTCCCGTAACTTGTTTATGAGTTGACGTTTTTATATGATCTTCGTTATTACATTGAATAAAATCCTATTGACTTTCACTTTTATAGAGCTTTAAGGAAACCACCATAATCTTGCATAGACTTACTTTCCATAGATAACTGCTTTCTCTTAGATCATAATTTTGTAACTGCTTGTTGTTGCATGTTTGCCTATTTTATGATTTTATTGTATAATCACTATGAAGATTGCATGATTGTTCAAGATAAGATAACAAGGGAATACTTACCTTGTAAACAATTTCATGGCAGGTACCTAGATATATTTTACAAGTTAATTGATAAAACATATCGTCTTAAATTAAAAATACAAATTTTAGTAAGTTTCAACTACGTAATGTTGTGGTTGAATGAAAATATTCGTAAATAAAGTAGGTATCTAATTCATCGTTCATAATGTACCTATCTATTAATTCGGTATGCTCGAATAGATGATTGTAGTCCAGTATTACCAGTTAATTACCCAATACTGCAAGAAAATACTCAACATTTACGCGAGTGAATGTATCAGGTATATATTATAGTTCAAGAGCGGTGTGGCAACACTAGGTACACTTTGCATATCAAATAGTGAAGCACAACTCTATTCTGTACCCCAGGTGAAAATAAGATTTAAAACTGAATTTTAAGAAATTGTGTTGACGATTTTGTTTAAGTACTAGATTCCGCATAAATTAATTAATATCAGGCTTTATACTCAGAAAAACACTGTTAAATTTTTTATGAATAAATCTCTTTCAATGTTCAATCTTTCAAATTCTTTTTTATTTTTTTTGAAATATTTTTTTATCTATTCAATTAATTTATTTGAACCCAACAGTCACATAATCCATGAGTATAATGGATTATGTGACTGTTGGGTTCAAATAAATAACCCAACAGTCACATACTCATGGATTATGTGACTGTTGGGTTGGACCAGGATTTCATGTGTCGTAGGTATCAGGAACTACGAGTACCATGCTGAGACGTAAGAGGTGCGAGTTTAATTTCTGCTGCGGTAGGAATGTTTGTATTTTCTGCAAATATTTGTTCCAGTTCTGTTGTGGTACCAAGGTACTCGTAGTTCTTGATTCCGACGAGACATTTAATTCTAGTGTGGGGTCAAGACTTTGTGACTGTTGGTTGTAAAAAAATCAATTGAATTTATCTTCTAAAATGCAATGTTCTCAAAATATAATTAACGGTGGTTTATTGATAAATTATTGATAAATGATTAATGATTAATACTCCGATAATTATTCATCATTAGTATTCAAGACGCCACAAGTATACACGTAAAATATCAAGGTTTCTAAATAAAGTTAATAAAAGTTAGAGGCTACATTCTTAGACATAAATCAATATTTGATAGTTCATCAATTTAGATTTCAAGTAGATAGTATAGAAAAAAATATCCTGATAACATTTGAAAATTTGACTGTTTACAAGTAGGTATATACAAAAACATACAGATGAAACAGACATCTGCTATCTAAAGACCGCTGCAAACGATCTATAGATATTTTGCCCCAACACATGTAACGCGAACGAAACCAGAGAGACCTCCGATATGTCTGCATCGGCGCGTCCAATCAAACTGCACGTATCGGAGGCGCTATTGGATTGTAGTCTTTGTCACAAAAAAGTTGATACGATGGAACCAAAGATCTCAAAACAACACGCTAGAACGCGTTCACCGATCTTCGTATCACCAGGGCCCCGTCTTAAAACCATCGCAGCACTCTGGATTTTAAACTGTTTCACCCTTTGGTAGAAACAAGCTGGACTAATATCAACATGGCAACACCATAAATGACCTGGTTTTCATAGACAATAAAATTTCATTTCATTTCACCTTCCTAGGTTTTGGTGCAGCATATGCTGAGAACACGACTGTCAAACAAACCAAAATTAGTGTCTGTGTTTCGTTTTATTTCATGTGACGTGCTTTGTGCAATTATTTTTATTTATAACTTTTGCGTAATGAGAGACAAATAAATTAATTTCCTTTCTTTTTTGCTTAGGTTAGGACGTCAATCGCCATCAATTTTCTCTTTATTTTTTTACTCTAATGTCAAGAATGTGGCTTCTGTTATTCTTGTTCTTGAGATCCATTACCGCTGACCATTAGGTATCTAGCAAATAGATCTAGTGGTTTGCTCCAAAAAAAACAAAATAATACTTACGTAATAATTATTCAACACTGAGTCAACTTCTGGGTGTTTTCTATGTATAATAAGTATTTACAAAAAAATAAGTAAGTATATAACTAGTATATCAGTCATGTAGTTCCCATAATAAAAGCTCTGCTTAGTTTGGGGTTAGATGATAAAAAAAAACGCTCAAGACTGTCTTCCCCATGGTGGACATCCTCAGATACATACTCAGTGAATAGATCTTTGAGGATACCAAGTAGGGGGTAGTCAGAGGCACGTCCAAACATTACATTTGGTACATGTTCGCGTTTTGCAAGTTAGCATTCCACGTAACAGGTTGCAGGCCCATCGCCGCTTATTGGAACACTAACTGTTGGCACATGCCTCACGATGTTTTCCTTCACCGTTTTGAGCGCGTGTTAACGCGCACATAATCCATTGGTGCACGACCGGATTCGAACCCACGACCTCCGGATCAGAAGTCGAGGTATCGCCCACTAGGCCAGCACGGCTTGGGGTTAGATGATGCTGTGTGAAAAATGTGCAGCATTTTAACTTTTACTTGAAATTAAATTGATTTCAATGAACACGTTTTTTGTTCACAGATCAAATAATATTTCAAGCAACATCTCGTTATCGTTATCGTTAAAAAAGATAAGGTTAAAAAAGGTGCTTGTTTTTTGCATGCGTAGTTAGGTATTTTTGTATAGACAAACTACGCTTAATATTTGTGTGGTGCAATTTAAATATATTTGAGGTTTCTCAGTTTTAAATTCTACTCCATATAAAATGCTGTTATGAATTACAAGCACACACATTTCACAATGCAACCAATAAACGCATTCAAATTAAAATCACGTCCATGTGCAGCAATGGTCGATTCTGCAATGTACCTACGCGGTAAATTCTTAGAGGCATTCCTCGTAGCGCACCCAGATGAAGCGCACCAAAGTACTTCCACATAGCGCACCCGTTTTGGTGCGCTTCATTCAGTTGGTATAAACGTTAAGTTTTTATTCCTCGTTGCTATGTGGAAGTACTTTGGTGCGCTTCATCTTGGTGCGCTTCATCTGGGTGCGCTACGCGGAATACCTCAATTCTTATACATATAACATTTTATAGTAGAACTTGATTAAAACAATAACATGATTTGTATTACTAACTAAAAATTTCTGCACATAAAAACGGACCCTTGCAAATTATGGAAACGGGCACAAAATAAACCCTTTAGTCTGATTAACCAAGTTTTTTTTTACTGGCTTATAAAACAAATCACGCATTTCGGGTAGTACACTAATATTGTTTATGAAAAGCAAAAATTGTATCATTCCTGGTAATAACACCAAAATGCAAGTAATTATGTAATGTACATGATGTACTTTGCTTATAATGAGAGCTTCTGAATTAAATGTGAATTCCTGCTCATAAACTAGCTTTAACAGCTTTGGATAAATAATGATACCTACGCACTTAGTATTAGGTCTCATAAAAGCATGTTTACCTTCGCATAATTGGAAGTCGTTTATTCAGATTTTATCGTAGATTCTAAAGCGCTTCACTTTGTAGACGGCGTAAGGTAGAATGGGGTGAATAGAGATGCAGAGGTCAATAGATACAAAACGGAAAGTGAAATTCCTCATACAATTCCCTCTACGAAACCAAATTTCTACAATATAATTTAATTATATAGGGTGAGTATTCGCGACGCTCTCCATAAGCGTCCCGTAGTGCACATTAAAACACCCGAATTAAGACTCTCCGAAAGAGTCGAAACTTAGTCGGTGCCTTCACCGATAGTAAGGTATGTGAAAATTCCCGTTTTTACAATATGAATAACATAATATATACTAACAAGTATTGTTACAGTATAGTAATTATTGGTGGGTTTGTAGATGGAGGATAGGGCTATGGCGGAAATTCACTCCCATTTTGTCTCTGTTCATCCCATTTTACGGTAGGCATTTGCTATAATTGAAGAATCAATTTGCTTTTATTACATCGAATTAGTAGGTAGGGTATGCAAAATCGCTAAATACCTATGATATATCTATGATATACTTGAATTTAATGTTGACGAAACGAAGAGAATTTATTCTATAAAAGCGCTCGATCTAACAGTTTCGCGATCTGATTACGCGAGCAGACTTGCACTTTTATAAATATATGATTAAAATCATGCAAATTAATTGTTTGCAACATTTATTACGCGTCACAAAATAATAACCATTAAATTACTCGTTAGTTAACCAAACAGTAGTGTAGAGGTAACTTCACGCTAATCTGTTAATAATGAAGATAATATCAGTTTCCGTACAGCATACAAAGTAATTACACAGACCATGGTATTGCGGCTGGGACACTGTAGCGTGGCAGCATGAAAAATTAAAAATAAAACGTCTAACTTACATCCACAGATGCAAGCGCAACAATGTTTTGCATTATTCCCATCCAATGTCATAGTTTATTTAATAATATGTAGCAACATAACTGGCCACATGAGTTATGCTACACCACATAATCGAATAGCAACGAACTACTGATATACGAAGAGATACCATGTACAAGACATAGATAGACCTCGAAATATCTAGGTCGCGCAAATAATTTTCAACGCTACCTCTAGACAAATAACTCACGCTTAGTTTTCCTTTCACGCTAACGCAAATTTGTCAAGACCAAAACTTGGCAGTGAGTCACGTAACTTCTCCACAGCTAATGTCATTTCTATACATTTCAATCTTTCCGCAGGCGCTAACGCCAACAGAAAATGGTATTTCTCTAGACCCCTAAAAATATCTCAATAAACAACAGTCGGTCCTAGCGCCCTGGGCAAGACTACCCCTACTTGGTATACTCAAAGATCTACTCACTGAGTACAGGATGCCTATTATGGGAAATACAGTCGTCAGTGTATTTGTTTGTCTGTTTTTGGTACGCTCTCAGAGTGCACCAGCTGATCTCTTTACCTATGTTCGAGATACCATCTTCACGGTACCAGCACAGCAATTTTACTATGTATCGTAGGAAACTAATATGCATACTTTAGTATGGTAACAATAACGCACGATTTCGTAATGTTTCAAGGGGCATTGGATATCAGGGGCAGGATGATAAGGAACTTCGTCCGCCCTTAGTCCTTAGTATGACCCTGTATTTTTATTTCAATAGGAAACAAAATAACTTCTCATTTCTAGGGTTCCGTCCTTTCATGTCCGGTCTTTGTCACAACCCGATTTTTACCTCAGTTTTAAACGTATTGAAATATAAGGTGTTTTATCCCAAAAACAAAATAAATTTATTTTTCTCATCGCATCTTCCGTCAGTCTAACATTGAACACGTCTTTAATCATTTAAATTATCTATCTTTAGTCATAATATTATGATACAATAAATTATGTTTAATCTAATCTAATGATTTGTGGATCCTAAGTAATCTAAACAAAATATATTAAAATTTTATAAACCACTTCGGCGTTTCCTTCCCTATTTTTGAAATGACACGCCAAGCCCGGTTATATTAAAGATATTAGATATAAAAGCTAATAGCAAGCTTCTAAGTATCCTAGCTTTTTGTAGTGTTTCCACGTCTCCGCGGACGCAGAAACCAGAGTGGGAAGAATGGGAATGACCCCATTCGGAAAATGGCTATGAAAACTAGAGAATACTTGCCAGGCTTCTAATGTCCAAAAATTCTACAACTTGAAAATCGGAATTGTAAAGTCGGAAACTGCCTCCTTTTCAAGGTCTAAAAGTAATGGCTATTGCTAACCCTGGTAAAATGAGTCGCACCCTCATTTTACCAGGGTTGGCTGGGGTAGGTTGAGGTATGGTGGTGACTAATGGTAAACCAGTGTGGTGAACGGATTCAGTACAGTAGAGGCTCCTTTCCTTGCACGTGTTATCAAAATTCTTGTTTAGGACATGGAGGTATGGCCGTTTCTACACGTTGTTTTTCTTCACCGTTTGTCAGCATGATTGTGCACATCACTAAATTTAGAGAGCATTTCTCGTGAAAAAAAATTAATTGGTGCTTAACAAGATTCGAACCTACGGTCATCGGACCGATAGTCTCGAACCACGTACTAGGTAACCATATGGTTCTCAACGATAAATATTAATAAAGTTTCAAGGTTCCGCTCACCAGAGTTCCGTACTACACAAATGTATTTTCACAACGACCTTTGTTCGTTTCAGCGCGTAGACTCTTATCTCTATTGCTCTCGTAATTTTGACGTTATCTTAAACCTCCAAAGCATCAAACAATTAATTAATTACATATTTGTGGCACAGTGGGCGAAGGCCCGCCTGAGACGCAGAAGGTTGCGGGTTCGATTCCCGCGGGATAAATGTTTGCATATGCAAATATTTGTCTCGGGATCTGGGTGTTTTCTATGTATAATATGTATGTTTTTACAAAAAAACGTATATAAATAGTATATCTGTCATGTAGTTCCCATAACACAAGCTCTGCTTACTTTGGGGCTAGATGACGCTGTGTGAAAAATGTCCAGCATTATTTATTATTTATATATACCACCTTTATACTTATTTCATCATATACGTCATACTCGCATTGTTGTGTTCCGGTTTGATGATTATGGGTGCCAGTGAAATTACAGGTACATAACACTTATCACCCTGTTATATCTAAGGGTGTATCGACAATGCACGAGTGGTACCTCTGGTGTTCCAAGCGTACCCTGTTCGTAAGCGGTTACAAACAAGGGGCCGTATGCTTGTTTGCAAAATTCGTTATACAAAAAAAAAAGGCAAGTATAGAAAGTCTAATTCTAATTCTAAGTGGGGGAACTAAGGTCTGATGTCCCGCATTGGGGTGTATTCTGCATTATCCCCCTTCTAACCTGACCCCAACCAGCCCAACTCCTTGAAGTAGCGTAGAAGGACTCTGGGTTGATGACAGCAGTGTTCCAGTTTCCCTAACCTCCTGTCAGTTAATCATGACGGTATAGGAAATCTTTTAAGAATTGGATTTTAACCCGACTGCGTTTTATGTTCTTTGAAATCAAGACCTATTGAATGCACTTTCAGTTTTCTAGATTTTCGCTCGAAAGAACTCGTGCCTAATTCCTCTAGTTTGGCATTACTCGACTGGTGACTCGTTTATCGGCCACCAAGCTGCCTAGCTATAGACGACTACAGTTCGGTCACCCAAGCCACCTAGAATCCTAGCTGCCAAGCCGCATGCATTGCGACATAATATATCGTAGTAAGCCCAAGTCTCTTATAGATGAGTGAAAATTGTGAATAAAGTTTCCAGCCAGTCAGTTCACTTGTCTGTTTCTAGTATGATACAACTACAACTACACCTGAATACAACGCAGTTTCAGACAGCTTGATATCATTAATATACGACAACTGCCTGGGGCCAAACCATCTTGGTCTTTGACATATTTCGGGATTTGACACCTTTGTCTGATTTGTATCGCTATGATAAAAATCAAACAAAGGTGTCAAATCTCGCTATGATATTGAGGGCGTTATATCCCCGTTGCTATCGCGTTGTTAATCACAAAGCGGGATTTCACATCTTTACCTCTGCTGAATCGCTAAAAGACTTGATATAAAAGACCCGGTGTAATTTATGCAGCTGTCCACAGCAGCATGAGCACCCAAGACAAAGTTATGTATACGAAAGAGAAGATAAAAACTATTTCTATTGCCTATTCTATCAAACAAAAGAGAGGGACAAATTTTTTTTGTTTCGGTTTGTAGGGGATTTAAGATTAGGGTTTCATCTAGGGATGCAACTTACCAATAGAGACATCTGTGTGTTCTTGGCCATCATGGTGACGTCACCGGGCCGCACGCCAGGCCCGCAGTACGGCAGCGAGGGTCCGCGGTTGGGAGCTCGTGTCGGCTCGTGCAACGCGAGCAAGGCCGCGTGAAGACGCGCTCTAGCCGCTGAGATGCCGCCTGCACCGCGTACTGCTGCCTCCACCACGTCGCCTACATCTTTCTCCCACCTAGAAAACAACTCTTGTTTTATTCAATATATTTAGAATATCCAACAGTTGGTTCACTATTGTGGTTTTATATATATGTGTTCCACAAATGGACGCCACAGCGTTGTCGATTGGCACCACACTATAGCTGAAGTATAGCACTATAGCTCTTAATTAGGCGTCACGGTAGACCAGGTTTAGATGCCTACGTAAACCCCGACAAGAATGTGTTTACAAACAGAAGAATACTTAATTAAACACAAATCACGAGGAACATAGAGCAGATGGTAGACAGCACATACCTGCATCCTCCAAGACAGGAGCGGATGTCCTCTTTAAGGCTGCGTGAGAGGGTGCAGGCGGGGCTTACGTCGGAGTCCGACGAGTGAGATCCTTCGTGCTGGGCCGCCGGTGGGAACGGCACGCTCTTTGGTAGGTTGGGGGATACGCGCCCGTTGCTGCCACCGCCACTGCCGTACCCTGGAGAAAGTATACCTATGATAGCAGTTATGCTAGACTAGAAGGTAGAACGCAATGTTTTTCCGTTTCGAGTTTTTCCATGCAGTGTTATTTTATGCTGCACATTCTAGGAGTGGATTTTCGGAAAGTAGTATTTTATTTTAATGTGGGCATAGACATATCGGCGCAAAGGCGTTATTCTGCTTCTACAATGAGTCATCGGCGTAGAACCACGTGTTACTTAACGAATCATCACTTAGATTGTCAAATTACAGTGTAAAATCATTAACTTATGGCTGATTATTATTTGATTGTTGTAATCAAATAATAATTAGGTTATTACTTCAAAACCATTTGTAAACTTAAATGATTAATGCTTGCAGGTGGTTTTAGCTTGTTCGCACAAGTTGTTTGCTCGAGTCTTTGTTTTTGCATAAATACGGGCGACGGACCGAGTACGATTCATTCTCGCTCGAGCCGTCGGACCGTACAGATCTCGAAAGCCTCTGTACAACCAAGAATAAATTTGAAGAACATCTCCTGGAGTTTACTTTCGTCATCAACTATGAGCGACCAGCATTCTGCTGATGATAGTGACGTTAGCATTGCACACTTTTTAAAGACCACCTTGGAGCTTCTGCTTCGTCATCAGAAGTGGGATTGGACACTGCTTCAATCCAAACCAGTTCCTCATCAGCTCAGGCACCATATTCGTCTGATACCCAATGTCAGCGGTTACTGGAACAGCAGAACCAGAATATGCTTCGCTTGATTGAAGTGATGCGATTACCGGTAACACCATCTAAGACCCGGCTAAAGTTCAACCCTGAACAGCCCGATGCAAATCAACGTTCCTAGTACTCAACTGTGGAAACCTGCCTCACTGAACAACACTTGGGAGGAGGAGCATTGGTAATCGCCCTAGTAAATCACTGAAAGGTACCGCATCTACATGGCTATCCGAAGTGTCTCACACCGGCACGACCTGGATAAACTTCAAGGACATTTTCCTATCACGTTACGACGATGCCGAGACCTGTGCTGCAACCATCATTAACACCAACAGCAGCAGCCCAAAAGGAGAAAGTCTTACATCATACGTAACTCTACTGATTACATCACTCAGGGCTAAATGGAAAGATATGGAACCCGAAGAATTTGCCGTTTGCTCATCTCTCACCAATTGACGGTAGGATTAACCAATTGGCATTTACGATGGAGACAAAATCAAGAACGAAGTTCGTTCAAGAAGTCCAAGCTGATTCCATGAAGCGAAAACATGATCGAAGCCTCTACAACTTCATGCCAAACTACAACGGCAACCCAAGTGTGAACCACTCGAAGATACAATGTCACAAGTACGGACAACAGCAAGGATGACACCTGCTACCGCTGCGGGGCCATCGTGTCTACCGCACCGGGTGGTGCTATCGGCGAAAAGGCAAGCTTTCACACGGATCGTCTACCTCAGCTTCTGCAACCCTGATGGACAACAGCAAAGCTGTCACCTGCTACCGCTGCGGGGCCATCGTGTCTACCACACCGGGTGGTGCTATCGGCGGCAGCGGCGTAGCAACCGAGAGGCGAAATCATCTACGAAATCGGCGGCGTTCGTGTGTTAAAACAATCAGGTCGGTCGTTCCCATTTTATTATGATAGTGGTGCCGAATGTTCTCTCGTTACGAGACACGGACGTTCCTCCTGCGTTTAGAGATAAATAGTCTTGCGCAGTTTTTCATTCAGAGCCAGTTTATTGCGATTACTATTGAGGCATCCTTTCTTGTAATTTATTTTGTCCTGAAAATGAATTCACACCCCTTTAGTCAGGTTAGGCCGAGCTTTTCTTTCTTTCTTCTTAATTTATGGCTTTTGCAACTTGACATTTGTCACAATTAGGCCGAGCTTGAATGTGTACTCCAGTTGTGTTACTTGTTACAGATACACATGAAAGACGCGTGTCATGTCAGGACTACCCGTGTCATATTACTGTCAAGAGGCCGTATCGGCGAAGAAGAGGACGAATCAACAACTCCTCAAGGCACCGTTGCAGCACCAAACGAGCCTGGACCATCTATCTACCTCCCGAGCTGGACGGTCTGATTCACGAGTCCTAGACTCGTGAGAATAAGACGCGACATCAGAATAAGTTAAGTAAACCAGCTTGTTTCCAAACATCTATTCCTACATCCTTGGAGCCTATACACCCAGTACCACAGAGTACACCCAGTACCACAGAGTACACCCAGTACCACAGAGTACACCCAGTACCACAGAGTACACCCAGTACCACAGAGTACACACAGTACCTAAGAGTACACCAAGTACCACAGAGTACACCCACGAACACTCCATGTTACTAATACCACAGAGTACATTAACCAACAGTATACCAACACCTAAGACAGATGTGTTTTGGTGTTAGTAATAAAGTTGTCAAGCATTACACTATGCTTACAGATACCTACTCAAAAGAAAAACCATTTCATTGTTTCAGACACTTGAAGATCACAACCCAAGGCTGGTGCAGAGCACGCACCGCCTGTCAGTATGGCCGTATCGGCGCAAAGGCGTTATTCTGCTTCTACAATGAGTCATCGGCGTAGAACCAGGTGTTACTTAACGAATCATCACTTAGATTGTCAAATTACAGTGTAAAATCATTAACTTATGGCTGATTATTATTTGATTGTTGTAATCAAATAATAATTAGGTTATTACTTCAAAACCATTTGTAAACTTAAATGATTAATGCTTGCAGGTGGTTTTAGCTTGTTCGCACAAGTTGTTTGCTCGAGTCTTTGTTTTTGCATAAATACGGGCGACGGACCGAGTACGATTCATTCTCGCTCGAGCCGTCGGACCGTACAGATCTCGAAAGCCTCTGTACAACCAAGAATAAATTTGAAGAACATCTCCTGGAGTTTACTTTCGTCATCAACTATGAGCGACCAGCATTCTGCTGATGATAGTGACGTTAGCATTGCACACTTTTTAAAGACCACCTTGGAGCTTCTGCTTCGTCAGACATAAGAACCCATTTCTGTAAATTTTTGGTCTCGGCTATGCTGTGAGTTGATTTGTTTGTTTGGAAAATCACACTTTTTTGTTTATAAAAAAAAACGGAAAAAAAAACAAACACGATCACGACTGTCTTTCCCATGGTGGACATCCTCAGATACATACTCAGTGAGTAATCTTTGAGGATACCAAGTAGGTGGTAGTCAGAGGCACGTCCAAACATTACGTTTGGTACATGCCCGCGTTTTGCAAATATTAAGCATTCCACGTGACAGGTTGCAAGCCCATCGCCGCTTATTGGAACACTAACTGTTGGCACATGCCTTCGAATATTTGGTTCTAGGGCATGCTGGAAAAATCCAGCATTCCCTAGAACCAAATATTGGCACGACCGGGTTCGAACCCACGACCTCCGGATCAGAAGTCGGTATATCACCCACTAGGCCAACACGGTATTTATAATGCTATCATAACCTACACAAAATATTACAGTAAAAATACCGTAGGGTTTTGGAGCTCATACCAAAATTTTGGTTTTCTTAATTCTATTTCTGTACATAATGTTCATCAAATCGTGTTTTTTATTATTAGTAAATAGATAGTATTTAAAGATCTGTTATTCACACAACTTTGGACAAGTATGTAAATACAAAAAATACAGATGTAACAGCTAGTTATCTAAAGACCGTTGCAAACGATCAGACAGCTCAACTAAAGATGGAATGATTTAAAGATGCCCCGGAATCTAAAATACGTAATCCTAATACTGATTGGTTTTTTTAAACTATGTACCTATATCTATCCAAATCGCTAAACATCATCAAATCAGCGATCGTGGCAGATACCATGTAGCGCGGATGACCTTTTTATCGTGAAGTCGGATTGCAGATGATGTTAGAAGAGGAACTGACCTGAGGAAGTGGAGGGTGCCCTTCGAGGAACTCGTGGAGGCTCTGCATCGCCCTCTGGCAACTCATCGAGTGAGTCCACTACTATGACTACCTCCTGTTCCTCTTCCTCTGCAAATATTGGGTTCGACCTGCAACGTACAAGAACATAGTTAAGTAGAGGTGTGCTCAGCCAAAAATTAAAAAACATTTACCTTTCAGCGTTTCGTGATCTGGATCAGTGAGCTATCTATATATTGTATGAAATAATTGATATTTATCTGTAGGTAGTTTGCTGTAGTTTAATTATGATTTCTGTAAATAATTATCCCCAGTTGAATGAATGCTCTGATAAAGAGGATGCTAGGCAAAAATTGTGCGTCCCTGTCAGCCTTAAGATAATTTTGGTGGAAAGTTATTAGAGATTTCTTGAAATCTAACGATTAATAAATAATGCTGGACATATTTCATACAGCATCATCTATCCCCAAAGTAAGCAGAGCATGTGTTATGGGAACTAAATGACTGATATACTACTTATATACATTTTTTTTTTGTAAAAACATACTTATTATACATAAAAAATACCCAGATCCCGAGACAAATATTTGCATATGCAAACATTTGTCCCGAGGCGGGATTCGAACCAGCAACCATCTGCGTCTCAGGCGGGCCTTTACCCACTGCGCCACAGAGGTCGTCAGTTTGGATGAGTTACTTTATTACCACATTGGTTATTTGACCACATCATTTAAGAGCTACGTCATTTGTAGAATAATAGAAACATATTACTGTAGTACGGTACAACAAAAGAATTGCGAATTCGGTCAAGAGCATGTGAAGATTACAAAGCATGGCTAAGTGATATTTCGGAAGGTCGCTTGATCGCGTCCACATCATCATCCAGAAGGCATATCTGAAGAACAGATCTTACAGCCTATCAGTTAGCCATTTTTGCCAACCTTGGGTTCACGTTTAGTGACATTTTCGGAAGACATCCGACCATCACAACGGTCACACCATGAATGACAAAAGCACTGGCTTTCTGACCGATGTGATTGTGACCTTTCAACCCTTTTTACATGGCTACATAGCCGCGAGCGTAGAGAGCCAGCAGGGTAGGGTTAGTTAAAAGTTAAAAGTTATAATATAGCCGTTTCCTACTGCACAAGGTGCACGAGCGTAGAGAGCTGAACAGAAAGGTTTAGTTAACTATAATATTAGCCCTTTCTGACTAGACGTGTCGGCGCATTTGCAAGAATGAGTTTTAGTGAGCGCGCCTGCACATGGCGCGTGAGCGTAGAGAGCCGGTCGGAAAGGGTTACAATGATCCGACCACGTCCCACGCCCTCAGGGAATTCACTTATATCGAACGTCTTAGTTTTTATACACTCAGAGACGTCTGCAAGTATTATACTTAGCGGATTCTACGGTGCTGCGTTGTGTCGGCATAAAACCCAATGATTCAATACCTTGCACTTGACCACATTTCTACATAATCATTGATTCAATGTTAAAAACATGATAAATTATTCTGATCACGCACAATTGAGCATTTACGACAGTTACCTTATGTCATCGACCCCTGAAATTGCAGAATATGCTTGCGAAAATAACTCTTATACTGCAGCAATAAAATAGATTTGAAATTGTGGTTTGTGGAAGTCCATGAAACTCCTTCGCTATGGGGTATTGTTTAAAATTATTGGCCGATGCCAATAATGATGGTGCGATGACTCGACAGTCACTGCAAACGAATAGGGTTGTGCTCTAGGAGATTATTCTTGGAAGTTTGTCTTGGTTTGTGTGAGAAAACATCACACAAATCAAGTCTTACCCTAATTTCATTACCTACTGATCAAAACGTTCCCAAACATATATAGAGTTCAGACTAAAATGTTGTATAGAATCTCGAGACTCAAATAAATGTTTCAGACTGAAATAGGCAAATCAAATATACACCCAATATACATGGTCCTGACCCCACACACACAGATATTTTATACCACACTAGAATTTAGTAGTGGGTATACAAAATCTGCAGAACATACAATCATTTATCTACATGTTTCAAATAAATTTGTTTTTAGTTTTCGAACATGGAAGAAAGTCTAAAGTTATCGTCCAGTACCGCTGCCGCTAGCATGAAGTGGGGGTACTAAGGTCTTCACTGACTTCCCGCATTGGAGTATAAAGTGTACAGTGATGCATTAAGAAGTAGATGGTAGTTACCTGAGCACAGGGGGCGGCATGTCATCGAGCGCTCGCAGCGGGTGAGGCGCGGGCGCGGGCGAGGCGCGCCGGCCGTCGCACGCGCATGCCGCCTCCGAGCACTCGCCTCGCCCTCCACTCTGCAACAAACGTACGTGGAATTAGCTCAAAGACATTTTCAGAGAAAAATCATTAACGATGAAAATCATGCAGGATCAACAGAGGTATGCATTAATGAAACGGGGGGATTTGAAGAAGCTTTTGTGCTTCACAAATCTTGTAAAACTATTTTGACGCAGAAAGGAAAAATTCTAAATGTCACGTGGAATGCTATTTTAACTAAGTACTTGCAAAACACGGGTGCTAAATGTAATTGTTCGTGCCTCTACCCCTGTATTTTCATTCTCAAGTAGGTCACAAACTTTGTATTACAAACAAAATGTATCTCAAATAGGCTTGTCTAAAATTTAGAATTCATTTGAATCGATAAATTGGTGCCATCCTTGCCAAGACACCCAAGACAACGTTTTGTCTATGAAAAAAAGGCAAATACTTACTATTTCTGTCGGCTACGTCAAACAAAAAGAGAGACAAAATACATTTTGTCTTCTCGTCGGTTGACAAAAACTGTTGTCTCGGGTTCTCATGCAAAACAGACTGGCTAGACTAATTTTATTATTCAATTTCCAATCTGATTAAACATCCGAACATAGAAGGTCCATCAAAGAAGGTCCGCGCACGACCTTTTCATAGCAACTAATTCTACATGACCGTACTTAGCTTATCTGAATCTGTTAGGCCAGTGATTCTCAAACTTGGTCCAATAACTCGAAATAACTGCCACTAGAGAGCAAAATGTAAAAATGAAACATTTCAAGGTGCGTTTACATCTACTTATTGTTAAAATATCCTATAAAGTAATGACGACCGCAGTGTGGCGCAGTGGGCGAAGGCCCTCCTAAGACGCAGAAGGTTGCGGGTTCAATTCCCGCTGCGGGACAAATGTTTGTAATGTTTGTCTCGGTTCTGGGTATTTTGCGCCTCAAGCGGGTTTTCGCCCACTGCGCCACAGAGGTCGTCATGTTTTCTTCGTCCATTTTCCCGTCTATGAGCCTCTGTACCCACTTCTTTACATATTTATCAAAAGAATAGATTGTGGTACTAAGGCGCACTAAATCCTTTCATCACAATCTATTCCTTTTTTTTCTCCTTGTGCTTAGCAGCTTATTAAACCTGATTACGTAACCTCTAACTCGTTCTTTCATCATCTGTCACTAGGCCTTTTTCAGGGCAACTATTACTGAACCTGGTCCGACCACAGACCTAACATAGGGTGACCAAAAGAGAACCGTTAACACTATGAAGTCGGTTAAAAAGGAGCAAATAATGTGGTATTCGAAACCGCACTTTCGTCTAAAATTGGCGACTCGTTACCACTTTCGCTACAATTTAGAATCCCACTGATTCGAAAATTTTGATTCGCTTACAATGTTGTAATAATTAGGTATGTTATGTAAAATTGTATTTCTGCAAAGTTTAAGCATCACTGTCTGCACAATACATTTCTGCCCAAAAGTTAGGGTGCTTGAATCAAGATAAATTAGCGTACAAACAGAAAAATCTGATACAATTCATTACATAATGTTGTTGTCAAATGAAGCCATTGTGTGGTCATAGATATGTATCTGAGTGTCCACCACTGTTAGCCACAACAATACAATCGACTAAGACCATGTGAGTAAATGTACCGCCTTATCTAGAACCACGTAATCGTCTGACAATGAATGCATGGGCGCAGGGCGTCTTCACCGGTTCCGGTAAGTAAAGAATGGACACGGAAGGTCAGATTTCGATGCAAATGTCATTTATCACGCTTACCAGACCGGAACGGTCTTAGCTACAACGGCGTGTTTGATGGAGAACATCATCAAACACGCCGTTTTAGCTAAGAGCACCCCCACGAAAGGAGGTAGTTGTAAAGGTGTGCTTAGCTAATATTAAAATAGTGAATATCGTGTCAACATACGTTGAAAACTTTGTGACGCGTGTACGCGTGAGCTTGAAACCTCTTTGGAACAGCGGATATCATTGCAAAGCGGCAGGTAGTATATATCTCTAGTATGCAACCCACAGAACAGCAATCCAACCTACTTGGAGTGTGACAGAATAACATTGGGCATGTAGTGATAAGCTCGCTGAGATCTGTGGTGATAATCCTATCGTATCCTAACCTACTAATATTATAAACGCGAAAGTTGTTACCCTTTCACTCAAAAACTACTAAACGGATTTTGATGAAACTTTACAATAATATAGCTTATACATCAGAATAACACATAAGCTACTTTTTGTCCGGGACTAACGCGGGCGAAGCCGTGGGCAGATGCTAGTTATATTATAATTATGCGAAATAGACATGCAGAGCGAGAATCTTTTCAAGATTGTATGACAATTTTATAAATATTTTAATTGTTTCCCTAATTTTTAATTAAAAAAATCGATTTACTACGTTAATTTATAAACAATACTAAAATGGCAAATGCCGAAAGTGGCAACGCCAAGAAAAAAATAATTGTAGGTCTATGAGAGAATTACAATAGAAAATTATCTATGCTAAATTTGTATTTTATTCGATTTGAATTCTAGAAAGCTTTGTAGCGTATTAACTTGTGTGTTCGATAGTTCGTGGGTTCGAACCCGGTCGTGCACCAATGGATTTTTCCACTCGAAAAATTTATGTGCGCTTTAACACGTGCTTAAAACGGTGAAGGAAAACATCGTGAGGAAACCAGCATGTCCTAGAATCAAAAATTCGAAGGCATGTGTCCAACATGCCAACAGTCAGTGTTCCAAAATGCGGCGATGGGCTTGCAACCTGTCACGTGGAATGCGTGACAGGTTACTACTTGCAAACGCGGGCATGTACCAAATGTAATGTTTGGACGTGCCTCTGACTACCCTCTACTTGGTATCCTCAAAGATCTACTCACTGAGTATGTATCTGAGGATGTCCACCATGGGGAAGACAGTCGTGAGCGTGTTTGTTTTTGTTGGTTTTTGTTTGTTCGATAGTTCAGCTTCCATTATAATTGTTTAAGTACCTACATAGACAACAATCAGATAGAATGCGTTATATAATGCTGTAGGCAGAGCGAATCTTCCTTTGTTAGCAATCATGTTTCTAATAAACATCACACAGTGATATGGGTTCAATGGATGTGGCTTTTACAAAGAAAACAATGGCTAAAATGAAGAATAAGACGATGAAAAAATATTGACGCACTGTCCAATAATATTACCTGCTTACTATACTAATTCATTTATAAATGCAAATGTATGGATATTTCCGGTTATAAAATAATCGATTGATCGATCGGTTCAACCGTTACGAAGATTTTTAGCACCTAACATCTAACTATGATGATCATCGATGGGCTTGCAACCTGTCACGTGGAATGCTTACTACTTGCAAAACGCGGGCATGTACCAAATAACATGTTTGGACGTGCCTCTGACTACCCCCTTCTTGGTATTCTCAAAGATCTACGCACTGAGTATGTATCTGAGGATGTCCACCATGGGGAAGACAGTCGTGAGCGTGTTTGTTTGTTTTTTGTTTTAACATCTAACTTAATCTAAAGTGATTGTGTATTTCTGTGTAACAATAAATTATATCATGATAAATAATCCGATCTAAATGAAATAAGGAATAATCATAGTTCTTGACCTAGAGTAACATAACGGTAGCTTTTTGATGATGACGTAGGCAGAAGCTAGCCTAAATTCTGGTTTGGAAGGCAAACGACCCTGCAACCAATGGTATTTAAAAGGACACTGGAAGTCGGTAGATAGATGATGTTAACAAGATCGTTCGTCATGGCACTCTTTAGGTCAAAGGTTTTTATTAATTGTAACCACAAAGTCATTTATAAACGTCAACTTATAAACTACGTGAATATAAAATTCTAAAGTTTATTTCCGGTGTGGCGTACCTATACTCTTCAGTGGACTTATAAAAAGTATGTTGATGATAATGATGACGGTGAATAGATTCTTCTAGATTAAGTTTTAGAGCTACATCTAGTAGTGTTTATGTCTGTGTTACAACTAACCACATTAATTTGAATAATGGCTGCAAAAGATGATCGGAAGTCCGCTTATTTTGTTGCTTCATTCTTTTGTTATTTCCACAATAATTATTATTATTGTGAACGTGTTTTATAACTAGCGGCTGTCCGCGGCTTTAAATGCGTGGTACCTGGATAAAATCGGTCCAGCCGTTACGGATATTTTAAGCAACAAACATCCAAGCTTTTAAATTTATTATATTAGTATGATAGAATAGGATTTACAGCTTTTATCAATCTAGGTTACAAACTATAACTATTCCAAATCTCATCCAAAAATCAAAAATAATCTTGTCTTTCTAAGAATATTAGTAACAAACATCTTGTACGAAACTCTTTAAGTGAGTTTTAAGAGTTAAGAAACTCTTTGTTTTATATCGAAGCTATCTGCTACTGCTTGAGGACGGAAGATCAACGCGCTACTTACCTTCACCAGGTCTGCGGCGCTTTATACTGAGTCCCATCTCTCTATACTTACCTCATCAGCAGTCCAACCATATTAATTATAGACTTAATTAATAAGTAGTTCCAAATAAATTATTAGGTTGGGGAAAAAGTCTTTTCGCATTATTGTATGTATGAACTTGTAATAAAATCTCTTTGGCTATACTATTTGTATCTGGCTGGTTTTGGTATCATTAAAAGTTTAAATTTTAAAGAAGATAATTCCAAATTCAAATTAGGAAAATGTGTGATTTTTATTTGTTTTTCGTACTGTCAAGATGAGTGAATCTAATGAAGAAATTCGATACATTTTAAAATTTTACTACAAAAAAGGTAAAAATGCAACGCAAGCCGCGAAAAAAATTTGCGATGTTTATGGACCTAGTGCAGTGTCTGTGAGAGTAGCACAAATTTGGTTTAAGCGTTTTCAATCCGGAAATTTTGATGTCAAAGATGCACGTCGCTCTGGTCGCCCTATTACGGATAAAATGGATGCCATTTTTGAAAAAGTGGAGCAAGATCGGCATATCAGTAGTTACGACGTAGCTGAAGAACTGGGAATTGACCACAAAACAGTTTTGGCGCATTTGAAAAAAACTGGGTACACAAAAAAGCTCGATATTTGGGTACCTCACGAGCTCACTGAAAGAAACCTAATGAACCGTGTTCTCATTTGTGATTCTTTATTACGACGTAATGAAACCGAACCATTTTTGAAGAAGCTGATAACTGGTGATGAAAAGTGGATCACGTACGACAAGAACGTGCGAAAAAGGTCGTGGTCAAAGGCCGGTCAGGCTTCACAGACTGTAGCGAAACCCGGGTTAACTCGCAACAAGGTGATGCTGTGTGTGTGGTGGGATTGGAAGGGCATTATTCATTATGAGCTGTTACCACCAGGCAGGACCATCGATTCTGAACTCTACTGCGAACAACTGATGAGATTAAAACAAGAAGTTGAGAGAAAGCGGCCGGAGTTAATCAACAGAAGGGGTGTGGTTTTTCATCATGATAACGCTAGACCTCACACATCTTTAGCCACTCAGCAAAAATTAAGAGAGTTTGGCTGGGATGTGTTAATGCATCCGCCGTATAGTCCTGACCTTGCACCTTCAGATTTCCACCTGTTTCGGTCTCTTCAGAATTCTTTAGGCAGTGTCAGGTTAACATCACGAGAGGACTGCCAAAACCACTTGTCGCGGTATTTTGAACAGAAGCCCCAAAGTTTTTATAGCAATGGGATCATGTCCCTGCCTACAAAATGGCAAAAAGTTATCGAACAAAATGGTACCTACATACTTTAGTTAAATGTAAATAAACTATATTAAAAAATGTTTTGAATTTTCTTAAAAAATGCGAAGAAACTTTTTCCCCAACCTATTATTTATCTATCTATATACCTATCTATCTTAGCATCAAACCTTAAAAATGTATGATATTAGTACGATACCATAGTTTTGCCCACACCTCAATAGAATCTGGATATTTTATATTTTATTTTATTCGTTATTATCGATAGACTTCAAAACTAATGTGATCTGTAAAAAGAATCAGCTTTTCGATCTTCCATTATTGAAATATTTTTTAGAACACAAAAAAAGAAAAGTTTTTTTTTTTTAATTTATTTTTGAAAATGGAACTGAAAGCGACCTACCCTGCTGCACTAGCGTTTATGTGCGATCGTTCGATGTATGCGTCAGTGCGTTTGGCAACAACAAGAAATAAAAAAAAGTGGGTATTGCTGCAAATATTTGTCTCGGGTCTGAGGGTGTATTTACAAAAAAAGTTTATAAGTAGTTGAAAGTCATTTAGTTCCCATACTGCTTAGTTAGGGTATGCGAAAAAGTCCAGCAAAAAAAAAACGATTCATTAAATTTAATAAAGCTTTCCTTTCGACGATAGAAGTCGTCACTCTATGGTGAAGGCTACTTCTAGATGCTATTGATGATTTTGTACAGACTAAAGATTTAATTAATACCTATACAAGCAACCTTCCCCGGAATCTCAACCCAGTTTCCCAGCGAAGTGGCATTGAGGACAGTCGCGTGCGACACTGTTAACTCAAGAAACGGAATAATTGTGAACTGTCGTAGCATTATGACAGGCAACTAGCCACATCGCCCTCGTCCCATATAAATGCGTTTTACGTACGGTATTAAGTTACATTTATTATTTAATTATATTTACATAGCTACTGCCCACGGCTACGCCCGCGTGGTACCCTGATAAAAAATAGCCGATGAAAAGTAGCGTTCATAAGAAACGCTGATGTTCATTGATATCGTAAACAAGGCCGCAAAGTGATATACAATTTCTGAATGTAAGAAAGAAGAAAGAAAGAAACTATATTTATTTGGCAAAATGGAAGATTTGAACTAAAACAGTTACTTATATTAAAAGGTAAAAACGGTTACCTACCTACTTAAACATAATATAGGTAGGTATTTATCTCTAACTAGTCTGCGGTAGGTAGGTAGGTTTCCTCAGAGGTTGTGCCAAGTAAGTCTGTAATACAAGTGTTTAGACTTTTTTTGTTTTTTAAACATATATTTTTTTTAATTTTACCATAGTGGCTGTCGCTATCGATTGATCTAAGATCCTCATCAAGGATGCCATGCGGTCGATCAGTCAATATTGAAAAGAACGCTAACGATGTTTGATCAGATTAGATTGAGAAAACCAATTTCACGCTTATTACCGTAAATGAGATCATCTAAACAAATATAGATAAATAACCACTAATCTTACACAGAGATGTTGAAATAAACAGGTGTGCTGTGGTAGGTAACAGATTTTATTAAAGCTTCGTGTACAAACGCTGAAGAAAAGTCAATACAAAATAATTTTCGAGTTACGTCTTAGCAGACATTTTGAAAAGTACGAGGTTATTGCACCTTTCTCTATTTATCTTTATATTCTACATTATTATATCTAAATGTTTACATGTCAAAATTTATGTTTAACGGCTTATACGATAGAAATACGCTTTTTTGCAATCGATTACTTCAAGTATCGTTCTTAGATATATAGCTAAAAAGATAAATCCTTTATTGAACACCAAATGAAAATACAAAAATACAGAAATTCATAAACATACAAGGTACAGTGGGCGATATATAGGTTTTATTGCCACAAGTCACTAGGGGGCGCTGTAATCAACGAGTTGGTAAAACATATGAAAATGTTTTTTTTTTGTTTGTCCAATATGCGTTGAAAGGCAAAGACAAAGTCAATAGAATTTTATTCATTGAAATCACAAGGATCATATAGAAACGTCAACTAAAAAATACGTGAATTTAAAAATTGTAAGTGAATTTCGATTCCTCGCGCGCGCTTAAGCTTATAAGAATCAGGCAACAAATTCTGCTTGGTTATTTTTTAATGATTCATTCAGCTTTAGTGTGGCCAATCCAACGAGGTGAACTCATATAAAGAAAAACAGTAACTAGGCAAATAATTAAATAAAGTCTAAAAAGTATCGACCAAAGTTCTTAAGACAACACACGATACGCTTTATAATATAATGACTCTCCTATTCTTAAAATATATGTTACCACAGATATTCAATTTACTGAAATGCTTATTTTTGCAATTGATTCGTATGTCTTCAAGGATGTTTCTTAATGACGCCACAAGTCATTACGGGCGCTGCAATCGATGTTTTGGTAAACCGTGACATTGCAAAGAGACAAGAAATAATAAATTAACAACTAAATTAAAATCGATTACTTTAACTAACGCTTGATTCTTCATAACTGATTGAGATGTTTTATTTAAAATATATTTGTATTTAAAGAGTATCATCCATCACGCGTGAGGTAAGGTGTTACATTCGATTTAAAATCGATGCACGATCGCTCTAATGCAATTAGTGCGTGACTGTACGTTCTGCAATGTAATACGATTTTGTAATATAGGCTATTGTTTCAGCATATCAAATTTATTTACAATTGGACTCTGTCTGGTATTAATTTAATAACCTTGATAAATTAGTCAAACAAGGCAACACCTCACAAAACAAATTGATATCGATAAGCACTTTTAAAGCATGCATTAAAAGTGGAAATGTATAGTTTTTCAATAGTACGTATGGCATTATGTTACAACTAGTTGATGTATATGAAAGAAAATAGTACAGCTTAAAATTAAAAAAGGGGAATTTAATACCCCCTTTGCTAATTATAATGTAGATCGAACCAAAGGTTTCATTATTAAAAAAAAAACTATTTGAAATATGTCTTCTCTCACGTTTCCTAGGTGCTTTGTTCTGTATTCTACGAGGTCGCGCGTCTGTCTGAGTTACTAAGCCACTTCTAATGACGACTATATACAGGGCCGTCTTTACCCGGGGGTGCAAGGGGTGCGGTGCAACCCGGGCGCGGAGCGCCCGGGGGCGCCTGCCGAGCGCTGAATATTTAGATATTTCATTGAACTTAACGCCATTGCACAGTTTCATATAGGTACTTGTTACGACAAATACGTATGCGCAAAATTAAATATTAAAAAAAATAGTCATCAACAATAATCATTGTTTTACTTTTATTGCGCTTTCGGAATTGCGCCCTTTGACATAGCCGTCCGGGCGCTCGCTCTTAAAGAGAAATGATCTCTATACTACTCTGTTATTCTAGATTGCACACCTGATATTTCACACCAAGAACAACTTACTGTTTTTGTGAGGTTTATTTATCTAAATCTAAATCCATCGACAAAACGCGCTGAGGTACGAGAATTTTTTTTAGGTTTTTTACCTGTAACTGATACTACCGGACAAGGGTTGGCGATTTATTTGTTAGATTTCTTAAAATCATGCAATATTGAATTAGATAATTTGCGAGGCCAAGAATATGATAATGGGGCCAATATGAGGGGGGGAAATATAGGCTCCCAAAAAAAAAAATTGGACATGAATCCTCGTGCTTTTTACGTACCGTGTGCTGCTCACTTCCTTAATTTAGTAGTAAATGACGCCGCTAAAATCTCATTGGAAATTACAAACTTTTTCGGTATTGTCCAAAAAATATATGTATTTTTTTCAGCATTCACATCACGCTGGGATGTAATTATGAAACAGATACCTACTATGACATTATAACCTCTTTCAAATACGCGTTGGGAAAGTAGATTTGATGCTCTTAGAGCACTACGTTTTAACATGGATAAAATTTACGATGCATTATACTCTATTTTTACAAATAACAAGTATGATAGCGACACAAAAAACATAGCGAGTTCATTAATAGCCAAATTAAAGTCTTAAAGATTAATTATGTTCAGTAGTTATATGGTACAATATTTTACTAAAGATTAATATTGTAAGCAAAAATTTGCAAAAATCATACGTAATTATTTCAGAGGCTACCAAAATGATTAATCTGGTTAAAAAAGATTTGGAGCAATAGTGCACCGATAGTGTGTTTGAACAGTTGTTATCTGATGCAAAATTAATTGCTGAAGAATTTGAATGCGACACAGAATTTAAAGAAACTGCTCGTCCACGTCCCCGAAAAAGATATTTTGATTACGAGGCTGCAGATGAGCCCATTTTAGACCCAACCAACAAATTTAAAGTATGTTTTTATTTTTTTCTACTGGACACTGATATCTCGAAATTAAATGAGAGATTCGATTTGCTGACGGAACACAATTCAGTTTTTTCACTCTTCCAAAACATTGAAAGCTGGAGGAAATTAGAGGAGCATGAAAAAAAATCTCATTGTTCTCGGCTCCAAGAAAAACTTACATTTAAAAATAGATTTAATAAATAGACATAATGACTCAAATGGAGAATAGTTTTGTTTTTTATTTGTATAATTGGGCGAAGACCCGCCTGAGACGCAGAAGGTTGCGGGTTCGATTCCCGCTGCGGGACAAATGTTTGTAATGTTTGTCTCGGGTCTGGGTGTTTTCTATGTATAATATGTATGTATTTACAAAAAAAAGTATATAAGTAGTATATTAGTCATGAAGTTCCCATAACACAAGCTCTGCTTAGTTTGGGGCTAGATGATGCTGTGTGAAAAATGTCCAGCATTATTTATTTATTTAATTTGTATAATTTAAGTTTAACTTTATTTTGTATTTTAGAGAAATAAATAAATAAATTATCAAAATTACGTGTAGGTACATATTGTGTTTTCTTGGTTGACTAGGACCTCTTTCATACTGCAGTGTGTCGTCGGTCGCGCGCCATGCTGCAGTTTAAAAGAAAACGAGGGCGCAGGCTGAGCCCCGCACCCCGGCGCCGAATAGGCTTAAGACGGCCCTGACTATAAGTATACTCCTTATCTAACACAAAATCGTAAAATCAAACCAAAATAACCTCAACATTTAAAGTGTACAATCTTTAATGAGAGGTATTGTTCCTAATTTGGATTATCTCACATCTAGAAGTAATGATTCGTTGAGATGATAGTGATGTCCTTACTCTAACACATTAATATGAATTATTGGGTGCCTGATCGAATTCGATTTGATTGCAATGTCGAAACATTTAATCGGAGTAGGTACTATTGCAAAAAAACAACAAAAACGCTCACGACTATATATTTGATGGACATCCTCAGATACATACTCAGTACGTAGATCTTTTAGGCTACCAACTAGTGGATAGTCAGAGGTACGTCCAAACATTAATATTAATCAGATATTTTTTGCTAATATGTAAAACGCGGACAGTATGTGCTAAATATAATGTTTGGACGCGTCTCTGACTGCCCCATACAAGCTATTCTCAGATTTGCGTATGTATTTGAAGATCTCCATCATGGGGATTACAGTCGTGAGCGTGTATGTTTTTGATTTTAGATGTTTCTTTTTATAATATTAATATTTATTTAATAAGTTCATTCCATCTAGCAAGCAACCCCATCGCCGTTTTGTTGGAATTATAATTAGAATTTATTTATTTCTTTAGACGTTGCTTAGCAGTTAAAAACCAAAACGCTCCTATCTTAATTAATTGATAGAATAAAATATATATCTAATATCTTACCGATGGCACATACCTACGAAATTTTGGCTGCCACTGCCGGTTTTCTCGCGATGCTTGTTCTAGTTTTTATTCATTTACTTAAAAACTACTGTAGAAAATAAAAAAAAATATCGTTGTACCTATATCGTGCAACAAATGTACAAACTGACATTTAATAATATAAGTAGGATTATACGACAAAATAAATGCATTACCTACGTAGGTACAGTCAAAGTATATAATATAATATTATGTTCTCGTAAGTGGGCATATCCGTTCAAAATGGAATGTGTTGTTGTTGTTTTATGAATCGATTGTATCATTATCGAATCGGATAAAGTAATCGAGTGGCGCCGACAACTGACAATCGATAATGACATCGTTAAACAAAAAGCAACGAATATTTGAAAATTGACATCAAGGTATTTCAAACACCTTGACCTAACTAGAGAATGTGATTTTAGTCGTACAAATATTTTACAGTCAAGGCGCTATAATTGGGTAATTGGTTTAATATACAGGGGTTTCTTTGTAAGGGCCGTAAGATCAGTAGTTTAAACTTTGGATTTCGAAACTTATTAAATAATCGAAGATAGAAGATTAAACTTGCTCTTCTAGTTTAAACTACTATTGACCTTACGGCCTTAAATCACGCAAAAGCTCTCTGGTTATATTTTTGTCAAGTGGCATCGCAACAGTTTAACCGGGCCTTAGAAGATGCCAATTTAGATAAAACTACATTTTGCAGTCCAAACATTCGATTTGGCACATACCTGCGTTTTCGGAAGTAGCTTTCCACGTTGTCACGTGACGTCGGCACCTTATTGAAACACTAGCACACACCTGCCAGTTTCCTCACGATGTTTTTCAGCACCGTTTTGAACACGTATTTATGCGCATATTTAATTTGCAAACAGTTGGAAGTTTTCCTAAGTTGGACGTTCTTACAACGTTTTTCCATCTTTAAACCGTAGTATTTTTTTAAACCATTTTACGTGTCCGTTCAATTAATTTCAACATTCACGCATCAAAAATAGATGAATGAAAATAAATCACCTTTTAAGCCGATGAAATGCTTCTGCATCAGTTATGAAGGTCGATTTTTATCTGATTTAGTTTAATAAATGGAGATGTCTGTGCAATTCATTAATTTTATTTTTTTAACATTACATTTTTGCAATGATTGATAAAGCTCCTAACTACAACATGACTTAGGTAAATGTAGACGTTTCTTAACCTAGATTGTATAGTAAAGTAAAGTTAATCTTTATTGCAACAACTGTGTATAAAACCATAAAAAGTTATTAAATTTAATTATATTTTAATTAAATTTTATTAAAATTTTAATAATTTGAGTATATATACTTGTATGAAGAATTTTATGAGGATGAATGAAGCGAAAGAAGTATGCCAGGATCGTATAGCAAGTGGAAATCCTTGGTATCTGCCTACCCCTCCGGGAAACAGGCGTGACTATATGTATGTATGTATATATGTGTGTATATTTGTATATACTTATACTATGTATTATTTAATATCATGTATTAAATAATGTTAAAATTACCTACCGCTATTTATCAACTGTCCCTTTCCTCAAAGGTTTGCTGGAAGCAAACTCATGTTAGGATTAAGCTCGTCTTTGTACATGTTCTATATGTAAGTTTTTGTCTGTGTTACCTGTGGGCACAGTAATGAATAAAGTAATTTGTGTTTATGAGGTTCATATTTGTACCACAAATCAGTGTGATACAGTAACGGTGGCAATCTTGAGACAAAACGTTGTGAAAGATAGATAGATAGATAGATACATAATTTATTTGCAACTACTTATTAATAAGGTATATAACTAAGATGGTTACACTGCTGATGAGGTAAGTAGCTACAAATTGGGATAGGACTCAGCATAAAGCGCCGCAGACCTCGTGTAGGTAAGTAGCGCGCTGATATTCCGTCCTCTCCCAAAAGTTCACGTCAGTGGACACTATTTTTAACCACCGCCACCGCGCTGAGCAAGCCTTTAGTGACAGAAAAGAATGACAGTAAAATAACACTTCTCTATTGTTAGAAGTAGCTTAGTGCAGACGGCCAGTAATAAATATAGAGCAAGAGTACAACCTTGATGGCTCGTCGGACGATTTCTGCGGATATTTGTTCCGGGTCTGGGTGTTGTGGTACTACGGTACTCGTAGTTCCTGATACCTTCGACCCAGGCAATCCTAGTATGGGGTCAGGGCTATATAAGTATCTGTTTGGTGTTTATTATTGATTTTAATCAAAAACCTAAGTTTCAATTTTATACGAAGGTAAAACACATTTGACTTCAACTTTCGATGCCTATATGCACTCTAATAACCACACAGATGAATTACTTTACTTTTATATGGCTATCTAAGTTAAGAACTTAGAGCAAGTAAATAGATTTGATATTTTTTTTCAATTTTTTATTCAAGAATAGTGTTTAACCATACTTATTTGCAATAGGGTTAAATGACTAAGCTGGTCCTAGACGTGCCTATTAAATATGTTTGTTAGTTTTAGCGGTGGGTCTCGAACTAGTTTTCTATAATATCTGTACTTAATGCTGCACAAGCAATAAATATTACAATAAAGTCTTCAAGTATACTTGAAGAACTAGTTCTTAGGTAAACTAAGAGTGAATAGTAAGTTGCAAAATGTTTTTTGTTTAGGAATATCCAAAATAAATCCATCTCTGCTTAATGGTTGTTAATATAACCGTCATGTACCACATGGCTACGATACGACAGACCTAAGTTGTATAATTTTAGACCAAACCACAATCTACAAATAAATTTATATAAAATAAGTAATTTATTCATAAACTCAATGACCTGCTTAATTCAGCTATTTAAAAAAACATTGAATGTTTACCTATTTATGCATTTTTGTATAAACCTTGAATAAGAGGAATGTAAAATTTTGTTGACATTTAGAATTGTTTATCCTTAATCGTCTTCCGATTGTAATTCCGCTAGAATATTGTAAAATATTGAATAATAATGAATTATTAATCAATATGATTTGACATTTCATTACCATCAGCTGGGTCAAGGGTCATAGAATATTATCGATTCATCCGACGCTAAATTCTGTTGCAATTCAGTATGTTACTAAAACCCCGTCCAATCCAAACCACGGTGTCACCTGTCAAAGTGGTGCCTCGGTGTGAGGTAGATTTTTGTTTAATGTATAAATTTAGGTAAAATTCCCAAAATAGAATATTCCTTTGTTTATTCTAATAATAATAATAAGGCTGGTCATTTTTCACACAGCATCATCTAGCCCCAAAGTAAGCAGAGCTTGTGTTTTGGGAACTACATGACTGATATATTACTTATATACATTTTTTTTGTAAATACATACATATTTTATATAGAAAACACCCAGATCTCGAGACAAATATTTGCATATGCAAATATTTATTCCGTGGCGGGAATCGAACCCGCAACCTTCTGCGTCTAAGGCGGGCCTTCGCCCACTGCACCACAGCATATTTATTATACTCATACCTTGGTTGAATTACCAAAGAAACAAAAAAAACATATCAATATGTCTTAAAGCTAGTCGTCTTTATCGCTTCTAGACAACCTTTACTTTTTATTTAGTTTCGGCCTTGCTGATTTCAGTCTCGTTTTTGTCGTGCATCGGTACCAATCCCATCCCAGTAGGTAATCCTCTTCGAGGTACGTGGTACGAGTCTAGTTGCGTGGTTGTGCAATACAACTGACAGACTGACATACTAGCATTGGCTATTACTTGACCGGTTATATCAGTGGCGTATTTGTTATTTAACTGCAAGTATTCGGAATGTTATGGCATTTTTGGGTGCTGAAGCCAAATTGCAAACACATAATTTAACTGTTATAGTACCTATATATTTCTATTCTCGTCATGTTCGTATGACTGTTCGTCCTCAGATTTTGTCCTCACAATAACTATAACATGATACCAACACAACAACTGGAATATACAAAGCAAATGAAAAAAAATATTCTCGCCAGTACATGTTACCATGGAGTACGATTTTTTTATTCGTTTTTTTTACTTTTTGTAAATAGGGATGCAACGGGACCATTACTAACATCGTAAGGATCCTTAATTTGAGAGAAGACGATGCTAAAAAAAATTACATAAAAGATAACCATTATTTTTATTTATCTGACATTTAAATGAATAAAGGGACATAAATGAACCTTTATTCATTTAAATGTCAGGCTTGTCTAAAACCTTTACATAAGTAATAATGAACGAGGCTATTGTAGGAGTATATGCTTATGGAATAGACTTTGTAGAACGGCACCTGCAAATTCTGATTAAAATCCAGCTCAATTTGAGAGACGACTCGCCATCCACTAAACGGGCCCCTATCAGTGCCAATGATAGGCGGCGTAGAGGCAACGTTGGTGTGGATGGCTGAAGGGTGTCGAGAGGTGTTGCTGCAGTTTTACTAAACGCTACTCCCGCGTTAAATTGTAACTATTGTATAATGATAAAAAAGAAATATAAAAATGGAATAATACTGAGCGTTTAGTGAAGCATCCTGTACGTTACTGTACTAATGTAATATCATAGAAATATAATAAAAAAAAACATAATTGATAAGAGCGCGTTGAAATCTTTAGTATGAAACAAAATAAATTACTTCTTGTACCTAATTTTAATTCTACTTTTACCTAAGATAGTTAGCATTTTGGTATATACTGTAAGCTTACTATTTTCTGAAATAAATAACTCTGATTCTGGCAGTTTTTATCAAAACGTACCTACCTAAGTACATTGCGATTTTCACCAGTGAGTTTCAACTTGGCCATCTTCATTAACATTATCAACAGATGTCCATTAATGGAGCGCGGGACATTTAAACTGAATGTACATATTTCAACTGACTATATTAACTTACTAAGAAAATGAACAAGGAATGAAATATTAATAACTTTTTAGTTAACTTATTTGACCAAGGATCAAGTTTGAAGACTGCTTAAAAATAATCAGGAACTATCAATCTAATCTAACTCGTAATCCCCAGGGATCTAACAGGAATTAGTCAAGACAAAAGCTAGATCGAAAATCTAAGAAACACCTCGGATCTGGCTATTGTGTCGATTCCACGAGAAAAGCTAGATCGAAAATCTAAGAAACACGTCGGATCTGGCTATGTTGTCGATTTCAGTCCTTATATTTTCTCTCAGGAGCATAAAGTTCTAAGACCAATGCGAACAAATGAAATAATTTAAGAAAATGAAGATTTTCGCATTGCTTTGGACCGGTCTGTAAAAACTTCTCAAAGCCGATATTGGCAGAGATACATACATAAATATAGTCACGCCTGTTTCCCGGAGGGGTAAGCAGAGACCAAGGCCTCGGCGAACGTACTCTGACCAAATTGGAGACATTCTAGAGAATGGCCAGATCAGAAGTACACTTAACCGCCGAGCTTGTATGAACAATTTGATGAGGATGAACGAAGCGAAAAAAGTATGCCAGGATCGTAGCAAGTGGAAATCCTTGGTCTCTGGCAGAGATTATGGGTATTAAATACTCCATACATCATTTAATGCTTCCGTTACGAATTATGATGTCATACAAAAGTAGGTAAAGTCCACAACCCGTCATAAATCATGCGGCGTAATTTTAGTAGCCGAACAATGAGGAGAAAGTTACGTCTTACATACGAGCGGAGACCGCGTTATGCAAGATGGAGCAATCAACATTTTAAAATTTACCTTTTTAAAGCTCAGAAACTGCCAGATGCATAAAACTTGGAAGCCTTGTGTAATAACCGAAATATCAAGTTTAAAAGGAAACATAAACATTGTTTAGTGTAATTTTAGCGGCTACAGTTAAATAAATAACACCCGACACGCACATACATAGTCCTTACCTGACCCTCAATAAGATTCCCTGTGTCATGGGTACCACGACACAGGGAACTAAGGTACCAAAACACCCTGACAAATCATCTCATCGTTAAATCTGCAGAATATGCAAATATTTATCCCGCAGCGGGAACTGAGCTTGCACCTCTTGAAAGAAAGAAAGAAAGAAAGAAAGAAGAAAGAAGAAAGTAGAAAGAAGAAAGAAGAAAGAAGAAAGAAGAAAGAAGAAAGAAGAAAGAAGAAAGAAGAAAGAAGAAAGAAGAAAGAAGAAAGAAGAAAGAAGAAAGAAGAAAGAAGAAAGAAGAAAGAAGAAAGAAGAAAGAAGAAAGAAGAAAGAAGAAAGAAGAAAGAAGAAAGAAGAAAGAAGAAAGAAGAAAGAAGAAAGAAGAAAGAAGAAAGAAGAAAGAAGAAAGAAGAAAGAAGAAAGAAGAAAGAAGAAAGAAGAAAGAAGAAAGAAGAAAGAAGAAAGAAGAAAGAAGAAAGAAGAAAGAAGAAAGAAGAAAGAAGAAAGAAGAAAGAAGAAAGAAGAAAGAAGAAAGAAGAAAGAAGAAAGAAGAAAGAAGAAAGAAGAAAGAAGAAAGAAGAAAGAAGAAAGAAGAAAGAAGAAAGAAGAAAGAAGAAAGAAAGTCGCAGTTACTCGCTCGCCACGCCAATATACCGTAGGTTACGTACGCCCTAAGCAGGGGAATAAGGATTGCAGTTTTTGCGGAAGGTCAAGATTTACCTAAATAACTCCTATACAAGATATGGCTACTACAAAGATTTTACAAAACTTGCATGTATGGATCATATAAGTAAAATACGCCGCTGTAGACGAAAATTGTTAAGGCGTCAAATATTTGTGTTTATTAGTATGTGCCTCCTATCGCACTACCGGTAATTGCGAAATAAATTTATCGTCAAAAATGTGAACACTGTAAAATCTACATTCTGAAAGTGTTCCATGTTACAGTGGCTTCACTTAGCCGCATTGCAGTAGTGCTGATGATATCAGATGACGATGTGATAACAGATCTCAATTAGGAAATTCACAAGTTTACGCATACTTAAAGCAACTATTTCCAAATATTTACTTACTGACCAGACGTTGCATAGTGCGGCCCTGCTGATGCAATAAGGCACTTTTCTCTGTTCTGGTGGATTATACAAGTGACATTGAAACCAACTGACCGCAATCTTATAGTGAGGGCATACCATACAATGAGGGCATTGGGAAGCATTTGTTTGCATCGAAGAAACTTTTGCAAGGAAACAACACATTATTTCTGGTAAACAATTAACGCCCGTTTAAAAGTGAGCATTCAGCCTGGTTATTGACCTCAATCCCTAAAAAGTGGCAAGTAATACACTTGCCACTTTTTAGGGAACTTCTTTAGACCGATGCTAAAATGTAAGAAATTGTAAATGCGATGGAAAATAGAGCGGTAATTAGCTGTATTTTAAACTTTGAATAATTTGATACTGTAGTTTCCGTTCTGAAAAGTAAGACATAGGATTGTTGACATTGGATTTATTTGAGTTTTTGCAAATTAGTTTTTTATTTCCTGACCATAAAGTAATCTAACCTCTCTTAATTTCCAGGGTTTCTGTATGAATTTAAAATAGTCATAATATTAGTAAATCGTAAATTAGAAACATATTCATAGATTGGACATCCTTCAGAACGGAGTTTTTGTTCTCGCATACAGAAAACGTTATCTAAAGAGGCACGTGTTGGCCAATCTAGTGCTTACGTTTCTTAAAAAAATACCTTAAATATTTGTTGTAAGAATTTAGCCTGAGGCATTTATAAGGTCAAACATCCTTATTATCACTCCAAAACAAATTTCTCGAAAGTGATAGACTCTGACCTGAGCATAGATCTTTTTACGTAAAGGAGGTCATATTTCATAACGCAAATGTACGCAAGTCCTAAAAAGTTGTTTATTCGTTTGTACGGAGCCTTAGGCCAACTGTCCACTGAATTGCTGCTGAATACTTTTGCCTGACTAGACTGCTGATTTTGATGAAGCGCTATGGTCTTGTCAACATTTGGCTCGAAATCAGCTGAAAACGTGCAATCGAAAAAAATCACGTACGCGTCCCAAAAGCCTTGCTGAAACGGTATATAGTCCAACGCTTCATTTTCATTTTTCGTTTTCATGCCCTAACCGACACAACACCGATTATTCTAGGTATTCTTTCTCACAAAGTTTTGTGTGTCTTCAGAGTCTAGCAAAGTCTGAGAAGGTGCTTTAATTGACAGCGGGCTTTAATATGCTTACACATTACAATAGCCAAATTACCAGTGCGTTTGGTGTACCTAATGACTCTGTTTTGCGATGAGGTTAAGTATGGAGATTAGCGATAAACTGGCGAAAATAGCATGGTGTGGCTAAACAAAATTATGTGTATTGGTCAGTTGTGTTGGTCAATAGTAGACACAGTATTTTTAAGAATTCCTTGCTTTTCAACCGCATCTACGAGCGGTCGTTGACAAGCATTAAGTTCTGAGGTACAGTCACATGCAGAGACTGTGTATATTTCCCTGGTTCCTACTTACACGGCGGCCATATTGTATTCAGAACAATTTTTCCGTCCACAATTAAACAGTGATTAACCTAAGGTTCTAACTTATTAATTAAAATATGTCTTGTTCTTGTTCGCTCTGAAATTTTCGTACATACAAATTGCCCATTCTTCTTTAATTTCAGATGTCAGTATCTATTAGATTAGACTATTCATCAGCTTCCCTATCCTCAAAGATTCTATATGTTTGTTTTTTTCTGTATTCTCTCTATGTACAATAAATAATACAATAATTCGGTATACTAATAACACAACGGAAAATACTGGCTTTTTTTTTATCAGGAAGGAAATAAGATTGAAGAAGTGGATTTAAAAAATTGCGTCATAAAGCCTTGAAAAAAAAAAATTGCGCGCCTGCAACCGTACCAGGATCATTAGGATGTATTCTGATTTCTGATTTCTCTACCCTTTCTATGTGCGACGGTACTTACACACTTACGACACGCGACCTTGCAATTATTTCGGTGTTGGAGCGTGCAACTGCACTCTAGTGACGCTTACCAAATTCCAACGATATCAAAATAAAAGAAACAAATCCTGTTTCTGACCAAAATGTAGGTAAGCATGTACTTGAGCGAAGTGCTGTTTTGTTGCTAAGAGAGTTAGTGCAATTACTAGGTACCTACACGGTTTAGTTAATTCTACAGCTTGAAAAAGACAAAGAGATAATTCTAAGTGGGGGAACTAAGGTCCCGATTTGGGGTGTATTGTGCATTATCCCCCTTCGTGACCCCAACCAGCCCAACTCCTTGAAGTAGCGGAGGACTCTGGGTTGATGACAGCATTGTTCCATATCCCTAACTTCCTGTCAGTTAATGATGACGGAGAACATGTGTTGAGTTCTTGCAGTCCCGTCTTCATTCCGATTCCCGTGTGTATCACCACATGCTCCACAGTCAAAGAGATAGTATAATTATATTCCTTTAAATCTACAATCTTATCGTACAGGAGAGCTGATATCTTGATTTGACACATAATTGTAGAGAGCTTTTCAAATGTATTTTATGTTATGGTAGGTAGGTACTAGTGGGAAAAATCAGTACCATTGATGGTACTGGCTGATGGTACAATTGGCCCGGAGGGATCTACAGTTTTGAAATATTTTTAATATGAGTAGGGGCTTGAAATTCTTTTGAACCATCATCATTAAAGGCCTTGAGAAGCCCATTTCCATTAGAGTTAGAGTAGCATTAGGTAATTTGTATCTAAAGGCAAATCCTGACAGATTGATGGTTTTTGAGATAAACGTAGAGCCTAAACCGTAAGTCATAGTAACTTGAAATATGAAGGTACGAGTAGAAGGTATATCTTGGTGTGTAAGAATTTTCCGAAATGTTACTAATACAGGATTCAAAAAAGTAATAGCAGACGAAGTCATGGGGCGTTTGTTGTCCATCAGATCATTTCGGAAAAAGTGTTATTTCAAAACATATCAGCCGAAGACTAAATTGAGTTTCAAACAAACTCTCCGTTTTCATCTACTCTACGATTTCAAAACATCCAAGGTCTTTCCCAAATATCTTCGGGTTTCTATAAACATCACATCTTTGTTTGAACTATCGATTATGTTGTGATAACTTTGCCTAGGATAGACGAAACCGTGTTTGTCTGGGTTCCCACCTACAGTATAGCATGTTGGTTGTCAAGAATCATAATTGATAACACAAATGGATCACATAACTAAAAGCCTTACATATAAAGATTATTAAACTATTACGCGTCTTTTCATTTTAAAAAGAAAAAAGCAAAACATCTGTTGATCTTTATAAGTAAGCAGGTAAGTAAATGTTATTCTACGATGACGTAGAGCCAAAGTAATCTTAGATATTTAAATTACAAACTTCTGCCTACGGCTTTGCGTGTGATACCCAGATAAAAAGTACATACCTGCTTTAGGCCACAAACTATCCCAAGACTGTTTTCCACATTAAACAAAAGCACAATATTATATAGATATATAGAAGATATAAAATACTTTATTGCAAACCAAATAACACATCAGCTAAGTTACGACAGACTTTGACAATGTTGTAAAATGGGCGGTCTTATCGCTGAATAGCGATCTCTACCAGACAACTTTGGGTGGAACAAGAAAATTTACAATGGGTTTAATTGTAATTATATACTAGTTAGCTGGAAGTGAAGTATTAAGTTCGCCTATGTACTTTAGTTTTGCAATAAAGTTTGTTTTATCAAAATCAAAATCAAATGCCCTTCCGAAGTTTCCCTGGCAACGAACATCTTTAATTGCATATTTAAAATTCTACTATTATAAACGATAAAGTTTGTGATACGTATTTTGATGAAACTTTACAGCAATATAGCTTATAAATCAGAATAACATATAGGTTACTTTTTATCCGGGTACTAAGGCGAAGCCGTGGGCAGAAGCTAGACTCACATATATATCGGAAGTAAGATTCGCTGAGCCATCGTATTAGGTATTTGTGCACTACATGATTTCGAAGGACCTAGTTATTTGGCGCGGGAACTAGAATATTTCCCAGCAGTGGGACCTATATAGCACATTTAATTACAAATGACCCACCGAGAAAAAACTGTCCATTACCTCCAATGATGCCTAAGATCGGGGACAATGGGAATAAACCGAAAATGTTAGTTTGCCTTAGTCTGTCTGTCCGTACAGACAAGACATACACTCAAAACAACCAGACAAAAAATAGGTAAAATAGTTTAAGGAGAGGTAAAGTTTAAGTAGTCATGGGTATCATGACAAATACCACTTTCTGGCGTTAACGCCTGCGGAAAGATTGAATTATATGGAAATGGCATTCGCTGTGAAAAGTCACGTGACTGCTGCCAAGATTTTCCTTGACAAATTTGCGTTATCGTGAAATGAAAATTAAGCGTGAGGTATTTGTCTAGACCCCCAGGACATTGTATTAGATGTTACTGGTTGCAACAACCAAATTGGATTTCCGTTAGGGCCGTTTTTTGAGCCAACTATCCACATTATTACACAGCGTCCATTAATATGGAATAATAAGGTAGTAGTATAGTATAATAATAGTTTATTTTGAGTAAAACCACACAACAGCTATGTCGCTAGATACGTATCTAGCTTCTTAAAAGCAATTGTTCATGAATGTACTCAGAGATATAACAGTGTTCCGTGGCGTGGCGTGGCGTCGTGAAGTTCGGAGTGGTTTGGTGACTGTGGTTTGCAAGATACAGTTACGCAACGCAGGCGCATCGCAGCCTCTAATTGGGTATCCAGTGCCATACTGTGCCACAATGCCAGAGAGCGTTTTAAGAAAAGCTAGTTTTAGTTTTAAGCGACTACTATCTCGGGATGACACTTTCGAATAATACTGAATTGTTCGAATAACTAGTACATACTTTCTGAAAGTACATACTTTCTATTAAAAAAAATCCAAATCGGTTTATAAATGACGAAGTTCTGAGGTAACAAACATAATAAATACATAAAAAAAACATAAAACCGAATTGAGAATTTCCTTCTTTTTGAAGTCGGTTAACACGTTCGTTGCATTACGAGATCTATCATATCTCTTGCAGGACTTTTGTATTGTGCGTTGACTATAATCGTGTTGTTTCACTCCTTGCGGGAGGCTCTAACGTGTAAAGTTCTTTAAGCATGAGTAAGACAAATATACATATTTGCTTCCTATTTAAAAGTGAATTCAAGGACATAAAAAAAAAATTAGAGATGGATTAGGTCCCTAACGCACAGTAGTATAATTATTTCCATTCCTTGCGTTAGGAGACCTGTCGGTACTCGTGAAATCGTACGCCTCGTAGACGCAAGAGAGGGAGGGTGGGCGGCGCGGGCGCCGCGTGACTCGATTTAGTGTTGTCCTAGCATCATCGAATACATTCTGAATATTTAAATTCAAAATAAAATATATATTAAAATTTGTGTTTGTTGCTGTTATTCTGCCCTATGCCGCCATACAAAAGTTGAAAAAACTTTCCATTTTGACTTTTAAATATTCAGAACGTGATCAGTTATTGCTTCTGAACTTCCCATTTCAAAAAAGGTCATCAATTTAATACCACCATATATTTTTTTAAAGCAACAACAGCCTAAGATCAAAAATACATATAAGACACTCGAATAACTTTTCACTATTAGAAAAACTAATAAAATTAGACTTATGATTGTAGTACATTCAACAGCACTGACGCTTCTAAAAAAGCCAAAAGAATTATTACCATTTGCGCGCAATGCAAACAATCAATGTGCTTACCATGTTTTAATGAAAAACACTTTTAATAAAACTTTTTCAATCGACGAGATATTATTTTATTCCCATCACTACTTTACTACACATATTGACCTATCTTCGGTTGCGGTAAGAGATACAATCGATACCTAATTTTTTTTTGGTATTTGTAGTTTATTCTAATGTCATTACTGCGTGCGAACCTAGCAAAATGTAGAGCAATAGTCTCTCTTGACCCACAAAAACTTCAAAATATTATGTCATTGGTTTTTTGGAAGATATAAATTATTTTCTAACTGTATTTTTAGGAGACTGATTAGGTCTCAAACGCACCAAAGGGTAGGTTAGTTTCGAGATCTTTTAGGTCTCCAAAGCACCAGCTGAAAGTTTTTTGAAAATGATGGCGCAGTGAACGTGTTAATAGACACATAACACATAGTCATAGTCCCCTCACTAGGATTCCCTGTATCGTTGATTAGAAACTAAGAGTACCGTGGTACCACAGCACGCATACCCGGAACAAATATCTGCAGGACATGCAAACATTTTTCCCGCAGCGGGAATCAAACCCGCTCTTACGTCGCAGTTACTTGCCCGCTACGTCACCGAGGTCCATCCTTTGTTTGTAAGTGGTTGGGCGAGCTTCTTGTGAAAGAGTTAGTCCAGGGAAGTACTAACACCATACCTATTTCTGCCGTCAAGTAGTAATTGCTGACATTGTTCTATCTTCAGGTTTCGCCGACGAAATTAAATCACATCACTTTACGCTCGAGTGAAACCTATGGTATTGCAAGCGTCCATAAGTTACGGTAAGTTTGTTTGCCAATTTAGTTGGATAAAAAAACTTGAAACTATCATGACCATAAATTTTACTAAAAACGGGATATTTACAAATAAATAAATAATGCTGGTCATTTATCATCTAGCCCCAAACTAAGCAGAGCTTGTGTTATGGGAACTACATGACTGATATACTACATATATACTTTTATGCATAGAAAACGGGAAACGAACCCGCAACCTTTTACGTCTCAGGGAGACCTTCGCCCACGGCGCCACTGAGGTCATCAAATCGAAGATGAATCGATAACATCTATCCGAATACTTCAAATTCCACTCGTGATCATGGTATATGCAACTGTGTCGAAATATCGGGAAACATTCAAACTTACATTTTAGTCAAAAACATGACGTTGATTAATCGCTTTGATAAAATTGCTAAGCAAACTATTGGACAAGGGTATTGTTTTGGTAACTTTAATCTGCAAAGATTGATAAAAAAATAAAATAATGAACTGTTTAATTTGGAATGACAGAGATCGGAAAGAGACAAAAAGTTCTTTAAAAATATAAGTTAGGCCCAAGCTTTTAGGATTAAACAAATGTCTTTAGTCATTATGGTATTTTAGCTGCGGAATGTAATAGAACACCCGAAAGACTGAAAGTAGGACGGTTCCCAGTGACTATAAATCAGGGTAAATCACATATAACCAGATAAATCGATAACATTGTGGAAATTCGGTAGATGGAGGTGAATAAAGATTATTATTAGACGAATTATTTAGTAAAGGCCTGATGATGACGATGAAATGTTGTAGGGAATTCTTAGTTTTAATATAAATAGATTTAAAAAAACCGTGGATCACTGAATAATAATCAATGTATAGCATAGATCGTTGTATTTAAGTCTTAGAGAATTAAGATTTGGATAATAATGTTTATTTCAGTGTGTAGAAAATTCCACCCCTAAAGGGTGACGGGAAGATGAAGTTCCTAAGTCGAAGCCATTAGTCTATCATATTATTAACATTTGTACCTACTTAGTTATGTATCTAATAGCTTCTGCATAAGCCAGGCAGCTTAGCCTAGCGTTTGCGAAATCGAAACATGCTCAAAGATTGCGAAGGCCGGCGCATAGATTAAGTAACACTTATTATTGTATTGGACAGCTAAAATAAGCAGATATTTTCATTTCGTACCTACCCTATTACGTTGGAATGTGTTCTACAATGTAAAGCTTGAGGTGAAGGTAACATTAAGTAGGTAGGCTAACCTAAAAGCTCAATTTGGTTATTAATATACCTACTTACATAACTTAATAAGCTATTCACGTTTAATAATAGGTATATCTAACTAAGTAGGTACCTAAGTACATTAAATATGTGATTGACAGGCCGACTGATAGCTAGTATTATAATATCGGTGCTGATGGTAAATTAACACACAGCTTAAACTATAATACCTAAGAGACAATGGACTTATTAATGGTTTGTTGATATGGTATGCAAGGGCGCATATTATAGGAATTATCACATACCCACGAGGTTGTCAAATATCGTTTCATTGAGCTAAATCCTTTTATTTTAAACGTTATAGGTATTTGGTCTGTAAACCACTTACTAATAACAATTAAAAACTATAGGTATGTATCTAAAACTAAACCACCTTACTGGAATCTAAAGGTAAGGTTCATATGATCGTAAGTATGTATATTGTAGAGAAAAAAAGAAAAAATAGCAAGTTTTTTTTTTGTCCGAACAAGCCTTTTTTTGTGTAGAGTTAACTTAAAGCCTTCGTATCTTCTAAAGCCGTATAGCATGCTTTAGAAGACACGAAGTCACTCGTTTCGAGTCATCCGGAGCCAAATTGGCTGGCTAAACTCTTACGCAATACAATTAACCGATCATGACGGAGGAAAGTGTATCTTGTTGTGTTCGACCAAGTTTTGTAACAAATAGGTTTATTGGAAAACACATTTTACTGTTCATTTTAATACACACCGACGTATAAATTCTTATTTTTTTATTTTAATAAAACGAATCGGGATAATATTTAAAATTTATTGTTAGGTGTTTAACACTAATATTGTTTTCAAGCAAATAGGCAGTTTGTAACAATCTATTTCATGGAAAAAAAATATAAGTCGCCAAACCAATCCAAATTTATAAAAATAAAATTCCTGAACAGTACTTAATAGGCAGAAATATTTTTAAAGCTTGATCGAAGTGGGAAAATAATCCGTCTAGTACAAAACTGGATTATTAGGATTCTTTAGCTGAACGCTTAATAAACATTTCTTCAGAAATATGTTCAAGATAAAACATTCATGTTGTAAGTTAATTAAATAAGTGAAAAACACTAGAAGAAAATACATACATAATTCGGTTATACTACTTACATAAAAGGTAACATACATCCAAAACAAACAAACAACCTCTTACGTCAAACACATAATATTCGAGCTCCTGGCGTAGCTGGTAACAAGAGAACTGGTGACTTTGCTATTAAGTTTTACAAATAGTTTTGTCCATTTTTGTAAGTCCGATATAAATTTGACAGCAGTTTGAACGAGTTTTTGGTGTATGTAGGTGTTTATGTAGGCGTTTATGTTTTCATCAATGGTAGGATAATAGATAATTGAGAAGATAGTTAAATATTTAGTGAAAACATATCTTACCAAAATACTAATATTATCGTAGGTATACATTTTTCTTATTATTTGTATCTATAGATATGGGTAACTTTGTAACAAAGTTTATGCATCCCAGGGAGGAACAAAAACATTGTGATGATTACTACAACTATCTTCTTACATTTAACAACAAGCCCACGAAATCTCTGAAAAATTTCAACCTGATAGAAAAAATGGTTTATACGAAAATTGTCTTATTCATAACTTACTTTTCGACAGATGGTGCCTTCCAATGTAACACTTCACTGAACAATCACATCACTAGCTTTGTACACTACTGAAAAACACAGCGTTCTACACATCTTTATTTAAAAAAGATGTAAAAACTAGAAAATTACCGGCGTATTTCGCAACACTATTAGCGCAGACTATAAATTTTTAAATTCAGAACAATGATATAGTGTTGAACCGTAAAAAGTTATGGTGTATTTTAGTGGTGATTATTTTTGGTATTTTAAAATTGTTTGCTAAAAGTATGTCATTGAAATGCGGGCGGGCGTAGGTACCTAGGTTGCGTAAGCCAACGACTGCGTGTTCGCGGGCCGAGCGACTGCTAGAAACTGAAAGTGGTCTCCAGTCTTGGAGATGGGCTGGATATCCTCAGTTTTGGCGGTGAAAGATATCGATATGCTGTCCTTTGACAATCAGTGCTTTTCAAACAAGATATATAGGAAACACTTTATTGCACATAGTGATAATAATCGTGGTGTGGCGAGCTCGGCTGCGTCGCAATAGGTGCGGGTTCGATTCCCGCTGCGGGACAAATATTTGTATGTGCTGCAGATATTTGTTCTGGGGCTGAGTGTTGTTGTACTCGTAGTTCCTGGTACCCACGACACAGGAAATCCTAGAGTGGAGTCAGGATTTTTTTTGTGTCCGTTAAAAAAAACCTTTTAACCTACGTAGGCGAACTTTTACAAACTCGTTTGTTGTTTTAATACAAGAGGAAACTCATTGATTCATTTACATTTTTGTACAATGTAAATGCTAGTTTACCTCATTTATCTCATTGGTTAACTTGTTTGACATGAAGAATACGAAAACTGTTCAGGAAGGACTGTAGATATGACTGAAACTATAAGAAGAGTATTCCTTTATGTAATTATGTTCCTACCTACAAATGTAATTAGTATTTTTTTTTCGTTGCATATCGGCATATTTATTATTTTTATTAGTAAAAATTCGTAGGATACACTGTTTTATTCTCATTTTCTTCGTCATATCAACTAGAAGACGTCCACTGGTAATCCATTATATTGCCACGGGTGATGTGTTGAGCCGTATCCATCTTTCGACTTTATAAGTATTAAACCCGGAAAAAAATATACCTAAGACAATATTAGATAGGTACTCGTATAGAGAGATTCTACATCTTATCATCATTATACCTAGATATTTCATAATGTAACCTATAAAAACGGTTGAATTAATTTATTTCCAAAATAAAGCAGTTACTTGAAAATTAAAATGGGGACACTTTATGTTCATTATTACCTTCCAAATATCATTAATTATAAAAAAGGAATGAAAATTATCAATGTAACTCTAAAATGCTCCACGTTCGCATCTTTCATAATTAGAATTAAGTAGGTAGATATTTCCTTCATCTCTTGGTTACGCAACTTCCATATAATAAGTAGGTATTCTATTCTATCTATCCGTAATTTGCCGTAACTACTGTATCCGCCGTGATGAGCGTTTTGTACGGATTAAGCAGGGTTCCGTAGGTAAGATATACTTACCCACCTTAGTCATCAACGGCTGGCTAGGAAAACGTATTATGAATCAGTGAATGCAGTGCTAATGCAAGTCTGTAGAAAAATAAAAGTTAATTTCGGTATTTACGGATTTTTCCGTACAACCAAACCTTATGGCGAAAAAAATATAGGAAAGGTCAAGTGTGCCTAAATTGACTAAGGGGTTTTTTAGATAGGAAAAGTCGAGTGGGACTAAAATAGCCCCCCCCCCCCCCCCCTATTTTATTATTTAAAATTAATAATAAAATAGGGGTTATTTCAACTGATACAATAAAACCTATCTCAATTCATCGTTGTCTTGACAGTGGCATTTAGGGCCAGTCAGGGAAAGTGTTGCTTACGTCAACAAACCTATTGAAGATAGCGCGAGCGTGAATAACGCCTTTATATAGATTTTTCGTTTTGGTTATGTAATTAGGTGCTTACATGGATATTTGGGAATACTGTATTAATATTTGAAAATACTGTATGATAATCTCAGTTAAATGTTATATAGAATGCACTTACAAATTTATGTAGGTACTTGTACCACAATTAACTAACTAGAATATAAATGTAAAAAAATATTAAAACCTACTTCATATTTTTTTTGAGATATTGCGCCTTATCCTTCTTACGGGAAGAAGAAACAAATCCTGTTTTATGCTATACTAGCAGTGCCTATAACTACCGTAAAAAGTTACTTACATTTCATCACCAAAATAATGTTGTTAGGTAGATGGGTTGCCAGCAAAATGCTTGCAAAAATGGTCAAGTTGGTAGAACTACTTAGGTACCGTACCTACTCAGGCTGTCCTTATTTGGGAGCGATGGTTAGCCACTCAAATGTCCATCTATCGTTATAGGTAAGACGGGACGTGTGAGGCAAGAATTATTATATTCTTGGTAGGAATGGTAGGTCGCACAGAGAAAATCCCTCTGAGGAAAGATCTTCCGTCAAGTCTTCTAGTTGTTCGGAACCCTTGTGCTACCTCTTTTGTTTAAATACATTTAGTTGTTTTTATAGCAACTTTGAAAATGTTTTCTGTCTCTTCACACGGATGTACTACAACCATTGTTGATCTGTCGCGGCTTACCGACAATGTGCACATTCCCAGACGAACGAATGCGTCTATAAAAGTCTGTAGATACGTACCTACCTTAAAAAATTTTTTCTACCTTTTTGGTCAGTACACTCTCAAATACCTACTAGTAGTTCACTAGATACGAACAGAGCTTACTTCGAAAAAACTATGGTTTTTCGAAGTACCTAAGCGACGCGTCGAAATAACGAACTGTCGAAATTTAGTGGGACACTGTTTTATAAGAAAACCATTTAGCAAACAAATTCATTCATAAATGTCGTGTCAATGATTTTTAAATTTGTTTTGACCAATGTGTGGCCACTTGTACAGCCTCATAGGTTACCTCTATGAGCTGTTCCCGGGTCATGTGCAAAAAATGTGTTTTGCTCAAATTTTTAAAAGTTTGACCTTCTGAGATGTAAAAAAGTGTACGAACACCTGAGTGGCCAACTGTGAAATGACGGTCTTCTTTTCCAGTGAGCCCATTTCAACACGACCAGAATCGTGTCGACGGCCAATCCGGCCCAAACATGTTTTCCTTTTTTCTTTTTACGCCTTCTAAATGACTGGTATGATGTGGACGACCATGCCATCACCACCACCAATCAGTCCACTGCTGGATAGAACTTTTTGGATCCACCGACTGGAATGTAGACCGAGCATTACACTAATAAAAATGTATATTAATATTTTTCACAAGCAATTAAGGTTACCAAAACTTAAGAAGACACTAATTCTCGAACAAAACTTTCTCATTTTCGAGTTATAGAAGTTTTGGACATCGCTAGTCTTTCAAAATCAGTGCCATGGATGTTTCCTATTTCGTTGGTGTATGTCCTTATGAGACCGCCCTTTGGTACCTTTAATTTTAATAAACTTATCATCGTTTATTTTATACGTGTACCGACAATCAATCTTTCATTCATGCGTTCATTTATTTCCTTGCCCTTTCGTGCTTTGGACGTTTGTAAGGGTGATGGTCTGTCTCCACCAAATCGAAACCTTAATATATAAGACAAACCTAGTTACTCTGGCTTAAAATTTACCAATGTCTTAAAGGCTAGATACTTATATGCCGGACGTCGATAATATTTTTGGCCTCACTTTCGGATTGACCGGAAATTCGGTGTTGAAAGTAGGTCCAAACCAAACATTTTAACTACAAGTAGGTACATAAGCAACAGTCATAAAATAAAAGTAATCTTATAAATTTTATTATTTATTGGTCGAATCGTTGACAAAAATATCTCTATTATCGGATAAGTATATATAACATTACTCCAAACTCAATCCAAAAACTAAATTAATAAAACTAAATACTAGATACAAACAATTGCAACAATTGTTCTAATTAGTTTCTCTATTTAAAACTAATTTAACCGACCAGAATAGCCTTAACTCTCCTAAATCCACATGGAAAGCAAGAATAGAAATATGAAACGCCTCGAAAAATACAAACGTTCTTCAGTAACTGCTTGAAACAAAAATAGCCAAAAATAGGCCATCGAATTCGTCGAATGACTATTTCACTTTAGTTGGTTCTCAACTAGCAAGCAAAATAAATACACAATTAAGTATAATGACGGGTCATACTTTATACTCTATGGCAGTGTTACCAACATATGAAACAGAGATTAAAGAAATACTAGGCCTTAATCAAACTCAGTTATTACATAGGATGGCGTTCCCTCAAGATTTCTAAAAACGATATATAATTTGCTGCCCACTTTACTAACTATTAAATCTAAAGATGTATCTTTTGACGACACAGAGGATCTTTTGAAGATCCTCGGGTAAAAGTAAAGGTCTTAAACACTTGTAAGTAGGTATATAACAAACAAATTATCTCTCTTTCTCTCTCACACAAACACCACCGTGTGTCGTTAAATAAACTTGAATAAAAAGTCCAAAAGTTTTCTGAGATTTTATTCATTGAAATCACAAGAATCATTCTGTGACGTCAGCTTAAAAACTAAGTGAAATAAAAAAAAACAGTGATTTCACACCGCGAATAACACAAATACTTACACACCTACTTATATCGACCTAATAACCCTACAAATTGACAGATTCATCCATACAACCTACATATATAATTATCTACCTACATTCACATTAAGTCCTTTACTTTCCTAGAATCATTAAAAGTATCGTCAGCCGAAGAAGGGCACCGGGAACCGCGATACAGAAATCTAAAAATCAATTATCCAGTGTTGCTAGTCTCCACCTATTAAGACTAAAGCGTAGCTTTGTATCTACACAATTTCCAACTTTATACAGCTCTAGTATCAATCTAATTTTAAGCTAGAACGCATCTCATTGTAAAAATAAATTATTAGGTCTGATTACAGAGGTAATTAGTAAATAATTAGAACCTACCTAGGTTGCCTACATAACACTGTACTTGCTATTTGTTTGATAACTTTCAAATGAATTATTCATATTTAAAAATAATGGTGTTACATTGAGCTCGCAACGCGGCGAACTGTTCCATTATCGGTGTTGTAATGTCATAGGGCCGGTATCCGCCAAAGCAGAGGAGAGATGTGTAGTTATATGGAAGTCTCGACAGAGCTTATTCGAGTATTTTGGGTTAGGTTTTGGATACTGTGGGTCCGTGGGGAAACCGGGCCCGTCATGTATTCAAAATTATTTCAGGACAGTCGCAGCGACGCTTGACCCAAAATTTGACTCTTAACTAGGTTGTCATGCTGAATGGCAATGCATCTGGATCAGTTGAGCTATCTATAGATCGTTTGCAACGGTCTTTAGGTAACTAGACTGTTTCATCTGTATATTTTCTATACTAACCTAAGTAGTTGTATTACTCTGCTCCGCTTTTGTAGGTGCCGGCCTTATAAAAACACAATAGTCTAAATTATTTCTTATCAACTGCATAGAAAACTACAGTCTGAGAATAGAGGAAGAAAAACATTTTAATAAAAGGAACAACAAGTTAACGCTAAAACTAAACATTGAAAACTTGAGATTAACAAGCACAGTTTCAATCAAACAAATCCAATTCATTACTATGAAAGGATGATAAAACTATCCAAGGTAGGTTATTTTAGATAGCTTCTACATCGAAAGCTCCCAATTCCCATTCTGATTACCCTGTTGTCCCCTATTCTGTATCTAAAAGTCATTGGTGACGGATGTTTGACAAGGCAAATGATCATCTCAAGCAAGTATTATGTGGCCATATTGATAGTACCACCTAGTTGGTCACCCAATTAAAGTAAGATACATAATACGGGGTCTGAGCCGCCATTTTGTTGAGATGAAGACTTTTAATTGGAAAAGTCATAATCTCTAACAAAGCGGCGGCTTATGATTGAGCATACATAAATCAGTGTTCATTGCCAAAGCTTAGTTTACCTTACCGACATGTGACAGTGTATTACTCAGACATTCTACATGGTATCCCAAAATATGTATCTATACCATACAAATTCTGTACCATTTTACACATTATAGAAAACAACATTTGTCCGAGGACTTTTCGATTTTTTTTTATTGAAAATGGAAGCGGTATTTATCAATAAATCTGCTGTATAAGTTGTTCAGACATCTGGTTATTTATGATGTCTGAGATTATGATTCTAACTTTTTAACTCACTTCATCGCTTTCATGGCCAGAATCATCCCAATTCGGGATAGTTTACATGTTCTGGGACATTCTGTATACACTGCCCGGTTCGGCCAGGCAATATATTTACATAATAATAATGTTTGTACAACTGACTGTGTATAACACATTTTTATTAATTATTTCCTTGCATAGTTTTACCATCCCCATTCAGGCCTACTGAATTAAAGTCAAATTAGCTAGCAATATGTACATTTGTATAAATGCGAAACGTACAACATGGTAGTCTTATTAAGAACACAAAAATTGCATTATTTTTTAATTTAAATTCATAAAACTAATGATTAATTAAAATGGCGTTAATAACAAAATTTGGCACTTTGGTAATTAATTTTTAGTGGCGCAAGCCACTCAAATATGAGAAATCAAATATGGCGTTTGGCTCTGACATGGCGCGGACGTCACAACGTCCTATTCAAATCTATTTAATTCAGAAAAAGGCTCCGTTTAAAATACACCAAACTGGCGGCCATCGGGCGCGGCTCGGGCTTTGTTTGAAACGCCATTTCTAGTGTTGCGCGAAGCGGGACACGCGCGCGTGTCTTAACTCATTTGCCGTGGCGTGTACACTTGTCTCATATTAATGGTTTATATAATAACTGAGAAAACGAAGGCTTGGTCAACAAAGTCGACAGCGATTTACCCCGTTCGTCACCTCAAGCTTGTTATGCAGAGAATTCGTAACAAAGTTTTCGAAATTGAGTGACGCTGAGAAAATGATATTTAGATTTTTTCTAACAATTCAATATTTACTATGTTCGCTCATTGATTTTGAAGGAACAAACCCGCGAACGGGATACGCTCCGGAAATAATTTGAATTTGGGACACGCGCGCATTTCATGCTTTATGCAGTGGACGTCCTGAGAACATTTTTTATATAAACAAAATAATTTGAATACAAACTGTGTGTAAATTTCACGCCAAATAATTCGCGCGTTGTTTGAGTTCAGAGAAGCAATACTTAAAATGATTTCCGTCTTTTCTTAGTGACGGGAATACTTACAAGTACCTTATTTTAAAAGGCGTTTTTAAGTAAGGCCTTAAATGCTTGTACATTAAATGAGTTCAAGTTGATTTTGTGTCGTGTATAAAAAATATATATTTGATTAGAAAATAAATATCAATTTACACTCCGAATAAAACAAACAAAATATAATTCTCGTACAATTATTGCTTCTTGTTAATTATCAAGGTAAATTGTATGTTTAGAGTACATTAGGTGTACATTAGGGTAATAGTAGTCCTTTTTAGTACTAAATGAGTGGCGATCTTTGTATGGACATACCATACAAATATGTCATCATAGCATGGCTATGCCTTACTGAATATCAAGGTAAATTGAAGTCTACTATTAAGAGTAATAGGGTAGGTATTTACCGTATTTAAGCACTAAACCTATTTTAGCTTTTACCTATTTTAGCACTAAAGAAGTGACGAAACTGCGTGGTTATAATAGAAATATCATGTATCTTAAGAGCGTTATATCGATAACGAGAACGATAACGAGATATCGTGACAATTATATTATTTTAAAGCTTTTCATTGAACGACATGGTAAATGGTGACAAAAAACAGAACCGTTATGGAGTCACGTGAGAGCAAATTATAGACGAGTGTGGCAGTACATGCATCAGTGTATAATTATGTTACATATCCTAGATTTTATCGGCAGATTCTACTGGGGAGCGGACGTGGTACGATATGTCGCCTTAAATTAATTGTCAGAGACGATATATCGGTATGGTACCGGTCAGTGAAAAAGCGTAATCGGTCGCTCCAAACATTTCAGTATCCGAAATATCGGTGAGTCTTATCGGCGACGATATATAGTTATCGGTATCGTCTAGAATAAACGCTGAACATCCATAAAAGACGTCAATTTTTTGTATCGATAGAATAATAACTATACTTACGTTAAAATTATAAGTTACCTTTATTTTGACTAGATTCAATAGCTATTAGCTACAACTATTTTTGATGTCCAATTTTTCACACAATTTGTGATTTAAAATAGTCATTAATAATCGTTTTTTTTCAAAAACGGTTACAATATACCATCTTACTAAAAACGCTACTTAAATTTAAGCAGTGTTTAAACCTTGCCACTGTATGTCTAACTAGTGATAAGAGACTTACTTTAAGTATTGTTTTTGACAGATTTCTAACTTATATTACCAACAAAAATGACTGCTTTAATTGTTAGACTCGACTGACATATAGAGATTGATATAATAGTTTTAAGCAAGGCGGGCAAATGCTAAAATTTAAATAGCGTTTATGTAAACTATCGTTTTTTGTGCATAAATCTAATGTTTTTTATCACGAATATATTCTAGAAATTCGACTACATTTCTTAATGTAATTTCTAAATTTCTATACAATATTAAGTATTCGTCAAATTATGTGCGTTTCGACCCTTAACGAGAGCACCGTCACTCGACCATACCGCGATATGCACCTACATTTTCGCCAGTCGATTGCCGCAGCTCGAGCGCGCACAACGTCTATATTACCAAATTCTTACCTACTTACATTCAAATAGTCAATTAATAGTAATCTGTGTCGCAACTAACGCGCCACGTCAAAATAAACAACTTAAGCAATTTTATAACCTAACAACTTTCAATAGGTAGATACATACATATATAACTACTTAATTAAACTAGGTAGATAAAAAATATAGATAAAGACAAGTTTAACCAAATTATATTAATTTAAGGGCAAGTACATATTTACGTTAACATTTTTTAAACTTTTTTTTATCTAATCGATGATGAAAACCAATTTTTTTCGCCATCATGTTTCACATGCAATTCATCGAGTATGAAAATCAGCGGGTCCCATATTATCAACTTGAAATAGGAACCTACAGTTTAAAAAATTAACTGTTTTTGTAGAACTAACTAATTACATTATGACAGTTACTAAGTACATTATGACGTCATGAATAAACATGACGTAGATATTAAGCATGACAGCCCTACTGAGCGAGACAGGGACAGAGCTATTCTGTAAGGGTCAGGGCAAAAGGAGCTCTCGTGCGTTGTGATACGATACATACTAGCCTGCACGCATGTGGCATGCGCCTTTTTAAGATATATGAATTTTAAGCACGGCATCTAAATTGCAGCTTATAACGTCGAAGCGAGAGATGCTATCCGTTTAAAAATATATTCGCTTTTTGTACGTATAGTTAGACAAAAGTCTTGAAACACTAAAATATTCTGCATACAAATGAATAATTTGATTTATCAGAAAGAAAGTGGCGCCCTCAATGTTCTTTTACTCTTTTTTGCCAAGTGCTACTATATATTCTGTGCCCTAACTACTATATGCAAGTAAATAACTTCATCTCTGTCTAACATTAACAAGCTCCGTTATAAAACGTTATATACAGTCAATATGTCTACGGCCCACTGTCCACTAAAGCGCTAAGCGGGTAATTTCGACTCACTTTTCATACAAACGTACTTTTACTTTGGGGCTAGATGATGCTGTGTGAAAAATGTCCAGCATTATTATTATTTATTTAAGACGTTACGATTGCCATTAGAGGTTGTTTGTTTGTCAAGTCTTGCAGCGCGAGTTTTGATCGTACCGTTAAATATTAACTTGTAATAAATAGAACTCTCTAAAAGGGATGCTTCGATAAAACTTTATTTTTAAGCTAAAGAGCATCTAAAAACACAAATTGTCTATCAACTTTTGTCGGCAACTGTACCCCACGGGCACGAGCGCTTTAGTAGACAGCAGGGTCTAAGGTCCGTTCGCAAATCATCTAGCGACGTAATCTTACAACTATTAATATCTATATCACAGTACCTTTTGTCGGTACGATTTTGTCGTTCATTTAATATTTGAGCCGTTTGGACATGATCGTTTGCATTCTGCCCTTTGTTCTATAAAAATATACACTCTTGACGCGGAGTCTTGGATCCTAATTTAATGGCCAATTATTAAATATACCCATTCCGCCAACACTTCACCAAAAAAGAAGAAAGGGTTAGGATATGGCTTTAGACTGTCTCTGGTAAAACTTCGTAGAGGAGGCGATTACTTGAAATAAATTGTATATTTTCTCTGTTATAATATTCGATCACATTTTTTAAATTTAATTTTTTAATAGTGTATGCAGATCGCTACATTTAAAAATACTTTATTATTTTATGACCAATAAAATCCGCTTCGTCTACTGATTGGTCCTATATCATTGCTTTCGATGTCCAAAGTCCTAATTATTATTGATTAACAAGCTATTTAAATATTTGTATTTATTTAATACAAAAATGTTAGTCGATTTAAGTCTAAAAAACGTAGAACGAAGAAGTTGTTAAAAAAGTCTGCGGGAAATAGTTACAGAAAATGAAACATTTTCATACAAAGGTTTTTCTAGAGCTGCATGTACTTTTTTGTTTAGAATATTATGATTAATCTATATTTTTTTTTATATTTCCAGCTAGATCTAGTGCTTCATAGTACAAACAAAGTTTAAAGCGAGGGCAAAGTTACAAGCCTTTAGGGCTTAGGATTACATTATTATGTGACTGTTGTAATAGCATCCCTATTACAATAATTGTGGATTAAACACAAACCTGGCATGTGTTGATTACGGAGCTATTGCTTCATACATTTTATTGAGAGTTGCCGTTCAACTTTACGAGGATGGCTTAAGCTTGACGTAGGTATCCACCGGCACGTAGACGCGGATGTGGCTCGTGGAAGGTACGCCATGCATGGAGAGGAACGCGTGCAGTATCCGCGGCACGTGGCGCGGGTTGTATGTCTGACGGGCGCGGGCGAGCGCCGCCGCCGCTAGGCACGTGAGCCGCGGCCGCATCGCTGAGCGAATCAGACTTTCTGCTGGACCTGGGGACAAAATACAACTCAGTTATTTTCACTTAACCCACATTTTTCTTTGTACAGTGGATACAGACAAAAAACTTACATAATAGGACACGGACAAAGGCGTGCTTAACCCTAACAAGAGTTTTCTTCCAGCAAACTTTGAGGATAGGTACAGCTGAATAATAGTGGTGGATACGTGTACACAAACGGATACATTCTAATATTAAAAAAAAAACACGCTCACGACTGTTTTCCCCATGGTGGACATCCTCAGATACAAACTCAGTGAGTAGATCTTTGAGGATACCAAGTAGGGGGTAGTCAGAGGCATGTCCAAATTCTAATAATAATACGAATTATAACACAATATAAAAAGTCTAATATGTAAAGTCATCCCCCATTTTTTAGGGGTGTGATTTTAAATATTTTTTTCATGGGACTCCTTGGAATATATCCTACCCATTAAAAAAAATATCATTAATATCGGTTCACAATATCGTACCCACAAAAAAATACAGACGAATTGATAACCTTTACAAGTTTTTATTTAACTGTTAGTAATGTATGGGTCTAATCTTGCAACTGAATTTTAAAGCAGTTATCCCCAACGGAATAAGCTGAAATTTTGTTAGCTAAGTGACATCATTCAAATCCAATATGGCGGACTCCCAAAGATGTCGGATCCCCATGATATGGGTATCAAGAAGAAAGAAAGAACAACATTTATTCAGTACGATATAAAAAAAACACAAATTTTGTAAGTTAGGATGGTGGGATAAGTTTTAATAGGTAACATACCTATTTCTAGTTTTTGAGAACCTGTTGTAAATAAGTAGGAACGTCTCTTTTGCAATTATTGGTTCAAACTTATCAAGATAAATAAATCCATTTAAAACAGTTTCGCACCGACTGCTTTTTTACTAAGTTCGCTATCGATTAATTTGTATAATAAGGGCACTGACCTCCAATAGAATAGAGCAGGGGCGTCAGGCCGTCCATATCGCACGCGTCGATGTGAGCACCGTGGCAGATAAGCTCACATATCACACTGCATAGTGCCTCACTCATTTGATCACGGTTCTCTGAAAACATACAAAAAACATACATACTTTTTTCTTTATACTACTAAAGAGACAAAAGGCATACGGCCCACCGCACCGATCGGTAAGCAGTTACCGTAGGTAGTCTATCGACGCTTGCAATACCAGAGGTATCACTTACGCGTTGCCTCCTTGAGATATCCTATGGACTATGGAGATAAATTCTCCAGCTTCATTATTAGTATAGAATAGTCCGTAAATAAGTACATGAAATAATTATGGCAACAGGGTGTGTGAGGTCACTGACCGCTTATCTGATAGGAGATGAGTATGATGTGCAGCGCCGTCCGTCTGAACTCGTCAGCCGCGTCCACGTCGACACCGCACTCTAGAAGCAACCGCGACGTGCGGGGGCAGGGGAATCTGCAACGCATCAACGACCACCATAAAGATGTTGTCTGTAACACAGTTCTTTAACTAAAACAGACGGACAGAGCTTCATTATAATTATAGCTATTTGATGGAAGTACATATAACTTTTGAAACTATCATGGTTATGAACTAAAAAAATGTTCACGGTACATGCAACTGTGCCGAAATATCGGGAAACATTCAAACTCACAAATCATGGTAAAACTTCCGTTTTTTTTAGTTAACATGGAAGTACATGTTACAAACATGGAAGTACATTTTACAAACATGGAAGTACATTTTACAAACATGGAAGTACATGTTACAAACATGGAAAAACATGTTACAAGCATCGCTAGTATTTTGTCGATTCACTCACTGACAAACATCGCTAGTATGGAAGTACATGTTACAAACATGGAAGTACATTTTACAAACATGGAAATACATTTTACAAACATGGAAGTACATGTTACAAACATGGAAAAACATGTTACAAGCATCGCTAGTATTTTGTCGATTCACTCACTAACAAACATCGCTAGTATGGAAGTACATGTTACAAACATGGAAGTACATTTTACAAACATGGAAATACATTTTACAAACATGGAAGTACATGTTACAAACATGGAAAAACATGTTACAAGCATCGCTAGTATTTTGTCGATTCACTCACTGACAAACATCGCTTGTATGGAAGTCGTCGACGGGCGTCCTTCTGTCGACCGCCAAATGCAGTAACGTCGTGCCGTTCCGCAGCGCCACATTCCTGAGCCTGTATATCGCTGTTTTGATCGAACGGATTGTTTCCTGCGGAAGAATAACACCTTAGACCCGAGTTTACCGACACTATAAAGAGAGACTGTCAAGTCTAAACATACATTATGATGACAGATTTCTATGAAAACATGTAGCTAAACAAAGTTTTCTGGCAGATCCTAATCAAAGCTTTTTGACGCGTATTTTCATAAGAATCTGTCATCATAATTAACGGATAGACTGGACCGTCCGCTTATTTTGTTGCTTTAGGCCCGAATTCACCAACACATTAACGGGTAGTTAGATCCTTAACCTAGCTTTTTGACACATATTTTCACAGGAATCTGTCATAATAATGAATGGATAAATATTTTATTATTATTAAATAGACTAATAGAATTAGATAAAATAATAAAAATAATAAATAATGCTGGACATATTTCACACAGCACCATCTAGCCCCAAACTAAGCAGAGCTTTTATTATGGGAACTACATGACTGATATACTACTTATATACTTTTTTTTGTAAATACATACATAGAAAACACCCAGACCCGAGACAAACATTGGCTAATCGTACAAACATTAGTCCCGCAGCGGGAATCGAACCCGCAACCTTCTGCGTCTCAGGCGAGCCTTCGCCCACTGCGCCACAGAGGTCGTCTAACTAGACTTGACTGTCCGTTTATTTTGTTGGTGCCTCACTTATATAGATTATTATACATATAGTTGATTGAATAAACACAGCTTTATCTCTTTCTGATTGAATAGTAGAAAACGAATAGAGAAGATAGATCTTACCTCATCATTCCCTTCATTCTCAAGCAACCTCGCCGCCACAGAGACGAGATAAAGTGCAGTTCTTACGTTACTCTCGTACTCCTCCTGAAACACGCAAGCGCGCGCCAAACTCTACAACAACAATAGTACGCTTCATACCTTTGAACGCGTGCGTAGGACTAATTCCGGACTCCGAGTAGGAAAGCATAAGGTCATCAACCTCGTTCATGCCAGTGACCACGTGACCTAGCACCAAGCACTGAAGCCCCCACATCAGCAAAACGCGGCCGACGCACATACGCTCTATACTCGCGATCCCGCTAGATACAAATGTATGTAGCGGGATCGAGACCTTAATTTTATTTTTTTAACCAGAATTTTTCAAACCTCTTATTACGGAGTTATAGTTATATTATATATAATGTGTAGGTCCATGCTCTGCAATGAACTGTAGCGCTGATTTTTAGCCAGGACTTCGATTAACTAACGGACAAAGTACATTAAAAGCAAAAAAGTATGATTAAACCCTAAAAAGTCTTTCCGTTTGGAGTAAATTTTTATCACTCGCGTACAAACGTATGCCTTTCGGTTTCGCGTTGGGGCGGCAATTGACACATCAAACTAGATGTCAATGACCTAATTTCTTTCTACTCGGTGTCCGGACTTTTCCACGGAATGAATGAGTAACGTGCATACAAGGAGCTAAATCCTTTCATAGCACTGGTTCTTTCACCGCCGAATGATAATACTACGCACGCGGTGATGGGTTAGTGTGCGTGCGGATGCTGTATGTGTGGGTAAAACAAGAGCAGTGATGAAAGAAAGTCTAAGTAACACCGATCACATAATAGAACTACAAATAATTGCATGTTCTTCATATATTTCTTCCGTGTCAGGGTGTGGTACCCTCGTAGTTCTTGATAACCACGATACAGAGAATCCTAGTGTAGGGTCAGTCTGCTTAGCATGAAGACCCAAGACTATGTACATGTCTGGTGTAAAATTTAAAATTACATGGGAGTTACAAGCCAAAACCGACGACACAGAGGTTATATTCACACGAATGTCACATATTTTTTTCTACTATTAAAAACATCGACAACTATCTGCACACACATACACTATTATAAACTACTGTATTGCAAGAGAACAAACTAACGTCAAGCTCAAACACAAACGCTCCTTGGGTCGCGGATTAAAAAATTACGCTCACGAAAAATCTCAAGGGATTCGACTAGTCGAGTTTCATTTACACTATAACAATATTCTGAAGAGGTTATGTTTGTAAGTTAGAGATGCAGCCTGCTTAAAATGAAGATCCAAGACAATGGGTTTGTCTACAGCCGAGAACACAAAAAATATTTAGTCCCTCTCTTTTGTTTTACAGAATAGGCGACAGAAATAGTTTTTGTCTTCTCTTTCGTAGACAAAACGTTGTCTTAGACGCCCATGCTAAGCAGGCAGGAGGTAGTCTTTGAAACTACTCATCCGGTTTGAAAAATTATTTCATGATTCTTACCAGTAGGTAAATAAACAGTAGTTTAAGATAAGGTTTTACACTAACCTACCTATCTATTTAATATCGGCACATTTTTAGGGCACATCTTAGACATTTTTAGGATTATTAGGTGTACTTAGCATAATCATGTAACTGTACATCTTTACTTATAGAATCGTTTGTCCTGACTGACTGATCTATCAACGCACAGCCGAAACTACTAAATTTGGAACATATGTTTATTTTTGTGTGCAAAAAAAAGGATTTTGGAAATTTCCAATTTAAAGGGGGGGGGGGGGAGTGGGGAGTCATAAAAATTGGAATCGTAGCTACTTATCATAAATAAATAATGTCATTTTACCCCTTAAAATGGGGGTATGGGTTTTTTTAAACACGACTACACGCGTACACATCCGCTAGTAACAGGCAGTTTATTACGTATAAATAAATAAAAAGAAAACATTCTATATTATCCCGTTCTATTAGGCTTTTTGTGGAAACCAATTTTAAGAAAGTCGATGAAGAAACGGTCGTTTGAATGCGTTCCTTATCAACGCTGCCTACTTTACGGCTAAGCCCGGGGGCCAGTAGCTAGTTAATAATTATGGAGTGATCGTCAACTTACTGCTAGAGAGTCGGGGTCGTGGTTCAGCTGTGGTGTCTCTATCCTGGTCGCACAGCGCCTTAACTCTTCCGCGCACGATTCTAATATGTAACACACCTAGAAATACACAATTATAACCACTATAGACTGGAATATCATATTTAAAAATGAAAAATACTGCTAATTACCATTGCTTATAGTGCGATTTTAATTTTTGCACACGCACTTAGAAAGACACCGTTAACGTACTTACACAAAAAAATTGCAAGTGATGATTACGGATGCGATTGTTTCATAGATTTTTATCGAGAGTGACCGCAGTGTGCAGCGGTTTAATACGTTTTGTAATGGAAAAAAACTCAAACACCTGGTACTGGACAAGTAGTAAAAGGTGGGTTTGATACAAAAACATATTGAAAAAAAAAACAATTAACATTTGGCTTACTTGTGATAGAGGTAGTTCAATTCCTATGTGAATCATTTGTGAGAAAACTTGAGCAAATCTGAGCAGGTCTTTGACAACTGATACCTGGAAAAAAAATATTATTATGACCTGATGAGATAACTTATGGAATTCGTCAACCAAATCCAGAGTGAAAAAATGAACAGTGAAAACTGAGCAAACGAAGAGTGACCGGTATCTTCAATTTGGTCTTGAAGTTGAGTACTTATTCACCCTATACATGGATCGCAAATCGTAACGGTCGCTTTACAAACGGAGAGTCATTTTTACCAAATGAAATAACCAAACAATGTAAGAATTATGTTTGGACTATGTTCCTCTGACTACCATCTACTTGGGCTCTTCAAAGATCTACGCACTGAGTATGTTTCTGAGCATGTCCATCAATACAGTTGTGAGCATGTTAGTTTTTTTTTTTAATAACCGAACAAATCAAAAGTGAAATCATACAAATATATATTAAACCTTATAAATGTACAATGAATGCGTGAAAGTTCACTGCTGTGAACCTCCCTACAGAGTGAAACGAGAATAAAATCTATCAAATGCAGAGTGAAACATAATAAATAGAAAGTGAACAAACAAACCTACCGAGTTCAGATGACGCAACTGCAACGCTCTTCGCCACAATGCAAGGCACCTATCGAACCTAACTACGTCCGCAAACACCGCGCCTCGTTACACTATGGGATGGGGGAGGTCGGAGCAGAATGCCCCAAGGAGTCCTCTCTCTGATAGGGAGGCCTTCTATGTGCTAGACTTGTAAGCCCCAGCATTGCGCACTATGGGATGGGGGAGGTCGGATCAGAATGCCCCAAGGACTCTCTCTGATAGTGAGGCCTTCTATGTGCTAGCCTTGTAAGCCCTAGGATTGCGCACTGTGGGATGGGGGAGGTCGGATCAGAATGCCCCAAGGACTCTCTTATAGTGAGGCCTTCTATGTGAAAGCCTTGTAAGCTCTAGCATTTCGCACTATGGGTTGGGGGTGGTCTGGGGGGAGTTCGGATCAGAATGACCCAAGGACTCTCTCTCTCTGATAGTGAGGCCTTCTATGTGATAGCCTTGTAGCATTGCGCACTATGGGGGAGGCTATCCATGTACTTACCGAGTTCAGATGACGCAACTGCAACGCTCTTCGCCACAACGCAAGGCACCTATCGAATCTAGCTTCGTCCGCGAACACCGCGCCTCGGTACACTATGGGATGGGGGAGGTCAGGGCAGAATGCCCCAAGGACTCTCTCTCTGACTGCGAGGCCCTCCATGTGAAGGCCGTGTGCATTGCCGTTGAGACGCTCTACCTCCTGGGGAAGAGAGTATCATACTTTAATGTATAGGAAATATGCTACAAATACAAATACTTTTGTACCAAAAATAGTATGCACCTGATTACCGGAGCACTAGGTCTAGCCTGCATCGCGTAAGCCCAGATTGAGTATGGCGAAAAGATATTAACAATAAAAAAATGCGAGGCAAACATTTAATCCTGAGTAACATCGAAAGTTTAAGGTAAGCCGGGCATAAGGTTGGTAACACCAAGTGTGTTGATTTAAATATGTTTGATGGCAATTCTTGTAAATATTATTCTTTCAGTGGATTGGTCTCCATGATAATCCACCACAATATAGAGAAGAAGGCTTTATTAATTATAAGTCTCAATTTTTACGTTTTTCTAGGCAAGGATTTTAAATTATTTTAAAGCAGAATACCTATTCCGACGTTTATGGAGGGCCGTCGGAACGTTATAGCTTATGAATGTTTTTACACTAATAAAGTCTTAGTAAGTGCACCCCCGGCGATTATTAAAATCTCATTAAATCCTCTCCATCCAATAGCTAAATAAAAAAATAAAAATTAAAAGCATTTACTTGGGTGCTCATGCTACTGGCGCAAGTGTTGCAGATCTCAATAGGCGTTAGTAACCGCTTACCATAGTGTCTGTTAGTGAGTGAGTGTTAGTTGAGTGAGAGTTCTTTTTAAGTCACTTGAGTTTTCAAGTGACTTAAAAAGAACTCTCACTCATAAATTATTTATTAAAAAAAAAAATGCTGGACATTTTAACACAGCACAGACATTTTAACACATCACCTAGCCCCAAAGTAAGCAGAGCTTGGATTATAGGAACTACATGACCGATATATAGTGCTTATATATTTTTTTTGGAAATCATACATATCATACATCGAAAACACCCAGACCCCGAGATGAGGCCTCTATGGAATCTATATGGATTTATACCTCCATAGTAGGGCTTTCGAATACCGGATTTTTACAATACCGGTATTAATACCGAATGTTTTTTTCTAAATACCGGGATTCCGGGATACCGGTATTGAAAAAAAAAACCTTATTTTTATCAGATTTTTAATTTTATTCTTTTTTGGAAGTATACCTGATATTATTAGGCGTCTCTGTTTTATACGCATTCTGAGGGCAGAGGCAAGATTTCGGCTTATGGTATTGTCTGCTTCGTCTAATTTTCGCAGCATGAATTTGAGACAAGCATCAGCCGATAAAAGAGTGGCATCACGACGGCACAGTGCAGAGACAGTTGCCTTGATCACGCTGAGGCTTTGGTGAATGTTATTTAATAAGGTGATATCTTCATCATCAAATTTAATATTCGATTTCAGATCAATCAGTTCTTTAGTGGTGTTATCTTTGAGCTTCAAAAATCGACCGACCATGTCGGCCATACTGCTCCACTAGCACGTCTAATATCAATTTAATTTCTTTGCCATGCTCTTTAGTAACGTAGCTTTGTAATATATCGTTTCTAATAGGCGATTTTCTGAAGTATCTTGCTAGTTTTCGCACCTTTTCGATGACATTTTTGTATACAAATTTTGGCGGAGTAGTAACTTGTGGACGTTCAACAACGAAAGCCCCGTTTGTGTCGTCATCTGCACTATTTTCACTTTCGTCGCAACTTGAGTCATCTTCAGAAGTTGTTGTAGCTATAGGTGCAGGTGCAGGCGCGCATTCCTCTGTTTTTTTGTATAAAACGTCAATTACTGCTAACTATACACCGTGAGCTAAACATAGCTGATGTAACCACTGAAAGATTTTCCCATTTTGGTCATAACACTGGCGCCGTCTGTACATAGAGCAATCACATCTTCGGACAGGTCAATGTTAAATTCTTGCAAACGTTCTTTGAGATAATTTAAACTATCTGCAGCTGACAATTCGGAATTTCCCCTCACCCCTGGCGGGCGCCGCCGCCTTCCGCACTGTACTTAGAGCAACGCGAGACTTCCAGGAAGTCCGATTTAAAATATTCCAAAATAAATAAATGGATAAAAATGTCTATGTGCGGTAGTGATCGTTTATTACCTATTTTGTGTTTTGTACTAAAATTAAAATAAAATCACTAATACCGGGATCCCGGTTATGAACACTTCAATACCGGTATTAAAAATCTCGAAAAAAATTCCGGGATCCCGGTATTGGCTAATACCGGGATCCCGGTATTGGAAGCCCTACTCCATAGTCGATGCCTCTATAGAATCTAAATGGATTTATACCTCCATAGTCGATGCCTCTATGGAATCTAAATGGATTTATACCTCCATAGTCAATGCCTCTAAAGAATCTATATGGATTTATACCTCCATAGTCGATGCCTCTATGGAATCTATATGGATTTATACCTCCATAGTCGATGCTTCTATGGAATCTAAATGGATTTATACCTCCATAGTCAATGCCTCTATAGAATCTATATGGATTTATACCTCCATAGTCGATGCCTCTATGGAATCTAAATGGATTTATACCTCCATAGTCGTGCTTTCTTTCCAATTATCGTACGCCGGTATGGGTTCAGCTGGTATCTTGAGAAGGAGTCCGTCTTGTGTGTTATACCTCATCGCCATCGCTCTGTGTAAATACTCGTAGGACATCTGAAGAACAAATGTTTTTTTTTTATTAATTAAGACAATAAATATACATAGAAAACACCCAGATCCGAGACAAATCTTTGCCGATCATACAAACATTTGTCCCGAACCCGCAACCTTCCATTTCTATATTTTTTATTTCATATTGTTAATGCATTAAATTTAATATATCAATTTTATTTATTATAAATTTCTCCTGAGTAGGTAGGTGCCTAATATTTGCACGTAAAATTTAGTCGAGTACAAAACAAAACAAACACGCTCACGACTGTCTTCCCCATGGTGGACATCCTCAGAAACATACTCAGTAAGTCTTTGAGGATATCAAGTAGGGGGTAGTCAGAGGCACGTCCAAACATTAAGTGATACCTAATAACGTAGCATAAGAACCAATGTTGTATTCAAGCAAATAAAGTTTTTGTTCATTCATTTTTCTGCGTCTCAAGCGAGCGCCCGCCCACTGCGCCATAGCGATGCGCCAAAAGTCAGCAGTATCCTAAATTGATAGTTATATTTGGAACTCACCCCCAAGCAATAGTACTCCTTGTCGTTGGCATAGGAAGCGCCGAGCAGCTCGAACGCCTCTATAGCCTGCGCGCGCGTCACCTCGGGCCGCGCCGCCAGGATCTCCACCACAGATGCTCTGGCCCGTTCCGCAGCGCATTGCAACGGCGTCATCCCTGCGAGAAAACACTACTAAGTAGCATTCTTTTCATCGACAACTCCATCCATAGGTCATTGTTTTTTTTTTCTGAAAATATTTGTCTCTGGTCTGGATGTACATATTTACAAAAAAAGTATGTAAGTAGTATATCGGTTACGTAGTTCCCATAATACAAGCTCTGCTTAGTTTGGGGATAGATGATGCTGTGTGAAAAATTACCAGCATTATTTATTGTGTAGTTTTAAGTAAGTATATTGTTTTTATTTATTGCTCGCACTTCTCTTCACTTTCACTATTTTCATCTGATTAAAATATGAATCTATCTGATGTTATGATATGGTTGATTTCGTTTATTCAACCATATCATAACATTGCTTGTTATACAAGGCAAATCAATTCTGTTTGCAAATTTAAATTAAAAAATACACATAAATTACAAAATTACGCTATTAATTAAAAAAGTTAATACAGTCCGTATAATATTCAAGTATTTGTGTTATGTCATTATGTGAAGTGTTATGTCTATGTCAAGCCAAAATAGATAAGTCAGCTGTTTTTCGGGCTTTATTTAATAAGCTTGTTAATTTTTGGTAAAAAAAATGTAAAAGTGCTCTGGACCGCACTTATAAAATCGTTTTCGATTTTTGAATACGTCCGTATCGTTAGGTGGCGATTTGACAACCCTTTATTTTCGATCACCACCGCCACTGCGTCAGTATAACCGGGCCCTTAGTGATGATGAGACGTACCACATCACGTACCGTTCTGATTGGTGAGTATCCTCGCGCTGCGCTCTATGAGCGCGCACACCACGGCGTCGTGACCGCACTCCGCCGCGAAGTGCAGCGCGGTCGCACCGCACAGTGCGCGGTCGTCGACGCGAGCACCGCTGTCCAATAGGAATTGCACCTGGAAATTATATTAAACTAATCGGTCACAGGTTTAAAGTGACCAAATTTCTAGCGAGTCATAATTCTAGCTATTGGAACTGTTATAACATTCTAGCTATTGGTTGACACCGCTGTCTAATAGGAATTGCACCTGGAAATTATATTAAACTAATCGGTCACAGGTTTAAAGTACCCAAATTTCTAGCGAGTCATATAATTCTAGCCATTGGCACTGCTATAGCATTCTAGCTATTGGTTGGCGCCGTTTTCTAATAGGAATTGCATCTGGAAATTAAATTAAACTAATCGTTCATAGGTTTAAAGTGGCCAAATTTCTAGCGAGTCATATAATTCTAGCCATTGGCACTGCTATAGCATTCTAGCTATTGGTTGGCGCCGCTTTCTAATAGGAATTGCATCTGGAAATTAAATTAAACTAATCGTTCATAGGTTTAAAGTGGCCAAATTTCTAGCGAGTCATATAATTCTAGCCATTGGCACTGCTATAGCATTCTAGCTATTGGTTGGCGCCGCTTTCTAATAGGAATTGCATCTGGAAATTAAATTAAACTAATCGTTCATAGGTTTAAAGTGGCCAAATTTCTAGCGAGTCATATAATTCTAGCCATTGGCACTGCTATAGCATTCTAGCTATTGGTTGGCGCCGCTTTCTAATAGGAATTGCACCTGGAAATTAAATTAAACTAATCGGTCACAGGTTTAAAGTGACCAAATTTCTAGAGAATCATATAATTCTAGCCATTGGAACTGTTATAACATTCTAGCTATAGGTTGGCACCGCTTTCTAATAGAAATTGCACCTGGAAATTAAATTAAACTCGGTCACAGGTTTAAAGTGACCAAATTTCTAGCGAATCATACAATTCTAGCCATTGGAACTGCTATAACATTCTAGCTATTGGTGGGCACCGAATTCCTTCAGTTAACATGCCCTGATTTCTAGTGAGCTATATAATTCTATCTATTGGTAGTGCCAAACATTCTAGCTTTGGCCTACCCAGGTTCAGAATGAATTTTAGTAATAATATTATATGTATTGATTGGCAACCGCAGATTTAGAATGAACGCGTGCAATAACATTCTAGCATAAGTGTAGTTTACACTTAAAAAATAACTAAACATTCTAGCAATTAGTTGGCAGCTCCATGTTCAGAATTTACTTCGACCATCACATTCTATCTATCGGTTGGCTGCCCCAGTTTTAAAACGGAGTTGTTCACAAATGGTACTCACCACATCCAAGTGGCCTTTATATGCCGCGATCATGAGGCAAGTGTTGTTATATTTGTTGGCCATGTGTATGTCCGCGCCATGCCGCACTAGATACTTGACGATGTCGAGTCGGCCGTCAAAGCAGGCTGCTCGGAGCGGCGTGCTAAGGGTCTTCGTCGCATGATTCACGTTCGCATTCGCTCGCACTAGTCGTTTCACGATACCGAGGTGGCCAGCACCCGCCGCGCACCATAGTGCTGAGGCTCCTGGAAGATCAAAATTGAAACTATAGTGGAGATCATTGAAAATACGACTGATTACCACTGTTTTTCCTTGATTTTCTGACGTTTCATATCTAAATTACGAAACACTTGATCATGCACTTCATGACGGTGCTCAAAAGTCAAAATGAATTTATTCATTAAAATCACAGCGATCACTTGGAAACGTCAATTTTAGCTACTGCCTCTTTCACCGCGACCAAACCGTGAAAGAAAGGTAAGAAGCAAGCCTGGTTATTCTTTTAAAGAGATAATTACAATGTAGATGTAGTAGGCCATATAGCTCGAAGAACCGACAGCAGCTGGGTATCGAATGGCGACCACAAACAGAACGACGCAGTGATAAAAGGCCCGTTTTTCAGGGCAGGGCTACCAAACCTCAACCTGGTTAGATCTCCAAACAAACGCAGAATTATCAAGAAAGAACCGGTAGCACGATGAAGAAAAATAAATAAATAAACACCCAACAGACACAAACATAGTCCGGACCCCACACTAGGATTCCCCGTATCGTGGGTATCAGCAACTAGGAGTACCGTGTTACCACAACACCCGGAACAAATATCTGCAAAACATCCAAATATTTATCTCGGAGCAGGAATTGAACCCGCAACTCTTGCGTCACAGCCGAGAATACTCTAAATAACATAGAAAAACACATTTAATCAGTCTTATTAATATCGAAGGCGTTAGTCATTCAGAGAGAGAGTAATGGATATTTTTAGAAATAGAGAGACAGAGGGGTGGGACCATTGCCCATCAGCGGGACAAAGGAATCCTTCCTTCCTTTCGGGCAGGCTAATGGCTTCATGATTGAAAGCTTCAAATGGTTTTTTCAGTACATATAAAAAAATACAAGACAGTACAACCTTAGCATGAAGACCCAAGACTACCGCCGAGAAGACGAAAACAATATTTTGTCCCTCTCTTTTGTTTTACAGAATATGAGACAGAAATCGTATTTGTCTTCTCTTTCATGGACAAAACTTTGTCGTGGGTGCTCATGCTAAGCGGGCTGGACTTTTTCAGAGACAAAAGACAAAGGTTTCGATCTTCAACAATCTATTGCATAGACACGGGCAGGCGTGAGTCATAGGAATACAAAATGCGTTAAATAGTATTATAGTGAAACGCTATAACTTTACATAGTAAGTGGAAATTCAGGGCATTCGTCATCAAAATAATTCCGACAACTCATTCGACAACATTGAAATTACTGAAATCAAGATGACACGATTGCAAAAATAAATCCGAAATAGAATAGAATAATGAATCACACACTTTCTTTGCTGGCTTATAATAAGAGTAAACAAACACTGAATCCAAATGAAAAATAATTGCCAGGTTATTCCGAAAGTTTCTGAGAAAACTCGATGTAAGTTGGCTCACGTCTGTATTTCGTGAACTTATTTCTTGAGAAAATAGTACTATCACAAACAACTGAAACTAACTAATCTGTACCTGGTCTCATCTCGATTAACGAGCATGGATGCACGTGCGTGGGGCAGCATAAGGCAATGCCAAATGAATTTATAAGACTTTATTGAGATAAATCATAAGCTCGAAAGGAAACAAAGAAAGTTCTGGAAGCATGCCAAGACCCCTTTGAGCTTCGCGTAGAAATCGCTTTTCTTTGTATGTAAACGTGGTATAAATACACACCACGCGTACCTACTGCGTACAAGGGTCGACGAAATAAGTCAATGTTCCGAGGAGAAAAATCTTTGTTTTGGTCAATTGGCTTTGTTTGCCGTTTCGGTTCCAAGCTTGCTTTATTTACGGAAATGTGAACTGCTTGGTACACATTTGAAAGTACACACCTAATTAACTATGTTCTTGATCAAAATACACTGAATGCGCAGTCTGCTAAGTTGATCTAAATTCTTTGCACAAAAGAAGCGTCAAAAAACTGAATGTTTCTATTTATTTTTAACCTTTAATATAGCTATGCAATAAAAAATTGCGAAAATTTGGCGAATGTGTTTGTAGGCCACACAGTCATGTTACGAAAATTCGTTTATAAGACATTACATATAATAAGGAGTTGGGCTGGTTGGGGTCAGTTTAGAAAGGGGATAAAGCACAATACACCCCAATGCTCTTAGTTACTTTTCGAACAACACAAAACTGACCTATGCCTTGCAATCCTTGACCTTTGTACGTAGTCAAATTTCGATGTTTGGTATACGGTCAACGACATGGATACTTAACCCGCTACATGCTCTCATACACAGCTCAAAATCGTGCTAAGAGTTATGGAGAGAGCTGTGCTTGGAGTTTCACTAATAACGTGATAAGCCCGATTACCAAGGTCAGCTAACCGAACATAGCTTTCAGAGTTTATGAACAAGTTGGGTAGGCTATACACAGAACACAACCGCTAGGTATAGATTGGTATAGTACGTGACCTAGAATACCATGCGGGCGAAGCTTTGAGCTGAGGCAGGTATGGCTCAGAAAAGGGTTTAGGAAAAAAACCAGCAGTGAACGGATTCAGTGCGTCTTGTAAAGGCCTCTTTTCATGCATGTGTCTTCGATTTGTTCTAGGACATGCCTGTTACCGTAGATAGAAAATACTTTATAGCACACCAAATAACACATCAGCTTAGTTAAGTACTACAAACTTTGACAATGTTGTACAATGGGCAGTCACTACCAGACAACAATTGGATCCTTTCCAAAGAAAAAAAAAAATTCAAAAATATTTCGGTTTCTCTTTTCCGTACAAGCTACAACAGTTGAACAATGACGTCGATTCACTTTAACACTAACTGAACTTAATTTTATCTATCACTCTCTTTTACTACCAGTATCTAAAAAAAGAAAGAGATAGCAACAATTTAAGTGCTGTCAAATTAGTCAGGTACAAGTTATGTCGGGATTTAGAAACATGCTGACTATAAACATGACGAAGAGCGACACGTAAATTAATTTGACAGCAGTAAAGTTCTAGCCCTCTCGTTTTATCGTGCACTATCAGTAAAAGAGAGCGACAGTTTTTATTAAGTTTAGTTGACGTAAAAGAGAATAGGCGCCAATGGCTCATAACTCGATAATGTATAGCAGGATCAACTATGCTAGGTACCTACTGCAGTGTTATGCAATTGTTCGCTTACGAACAGCTTATCTATCGTACATAAATTCCTGGTAATAACCAGCTTCAGAGAAACGTAACGGCTAACGGGAACAGGCTTCTTTAGAAAAGCGAAGCCTCTATAGAGAACTCAGGTTATTCCATCGGTTTCATAATCACAACATACTTATTGAAATAGGTACCTGATAGGTTGGAAGGGTAAAAATAGGCTCACAATTTTAATACTTTTGTTCTGCCTCTTAAGATAACATTTTTATAAAAGAATTCACCCAAAGACACATAAGAGTAGATACATAGTCCTAACCCCACACTAACCACGAGTACCATGGTATCACAATACCAAAATAATTATACAACTTTGTGGCAAACAAGTCTAAGGCCCACCTGTTGGTAAACGGTTACCATAACCTATGGACGCTTGCAACACCAAAGGCGCTGCCGACCTTGGAACATAATGGGTGAAAAGACTCATGTGCCTGGTGTGCCTGTAATTTCACCGGCATCCATACCCTTAAAACTGGAACGAGCTCTTTCACAAAGAGCTCTACTACTACTAGGTATAATATAGTGTTTGCATAGTATGAGGTAAACCACTTAAACCCCTTGTAATCTTTCGTTCAGTCAGTTCCATCCAGAGATCGCTAATAAGACCGCACCATTGTATAACATTGTCAAAGTCTATGGTACTTATCTTAGCTGAAAAATGTATATGTCGACCTCTGTGGCGCAGTGGGCGAAGGCCCGCCTGTGTCGCAGAAGGTTGCGGGTGCGATTCCCGCCGCGGGGCAAATATTTGTCTCCGGTCTGAGTGTTTTCTATGCATAATATGTATGTATTTACAAAAAAATATATATATGTAGTATATCAGTCATGTAGTACGCATAATACAAGCTCTGCTTAGTTTGGGGCTAGATGGTACTGTGTGAAAATGTCCAGCTTTATTTATTTGTTGTGGAATAAAGTATTTTCTACCGAACTATCCATTCAAATACATCTGGTTCTGATGTGGGTTAAAATAAACTGACCTTCAATAACATACTCGTCAAACTTCACAGTGCCTTCCGTCTCCAGTCTGACTGGAGGGCGGAACTTGTCCAGTAGGATCCTGACCGCAACTTCACGACCGTGCCGTGCCGCCGCTATGAGGGGCGTGCAATTCACTCCGTCGCTGCACACATCCTACAAGTAAAGATATGACGATGAGCATTAACTTGCTGTTGGGTCTTCCGTGATTCTGCAGGTATGTTCGCCGAGGCGCGCACCGACACCATCGAAGCCATCTGGCGCAAAAAAGAACAGCCTCATTGCTGAGCAGACTCTGCGGGAGCAGTAACAGCATCGTAAATACGATTGCAGAACAATTTGGTTGTCCTCTGGTATGGAAACTCATCCAGAGGACCAAATCGCTATTAGTTATTAAGTATTAACCTAGTTTGAAGTAACAAAATGGATTGAAATGCCTGTTTGAGCAAAATGTCTAGGTGGAAGAATCTATTTATATTTGGGAATTACTGACAATGTGCCCCAAGATACATAATGGCTTGTACCGGACTAACCAAGGCTTCTTCCGCGTGGTACCCGGATAAAATGTAGCTTAAGTGTTATTCTGATGTAAAAGCTATATTACTGTAAAGTTCCATCAAAATCTGTTCACTAGTTTTTGCGTTAAAGAGTAACAAAAATCCATCCTCACAAACTTTCGTGTTTACAATAGTAGTAGGATTCTATATAAAAATGATCCAACATTCAAGAGTATTTTATAATTAAAAAAGTACACTAGACCGGTACAACCTCAAAATACATTTTAGAGTATTTTAGTTCTCCAATTTATCTTCTCATAAGTTCAATGACATTATGACATGTTGTTCACCTTATTAATTCTGTTCAGAAACTTAGGTGAATAGGTGAATAACTGGTTGATATGTCTACAATACAATACATATTGACAATGTAAGAGCAACATATAACTTGAGAATTTAACTTGAGTAAAATAAAAAAAAGGTATCATGAAGCACATGATTCTATGGCTTTCGATAGTTTGCCAACTATTTTATAAGATGAGGTCCCCATGTTAGTGTAACAGAAGCACTATAGAGTACCGTAGAGCACTCTACAAATTTGCTGAATAACACATGGTAACAATAAAATGGACAAAAAGTGGCTCCTGTCTAGATAACGACAGGGCAGACTTCTTGGCAAAGGAAGGAACTAAACTCACTCCAGAAGATACCAGGCAATCTAGCCCTCCAATGGCGGAAATAAAAAACAGGCTAAAACTAAACTCCGAAAAGGAGCATCAGAAAACTATGGGAATACAAATCGGACTGCAAGCATACAAAACTTTGCTAGTGGCAAGAAATAGAAAATAACATATATTTATTTATTTATTATTTATTTATCCTTGGTCAAGGAGAACTACATCTACTGGTCCTCTACTACTGATACTGGTCCTCGAGTTGCTACCTGTTGTCTAACCCTTTCTTATCTATGTTATGTATTGTTTTTGTTACATATGTCATTATGTTATAATACAAGTCATTTATGGTAGGTATTATGCTCTGAGTATAAGTATACAATTAATGTAGGTATGGCAATAAACCTTCATTATTATATACTTAGCCATGTTGGAAATTTCCGAACCCAGAGTTGGCCAGTCTCTTAAACTACAAACTTATTGTGACTTTTTAAGTTACAATTAGGTTGTTCTTCCAGAACAAAATAAATAAATTTCTTCATGATTTATTGAATAAATAACAATTCACTTTACATTTGACATACCTAGAAAAACATGACAAAATCAAGATTAAGGGATAAAAATCAATGATAAATGATTAATGGTAAAATTCTCATAATAGAATGTTTACTTATGTTTTATAGAGTCAGGTCCTCACCACGATTTGACTGATAACCTCAGTGCCCATTGGCTAGATAACTATATTATCATCATTGTCTTGAGACAATACACAAAATAGTAATCAATGTACACAACATCCACAATTATATTACAATGAGTTAATATGAAATCTTATTTTCTGTCTGAGTTCTTCTGCCTGTATCAGCTATTTCAGATATAGTTTATGATCTTTTACAGTCCAGGCTACTTTTTTTGTGAGCACTACACTGGCGAAGCAATAGTCGGAGCCTAGTTAAAGAAAGAGAGTAGTAATGTTTATTTATATTTTTTGCTTGTTACAACCTGCCTGTGATTCAGCTCGTAAAAGTGTACAAGAATTCCTGAAAAATTGGTTGCATTTCCAAAATTTTACTCAGAGAAAAATAATTTTAAATTGAAACACCTTTAATCGACTGTATGACTATGTAACTATTATGAGTATAATACCCCCTTTTGAGATTTTGGGACAACCTGTATATGTCATATCAGTCAAGTGAATGTTATAGATGGAATAATTTAAATTAAAACAAATTCATTTATTAAGACAACATTTTAGATCCATTTTTGTTAATTAGCTGTCTTAAGATCTATGTTGAAATACAAGAAAAGCACAATACATTAAAAAAAATAAAAAGAAAGTTTAAGGACCTTTACTTTGGTAACAAAAGGTCACTCCGCGAAGCCTGCGAAGACCCCAGGAAGCTTCTGTGCTTCTGGGCGGAGTTGGGCTGGCAAACTTACTAGCCAAAACTCCCACGCACAATGAACCAATTTGGAGTTTGAGTGCGGAAAAGGGAGTCCACGCACATAACATAACATAAGGACCTTTACTTGTTTCCTGATCAAGTTGTTTCAGGATAGACTTTCTACTTGATAAGTTGTCCATTGTATTCATTATTCTGTAAAAACTAGGTCTTGTGTAGCTCTCCTCTTTATCCTTCTAAATGTTGTGGTCTTCTTAATGATATTATAAGCCGCTCAGTTGGATGCCTCTCCCATTGCTTAGATTCGAGTTTATCCATTATATCCTTCAAAACTATGTAGTAATGTATTGTTTGCATAGAGCTTCAGAATTTTTTGGTAATAACTAGGTCCAACAATAATTTTGCAACATTAACATTTGTGTTAGCTACAGAAATATATACGACGCACATTACCCAATTAATAAACAGTTGTATGTAACGCGCAAAAGGTAACCAACGCACATACTCATTTTTGTACGATAAAAATAGACTTATCGCGACTTCTGGTAAACGATGACATTAGCGAAAATTATCTGAGTTTGCGATGGCATTGATAAATAAATTATAAGGTTACTTACGCTGTTTAATATATCGTCGATTTCGTCTGTATTTTTCTCGTTTAATAAAGCGTACAGGGTCAAAGCCATACCATCTCTGGCTGCGAAAAACACTCGCTCTCTCAGTGAGATATTAACATCGTCCATCAATAGTTTGTCTTCCATTTTCTGAATAGTTAACACAACCAACTATATTTTACAAGGAGTGTTCGAGAAAATTTTAAGAATTAATTTCACGTTCACCGTCATTCACTTCACTTCTCAGTTCTCAGTTCTTACTGTAGACAGAGGTTCTCTCTTTCACGATTTTTTTGTGAAAACTGAGGATTTGAGTAAATTGCACAAAAAGAGAAGCAGCTGCTTGTTAATTTATTTGACACTGACAGACATGACATGACAAAATGACAATAACCACAGTGACATTTTACAAGACCATGGCACTATTACTAATAAAATTTTGAAATATCCGGTTTTATTTAATGATTATCTAGATTCACTTTCATACTCTTGTATGTTAAAGATTTGGCAGAATTTGTATTGGTAAAACTAATAAGGTTTTACATTTTTTAGCTCTACGTGAAACGCAGATTACATGTAATAACTTTTAACATGCAACACAGCCACGTCTAGCCAAGGTGGAATTTTTAAACCAATCAAGCAAGCTTAAATTTTTTAATTTGCTCCAAAGTCGTGCAGGCAGATTTTAAGCGTAATTTGATTGGGTATCTCTTTTTGTTTCGTGTTATTTGTCATCGTTCTTTCATTTAAACGCTCACTACTTTACCCTTGGTTGTTGTTGAATTTCTATTTTTTTTTTATTTTGACTTTGTGAACGATTTTGACTGATTGACGTGTAACATCCGTAATATAGCACTTTCCTTTTATTTACAAAGAAATATTTCAATTTCCGTAATTTTTTCCTGTGAAAATGTCGACTGGTCAATGGGAAGTTGTTGGCAAAAGCAAGAAGACCCAGAATGGTAAAGTGAAAAGTACTAATGATGAGAAAAAACCTATGAAAAATGGGGCCAAACCTGATGATGTCGGTAAGTTACACTTTAGCTACCCAACCCTCATATTACTGATATTTCAAATTGTAAGTATTTCGTGGCTTATTCGAATGTGTACATCAAATTTCGTTAATCTGTCCTGAAGACAAGAAATATACTTTCAAATGTTTAAAACTTGAGCCAGACTTAGAGTCAATGCCAAAATTAGACAGCTGGTTGGATGGGCAACTGGACTAGAATTTAATATTACTCCCAAAGCTATGGAGGAATTGTGCTGGAATTTAAAAAATGCCAATGAGTGGCATTTTCCTGTTATTTGGCCTCATTTGGGTAATAAATATTTATTAAAATACCTACCTACCTGGCTAAATTTTTTTAAGGTAGTTAGGTAGGTCCTCTATACCTTAAGTTCCGTATTGTAATATCAACCCTATGTGTCTTAAAGTGTAGACTCTACATAAACAGACATAGCAAAGGCCTCACCTTTGCTATCTCTGTTTATAACAATGCTAATACAATTTTAATTTTACCAGAAGAATTTAAAAAAAAATCTAAGTATAATTACTAATATAAACTGACATCATTGATCAACATAAAGTTCCCAAAACAAAATACTAGATCTGTATCAGCCTCACTTGTGTCTCTATTTTCAGTGTCTCACCCCAAATCCTTCTTTGCTGCCATTGAAATTGACGAAGACAAGAAAGCAAAGAAAAAGGAGCAGGAAAGGAAAAACAAACTTAAACAGAAGAAGAATGATGCCAAACCAAAGCCTCCTACCACCATAGAGGGTGCTCTTCAGGCTGTAAGTTTATCAATAGTTTATATATTCATCTGGGGGTCTAGACAAATACCTCATGCTTACTTTTTTTTAAACTAACACAAATTTGTCAAGGCAAACTTGATAGCAGTCACATAACATTTTGTTGCAAGCTTAGCACCAACAAAAAGTGGTATTTGTCTAGACACCCTGTAATGTAAGATTGTCAATGACAAATAAGAAGCCTTTGACACAGACAGATCCATGGAAAATGCCCCAAAGATTCTGGCTGTACTGCCTGCTGAGTGGCCATGCTTGTTTCTTACTAAAATAAAAACATTTAATAGAAAAGATAAATAAACTCTTTATTGCACACCAAAGAAAAATGTAAAGATACAGGAATTCATAGAACAATGGGTGGTCTTATCACTAAAAGTGTTCTCTGCCAGAGAACCCTTACAAAATCAGGAAAAAACATTTTATACAGCACACACTTCATTAATTTATCTATGTTTAATATGTATGTATTTACAATAAAAATGTATATGACTAGTATATCAGTCATGTAGTTCCTATAACACAAGCTCTGCTGAATTTGGGGCTAGATGATGCTGTGTGAAAATGTCCATCAATATTTATTATTTAACACCACATTTTTTTATATTGCTTAATTTCTGTGATTTCTCTTTTGTACTAGTACCAGAGGTTGCCGACCTTGAGACAAGGTGTGAAAAGTCTCATGTCTAATTTCACCTGCAACCATGCCATTTCCTTCACCGTTTTGATAATGAGTAGGAGATTTTTCTACTCTCAGTAGATGGCACTAAAATTTTACATTATCTTCCAGATTGATCCTACTGAGCTCGCCTCGATCATAACAACCAACAAACTCAGGTTCTCCAATGCACCTCTTGTCTGGTTGAAGGAAATAGCTACCTTCTTGAACTCCAAAGTTCAAATCGATGTAGAAGACCCAACATTCCCGAACCACCCAACATTATATCCACTGTCTGCTGTGCCCATTGATATAAGAAATATCTTGGAAAGTGTTTTGGCTGACTCTGGGAAGGCTAATACGCAATTATTTTTTGATGTGACGCTCACTGCAGTGGCCAATGATATGAGCAGAGGTAAGACATTAAACTCATTTAAACCCATACTAGGTGTCTCTAGAACTTGTTGTAAACTGGCTATAAAAAAACAATTCAGTGCTTAGAAAAAGTGAACCAAACTTAAACAAAGATTTGTTCCAATACTGTATGACGTATACAATTCTATAACCTTGTTCACTTTATACACGCCCTGTTTAAGATCATGAAAGTTTTTAAATAAAAAATAATAGGTTGGGGAAAAAGTTTCTTCGCATTTTTTAAGAAAATTCAAAACATTTTTTATTAAAGTTTATTTACATTTAACTAAAGTATGTAGGTACCATTTTGTTCGATAACTTTTTGCCATTTTGTAGGCAGGGACATGATCCCATTGCTATAAAAACTTTGGGGCTTCTGTTCAAAATACCGCGACAAGTGGTTTTGGCAGTCCTCTCGTGATGTTAACCTGACACTGCCTAAAGAATTCTGAAGAGACCGAAACAGGTGGAAATCTGAAGGTGCAAGGTCAGGACTATACGGCGGATGCATTAACACATCCCAGCCAAACTCTCTTAATTTTTGCTGAGTGGCTAAAGATGTGTGAGGTCTAGCGTTATCATGATGAAAAACCACACCCCTTCTGTTGATTAACTCCGGCCGCTTTCTCTCAACTTCTTGTTTTAATCTCATCAGTTGTTCGCAGTAGAGTTCAGAATCGATGGTCCTGCCTGGTGGTAACAGCTCATAATGAATAATGCCCTTCCAATCCCACCACACACACAGCATCACCTTGTTGCGAGTTAACCCGGGTTTCGCCACAGTCTGTGAAGCCTGACCGGCCTTTGACCACGACCTTTTTCGCACGTTCTTGTCGTACGTGATCCACTTTTCATCACCAGTTATCAGCTTCTTCAAAAATGGTTCGGTTTCATTACGTCGTAATAAAGAATCACAAATGAGAACACGGTTCATTAGGTTTCTTTCAGTGAGCTCGTGAGGTACCCAAATATCGAGCTTTTTTGTGTACCCAGTTTTTTTAAAATGCGCCAAAACTGTTTTGTGGTCAATTCCCAGTTCTTCAGCTACGTCGTAACTACTGATATGCCGATCTTGCTCCACTTTTTCAAAAATGGCATCCATTTTATCCGTAATAGGGCGACCAGAGCGACGTGCATCTTTGACATCAAAATTTCCGGATTGAAAACGCTTAAACCAAATTTGTGCTACTCTCACAGACACTGCACTAGGTCCATAAACATCGCAAATTTTTTTCGCGGCTTGCGTTGCATTTTTATCTTTTTTGTAGTAAAATTTTAAAATGTATCGAATTTCTTCATTAGATTCACTCATCTTGACAGTACGAAAAACAAATAAAAATCACACATTTTCCTAATTTGAATTTGGAATTATCTTCTTTAAAATTTAAACTTTTAATGATACCAAAACCAGCCAGATACAAATAGTATAGCCAAAGAGATTTTATTACAAGTTCATACATACAATAATGCGAAAAGACTTTTTCCCCAACCTAATATATACCTATACAAAAATTTGTCCCGCGGCGGGAATTTAACCCGCAACCTTCGGTGTCTGAGGCGGGCCTTCGCCCACTGCGCCACAGAGGTCGTCATAATACTGACATAATGGCACACAATAAAATAACTTATATTATTATAAGAGATAATATTATTAATATTATTTTATTTTATATGCGTTATGGCACACTATATTTACCGTATAACCGCACTACAAAATCGGCAGATAGCCGTCTTTATGAATAAAATTTGGGTAGGTACTTCATAATTTCAATCACCAACCATTCTCTTGCAATCCTACTACTATTATAAACGGGAAAGTTTGTGAGGATGGATGTTTGTTACTCTTTCACATTAAAACTACTGAACGGATTTTGATGAAACTTTATTGTAATATAGCTAATACATCAGAATAACACATATTCTACTTTTTATCCTTGTACCACGCGGGCGAAACCGTGCGCAGAAGCTAGTAGTGAATATTTGTCCTAGTAGGGTCGTATACATTGATATGGCCCTGAATCCACTCCACTATCGCTTACTTGTTTACCTGGTGATTCTTTACTGCTGCAATATGCTCTTTGACCCGTCCGACAATCTACCGTTTCGTTTGCCCGAAAAATATTAAAAGATAAACGCGATTATATATAAAAACTTTTGTATACTGATCGAAAAATGATACGTTCAATTCTGCATCCGCTATGTATTATTCATTTTCCATAATGTTTACTGATTGCAAAAGTCTGGAAAATATTCGAGTTTCGATTCTGCGTCAACAATTTATTATTCATTTTCCAGGTCAACACGTAAATGGCCACAGGATCCTCCTTCAGATGATGGCCCAGAACTATCCAGAGTTCAGCACAGCGTCGATACAGAAGAGTGCAAGTCTACGCACATCTTATCAAAACCGACCGCCCATCGGCCTTACACTACTGTGGGCTTTCGGGCAAGGTGGTCTGTATAACTTCGCTGTTGGCATTAAAGGTATGATTTTGTTTTAAATTAAAAGGCCACTGTATTAAAAATCCACAAATAAAAAAAACACTTATTTGCCAAAAAATATTTATTAAGAAATTTGTAAACATTAATCACCAAAAGAATAACCAGTAGAATCACCAGTAGAATCAGCAACAAACTAAATCATTTACACCAATTTGGTGTAAATGATTTATTCATACCGAGTGATTTATGTAATCCTATGGAAATAGACTATTTCCACTTTCACTTCACCTTAATTCTTGTAAGATTGTGTCACGCAATAGTCAACTTTTCGCTTTACTTATTTTTACACAATTTTAGGCCGTGTTGGCCTAGTGGGTGATACCCCGACTTGTGATCCGGAGGTCGTGGGTTCGCACCAGATCGTGCACTAATGGATTATTCCTCTCGAAATGTGCGCATTAACACGTGCACAAAACGGTGAAGGAAAACATCGTGAGGAAACCGACATGCCCTAGAACCAAAAATGTTAGTGTTCCAATAAGCGGCGATGGGCTTGCAACCTGTCACGTGGAATGCTTACTACTTGCAAAACGCGGGCATGTACCAAATGTGATAGGACGTGCCTCTGACTACCCCCTTGGTATCCTCAAAGATCTACTCACTGAGCATGTATCTGAGGATGTCCACCATGGAGAAGACAGTCGTGAGCGTGTTTGTTTTTGTTTGCTTTGTTTGTCAACCGTACAATTAAGTAAGAATTCGAGAAAACGACGTGCCTAAAGTAATTTTGAATAGGCTTTTGAACGATGTAAACTTTTTACGCGCAAAAAGATTGTATAAAAAAAAATAAGTGACACTTTGACGTCTAACTTCATACTTCATTTAAGAAAAATTGCGTATCTTGCTGTATAGCAATAAATCTTGCAAATACTGAATTTTCTTTCCTAAAGACCTTTGGGATTCAGTAAAACTGTTAGTGATTTTACTTCCGCTGTTTTATCAGACAGGTAACTTTTAATAAAACTTTACTATTCAGTTGATGTATGCAGGCAGCTGCTAAAGGGCGTTTTGCACGAGCGCCCGCACGACAAAATATGCGGTCCCTTTAACACGATAACGTCCATTCGTTTGTCCCCAAAAAACGTTTTCAGCCACGGCATAACTGTTCTGTCGAACAATAGTGTTAGTCGCACTGTTTTAGCAAACATCAGCAAAGTTCGTAATGGTTTCGTACAGAAGCGTATTTCATCACGACAAATAGTCGTTACGACATAACGGCAGTCACGCACGATATAGCCGAATATTTGTGTGAATAACACATTTGTCCCATTTAAATTCACCATAAGTCGAGATTTGTAGGTACCTAATCTAATCTTATCAGTTGGACACATCTCAGGTATGATTGAGATTTTGACCGTATCATTCGTTTTGTAGTAAATTGTCCAAGGGATTTCTAAAAGTTATACTGGGTACGCAGTTTTAAATTTTTATTTCCTACTTCAGCCACTTTTATACACTAACAACGTAATTGCTCATATTTATAGTAAAGTCCAGAACAGAACTTTAAAAAAGGGATACTTCTTGACCAAACATTATCTTTTACAGTTTTTAGGTTGTTCATATTTTTATTTTTGGACATTACTAAACCTAGCAAAATAATGTAATGTCTTGTCGTTACATACTCACAAAATTATTTATTTTTTGTTAAAATCAATCAGTAAGATTGATTTTAATTTGGCCTATTTTATTTATTTATTTTTACTGATTAATTATGTACTGTTGTTTTTATTGTTTTTGTTCTACAGTAAGGTTTATACATGGCTCTATGTAGCAAGTCAATATGTTACGGTGACCTCTGTATTACGACCTCTGTGTCGATGTGGGCGACGCATAAGGTTGCGGGTTCGAATCCCGCCGCGGGACAAATTTTTGTATGATCTGCAAATATTTTTCTCGGATCTCGGTGTTTTATATGTATAATATGTATGTATTTACCAAAAAAAATGTAGGTATAACCTATATAAAGTAGTATATCACTATCAGTCATGTTGTTTCCATTACATAAGCTCTGCTTACTTTCGGGGCTAGAGATAAGTGTATAAATGTCCAGGATTACTATTTTCATTAACAAGTTTGCTCTTTCGCAGCGTGGCAAGAACTCTTCCTACCATTAATCGATCTGAAGAACTACTCGAGATACGTGATCGGCTATCTGGCGAAGATCCTATCTCGCCACGGCAACATGGAGACGGCCCGTGTGACACAGGACCAACTGCTTGCTATGTTCGACACCGTTTGTAGCAAAAAACAAGCACTGCCCAAAGATCTTGCGAACGATCTCGTACTACAGATGAGCAAATATAAGGTAATTTGAAAGAACTAGTGGCAGGTTAATCATTCTTAGTAAACACACAGTTCTATCCATTAACTTTTATTTACCATAGTAAGTTTGTTCTTATTATAAAGATACGCGCCTCAGATTGTATCGATCATAAACTCACGTTGGTCGGATTCACTAACATTATGTGTTTATAATGGAGCACCAAAACCGAGTCTAGAGGAGTGAGAATAATTAGTCTGGTAAATTCGCCTTATTCAACTAGCGAGCGCGCAGCTCTGATCTCCTTTTTCTTCCCTGGGACGTCAGCCCGAATGTCTGATTGGTCGCTGGGTGTATGCGAGAGTTTCGTTCAGAAATCGGCCGCCACAGTAACATAAGATAAATTCAAAAAATAATTAACATACGGTTTTTATTAATATAAAAATATATACAAGATAGATTATAAAATAATCAGTGCAGGGAACAGTTACGAAACTAAATCCGGAATTTGTTTTCCTGAAATCCTCCACGATACTGCTCAGGGAGAAATCAGGAAAAAAATGCCTGAAATACCCCACGCGGAAGGTTGCGGATTCGATTCACGCCGAGTTTGAATTTTCAGTTATATTATAAATTCATGACGTTGACGTCGATTCTCTTGTACATCAACTAAACTTAATTTAGGCTACCATTCTCTTTTACTAATATTGCATGCATATCTAAAAAATTTTACGTCTGTCAAATTTATTTACGTTTTGAAATAACGACTAAACCTGTATGGACAACTTAAATCTGCCTAATTTGACAGCTCAAATTTAAAATTGTTGACATCTCTTTCTTTTTTTAACTGTTAGTAAAAGAGAGCGATAGATAAAATCAAGTTTAATTTGCGTACAAGATTATACGCCATCACCATTGTTCCGTTCAGGACATATTCTTCAACCGATGCGGGAACAAGCTGCAAGTGATATTCAACCAGATTATGAAGAAGCTCCCGAACCAGTACATCTCAAGGACAACCCTGGACCCTTACCAGCGAGTACTGCTGGACAGCTTGGTGGATTGCCTGGAGAGAGACGACTCCTGCAACGCTACTTGGAGACAGCTATTCAACAAGTGCACAAAGCAATCCGCCACGCTGCTCGATTATATTGGTAAGCATTGTTTTTGTGAATTTGTATAGATCTCAGAGTCATGGCAATCCGGCGTTTGTATGTGTTTTTTTTATACAACTTAAGTGGAAAATAATACCTGTTTGTAAGCGGTTACCGTAGCCTATGGACGCTTGGGTACCAAAGGTATCAGTCGCGCGTTGCCGACCCTGAGACATAACGGTTGAATAGTATCATATGCCTATCCCCATATGCCCCATATGCCCAAGGCATATGGGGCTCTTTGTGAGCTCTTCACAAAGAGTTCTACTACTCTAAGTAAGGAGCTCTAATGTGTTATGAAAACTGCTTCTGCCGTTTCATAATTGGAACAGTCATTAATTTCTGATGAAATTTGGTAGGTAGGTTACTAATAGAGTTTTGGAGTTTGAATATGAGATACCTACGTAGATTTTTTAACTAACTAAGAGGTAGGTATGTTTTGGTAGTCGGGTAAAAATGGTATTTCGCGAGATCTCAGTTTGTTGCGAACTAATTCTATACTTATATTATAAAGTAAGTTTGAATGTTAATCTCCGATCATGCGATTTCAAAAATCTTTCACCGTTATTTAGGGTGGACTTTCAGGTTAGACTCAGGTAGGCTATATATCCCATAAAATTTAAATAAAAGGGCTTTTCGCGGAGACCAATTTTGCAACGTAGGTAAGTCGACGAAAAACTTATTGAATGCGTTTCTTACGAACGGTACTTTCATTAGATACTCTTTACCCGAGTACCACGTGGGCGGAGCGTAGGGTTGTAGCTTGTTATATAGAAGATGACAAGAGGCGCAGCCACTAACTATTTGCAACCTTGAGAGCTTATTCAAATAATGTCATAAGGTTGCACCGTGAGCTATGGAGAGGAAATGCTCTGAGTTGATAAAATCCAAAACGAGGAAATCCGTTGAACTGATTGATTATGTTTCTTATTCTAATTTTAACATTTTATTCGTCATAATTATGTTCCCAGTAGTGGACACTTAGTCCTTCTCTTAGTATTATAATATATGTGTCTGAGTTATATTTTTATGAACACTATATCTTCACTTTAATATTCGTTTATAACGTAGCTTAGTCTACGGTTTTTATACTATAGGGAGCGGAATCCATAGTTACTATAGCATGCACATTTCCTTGTAGATAGCAACTGGGCGGAAGTCAGTCCAAAACTGAAGCAGAAATCTTTGAAAGCGACGGTGCTTGAATATAAAGAGGTCAGCGTGGAAGCTCTAAAAGGAAAGAAGAAAGACGAGACCGTAGTCAAGACAAATAAAATATGCCAGGTAAGTGGGTATTTTAATCACATCGGATTACAGCAGGCAACAAAAATTACATTTAATCGGTAATTTTCCGATAAAATGTATTCGTGGAACACACGTGTCAGTCAAGAACTTTTTAATGTTGCCAGGTTAAAAAAATACTTCCATATTGGTAGAATACTCCAATGGGTTGTCTACCGGCATACGTGTTTTTTACTTTTACTGGTTTTGATTTTTTCACACAAGCAAATTCAAATTTCTTATTAATTTTAGTGGTTCAAAACCGTATACAGAAAAAACTTTTCATCTCTTGACCTCTTTGTATAGGTTCAGCATTATTGTTCTATGTACCACTACATAGAACCTATCTATACCTTACTAGGCTGTGTTGGTAATTTTATATGGTTCTACGGTTCTATAATAATTATACATTCCTAAATATTCAAGAAGTTATCAGACTTACAGCTCTTCTTTCGAATCGTTAACCTATAAATTGGCAGGTTTTTTAAGTTATGTTAGGGCAACCCTAAATCTGGCATTATAAGAAAAAAATCTAGGCAGGTGGACGGACGGAGCGCGCAGTAGCAAAAAGTTGGATCGATTCATTGTCGACATTTTCTGTTTTCGCGAACAATCTCGAATCATTAAAGTTAAAATCTGTGATTTGTTCACGCTGAAAGTGTACAGAGGTAATTTCCGAATAAGTATTAGAAAGTATTTGCATAAGCTTGTGATGTGTAAAATATCTGTGTGTTAAAATTACGATAGGCTGTGGCGAGCTTTCGAGTCGTAAATCGGAGTAAAATCTCATCGCACAGTAGTTACTCGAGAACGAAAGTTGAAACAAGTAAAACCACTTTTTATTCATCGCGTCTTTGCTTTCGGGCGCGGCTAACAGTACATCTCGATAAGTTACATCCGTTACTTTGCGGGTGGTGAAACTGCGCTTGTAAAATTGTGATTTATTTCCTCTGTGTGAACTTAGTAGAGGTCATGTGTCAGGTAACGAAAGAAATTGTCTTATCCATGCACAAAGGATTTATAAGTTCAATCGTGAAATCGATTTGGGCGTTTTCAATAACTCTATGTGCCACTGTAGTAATATCTCGCAAATAATTACTCATGGTTTTCTGTAAATCATTAGCTGTTCATTCATTGTTTTCAGATATGCAATGCCAATGTTACAAGTTCAATACATTGTTTCGTCCACTGTATACCTACTCTGTCTCATAAACTTATGTGTAGATAATTCATACATTTAAGTTTTACTTGCAAACCCATCAACTTTATTCTAAACTGTCAATGATAATGAAACATCTGTGTCAACAAAATTATCCATGTATTATCTGCTCTTGCTTACCAGTAGTGGTAGGTTGTTTAGAAATACCTACAAAAAACCAAGGCAGGTACATTTTTATTTGGTTCTTGTTAAAATGCATAAGTAATCAGTTGGTGGAATTGATGGGTTGAAGGATCCATGGCGCTTGGGAACCAGACTAATTAGTCTTCCCTATAATTATGCAGGATATCTCTTCCTTCCTAGCTGAAAAGATTTTTGTTTTTTTTGTACTAGTGATGTTTTTTTTTGTTTGCGCTAATATCTGTTACCAGTCGAATTAAAAAAAATATTCTTGCATTTGATAGTCCATTTCTTGAGGAAAATAGGCTATTTAACATATTATGATACAACCCTTAGGACCCGAGCAAAAAAAGTAATAGCATGGACAGCAAGGGTGGCCGTGGCAGAGCTAGTCATTGATAAAGTTGCATTTTTTTGGTACCTAAATAGGGAATTCTTAACATTCCATGATCATTTGCATCCATCAACCGAGTAGCTGTGATGACTGAGCAGGCTTGATTCCTGCTGCAGGACAAATGTTTACATCTTCTGCAGACATCTGTTCCAGCAGGGCGATCGCACTAACCCATGGCTATCGAAATGGCAATCAATCCACAAATTATCTGATTATAAGTTCTGTAAAAACCGGATGGGATGAATTGTATCACGCTAATTTGTAGGCTGGATGTGCCATTGATAGACAATGTGAATAAACAAAATTGGTTCCCCATTGGATGTTTTACATAACTTATAATCAGATAATTTGTGGATTGATTACCATGGGTTAGTGTGATCGCCCTGCTGGTCTGGGTGTTATGGTATTACAGTACTCATAGTAAGACAAGGAATCCTATTGTGGAGTCAGGACTATGTATATTTTTGTTGGGTATCTGGATATCAGCTTGGATGACAAAATTGTCACAGACTCTCTTTGTTTACAATAATCATCAATTATGCACTAGCATGGAACTGACTGTGGCAGAATTGTGACCAATAGTGAAATCATGTGAATGACAAAATTACAAAATTGATACCTATTTGGTGGTTTGGATTGAAAACTTTTTTTATTTCTAACCAATATGAATTCCTTTATGCATTGTTTCAGAATATTCTAGACAGAATGAAGAGTTCTAGAAAATTCCCTTGGCTCTGGGCAAGCTTCTTCCTTCTGGTCGGCATCGCTGGGCTGGTTGCTTATGATGTCCACCTCGCTGGTGGCAACTTCCCGAGTAAGTTAATATCTCATGATGCACTGGAATCAATGAAAATTTTCATTAAATTTAGTGAATTTAGATTGAAAAATGCGAGTTTTCCATTCAAGTTCCTTAATTTAGAAAAATAGTTCACTCAATTTAATATGACTGGCCTCAATGTGGTAGAACCATTGTTTTACAGTGCTATTTTCCTTGTTAATAAGTTCCAATATAACTTATACCATTGCCCTTCTCATAACTATTACAAAAAACAAATAAACACACTCTCACGAACACGCTGTATTCGCTTTATTATTTGTTTATTTGTTCCGGGTCTGGGGTGTTGTGGTACTCGTAGTTCCTGATACCCATGACACAGGGAATCCTAGTGTGGAGTCAGGGCTATGTATATGTCTGTTGGGTGTTTTATAGTGACTTGCAAAGTCGATTTTATCATGCTTTAATTACTTGATCAATCTTTTTGCCAAACTTTTTTGTTAACTTTTTCTCTAGTATAAAAAGGCTTGATAAGCAGTATATTGGTACGTCACTAGGTACTGATAAAATTGCTAATTGACCTGTCTTTGCACTATTATCTGACATTGTGTATGTCAAATAATTAACACTATTACACTATACACTTTGGATTGTTGCACTATCTATGTATGTAACTATTTATGTTTTAATTATTGTGATTAATGTACAAGCTCATACATTTTGATTATGTAAGTATACTTTTATTGCATGAAATAAGTAAAATTGTTAAGTTTATAATTGTCCTAAAAAAGGGTGAAAACAACATTGCATTAAAATGAACAAAACTAGTAATAGTATCCCACCGAAGTTGATCTTTTTGGGATATTATACAGGGTGTTTGGAAGAACGTTGAACATACGAAAATGGGGGGTAGGGGGGGTGGTCTGCTAACTACCTACCCCAAAAAATTTCACCTAGGTCTCAAGGTTTTTTTTTTAATTTTTTTTTTTTTAATTTTTGGAATTTATCGTTTTTGTACCTTTAAACCGGTCAATTTTTTTTTTTTTTGGCCAGTTTTTTTTTTTTTTTTTATTATTACAGTCTTAGTGATTGGTAGGTCCCTTTTAATTAAAAGTTGTAAATTGCACATTGCTAGAAACAAAGTTATGGGCCCTCAAACATAAAATAAGAGTTTAAATAAATTTTGAAACTAAACTTCGCGTAACATTTAAAAAAAAAAAAGTGATGGATGACTTCTGATTTGTTAAAAACATCTCTAAAGTGTGAGCTTTCTAACGATAGGTAGTTTGTTTTGATATCTTTATTGTAACCAAAATTATTCGATGTTTTATACCAAGGCGGACCATTTGGACGGAAATCTACTTATGTGAAAACTTAAATGTTTTGCGAAATTTATCAAAGTAAAGGTTGAAAAAATTAAACGATTAGTTCAAATTTATTATTTATTTAAAATTCAAATTGACGTCCCTCATTTGCTATGCACGCTCTGCATCGGTTTCTAATTTCAACCGTTGTTGTACGAAGCAGCATCTCCTGTTTCATCGCCTCGAACGCAGCATCAATGCGAGTAATTAATTCTTCACGAGTGGAGACTTCAGTTGTGTAAACTAAATCCTTGGCCCTTCCCCAGACGTAAAAGTCATGAGGGGTGAGGTCTGGCGATCGCGGGGGCCAGGGAATTGGACCGCCCCGACCAATCCAAGAATTAGGAAAAGTATTATTTAGATATTCCCTTACGGCTAGGCTATAATGGGCTGGGCAGCCGTCATGTTGGAATATTATTGCAGCGTCTTCTTGGAACACTTCTTCCACCAATTCCGGTAAATCATTCATCAAAAATTCTAAATTCTTTTACTAATCGTTTAATTTTTTCAACCTTTACTTTGATAAATTTCGCAAAACATTTAAGTTTTCACATAAGTAGATTTCCGTCCAAATGGTCCGCCTTGGTATAAAACATCGAATAATTTTGGTTACAAAAAAGATATCAAAACAAACTACCTATCGTTAGAAAGCTCACACTTTAGAGATGTTTTTAACAAATCAGAAGTCATCCATCACTTTTTTTTTTTTTAAATGTAACGCGAAGTTGAGTTTCAAAATTTATTTAAACTCTTATTTTATGTTTCAGGGCCCATAACTTTGTTTCTAGCAATGTGCAATTTACAACTTTTAATTAAAAGGGACCTACCAATCACTAAGACTGTAATAATAAAAAAAAATTGTATCTGGCCATAAAAATAAAAATAGACCGGTTTAAAGGTACAAAAACGATAAATTCCAAAAATTTAAAAAAAAAATATTTAAAAAAAAACCTTGAGGCCTAGGTGAAATTTTTTGGGGTAGGTAGTTAGCAGACCACCCCCCCTACCCCCCATTTTCGTATGTTCAACGTTCTTCCGAACACCCTGTAGAATTTAGTAAAAATCCTGTGGCTTAAAAATACAAGTCAACAACCAAGATAAAGTTACGTGTTTCCCGGAGGGATAGGTAGAGACCACGGAATTCCAATTGCGACGACAATCCTAGCATAGGTAGATTCGTTCATCCTTTATTCTTTATTGTACACACAAATAAACACTTTTATTATCACATTCTCCATACAAGCTTATCAATTGGTGGAATTATTGAATATGTAATCAAATCCATTCCATTATATTCAGTAAAAATGTTGTGCTCAGCACAGCTCCCAACATCATTGTTATGAAAACACTCTCCATGGTACTTAATTCGGTATTCTAAACAAATCCATGACATTCGTTCAATATCTTCTCGAACATAATATGATATTTTGTCTTGTCAATAGTTATATGTAGAGGTTCACATTGCTTGGTAGGTTGTATTAGCTCTTGCAACTATAGCAGTAAACCAGAAACCTATGTGCTATCCATAAAGTCCCCCACATAAACCTAGTCCTTGAATATCAACAAATCTTTTGTGATCCTATCTTATCATGCAATTCATAACAAAAGCACCCACCTTTCCTATACATGTTGGCGATCATTTTATGCGTGCAGTCTGTGCAAAGACAGATTTCGCCATCGTAAATAACTATAGAATTCCGGGATATGTGCGTGCAGTCTGTGACAGACTTCGCCATCGTAAATAACTATCGAATTCCGTGATATGTTTTGTCTTATCACATAGGAGATTACCAAAAAACGCATACACGTAGATTACATAATGTAAAAGGCGATTTCGTCACCAAGAATGGTGACTCATGACGGAATCAAATCCCTAAACCACATTCTTTGTTCTTTCCAGAGAGTGCAACAGGCAAACTCTTCAAAGACCTAGGAATCCTCGAGCACAGCCAAAATGCGTGGCAGAAGACGCTCTCCACGTCAGCTCGCGGCTACATCTGGGTCGAAACCAATGCGCCGGTCTACTACACGCAGACAGTAGAAGTCCTGAAACCCTACTCCCTGCTGACGAAAGACGTTTTCATCATCACCGGAAAGAAAGCGGGAGTGTTCTACGCTAACATCAAAGACTACGTGGAAGCCAAGACGCCTGTAGTCTTAGCTGCGATCGAGCAATACATCCCCGGCTTAGTAGATAGTGTGAAAAGTTACTCCATTGCTGGTTATGAAGCTGTTGTTAAGCATTCGACTAGGTACTATCAGTTAAGCGCCGATTATCTGAGGACGAAAGTGTTTATGTGAGTATCTTTAATCTTGCCATCGTAAATTATTATCTAGTTCCGGGATATTTTTTGTTCTTAGTTTCTGTAATCTACTATATTGTGATAAGAACTTGAAATTAGTACTATTTTTTTTTTACTTTCCTACTCGAACCAAAATCTGCTTTCGAATTTTGGACTTAAATAAGTACATAATAAATAAAATAATTTGGTGAAGTTTTAATACTATACAAATTGTGTTCAGAAAAATTGAATTAAAAACCTACCTTTCTAAATCAAGGTTTTCTGAAAGCAAACTCTTTAGAGTTTAGCTTGCCTTTGTAAATGTCAGACTATCTTTCTGCCTTTTGTATGTCCAATAAAGAATCAAAATTCATAAACAGTTTGTTAGAAACAGTTGATACTTGTTGTATTAAATTGTTTCTCCATTTCAGCGGCGAGTGGGCCCCAGAGATACTCCAGAACAAAACAGAGTCTGCGCTCAACGTGACAAGGTTCCACGTCTCATCATACTTCCACTGGTTCAGGGAACAAGTGCACCTTTACTCGGAGATACCCTGAAATGCGGGGGCTCTGCCTTAGTGATAGTTGTGTGTTCAGTGCGGATGGAGGGATGAACTTAAGTTATTTTGTTGAGATGCTTTTTATTAGGTATTGTGAGTTGATTGATATACTGTCTCGAAAATGCTTTATCTATTTTTTTTTAAACGTATTGTAGCTTAGAGTCATATACCTCTATTATTGGAGGGTTTCATTCATCAATATAATATTAACTAAAAATATTTCTTTACTCATAAAAAATTAAGCAGTATATACAATGGTGTTGATTCTCCTATGTACACGAAATAATTTTACTGCTGTATTAGTTTTGTTGCTCTTCTTCGTGTTCGTAGTCAGCATGTTTTGTAATCAAGACTAAACTTGTATGGAAAACTTAAATCTGACTAATTTGACAGCACTATAATTGTTGGCATAACTTTATTTTGTTGATAAAATAATAATATAATATAAAATTATGTTTATTTGGTGTACAAGAAAATCGACGCCATTGCCAAATAACGGGGCTAATTCTGAGTAGAACTAAAATTTAAATCGTTTTTAAAAGTAGGCATCATTAACTTCCTGTTCATTTAACGTTAAAAGTTAATTTGATTCCTAACAAAATTATTTTTCATGAAAAGCTGGACTTTTCTTAAAATCACATTCACTCCTCCATTCGCAGACCTTTTTATCGATAATTTTCTTATCTCCTTTATAAATTAATACAAATTTTAAATTGAGTACAATAATGTAGATATAGCGAAATAATCTATTTCATTTAAATTATCATCATTATGGCAATATTTAAATATATTCTTTTGTAAATTCATGACAATTAATTAAATTCTAGCATGTAGTAATAATGAATCCTGTTGTTACATTCCTGATGCATTTAAAATTACTATTTCTATTAAATTCAGCCTTTCTAACAAGTTACCGTGACGTCCAAATAATATCATGTTAAGAAAATCCGATCCTAAGTTCTTGTATATTAAACTTTCGTTGTGAAATTAATCTTGTTTACTTCTTTAGGGCGTTCATACACGGGGACTGCGCGATTCAAACGCGATTTTGTGTTTATCATTTCGTAGTCACTGGTTGTTCATCTTTATATAATTCCAGAATCCTAAAAAGATGTAGGACATTAACAAAATCGAGTTGAAATGAACTAAGCAAATATATTATAATCAAAATTTGTAAATACACCAACATAATGTGTTCCGGATCTACTATAATTTTTAATATTGTGTTGTATGATAATTTTAAGGAGTCACAATAAATATTGTTAGTAATAAACTTTTGTTTTTATCAAAAACATTACTGTCCTACAAATTCTGGGCACAGGCTGATTGACTATGTATAAATATTTATGATTATTATATCTGGAATAAACCAAAAGAAACAACGACATCGGCTGAGACGCAAGAGTTGCGTGTTCAATTCCCGCTGCGGGACAAATGTTTGCATTTCTGCAAATATTTGTTCGGGTCTGGGTGTTGTACCACGGTACTTGTAGTTCCTGATACCCACGACACGGGGAATATCTAGTTTGGGGAGTACATGGTTTTTATTCGCGGGAAATGTTTGTATGATCTGCAAATATTTGTCTCGGATCTGAATATTTTCTAGTTATAATAATGTATGTTTTTAGAAATAAAAATGTATTTAAGTATTATATCAGTCGTGTAGTTCCCATAACACAAGCTATGCTTAGTTTGGGGCTAGATGATGCTGTGTAAAAATGACCCACATTATTTATTTATTGCAACAATTTTATTAGGCAAATATATCAGATTTTACTTATCAAAGAACAATTTGTTAGTATTAGTGTAGATAGCAGTTGCTAAATCATCAATGTTCTCTTTTCTTATCGCAGCTAGGATTTCTAAGACGTGTCTGAAACGAAGAAGTTTATTTTAATACAAGTCAACACTAATAAAACAGCAGCTACTGAAAATTATGAAGGATATCCAATCAGTACGCACAACTGGTTGTGTCATCGGAACACCTGCACAAATATTAGTTCCGTTACACACAACTTGGCACAACTGAGTATATTTTTTTTTAACACGACTATGCTATGCAAGTCTTAAGTTTCTTAAGTTTATATTATTGCTATTACAAAGGAATTGTATTTCTGTTTCATAATAATTTGTATTTCATTTTGAGTTATGAAACTTACACAATGTTGACTGGCTCGTTTCTCCCCTTGACTTGACAGTCACTTTTATGTTTCTCTTTCTTAACACTTGTGAATTTGGTGGCGACATGCTGGTAGCCTGGGTGGGTGGCCTTCACCTCGCACCAAGGACTATCTGTCTCTATCATCAGCCGGTCTCGTGGTATTGTGGCGGCTACTTCCAAGTTCTCTTTGGTTCTTAGTGAGCTGGAATTAAAAGCTTTTTATTAAAATATAATATTAGTGCCCAAAGGCAAAGAATAAGATGTAGTTTTTTTTAAATGTCATTAAAGGCCGTTATGGCCTAGTGGACGGTACTAGCCAACACAGCCCCTGATTCGGAGATCGAGGGTTCGAACCAGGTCGAGCACCAATGGATTTCTCAGCTCGAAAATATGTGCGCATTAAACAAGTGCTCAAACGGTGAAGGAAAAAATCGTGAGGAAATTGATATACCCTAGAACCGAAAATTCGAAGGCATGTGTTGTGGAAGGTTTAATAAACCAATAAACGACGATGGGCTTGCAACCTGTCACGTGGAACACAAACTACTACATAGTCGATTATCAAGTAGTCAGAGGAAGGTCATAAGACGTGCCCCTGACTACCCCCTACTTGGTATTCTCAAAGATACACTGGCTATGTATTTGAGGATGCCCATCGAACGGATGGTTTTCGAAGTTAAGGACGATGAGAAAAAAAAACCTTTATTTGAATTTAGGTATAATGTTCGCATAAAATATGTACGTACGACCCGCATCACGCACAATCATTGATTTAAATGGAACAAAACCACAAGTCGGGTATCCGACGCATCCCGGAAGCCTGCGCCAATGGTGATTTTTACAAAAAAGAATTGAGCGTTTCTTCATTGCATAGCTCGGCACCGACATACACTTTCATAGAATTATGCGTGCACTAAAGATGCCGGGCCTGGCACAAAAGAAACGCCCATTGTGGGTCTTCCTAACGAAACGGACGGCCTAAAATACGTATACAGGGTGTAATCGTTAAGTGTGCACAGGCGATTATTCCGTAACTATTGCAGATATCAAAAAACTTTAAACTGATATCGAAAGTACTTTACCTAATGAGTAAAATGACATTAATAACTTTTTAAAAATAAAACGAGAAATATCCAAAAAAAATACATTAATCACCCCCATACATTTTATTTCTTAGTAAGTACAAAATTTTGTGTTCAAAGCATATGTTCGAAGTGACGTCCTCCTTGTGCAATACAATGACGAGCTCTATTTACAGTTTCTAAATGAACTTTCCTTAACATTTGCGGAGTAATTAAAGCAATTGCACGACGTACACGATTCTGTAACTCTTCTAGGCTGTGTACTCTCTCAGCGTACACGTGGTCTTTGACAAATCCCCATAGGAAGAAATCACAAGGCGTGAGATCCGGGGATCTGGCAGGCCAAGGGGTTGCACTATTATTGGCTATTAAGCCATTATAATTGTTTCGTAAGAAATTCATTACAACATTTGTATTATGTGCAGGTGCTCCATCTTGTTGAAAAATTATCGACCTTCTTTCATCGTCTGGAATTGGTTCTAAGAGACTTGGCATATCGTTTTGTACAAAGGAGAAATATCTCTGTCCATTTAAGGTTCCACTGTAAAAATATGGCCCAATGATCTGATCTCCAAGAATACCACACCACACATTAATTGAGAATCGCACCTGAGCTCTAACTTCAGTAGTTAAGCGAGGATTGTCAATTGACCAATAATGCGAGTTTTTTCTATTGTAAATGCCGCAGTTTGAAACATTACTTTCATCGGTCCATAAAATTGACCTTACATTGACATAATTATTGACTAGCCAATTGCAATAGACCAGCCGACGAGCAGGATCATCATTGTGCAGCGTTTGAGTAGGTTTTATCTTAAATGCTTTGAAGTTGTGTTTTTTTAATAACTTGTGTACATAATTGTGGGACACTGGAAATGATCGGGCCACTGAACGCGTTGATTCTTGTGGATTATCTACTACGTAGTTAATAATATTGTTATCTAAGTCATTATCAAATTCCGGAGCTCTTGTTCTCGAACCTTTTTTTCTGTTAAAAGATCCATAATTTATCAAATTGTTATCCACCTTACGTAAATACGTACCAGAAGGAACTTCTCTATCTGGGTACTCTCTTCTGTAGGCGATAATGGCCGCCCTATTGTTACAATCATGTTTGTAGTACATTTTTAACATGTCCCTCTTTTCTGTATTGGAATATGCCATTTTTCAATCAATAAATGCAACAATCACGATTATTAACGCAAATTGAAAAATACAATAAATTGGCGGGAACGAGAACCCGCGATAAAGAATTTGAATTTAGAACGAACACCAAAGAGTATCTTTCTTTTTGTTTTTATTTAGTATGTTGCTTTTCAGCTAGTTCAAATCAATACAATATTGAAACAAGGTTTATTATAAATTTGAAGTGGTAAGATAATTAATCTACACGTGTATCTACTTGAAATTCATTAATACCTTCATATCGTACATAATTATAAAATGACAAGGGTAAAATGAGCAGGTACTATTCCACTTAAAATAAGGAAACTAAAACCTTTCTACTATCTCATACTAAATGTATGGGAGTGATTAATGTATTTTTTTTGGATATTTCTCGTTTTATTTTTAAAAAGTTATTAATGTCATTTTACTCATTAGGTAAAGTACTTTCGATATCAGTTTAAAGTTTTTTGATATCTGCAATAGTTACGGAATAATCGCCTGTGCACACTTAACGATTACACCCTGTATATAGAAAACTAACCACAAACAAAACTGACCATCCATTGATACCTATATACATTCCAAGCGCTAGAATCTTGTCTAACTCCTCCTTACTCCCATCAAATGAATGGACCACTCCACCAACAATCTGTTCTCGATTCCTGGTAAGGATGCCAACCAGGTCATCAGCTGCAGCCCGACAGTGCAGGAATAGAGGCAGCTGGAATTCCTTGCTTAGTGGGAGCTGGTATTCGAAATATCTGGAGAAACAAGACTAAATTACACCCAAAAAACGAACCGTTTTATGTCTACCTACCAAAGTTTTCTATAATTCAGGTAAAGTTCTAGATTTATTTTAGATGCTTCGGAAAATTTCGTCTACAATCGGAAATACGAACGCCCAATATTGATATTGTATAAATATTTGTTGTAACAGCTCTAAGATAGCTGTTACAACAAATATTTATACACTTTTTATAATGTGATCGTGATATTATTCTATTAGTTCCGAAAATAAAATAATGTTTGAAGTTGGTTAAAAGTTCAGTTAAAACAAAAACTAAAAAAAAATTGTAACTACATACAATACTATCATAGCATCTTCTTTACTCACTGTTTAAAAATAATTGGAACAGTACATGCTAAGGCCTTGGAAACTCGCTGGTGCTTCCAATGCCTTAGCCTTACATGTGACTTCTGACTGACGAGCCCTCACTAGTCACAAGCCGCGGAACGGCCGGACATTGTTTGCATAATCGTACTAATTCGTAAACACGAACTTTGCCGAAGCATCTAATTAAAATCGTAGTACAGTCAGCGTCAAATTGATATGAGCGTCTGGAGTAGTCAAAATGATCTGAAAAACATAAAAGCAATTTGATATACGCAGTTCGAATCATCATATTGTTGCCTAAGGTGTTTAAAATATCTTACTACTCATTGTTTCATATTTATATGAGCAATCAGGGTGTTCAAAATTATCTTAGTAAACAAAGCTCTCAAAGGTAGTAAAATAATTATTGGTTACTAAACTATAAATGAAACCATGCCTCCATACCTACAACTTGACTGAACAAATAAAGCATAGAATAATAAATTTATACAGAGAAAAAGTTTCCATCACCGATATAGCGGTATGAACTCGGTATAAGCGTAAGTAATTTTATTTTTAATTGCAAATGTTATTTATATTTAATTATTTTTCTAAATACCTACTTATATTTTAATATTACTTTACAGAGAAACACTGTGTCACTGTGGGTAAACCGTTGGCGTGAATCTGGAGATGTAGTACGCCACGTTACAACTGGCCGTCCTCGAAAATCTGACTTACGTCAAGACAAAATGCTCTGATCGAAAAGGTGCGAGAAGATAGCTTCATAAATACATCCCAATTGGCTACTACTAATAATTTGTCTCAGAGTACGATTCGACGTAGACTAAAGGAATCTGGCTTACATCATCGTGTGCCAGCTAAGAAACCAATGTTTACACCAAGGCACAAAGCTTTGAGATTACAATTCGCTTTAAATTATTTACACTACGATTTTGGACAGGTCGTTATTGTTGATGAGAAAGTATTTTGTAATTCTATTCACGGACGAGTATCTCTATGGAGACCTAATAATATGCGATATAATGAAGAAAACATCTTACACACAACAATAGAAGTGGCCGTATATCGCTCGGCTTTTGGGGATGGATGTCGCAAAGTGGACCGGGCGAGTTAGTTGAAGTTGGTGGGCGTCTGAATGGAGTACGATACAAGGAGATTCTTGAAGAAGTACTATTGCCTACTGCTCCAGTGTTTTACCCCAATGAAGAGAAAATTACATTCGTCCAAGATGGAAGTTCAATACATAATTGCGGAATAGTACAAGAATACATAGGTGCAAATAGAGAGTTGCGCTTAATAACACTGCCTCCAAAAAGCCCAGACTTAAATCCAATTGAGAACGTCTGGGGAAAAATGGTCCAGATGTGGGATCGTGGCCAACAACGCAGTACCGATAACTTGCGGGGGCATGTAAATGCAATTTGGGATAATTTAAGAGGTAGCAAATTTTGTTACAACACTGTTGCATCAATGAGGCAACGGTTGCTTGATGTAATTAATGCAGACGGTGGTTATACGCGTTACTAATTGAAAGTCATAACTGTATACACGGTGAGTTTTTTTTCAGGGCCACTGAGGGTAAGTCTGAAACCTCCCTAAAAAAACTCACCCTGAAAACCTTAGGGAGTATGTTACGTTGGTTCTAGCAATCAGAGGCATTTTATTAATAAGGGTCGTTAGTTTTATTTTGTTTTTTATTAAATGCGCTATGGAAATATATGAATTCTGATATTATTATATTTTTTTAAAGGTTCATTTTATGCACAGATAACTTTGAGAGCTTTGTTTACTAAGATAATTTTGAACACCCTGACTGCTCATATAAATATGAAACAATGAGTAGGAAGATATTTTGAACACCTTAGGTGCTTGCAACAATATGATGATTCGAACTGCATATATCAAATTGCTTTTATGTTTTTCAGATCATTTTGACTACTCTAGATGCTCATATCAATTTGACGCTAACTGTACCTACCTAGTAAGGTTTGGTAAAAAAACAAAAAAAAAATGAGAAGTATATCAGTCATGTAGTTCCCATAATACAAGCTCTGCTTAGTTTGGGGCAAGATGATACTGTGGAAAAATTCCGGCAATAGTCACTTCTATTACTATTGCCAAGGATATTTCTGCTACTGAACAAGCTGTGTAATTTTGTATGTGCCAAGCGCTTTGTAGGTCTGGACTGGTGCCGAGGTGCTGGTACGATTCAAATGTTTACATATTCTGCAGATATATGTTCCAGGTCTGCGCATAATGGTATCACAGTCCTTGTAGTTCCTGATACCCACAACACAGAGAATCCTATTGTGGGCTCATGACTATGTATGCCTCTGTTTTCTGTTTATTTATTTATATTTAATCCAAACCTTGTAACTATAGCTCACTTGAGTTGTTCATCTTTTTCACAGAACTTTAATCTTTCATAATCCAGCCCACATTCCCCGATAGCCACCACTTTGTCTCTGTTCTCGACGATCAGGTCTCTTAAGCTTTGCAGGTAGGTTTCTGGGGATTCCACAAACTCTGTGCACCGAGTGGGATGGCAGCCGACAGTCGAAAATAGGCGAGCTGGAAAAAAAAGGCACATGTTCGTAATGAAAGCAAACCACATGCAAGTGGTACTTACGGAGCAATTGTTTCATACATTTTAATGAGTGGTCAGAGTGTGGCTTAAGTATAACTTCATCATATCCTTCCATTTGTCACATCCTTTTTCTCCTTTCTGCTTTTTTAAGAAGTTTAATTGATTTTCGACTATGTCAGTTTCTATCTTACCAAGGATGACTTTGAAACATCAATTTGATCTACTGCCTGTTCCACCGCGACCAAGCCACGAAAGAAAGGCAAGAAAAAAGGCTGGTTATTATTTTTAATTATCTTTACAAAACAATAGGTATCTACATTTTTTATCTAGTTGGAACATTTTCAATCCCAAGAGTTTTATATCATCTAAATAATCAGATGTTTCATTACATTTTCAAATTTGTTAATTCTCAATATTTGTATATCTTTTGGATCGTTACAAAACAATAGGTATCTACATTTTTTATCTAGTTGGAACATTTTCAATCCCAAGGGTTTATATATATCTTTTGGGAGGGATTGTTTTAGTGTGTCAAACCACACACTAAAACAATCCTGACGAAGAAAGCCTACTACACTGTTGACCAATACCTATCTGACAAACTTGCATAAACTACCTACCAATTCTTGACCATTTCATTCTCTGAAATTTACAAATTACCATCACTTTGAGCCATTTCAATAGCCTTCTTGCTATCAGATAGACTGCCTCCCGTAATGATAATCTTATCCATCCCACCAGCCCAAGCACGATTTAACACCACATCCAAATCTGGCTCGTGTTTCTTCGCTCCGTGGTAGGAACCTTGGTACATATCATCTGAGAGGTTTGCACCAATATCTGTAAAATATACCTTCTAGTTAGAACAATAGTGTGCAGTACATGGAACACCTGAATAATATATATTGGGGGAAAAGATAGGTCTCCATGGTGCAAAATAAAGAATAAAAAAAACAATAATTAATAGTACAGGTAATAGTGGTTTGGTTTAATAAGGTTAGTTTTTAAAAAAATTATCTGAATTACATACGTACCGATGTACTTTCTCAAGGAGCTCATTCTTCTCATTAGGTATCGTTTATTACATTAATTCCAGAGAGTTTCCTCTCCATTTAAACCTAACTGAAAACACAAACTTTACAGTCGAAAGAAATCCAAGGTTTTAAAATACACCTGACTATGACCTGAATTTTTTTTTATCTGTGCCTAGTGTGCCTTTAACAAAAGACATTTGTCCCTATTGGACGTCCGTGAAAACACAGCCTGAGAAAGCACGACCATTGAATGTATAGGCAATATTTCAAATACTAGCCGTATGGAACCACCCGGGCCCCGGTCATGTGGTTGTGTGGGGCCGTGCAAGCCGGCAGAGTCCCACAATCTCCGCCAGAAACCCCACAAACGCGCCCTTAAAAGAGTGCCCCCTCTACTTGCGCTGATCCTTTCCTCAAGCCTGTCCAGTATGGGACAGGTATACCTGCCGGCATAGCCTTGTAGATCATTGGGACACGCAAGCCGACCAGAGCAGCGAATGCCGCCTCAGCCCTCACTCCACAGTGCCCTAAAAAGGGCAAACTCCGTCCGCCCGATAGGCCCTGAAATGGGCCTCGCCTTGCCCTCATTCGCGCGCTTAAAAGGGCGCCCCCTTCACTTGCGCAAATCCCTCCCTCCAAGCCTGTCCGGTATGGGTATACCTACCGGCAAAGCCTTGAATATCATTGGGATTCGCAAGCCCACCGGAGCAGCAAACACCGCCCCGGCGGCCCTCCCATGGTGCTCCTCCACGAGCCCACCATGCTTTCCCATTCACAGTGCTCTTACAGAATGTCAGATTTGCTCTTACAGAATGTCTTTTCTAGCAAAATTAGTTACCCTATAGTGGGAAGCAGGTGGTTCTCGCAGAAACCTAATAGTAGTAGGTATCGAAAACCCAGTTAGTGGAATGTGAACTTGCAAAACGCGGGCATGTGCCAAATGTAATGTTTGGACGTGCCTCTGATTACCCCCTACTTGGTATCCTCAAAGACCTACTCACTGAGTATGTATCTGAGGATGTCCACCATGGGCAAGACAGTCGTGATCGTATTTGTTTGTATCGAAAACCCTGAAGCGGCTTCTAAAACTATTTTATTTTATTTTTATTTTCAAGACCGGTTGTTTGAATTTTGCTGCTTACCCAACAAATCAAGCCATACAGAAACATGTTTTTGGAAATAAATAGTTTATCTTGAAATTTAAAACTGAGAAGACGTGTCTGCTTATATAAAACGTGTGAAATGGGTATAGGTACTTTTAAACCTTCCCTCTCTTTTATACAATAATATTGTTTAGGAGAATGGTCAATCATAATAATGATGACCATTCTCGGAAGGCATATTAAAAATATTAAACTGCTGCACAAATTAGCCAAGCAGGTGTAGTTTTCCGTTTTCATAATGTTTAACGCACCAACCAAACCATTTGCGCCACATAAAAACGTGTAAGGTACATACATACAGGAAGTAAATAGTTTCTTTATAGTTGTATAGTAGGTGTACTGTTAGCACCCTAGTAGTCTTACCAGACTACTCCAAATCTTAAATTTAAATATAAAACTTTGATGATATTATGTTATACCTGTTATAAAATAACAGTCAAATAGCAGGAACGGTTGTAATAGGGAATAACTTCATACCTTCATTCGTAAAAATATAGGGCGTATTTAAATGCACAATGAAATCTGTCAGTTAACAATTTTTTTATAAGTTATTCCTTTTTATTTTATTTTTCTATACTAACATTTAAAACAACAGTTGCTTTTTCAGTTGAAAGAAATCCAAGTTAATGTTGATTCATGACAATGAATCAACATCGACAGTTGCAATCAACATTGCAACGAAACTGGTTTCAGTGCGCTATTTTGAAACTGTTTATTTTCTCCCAAGCTTTCATATAAAATATGTTTTTTTCCCTCATCTTTTCCATTATGTGGGGTGTCGTTGGATAGGTCATTCAAATATTTTAACGGATTAACAAATATATTGTAAATTTATGTAACTGTTATGAATATATTTTCCTCATATTAGGTTCCCTGTACCTGTTACGACTATACTAGTCACATCTCTACGACCACGATTAATCGGGTACACAGATTATACCTTATGTCGGTTACAATTCCTTTAAGGTCTGTTACTATAATCTTTGGGTACACAGACTAGATACTAGAGATACTACGTAGGTACATAAGTAGGGTAGAAAAAACAAAACAAATCAATTTTAAATGTATTAATGCTCTCTGTGCTAAGTGATTGAATTTTGTATGAAAAACTTCGACGCTTTATTAAACAAATAAGTACCTCTATGCCTATGGCACATTACTTTGGACAAAGGAAAGGATGAGAACCAAACCAAATCAAATTGACTTATAAGTTTAATCCATTGATGTAGAAAGCTGTCGTCTCCTACAAGTAAGTAACCTTGGCTTTCTAGCGCTTAAAAACTTACCATTAAAATAAAAAAACAAACAAACAGGCTCACGACTTTAATTCCCATGATTAAGGTCCCCAGGTCCATAGTTAGTAGGTAGCAATCTGTGAGGATACCAAGTAGGGGATAGTCAGAGACACGTCCAAACATTTTATATTATATTTGGCACATGTGTGATAGTAGTAAGTATTCCAAGTGACAGGTTACCAGGCGATCGCCACTTATTGGAACTTATTGGACAACACATGCCTTCAAATTTTTGGTTCTTGGGCATGCCAGTATCCTCACAATGTTTTCCTTCACCGTTTTGAGCATGTCTTAAGCGCATATAAATTAAAAAAATTGTGGTGCATGACCGAGTTCAAACCCTTCATTCATTATAATAAACCAAATGTTTAAACCATAGGGTGTGGACTTTCATTTAGCTACTTATGTACCTGTTCAGTAACCACCTTTTCCAATCAGACTGACTTTTCAATAAAAGGATAATATATGCCTAGACAATGTTAGATTTAGCTTCATTCTATTGAGGCATTTTTCAGGCGGGCCTTCGCCCACTGCGCCACAGAGGTTGAGGAGGTGAATGTTCAAAGCAATAACAAAGTTTTAAGTTGTTTCATGAACTACCTTTTTAGTTTAATAATCATACAATTTAAAACAATATTGAATCCACAGATTATGAAAACAAAAATGTATTGTTTTTATACATCTTGTGTATTATTACCTAAGGCTTGATCAAACTGATCAAGTTTTAAGTTGTTTCATGAACTATCTTTTTAGTTTAATAATCATACAATTTAAAACAATATTGAATCCACAGATTATGAAAACAAAAATGTATTGTTTTTATACATCTTGTTTATTATTACCTAAGGCTTGATCAAACTGATATGGTGATGATCAAAGGAAAATGTTGCCAATGGTCCCGTCAATGCACAATGCCTTCCAATAAACTTTTGTATATTATATACTACATAAGCACTAGTGTATGTAACTAATGCACAAATAAATAAAAAAGTTTTAATTTTAATATAATTTTAGTTATAATTTTTATAAGGCATAAGTAATGAGATTTTTCAATTTATTTTTTAACTTTTAACTAATATTGTTACATACATAAATCAATCAGTTGGTATGAGTACCCGCAAAAAGTACTTTATCTTGGTACAGAATCAGGAATAAAAATGGGTGGTCAGCTTTGAATTCCAATGGGGCTGGTGGCGGCGGTGCTGGGAATGACGCTGGCGCGAAAATTAAACCTTTAAAACAAAAACATCTTGTCTTATTAATCTGGCAATAATAGTGTTTTTTATTTTTTTGGGATCCTGTGGAATTACAGTCAAAAGAGATGTTTCACCCGCTACATCTCAGGGTCGCCAATGCGCTAGTAATACCTCTGGTGTTGCTAGCGTCCATAGTTTACGGTAATTGGTACGGTAATTTACTTACCAATGGGTGGGCAGTGTGGTTGATTAGTTGTATAAATAAACTTTTCGTCCTATATTTATCTGAATGGAATTTCACCAAATTTATACTTTTTTTTGTGCCAAATGGTAAATTGAATGTTGTTATAGCTGTAATAATATTAATAGACATCCAATAGACACATATATAGTCCTGACCCCACACTAGGATTCCCTGTGGTATCAGGAACTACGTATAACGTGGTTCCACAACACCCAGACCTAGAATAAATATCTGCAGAGGTGCAAACATTTGTCTCGCAGCGGGAATCAAATCGCCCCTCTTGCATCTCATCCGGCTACTAGCTCGCCGCGCCACCGAGGTCTACTAATCAATTATAATTCTGATGTTCAAATCAAGAAGGGTGGCAATTTTTTTTTAAATATTCTGTTACCTGCTCATCTTACTTTCTGGAAAAAGAAAACCAAAACGAGTTACATACAAAAATATTTATTCACATCCGTAATAAATCAATTACTCAGAGTGCCGGAGAACAAAACTTTATCTTTGTACAGAATCAGGAATAAAAACGGGTGATCCGCTCTAAACTCGACCGGAGGTGGCGTGGGCGGTGGCGGGAACGATTCCAACACTAGAAGAAATCCTAAAAAAAAACAAACACGCTCACGACTGTACTCAGTGTGTAAATATTCGAGGGTTCCATGTAGGAAGTAGTCATAGGCACGTCCAAACGTTACATTTAGCACATGCTCGCGTTTTGCGAGTAGTGAGCATACCGCGTGACAAGTTGCCGCCTGTTGGTACCCTAAGCTTCCGAATTTTTTTTCGTCGGTTCTAGGGCATGCCGGTTTTCTCACGATGTTTTCCTTCAGCGCTTGAGCACGTGTCAATGCACACAACCATTGTTGCACGACCGGGATCGACCCCACGATCTCCGGATCGGAAGTCGGGGGACGGCCCACTGTGGGCCTCTATCGTATCGTTATTCATATTGTACCACCCGGGGAATTGTTGGTAGTTTGTCTAGTTGCCTGCACACTGCCCAATATTAATGGTACACCCAGAAAATACAGACAAAAAACTTACATAGGACATGAAGATCACACAGTCATTTATACTCGTTAATAGCAGGTAGGTGTAAAAGTTAGTAGAAATAGGGATTCAAAATAATAGAAAGATGAGGGGATTTATTATAATCCTTCCTAAAGGTATCTTCTTAATTTAACAAAAAGAAAAAAAAGGACATATAAAAAATATTTTAAATGATGTATTTAAATATGCAAAATACAAAAATCAAGCATTGCATAAATCATTTGGTATAAGTTCCGGCGAAGAGTACTCTGTCGTTATGCAGTATAGTGAATAAAAACGGGTGGTCCACTTTGAACTCCAGCGGCTTGGGAGGTGGTTGGGGCAGGGATGAGGTGAAAACCACTAGCATTCCTACGGGAAAAAACACATACTTATTATTAGTTTGACAGTTTGAATTGAAATCCCATATTCTATAAACAGGCAAAGTTTTTTAATTTAAATCACAAGGTTCGTAGAAAAGTCATCTTAAAATATACGTGAATTGAAAGGGCATTATCAAAGAAAAAAGCAAGTATTAACAAAAATACAAAAGGCTCGAATGATGTTAGTGAAATTCAAGGAACAGGCGGGGAATACCCCGTCCGAGAAAAAACAATAATTGAGAAAAAATAAAGGATGTCCGAGCTGCAGCGTTCAGCTCTTAGCAATTAATTTTAAGCATTGTTAGTTCAATCTATAGATATTATAATAATAAAGCTAAGAGTTTGTTTGTTTTTTTTTTTGTTTCGTCTAGAGGAGCCATTATTAGGTAGGTATGTGGTATGGTATGACTAAACCAGTACCCGAGAAAAGCTGTATTTAACTATACTTAACAGAAGAGAAACTTAAACAATAGGAAATGAAGAAAATATATAGATAGGTCTTTAAAGTAGCTATTTAATAGGCGTAAGCAAACATTATTGGTATACATTTAGAAGGAGTCAAAAGCTTTTTTAGTCTTCATTATTGAAGATGGGTGAAATCATCGAGTATAAGTTCCACCGAACAACACTTTATCGTTGTGTAGAATGAGGAATAGGAATGGACGGTCGATTTTGAAGTCAATCGGAGGTGGTGGCTTGGATAACAATGATACTGGCATTATGATCAGAACTTTAAACCGTTATGGAAAAATCTCACATAAGAATGATAGGAACTAGGAAGTAAATATAAAAAAAAAGAAAATACAGATATTGGTGTCGATTCTCTTGTACACTTAAACTTAATTTAATCTCTTACTCAGTGGATTTTGGTTTGGAGGTGGCTTGACTCCATTGAGAGTAGGCTTTATTAAACACAAAGTAAACATAAAAAAAAGCAACAAATTTTCATTTAACGTATACCAAGTCTGCTGCCTAGCACAATAGCCAAGAATGGAAAATTATAAGAATTATAATATTAATAAATATCAACCAAGCGGGAGGTTGCGGGTGCGAGTGCCGCCGAGGTTGAGTTTTTGGGATATTAGAAGCAACTTTATGGAATCAGAGCAGAAGCGTTATTTTATTGTAAAAATATACACAAAATTTTCATGATAAGACGTCTGAAATAAGCGTAGTCTTAAATAGGTATTATTTTTATAGTTGAATGAACTGCTTACCCTACCCCATTGGTAGACGCGAAGCCCATTGTGTGTGACTTTCTAATATTCACTGACTCAAATCACATCACATTATCACCTCACCGATATTGTCCGTATAAAAAAATCGTGGGCATATGTATAATAATATAATGTTTGGACATGCCTCTGACAACCATCTACTTATAGTATATTCGCGAATCTACGTACTGCCTCCTGAGTATAGAACTGGTGGTTGGCGCGGTCCAACCATTCGTCATACCTTAACTCCTTCCCCGCTATGGGACTAACGACAAACTTTTTCCACCCCAAAACCCCTTTCCTGTATTTTTTATCAGATTCTTTAGAGCCGTACTCGAGATCCTAAAAAAAACAAACAAATTATTAATACCTACGCTGCTCCTTAAAGTAATAAGCGGATAAACAATTGTTAAATACTCAACCTATAAATAAAATCACGGGTTCGCGACGTCCACAATCAAATTATTCCACCCGGATTCTTTGTACCGACTGCCAAGATAATATTTACAATGCCAAAGACAACAGTTCTATTTTTATCCGTTTCTATGTAAACTGAATATCTTGTAGGTACCTGTTTAAGTTGGGTCTTTTGTTGGTATTATCTTTAATGTGTTAAAATCACACATGCAAGCTAAACTTTGCGATGCTAATTAAAAGCTTCCAAAGTCTTAAATCGTGATATTTTCACGTTTCGATCGATCCGTCTTGTTGATTTGTTAGTATTAGTCGAGTTGTTGATATCTAATATCTAAAACCCTGTCTTATTCAGTAAAGGCGTATTCAATAAAGACGCGGTTAAATTGTGGCGCAAGGCAGTGACGGTGGCGATGAGTAAAAATGTTGTCAAAGTTCGCATCAATCGCTACTGCCTCCGTGTCAGTTTGACAGAGCCTTAAAAATATCTGGAAAAATAATTTGGGTTTTTGCAGAGACGTTGCATAAGAAAAGGTCTTTTTATTCTGTGACAACACTGCGTTACATATAACTGCAAATTTTTCATGTGATTCTAAAGATCCTACTAATATATACTATTATAAACGTGAAAGTTTGTGAGGATGGATGTTTGTTACTCTTTCACGCAATAACTACTGAACGTATTTTGATGAAACTTCACAGTATTATAGCTTTTACATCAAAATAACACAGGCTACTTTTTATCCGGGTACCACGCGGGCGAAGCCGTGGGCAGAAGCTAGTATCATATATCTTTACCCGGAATCACTTTTGAATAAGTGTCATTTTCTAAAACTTCCGTACCAACCAATTAGGCTCATATTTTAACTTAATAAATATATTAGGTTGGTTATACTTTACCTAAGTATAACAACATATATTATTATACTAGTCGTATAACTTACCTACCAAGCTTCATCATGATTGAATAAACGGTTCGGCAGTTATCGTCAGACAAACAAACATTCATACAAACCCTGGATTGTCCAAGTAGACTCAGAGATCTCACTCGATCTATAAAAACTGAAAGACAAAAGGCAATATTTACCTGTAAAAGCCCCAGCAGTGGCACCTTCTTCGTCGATCTTCACGAAAGCCTCCTGGAAAGCCTTTGAGACCACTACAGATTCGTTCTTCACAATACCGGGCGCAGCCTCTTGGAATATCTTGGTAACTCCAACCTAGTGGACCAAACATTTTTGTAACTGGGTCCTTATATGACGTTAAGCCAGACTTTCAAACCTGTTTAGATTTTGCAAAACAAATACTAACAGAGGCTACCTACTCACGAGGAAGCCGGTTCTGCCGTCCCTCCCGCGACCCCGCTTCCTGAGGACCCCTCACATAAAGGCTCAATATTGTAGTAAAAGCTAATTTCTCATAAAATAAATCCTAAACAAACCGGTCTGAAGTAAGCTTGCCTAAACCAGTTACGCAAAAATATTTTTTTCTCTTATACGCACCATGGATAGGATTATCATCTATTCTCAACTTTTCACAAGATAATTATTTTGAGATAACCCCTTTCTAGTCTGATGTTTTAACTACACAAGTGATTTTAAAATAAAAACGAGGACATTAAATTTACAGAATCTGATGATAATATAAACAAAATTTAACCTTCGAATCGTTTTTATTCCATTATTTCTTAGTGACGTGTGGCGATAAAAACTATCTAAGAACCTTCCTTGAAGTTATACAAAACAATTAAAATTTTAATATCCCATTTTTTTAGTAAAAATTTTGTTCATAACTATAATAAAAAAATTTTTTTTTTATAAAAATTTCTAAAATCTTCAATCTTTTTAGTACCTAGTTCTATACTTAATCCAATTTTAAGGATCGCGCCGACTTTAAAAAACTTTGACCGTGTGGACAATTTGTCATATAAATAGACCCACCTAATCAGACAGTTATCTGTGTATTAGTTTTCCTATTACTACTCACTTTAGGCAAAAGGTCGTTCAAGTCCAGCTTGCTCTTGATTTCAAACTTGGGGATGTGTAGGTCGACGTCCCTCCCCGAGGGTTGTAGTTTAAATACATCGCCCATTAGACCCTTCTGCGAAACCTTGTCGAGGACCAAGGGTAGGCCGTCGTTTTCGTTAGGGAGAACTATGACCATGCGGAAACCATTCTCTTTGTAGGGCAGCTCAATCAACTGTTTAGAAATTATATATAAATCATTATTTACTCATATGCTCAACTGATTAATGTTGTGTGGAAAATTTCCAGCATTATTATTAATATCTATAATGTGACTTACCCTAGCTCCTAGCTCTTCGCTCTCAGTGTAGTACAGGGACTGTTTGAGGTGCATGGTGGGCTTTTTGACGGTGGTGTGCTTGTCAACGTGAAAGTCCTCGTCTTTGGTGTTCTTCGCGTCGAAAGGCACGTGCCAATGACCCTAGATCAAAAGACATTGGTGCTCAATTTTAAAATATGAAACTCAACCGGAGCTAATATCATTTTATGACCAGTTCTTCACCACCATCCACTGCTTTCACAAATATCTGGCTGTTATCAATGTCATACGATTATTTTAAGGCAATACCCATCAATACCCATCAATCCTGCAATCGACCTGGTGTACTCTACTAACTATTAAAAATATTTCAGTAGTTTTGTAATGTTTGTCAAAGGTTACCTGGAAGAATATAACGTTGAAAAGTCCGGCGACTGTGTCAGAGCTGATGACGTCAGCGGAGACTGGTTCCTTGATGTGGCCCTTGGTTTTCTCGTCCGACTGAAATTAAATATACTTACTCGTAATCCTGAATGTATATGAATGTATAAATAACGTTTTTGTGCTGCAGAAGAGGGCTATTCGAGCAATTTATAATATGGGTCCCAGAGAATCACTTCGTCAGAAGTTTAAAGAAATAAATATAATGAAATTTCCTTGTCAATACATCTATGAAAATCTGATGTATGTTCACAAAAATATTAATTTGTTTAAGAAAAAAAGCGAACAATGTAACAGAAATAAAGATAAACTCGCTGTTGCCACTTGTAGACTCCATAAAGTTCGTTTAAATATAAATTAATCGTTTAAAGAACAAGGTGTACAATTAAAACTTTTTAACTAGCTTTTATAACAAACTCCCAAAAGATATACAAAAATTGTCAATTAAAAAAAACGTTATTAAAAAAAACAACTTTAAAAAGGCATACTATAAAATATCTGATTATTTAGGTGATAAAAACTCTTGGGATTGAAAATGCTCCAACTCGTTGTTTTGTAAAAGGATCATTAAAAAGAATAACCAGCCTTGTTTTCTTGCCTTTCTTTCCTGGCTTGGTCGCGGAAGAACAGGCAGTAGATAAATGAATGTTGACTTTGACTTTGACTTTGATACAGAGTTTTGATTTTGTTGTAAAGAAATGTTAATTTATGAGATTGGTGTCGGTGTCCCTTTCATTTTAATCCGACAAAAAAAAAGAAGGTTCTCAATTCGTCTGTAAGTTTTTATTCATTGAAATCACAAGGATCATATAGAAACGTCAACTTAAAAACTAGGATGTAGATTGTATTTTATGTGTAAATTACGCGATATCTTCGCCAATTGTTAACCGATTGTAATTATTATTTTGGTAAAGGGTAACTACAAGATGGTAAGTAAGTATATACATTTTATGACATAATTCCACTTCTATAAGTGAAAAAATTAGGTAATAAATTTCTATTTGTACTTGTTATTAAATTTCCGTTAATTGAGGTAGTTTTTTAATTTGTTTTGTTTAAAAAAAACTTGTTCATTACATTTGCTGTGCTGTGCTGTAATGATGATATTTTTTGAGCGTATAACTTACCCACTTGTTGATAGTGTCAGCTGCTTTCTGAGGATTTTTGAAGTCAATTGACTCTAAACCACTTCTGTAATCCCTGGCGGTTTCGGAGAAGGTACTGTCGAGAGCGTAGCCAGCTTGCACGTAGATCTTGTTGGCGAGAGTCAAGAATTCAGGGTTCATGTCGCCGAATTCATGGCTGAGGCGGATGTAGTTTTCGGAAATCTGAAAAAAAAACAGCCTTGTTTTCTTGCTTTTCTAAAAATAAAATTACAAAATATGCACGATAATAAATAAAATGACTCCATAAAAAAATACAAATTTTCCTCTAAACTTGCGAAAAAAAGCTCAGCGCGGCGTGTGAGTAGCCGGTTATGTGGGAGTATAGCCACAGACGCAAGGGATGTGGGTTCTTACGAATGCTGTAAGAGCTATACTTTTTATCCGGGAACCACGCGGGCGAAGTCGTGGGCAGTAGCTAGTTTATGTATATTTAACCACAGATTCCTAAATCGTTTTTAAAGATTCTAAAATTTGATTTAATTTCTGCTTTAACAATTATTAACATTTAGACAGTCGGTTATTTATTCTTCAATGTTACTCAATAATCAGTGTTTATTTTATCAAGGAATGTTTAATTGTTTATCTTCGTAGAATTATGTATTAAACCCAGTACGTTGTGACCTAAAACAGATAAAATGAGGAATAGTTCTCGAAGACTAGCACTCATTAAAATTCATGTAACTATGGGCTAGTTGTTATTTCGTTAGGGTAATTCGCTGGTTCAAGTCCCGCCAACATAAATATTATTCCCAAAATTTGCCTAACATAATATCTTCTTGTAATGCTAGTAGCCTAGACTAGACACGTTCTAGATCCCTGAAAGTGTCCTAAGGCTTGCATGACATACCTTCATGTAATGCCTTTCATAAGTCCCAAGACTATCGCGACAAGCATTTTTGTAGTGCCTTTTTAAAAAGTTCTAACTTGCAAGACATACCTTTTTGTAGTGCCTTTCAAGAGTTCCAAGACTTGCAAGACATACCTGCTTGTAGTCAGTGCCTCCCAAAACGGTGCTGATCTCCTGACGACTGGCGTTTCCAGCACCGTTGGAAAACAGCGAAAGCAGAATCAGCACTCCCAAGGGAGATGCGATCACATTTTTGTCCTCTGAAGATTTGTACGCTTCCTGAAAGTAATATTAATTTTGGTAGAGTTAAAATCTGTGCCTTGTGCTAATCTTTTTATATAATTACGTAGTAGAAAGTAGATGATATCCTACTAATATTATGTGAATATTTGTATGAACCTTCCTAATAATATCCGGCTTAACAGAATTGGGAGAAATTTGTGATGAGGACACATATGTTCCTTTTATCCGGGTACCACGCAGGCAAAGCCGTGGCAGAGGCTAGTTAGCTATAAGTGCTTTAATATCAATAATAGTAATGTTTTCCTCAACAACATAGAGCAGAAATTACATACGTCGACGATAAAAAAATGTGATGATAGAGGTACTAATCAGTAATTTCATTATTTTAATAAATACTGTTTTACTGATGATATCTAACGCAGGAGGTATGTATGAAACACTTCCACTATATTTATGATTGAATCCATTCACAATTAACTGGGTACCTATCTACTTATCCTCACGTATCTATGCACTGAGTATGTTATTGACGATCTCTGAGGCGCAGTGGGTGAAGGCCCGCCTTTGACTCAGAAGGTTGCGGGTTTGATTCCCGCCGCGGGACAGATGTTTGTATGATCTACTAATGTTTGCCTCGGGTCTGTGTGTTTCTATGTATAATATGTATGTATTTACAAAAAAAAAAATAAGTAGTATATCAGTCATGTTGCTTTCTTTGGGGCTAGATGATGCTGTGTTAAAAATGTCCAGCATTATTTATTTATTGAGAAAGGGATCAAATTCGTATAAAGTGTTTTTTTTTTCATTCATTGAGAAAAAACACATACAAATAACTTTCTGTCAGCGATTTTTTTATCGAGCGTTTAGTTTTTTAGCTACCTAATTCGGGTAGGTACCTTTCTCGTAGTGTCATCATGGCTTACCTTCAGGAGCTTCAAACTCGCTTTATCTATGGAATCTCCAAGTGCGGTCCTCTGATAGTCATGGCCGGTATTAAACGAAAAGGGATCAGGATTCGGGTACGAATGTACGTATATTCCTGCCGCTGCAACTAAAGGAAAAAAACACTCATTGTTTTAGAATGTAAAGCACCCTCTTTACATTCTAAAACCATGTAAGCACCAATCAATTCGTTTCACACAACACCTTTATAATGCGTTATATATACCACACTATCACCACATGAGATTGTAGCCAAACTTATAGGACATAACATTAAATGGAGTAAATTTTTGCTAAATTTAAAACTGCCGGCTTGTTTTCTATCGTCTATTGCAGCTTGTGACTTGTCCACATATGATTATACATTATTTAAACATATTATGATAACTACTTTTAAGATTGTACCTACATGTATAATAATGTTTGTTGTATTCAATAAATAAATATTATTATTATTCTTAAAGTCATACAAATCGGCAAACCACATTTCAACAAAAAACAAAAAAAAATACCTCACAGCTAACGCAAAATAAATAAACAGGCTTCTTACGTCGCGGGCAATACAATATTACGGTGAGAGCGATTTCATTTATTGGTCATTTTTTTGCACAACTAAAATGGCAAACGAGCATACATCCCACCTGTTGCTGTTGGTAAGCAGTTAACCTATAGACCCTTGCAACACCAGAGGTATAACACGCGCGTTGCCGACACTTAGATATAACGGGTGAAGTCTCATATTCCTGTAATTTCAAATTCAAACTGGTGTTCCATTTTTTTAGATCATTGGTTTTAGAATTTGCTCGGCCTTTCATATACCACCATATCTATTTAGATATGTATATGAAAGGCCGAGGACAGCATTCCTCGATCAATAATAAAATGATGTTTCTGCATTTTTATCAGTTCGCCGTTTCGATTGTATAATAAACTAAAAGTTTTATTTAAAAAAAAAGTTATTTTTGTTCAATCTCACCCAGTAAAATAGCTAAAATCGCCTTCATGTTGGCTGTCCGAGCTATTGTCCAACACTACTTGTGTGACTAGATCCTGTCCGATTATGTAGGTAAGAAGTTTTATTTAAACTAATGCCTTATTCACACGCACCGATTATTACCACGGCAGCAACACGTGTCTATTGCAATGATACATTAAGAACAGATATCTATAATATTATTTATATCTTTAAAAGTCACAACTTAAACATGTAGGTACTTTGGTAAGTTTTGATATTTTGCTGTCTATTGATTGATTGTGAAATATTTTTCAGGCCCTTTATCTCATTTTTGTCTAAAAGCACTATTGCGGCTTTAATTTTCTATAAATATGTAAAATGCTAAAACTATAAAATATGGCCTGAGCAGGTTATTAAATAAAGAATGCTGGACATTTTGCACACAGCATCATCTACGCAATAAAGAAAATCTTCTAGGTAACATAAAAGTAACTACAGTTTACCAGTAGTTAGTCGTAGGTAGGTACTTTACTGCTTCTTTTTTAGATAAGTTTTAAAATGTGTTGTAACGTAGCATTTGGCCAATAAGTTTGTATTTTCGGCATTATATTGAATAAATAATTAAAGTTGCCCAGTGTGGACAAGTCATTAGACAATGCACTTGACCTTTGTAGGAGTGATTATTTATACTGTATTTTGTTTGTTATTCTGTGGTTTTGTTAAGATACCTATCGGTTCTAGACTTGATAGCGCAGCCTCCGACCTATATAATGAGATTTGACTTGGCAACTTAAAATACAAATATTATAAATTGGTAATATAAAAAATATACCTACACATTGTGTATGTAGGTAGGTAATTACCTTTTTTGTGGCGGCTAGATATTTCCTTAATAAGTTTCCTTAGTAAGTTTTAATCCGATCAATTATTCTCTTCAATCATCCATCATACAGTATGTACTAAAACTATATTCTCTTAATATTGTTGTCAGAACGTGTAGGTTGTTTTTTCATAATATTACCGGCTGTTTTACAGACCATGTAGGTAGATTTTTTTTATACAACTAAAGTAGCATACCTTCTACCTTACTGCCCATGTTACTGTAAGCAGTTACCGTAACCTATGGACGCTTGTAACACCAGAGGTATCACTCGCACGTTGCCGACTCTGAGATATAACGGGTGAAGTCTGATATGCCGGAATAAGATATTTTTTTTCGAATAAAATGTTTGCAGTGTAAATTGATTATTCTGATTATGCCTTCAATCCTTGCTGTGTTCCGGATACAGCAATGCGAGCATTGCTTGTCGGCAGAAATAGGTATGGTGGTAGTACGTCCCCGGACGAGCTCTTTCACAAGGAGTTTTGTTTCTTTCTTTTTAGCTGGGATCTCCAGTTGTAAATTGTGTATTGCTTGTGCTGATTCCTAGGTCTTTCCAGAGCCATCAGCCCTCATGTCGAGACATCTCGCAGGTGGTCTCTACCTTGCAAATCATCAGCTCGGCCCAACCATTCTGTCAGGGCTCGACTGTGACCATCGCCACTCTTAAGCCTACCCGTTGAATGACATGGATTCCATACAACTCAGTAAAATGTACAAAGGACTTACAAATTACGCAAAATCGCTTTTTCGTTTTTATATTGCTTTTTCGTGACTGTTAACCCATTCTGCAGTTCTGCTTCTGATAAGTAGCTAGCGTGGTGGATTCCAGCCCCTTCACTCTCATAGAGAGTAAACAAAAAACATCATACCAATGGAAATGGTCGATCTTCGATGCTAATAGAGCTCCGCTGTAAAATAGTTGTCTATCACAAAATTCACAGATAACACCTTCAATAATATTTCTATTTTTGTCGCCAAATAACTGCAGCTCGCATTGCTGTGGTTCGGTTTCAAGGGCATGGTCAACTTTCAATAAGTACCCGCTTACCATACTAGTCAGCAGTATGTCTGTTTTCCTTAAAACACCACAGATGAATTGAAAACCTCCTCTTTTTGGAGAAGCTAAAAAGAGACTACCTAATTAAGAGTTCTAATTCAGTATATCTTACAGCTTGAAACAACCACGCTAGCCTGTTTGGATGGTGGATGTGAGCTTGCTTTGTAGGTTGTAAGCATCTTAGTAAAAGGTCTAAAATAACATTTTCATTGTTTCAGAATGAAAGCTAACGACGTGGTCCAATTGGGGAACACGCTCCAAGTGAAATTCGTTGTCACCAACTACAATATGCCGTATTCGAGAATGTGCAGTTCAGAATACGTCATTAACAGCGTAGCCATATTCCAAGTTCAGGTTATAGTTAGCCAGGTCAACAATGGACACACCAATGTTTACTACAACCTAATATTCGTCAGGTTTACGAAAATACGACCCAGCGATGACCTGGCTTACACCATAAAGTTGACTAGCAACGAACTGTCGTTGTCAGATAAAACCTTCTCAACGGACGAAGGCTGTTTCCATTTAATCAGCGAGCTGAAGAAACAGCAGTATACCTTAGACATGAACGTGCAAATGGAGATAGCATGTCATGTCAACTCTTTTGCAAGCCTGCACGATGATGAGGAATTGACGGATTTTGAAATGCGCGGTGAAGACGGCTCAGTCCATGTTCATAAAGTCGTCTTAGCCGCTGCCAGTCCGGTTCTAAGACGAATGCTCTGCGGTAAATGGAGGGAAACTGCTGAAGGGCATGTGGATATACCAGGAGCATCCAGGGAAACATTACAGAATCTCAAAAACTACGTTTACTGCCATATTTTGCCTGATAAAGGCTTAGAACAGCTGTTGCTGCTCGCTTCATATTACATGATGCCGGCGTTAGAGCAGAAATGTGTTGACAAAATAGTAAAAAGTTTGACGGCTCAGAATGCGTTTGAGCTGCTGGAGTTTGCAGCTAAGAATAAAGTGACTCAACTGCTTCTTTCGATACTGGAGGCGGTCCAGAACAAGACTATAAAAGTGGACGATTTGAGGGAGATAGTAATGCGTGAGGAGTTGTTACTTAAAAGTGATCTTGCTGGAGGAAGTTCGTGTTCTTCAGATAAGTGAAGATTTTGATTGTCTTAGTACTTTATTCCTTTCGATAGTCGCGTGGATTGGTCCGAGTAATTTGCTATGTGACCAAGTGAATTTACAACATTATCATTTACAGACTATATAAATTAGGCATCCCCTAATGAGTGCCATGACGAATGTTGTTCCTATCATTAGGGGGTTTAGACTCGTAAGTGATGTATGGCGATTTCAGTGGGCCTATTTATTCAGGCACATGTGTAATTCTTAGTACTACGAGGAAAATTAATAACCGCCGTATACTAGAATGTTCTTGCATACGGCGGCAGTGATGATACTGCAGCAATATTATGTTATTTTTTATGATAACTAGAGATAGAACTTTATGTAAGAATTGGAAAAGAGATTTGAAGACTTATTGAGCTAAATTATAAGCTAGCGTTACAAATAAACATTTTGGATTTGCAATGATGACCGCTTTCATAACTGTATGTATTCACGGTGCGGCTGTGACTGTTTTATCTCTTTCTATAGAAAGAAACACCTACTGGAGCGAGTTCAAGTGCCTTGGAATCATTTTAATGAAGAAGTATAAAACGCTCTTTAAGAATTCCGATCGAATAAAACTACAATTTACATAATCTTCATGTAATTCTGTCGTGTACATCTTGCAAAGATTCCCGCCTTCCAAGGCTATCTCACAGATAATATATCAATCACCACAGATCCCGCGAGCATTATCATCACATGTCAATGTCATTATGTCAAACTCCAAGTAGGTTTTAAAACACAGATCTTGAACTGCCTGCTCCCTGGGTAACTGATACCTGGTGATCTAAAGATGTTTCAAGCCTTTTTTCCGTTATGTACGTGCATCACAAGTTATAAAAAAACACCGTATTTTCACATCACAACAATATCAGTAGATTATTACTATTATTATAGTATTGACTCTTAACACAACAATGTAGATTGTCTATTGACTTCCAAGATGAAATAGGCGCTTATATTCGTTTGAATTGAATCGTTTCTGTTCACCTTGGTATGCAACTGTAATCTATGATCTCATTTTGGATTCGTTAGTAGTTACCTACTAAAGCGGGTCTTTAATTTGCGAACCGCCCTAGGTCTATAATTCTGCTGTTCTAAAAACGCTTGGTTGAATTTATATCAAAATACCAAAAATTCGCAATTGTTTTATTTCATTTTATATCAAAGTAGATTAATGTCCTTGATGTTGTTCACAAATTAAAGATCGTGACTGTCCTTTCTGATCAGCAATGTCTATGATTAATGCTCTCTTCAGAATAAGAAATCAGAAAATCTGTAGGATTTGTGAAATCTTTCACCAAACCAAATTAAATCACTTCAGAATAAAATAGTTCTTTCATTGTTAAAACCGATATCTTAAATTATGTTATAATAATAAAACTATACCTTAATTATTTTGCTGTTTTATTGATTTTTCAAGATATTCAATAATTGAAAAAAAGTTGTAAATATGCATGAATTAACAAATAGATTTACAAAAGCTAAAAATTTGGAATGATTTTATTATAAGACTAGATAACTTAGTAATATTTGAGTAGTCAATAGAAAATAAAAATATGTATTTCGTGTGAACTACTACAATAAGTTTCATTTTAACGTGCGTGTTTAATACAAAGGGCGTTTACTTGCATACCTTGCACTTTGTAATAGGGACAATGCTAGAACATGGATACTTTCAAATTCATGGTATTTTTACTGGAAACTTTTGACAGTGGATGTCGATAACATTCAATGACGGTCTTCATTGGAACAATTTGACAATTGATGTTGATTCCTCCAATAAGAGTTTGTTTTTTGTGTTAAAAATTTAACCTTTTATTCATAATCATTAATAAACTATAGCAGCGTGCTAAAAGTTGTGCGCCTCTATCCTTTGTTTAGTGTTAGAAAGGGACAGGGTTAGCTAGCGACGAAGTAAACAAGTGATTATAAATAAGAGGTTTTGTTTATAACTACTATTTTAAGAGGAAGACCTAATGTAACTGTTAAATCTAGGTTTCATTCTGTACTCTAAAATAAACAGTTCATTAGGTTTGAAAGCTTGTTAACAGAAGGACTTATAGGGTGCTCTCGCATAATGTAAAGGACTTACCACCACTATGGTCAGTGGCGATCAATGATTTGCAGCCCCCTGATTATTCTAGTCTTCCTCCGTGAACAGAGTATAGTATCTATTGATCGAAGTTGAAAGTATAACTATAGGTCCCAAGCTTAAGTTTATTAGTAACTAGCTATTTGTGGTGGTAACTTTGCTAGTTATTACTGTTGATTTTAATCAACAATGTTTTACTGTTGATTTTAATATTTTAAGATACTATTCGACGTGCACTATGACTAGGAACGCGGGCGTGTCCGCATTTAACGGCTGTCGGAAGAGCTGCGCGTGCTGCCACGCCACGGCACCCGAGCCGCCTGACAACACGGCGCGCACTGTAACCGATCTGAACGTTCTCTTGAAATCCACTGGCGTTTCTGTTGAACAAAACATATAGTTAGATATAGCCTATTTCTGCCGACGAGCAGTATCGCTCGTTGCCATCTGCAGGGCTGTGTGCCACAGAATGACAGATACGTTTTAGGATATCATTACCACTATTTCTGCTTAGCAGTAATGCTCGCATTGCATAGCATAGTGTTCTTGGCATAGTGTTCCTATTTAAATAACCTACCAACAGATATGCTTCTTTACTTTAGTAGTATAAAAATGATTATACCACGTACCTTTAGTCTTATATAGTATTTTGTTTATGTCTGGTGTATGCAATATAAATTATCTGTCTATAATATAATTGAAATTATCGTGGTATCACTCTCTTTTACTAGCAGCAACAAAACAAAGAAATAGCAACGATTCTAATGCTATTAAATCAGTCAGAATTTAAGAACTACATACAAGTTTAGACGTGATTTCAAAACATGTCACCAGCCTGCTTAGCATAGACAACGCTCTATGCTAAGCAGGACCTAGACCAAGACAGTGGTCTTGTCTACCGCCGAGAAGACAAAAAATATTTTGTCTCTCTTTTTTTTTTACAGAATATGCCATTGAAAGTGTTTTTTTCTTCTCTTTGGTAGATAATACGTTGTCTTGAGTGCTCATGCTAAGCGGGCTGGGATCATTTATCACGGACATATTCAAAATGGCGTGACTGACCTCCAAGGTCCACCAACACTGGTTCCTCTGCATCGAAAACCAGGCTCCAGCATATCTTGGCATCCTCATACAGCGCGCTTGTTATCTTCAAGCTGAGTTGCTTGCAGGCAAGTCCGCTTGAAGCGCTGAATTGCCATGATATCTCGCCAGTTGATACACCCTCTGAAACAAAACTGTACATTTAAAAAAAAGGCGGCGACACAATAATAAACTCTCTTAAACAAATCGAAAGACGCAAGGTGCGGGTTCGACCCCCGATGCTGGATAAATGTTTGCACGTTTTTTCCGGGTACGGGTGTGGTGGTACTACGGTCCCAGTTACCGACACCCACGACACAGGGAATCCTAGTGTGGGGTCAGGATAACTAAAAAGCCTTGTTGGCCTAGTGGGCGATACCCCGACTTCTGATCACGAGGTCGTGGGTTCGTGCTCCAATAAATGTTTCCACTCGAAAAAAAAATGTGCGCATTAACTCGTGCTCAAAACGGTGAATGCCCTAGAACCAAAAATTCGAAGGCATGTGCCAACAGTTAGTGTTCCAATAAGCGGCGATGGGCTTGCAGCCTGTCACGTGGAATGCTAACTTGCAAAATGCGGGCATGTACCAAATATAATGTTTGGACGTGCCTCTGTAGTTCCCCCTACTAGGTATCCTCAAAGATCTACTTACTGAGTATGTATCTGAGGATGTCCACTGGGGAAGAAAGTCGTGGGCGCGTTTGTTTTGTTTAAAAAAAAACTTTAAACACAGTGAGCGGTCTTATCGCTTAGAAGCGATCTCTTCCATCTAGTATCGATTCTAGTATTACCTTTTCTGGCCAAATAGGCATGCTTCCAGTCGTGTTCCATTTTCCTGAAGACTCCTTTCAGGACATGAGCTCCGGCGGCCCACATGACCAGAGTCTCCAACTCCACAGAGTCACGGCTCACCGTGTACCGATCGCGGGCGCAGTTGTACCTGAAACAAAGATAGATACAACCAGGGTGTCTACACAAATACCACTTTCTGTTGGCGTTAACGCCTGCGGACTAGACAAATACCACTTTCTGTTGGCGTTAACGCCTGCGGAAAGATTTGAAGTGTGGTGGAAGTAAGGGTTTGAAAGGGAAACAACCTTATTCGTTCATGGTCGTTTATTGACTGAATTTAATTATCTAAAAGTGCTATGTCTGCATATGACATAGATTACTTAATACTACTCCTAACGCTAGCCTACATTACATAGCATTACATATTACATTACATAGTTTGGGGCAAGATGATATAATAATCATTACTTTATTTTTGTTTAAAATTGATTCCTTTTTTATATTTATAATTTGTTCATTATTTTTTTTAGCCGTCGCATAGGTGAATACGGCAAGAAGGTGCTGGTTCACATTATATAGATAAAAACGACGCTCTATTTTTGTAAGTATAAAGTAATTTAAATTAGTTTTTATGTATATTATGTTGGTGATTGTTTAAATAAATGATATATATACTAAACGATGCTCACCCGATCTTGTATTGTCCTCTGTCTGTGAGCGTGAAGGTATGGGGTTCGCGTCCGGACCCGCACTCCTCGCGCAACAACCGCCACGCCGCCGAACCAGTCATGCGACCAATCGACTCCGATAGTTCCGGTTTCCTGCATTTCAACAATCAATTTAGCCAATCCTACAAACACATTGAAAACACATTCTTAGCCCAGATAAACTGAAACTCATAACACCCAAAAAGATCCTGCAGTTTTTAACAGCGGCAGGGCTGAGAGGAGAATTATGAACGCCCCCTGCGGGGAAAATTAAACAAGTGGCGATCACAATAGGCCTAACGGCCGCAGTGATACCAAAGCCACTAAAAGATAATAAAAATAATAATAATAATAAACAATCATACTTATGATACCAAGTAATGGGCAGACAGAGGCACGTCCAAACACTACGTTTGGGGCACGCCAGCGTTTTGCAAGTAGTTAGCATTCCACGTGAAAGGTAGCCAATCGCTGTTAAAGCGGCATAAGCGGAACCCGCTACCTTCTGCGTCTCAGGCGGGCCTTCGCCCACTGCGCCACAGTGGTCGTCGAATTGCCTCATGCTTACCTCTCCTTCATCAAATGGACCAACTCGAGCGCGGTTCTTTTTGCTAGATAGATGCGTCGCGCTTCGGAGCCCTGCTTCTGTCTATGGTAGCGTAGCGTTACAATACAATCTATCAGACTTTGCTCTGAACACTCCTTTCTATGCTTCAGCACCTGATGAAACGAAATAATGGCAATTTATAACCTCTAGAAAAATACCTCACGCATAGTTTTCTTTTCACGCTAACGCGAATACGTCAAGGGATAACTTGGCAGTTGTCACGTGACTTTTCCACAGCGAATGTCATTTCCATAGAATTCAATCTTTGCGCAGGCGTATTCACACAGCATAAGCAAGGTAAGCAGAGCCTGTGTTATGGGAACTACATACTCCTTATATACATTTTTTTAAATACATACATATTATAGATAGAGAACACCGAGATCCCGAGACAAATATTTGCATACACAAACATTTGTCCCGCGGTGGGAATCGAACCCGCAACCTTCTGCGTCTCAGGGGAGCCTTCGCCCACTGCGAAGAGGTCGTCAACAGTGACCTGTTGAAACGCACCTCCTTATGGTTCATGACGTAACGCCACGTGACGTCTTGTAGGTCGTCCCTGGACACTGCGATGACGTAGGACAACTTCTTGCCCCACCCGTGGGAGTACATGAGGGGTGCGTCCAGTTTCGCCTCGCAAGGGTCGCAGTGCAGCCACGTATTGCTAACGCTGTCGAATACCTGTGAATCAAGATACACATTATAGCATTATTTTAAGTATGATCCGGCTCGAAGGACCATTTTATGTAAGGTACACATAAAATAATAATAATGATGATGGTCATTTTTCACACAGCAACATCTAGCCCCAAACTAAGCAGAGCTTGTATTATGGGAACTACATGACTGATATACTTATTTTATATACATTATTTAATGGAGCCCTATGGGGACTCGGGATTCCACTGTCACAACACAGGTTAAAACAAAATGTAATATTTATTTAGGTACACAGAACACGGAATATTATGGATACAGAATTACTTTATAGGTATAAAATGATGTGGTCGCGATGCGCGGGCGAGCGCTGGTTTTGGCGAAGAGAGCCGAGCGTAGCCGATGCGACGGACTACCGAGGGCAGCCGAATAAAAACGACTTGCTACAATACTTATTATACATAGAAAACACCCAGACAAACATTTGTCCCGCGGCGCAAATCGAACCCGCAACCTTCTGCATATAAAGATTTAAATAAGTCATAAAAATTAAGAGAAAATATAGATAGAAAAAAAGATAGAAAATTCTTTATTGCACATAAAAATATGAGTACAAAGGCGAACTTAATGCTTAAAAAGCATTCTCTTCCAGATAACCTTTTTTTTCTTTTTGTTTAATAATCTTCCGTTGCCGATTTGTAAAGCTATTTTTATTAGTGCTGTCTTTTTTTTATACAACTTGCAACACTGCCGATCCTGAGACATAACGGGTGAAGTCTTATTTGGCTGTACTTTCAACGGCACCCATAACCTACAAACCGGAACACAGCGATGGGAGTATTGCTGCTTGACGGCAGAAATAGGTATCTCAGGGGTTCTAGACAATTACCACATAATAGCATTAACGCCTGCGGAAAGATTAAATTTATGGAGAACACAGTTGGTATTGTATCCTCCATTTGCAAAGGGGCAGTCTTCCACCGAGCTCATCCATCTTTTCCACTTTCTCGGGGACATAGGACCGACAGTTGTTCTTCGGAGGAATTATTTGTGTTCAAGTTGCGTGAAAACTTGACTTGCGCGACACTTGCCATCTGTGTATTGACTGTGTATAGCTCTTCGTTGATGCGATGTACCTTAGCTCAATCATGTGACGAGAGATGTCGCTACAAATTGTATGGAAATATCATGAGCTGTGGAAATGTCACATGACAGCCTCACCTTGACAAATTTGCGTTAGCGTGTTTTTGTCTAGAGCCCCAGAACAGAATCTGTCTAGACCCCCAGAACAGAATCTGTCTAGACCCCCTGAACAGAATCTGTCTAGACCCCCTGAACAGAATCTGTCTAGACCCCCTGAACAGAATCTGTCTAGACCCCCGGAACAGAATCGGTATAGAACCCCAGAACAGAATCGGTCTAGAACCCCAGAACAGAATCTGTCTAGACCCCCTGAACAGAATCTGTCTTTTAAATGTGACTGACCTCGCACCACACGTGGTCGGTGACGTCGTACACGTATCTGACGTCGTAGTGGAGCGCGCGGCAGAGCAGCGTGAAGCAGTTCGCAAACTCGCCGCAGCGGCCGCGGCGCCACTGCAGCAGCGTGCGCGGATTGTTGTAACGCGGGAACCTCACCAGCGAGCGGCACAACAAGCATTTGTACAGCTGGAAACAAACACATACGGTCGATACGAATGAATGGATGAAAATACTATATTGTACACCATAAGAAAAACAGATATAACTTAACAAAACTAAAAAAAAAAACATTAAGTATAATGGGCGATCTGGTCGCCCACTGTACTTTTAGTAATATAAAGTTCATGTTTATCTTGTTATCTTGCGGAGGTCATTAAAGTATTTTCATTCATTTATTAAGCGGAAAGCTGCATGCCTACTGTGCAGATTCTAAAGCATGTGCCATCCGATAGTGTTGGATGGAACACTAACGGATGGCACATGCCTTATGCATAAGAAGCGTTGGGCTTGCAACCTGCCACGCGAAATACGAACTAAAAATGCGGACATGTGCCAATTATAATGTTTGGATGTTTCTCTATCTACTTTCTACTAGGTATGCTCACAGATCTACGTACCGAGTGTGGATCTGAGCATCTCCATAATGGAGATCACAGTCGTGAGCGTGTTTGTTTTGTTCTGGACGCAAACAATCACATAGAAAATAGATCTTACTCTCAGCTTACTCTAGACTATGGTCAGTTTTAGGTTTTTTTTGACAGTCACATACATAGTCCTTGACCCCATAGCGGAATCCTATGGGGTGTCGTGGGTATCAGGAACTACGAGTACTGTGGTGCAACACCCAGACCCGGAACGAATAGCTGCAGAACATGCAATCATTCGCCCCGAATTTAAATATTCATTTGATTTACCTCGACTTTGCATATTTCGCCACGAGATTTTAGCGTGGCGCCACCCGCCGGCGTGGCGGCGCCACCACATTTGCAGGTGGGCGTGTCCACCCACGTGAAGAACTTGAACTTGAACCAAACCATCAGTTCCATCAGGAGTGCTATATCGAACGCCAGGTCTGGACCCTTGTACACACCTGAAAGGGATGAAAATTTAATGATAATAGCGATTTTTACTATAGTTTTATTTTATTTCTTTATTTGGTACTCAAAAAAAACTCTTACCGTTAAGGCAGCGTTCGGAACAAAGACATTCGATTTACTGTTTTTTTTTAAGCGATTATTACTATTATTTACTGTTTGTTAATTATTTATGTTAGTTTATTTGTTATTGTTATGTAATAAATATTAATCTTATTTATTAGGTATTTAGCTACTGCCTACGGCTTCGCCCGAGTGGTACCCGGAAAAATATTAATCTCATTTAATTTCAATATGTGAATAAATAAATAATGCTGGACATTTTTCACACAGCATCATCTAGCCTCAAAGTAAGCAGAGCTTGTGTTATGGGAACTACATGACTCTTAAACTACTTATATACTTTTTTTTGTATATACATATATATAATACATAGAAAATACCCAGACCCGGGACAAATATTCGCATATACAAACATTTGTCCCGCGGCGGGAATCGGTCCCGCAACCTTCTGCGTCTCAGGCGGGCCTTCGCCCACTGCGCCACAGAGGCACACAAAAGATGTACCGACTTAGGTTTAATGAATCTGTTATGCTACACGTCATGTTTAACGAATAAATAACTTTGTTACTGTTATATGTGCCTAGCGTCGGTACTTATAAAGTATCTGTAAATGTGGGTTAAATACCTAAAAAAAAACCTATAAATACCAGTTGTTTCTCAATACTTGAACAGAGCGTTTGATTTACTTTACTTAAACTACAACATGGTGTCAGATGTGGGGTTAGCTGAAAGAAATGTTCAAACGGTCAAACGCTTACTTAGGAAAGCCACCGAAGATAATACGGAGTGGCAGCTGGCATTGCTTAACTTTAGAAATACACAGGTTACAGGTGAAGACTATTCTCCTGCACAATTGTTAATGGGTAGGTCGCTTAACAGGAGACTGCCGGTCGCTCTTCAAGCACTCAAACTGAAGCTCATAGCACCGGAACAGATCCGAGGCGTAAGATTAGAAAAAATAAATAAAGTAAGACAGCACTATGACAAAGGCACGAAGCCTTTATCTCCGTTAGTTCCGGGTGAACAGGTTCGCATGAGGGAGGGCAAAATCTGGAATAAGGCTAGGATAGTAAAAAAAGCTGATACCGATCGTTCTTACTGGCTGAAAGTGGACAACGGTGGTACCTATCGTCGCAATAGAAGTCATATTTTAAAACAGAATATTAAAACGTCTAACCGGGACTTTACAGGTTGTTATGACTATATACCTAATGATACGAGTTGTGAAGAAAACCCTTCGGTGGGGGAGTCTCTCTCGGTCTCTCCACCAAGAGCTTCACTCTCAGCAGGAGGAGATAGAAGGAGATCTTCAGTGTCGGCTGCGCCCACACCTCCAGTGCCAGTAGTAGATGCGCCCGCACCAGGCAAAATTACCCGTAGTGGTAGGGTCATTAACCCGCCAGACCGGTTTGTAAATATATAAACAGATAGAGAAACTTACCTAAGTAGTAATCTGTTTTGCTTTGATCAGTTTACGTGTTGTATACTAGACCTACCAGTGTACTTAAAATAAACTTATGTCTAAATCTTTATAGCATAGGTACTTAGGTTAATATTATAAGGTTTCTTTATTTTTATAGAAGAAGGGAGATGTTATATGTGCCTAGCGTCGGTACTTATAAAGTATCTGTAAATGTGGGTATGCATAATAAAGACCAGTTGTTTCTCAATACTTGAACAGACCGTTTGATTTACTTCACTTAAACTACAACAGTTACTTTTAAAAGTACCTATGAAAAAGGAGCGTTCATAAGAAATGGATTATCTCGTCGTCTTTGCGAAATTGGTCTCCATGACAAACCCTTTTATTCTAACTAAAAATATATGTCCTGTCCTGAAAGTCCATTCTAATGTTTAATGACCTATGGCATCTTGATATGAGAAAATGCAGCGGAGTCCCAGATAATCTTTATACTTCAAGAACAAGCAGTTAGGTACATTTTAGGTCATATTTAGTTTTCTGAATGCCTCACAACAGAGTCTCTGTTGTGAGGCATTCAGAAAACTAAATATTGTTACCGTTGGAGGAGCATACATTCTGCAAATCCTCATATATATAAAAAAAAAACTAAGTGACTCTGGGAGAATATCATCATTACAACACAAGACACGGTGGCAACATTCAGCTACCAAATCAAATCTTCAAAAAAGCAATTATTTTTCTTTAGGTTATCTAAAGTGTCCAAAAGTTTCCTCTTCAGTGGTATTTCAACAAACTACCGAAATATTTTAGAGAGATAAGTTGTGGTTTATTATGTTTATTTATGAGAAAGATGAAGAGAATTGTAGTAAGGAAAAGTAATTGCACATTGCAAGAAGTCCTAAATGATGTAAGCATGAGGTATTGTTGTAACTAATTAAGTTGTGTCGAGCTGTCCTTTTGATTTTTAATTAGTTAAATTGTTAATACTTTCATATAGGTACATAATTAATTCTTCAAAGTGACAAAGGCCCTTTACAGCAGCTTATATAATATTGATGTCCTGCCATTATATAAATGACAATGCACCTATGCAGCAAATAGGTTAATCATGTGACATGAATATCATTTTACATATTTTAGTTTTAGTATATACATTTTGATCTGACATAAACATAATTTATTTTAATTTTAGTGTATGTTGATTGTGACTTGAAATGATCATAATTCATTTTACATTATTTCTAGTTTTAGTTCGTAATTGTGATTTGATAAATACCTCTTAACAGTAGCATAACAATTTGAAATTATATTTTATAGAATTGAATTGCATTCATACATAGAATGTACTTTTATAAATTACATGAATTTATTTTGACCCTAACACTTCCTAAATCACTGAGCTTATCTGTTTTAATGGCATGTTACTGACCAGATTTAGTATGTAGATATTTGAACTGAGTTATACCTATAGACTTCAATGGCGCAGTGGGCGAAGGCCCGCCTGAGATGCAGAAGGTTGCGGGTTCGATTTCCGCCACTGGACAAATGTTAATATGATTTGTCTCAGGTCTGAGAGTTTTCTACATAGAATATGTAGAAAACTCAAACAAAACAAAAAAAAAATTACATAGTATATCCATCATGTAGTTCCCATAACACAAGCTCTGCTTACTTTGGGGCTAGATGATGCTGAGTAAGCATTGAAAAAATATATATATATATTAAGCAATTTAACAAAACCAAGTGTACTAAGTAGTTCCTACGGTTAATAAATGACTGAATATTAGCAGCGATGAAGTTGCAACCTGTTATGTGAAATGCTAAATACTTTTAATACAGGGGCATGTGTCAAATGTACCCTACATGGTATCCTCAAAGATCTACTCACTGAGTATGTATCTGAGGATGTATATCATGGGTTATACAGATGTGAGCATGTTTTTTTTATATATTAGTTTGTTTTAGATATAACATAGATATCGAGTTTTACCAGTTTTTACTTTCTTCTGTTGCTTTCTGACTCTTTCTAATGCCAAGACTTGCAGACTCTCTATCGGTATTTGTTCCCGCGCGTACGCCAATAACTCTGGATCTTCATACTTAAGCATATTGTTAAACAGCTGTTGGATCTTAAGCAGAAAGGGATTGGATGTGTTCTGAAAAATAGCACAAAAGCTATAGAAATTCACATGTGAGCAGAAATGTTAAATTATAAATGCCATATTAGGCGACACATCACTTAAAGTTGGGGCTTGGTCTGGGTCCACGCATTAGCATTGCCATTCAGCCTGGCAATGCAGCCAGCATTTTGGGTATGCTTCTGTCTGGTAGTGACCTAATCAGTTGATCTATAGATTGTTTGTAAGGGTTCTTAGATATCTAGCTGCTTTATCTGTACTTTTTGCATACACTTGTACAAATAAATGTTTTACTTATTATAGGGTCAGACCAAACAAAAATGGAGTAGGTAATTGAAAGAAAAAGTTATGTTTTAATAAAAAAAAAGTATGTAAAAATTATGCAAGTCATACCAAAACATTAGCAGGTTGTATCTCAATTTTTACAATGGACTGGCTCGGAGTAGGTTCTACAATGACTTGGTTCTTGTCTATGGGCCCGCAGCAGATAGAGATCTTCCTCTCTATGGCAATCTGTGCTGTCCTCAGGTTGATGAATGGCTGTTTATTGGGATACACAAAGTTGTCTTCTTTCTGTAATGATAAAGGCATGCCATTGTGTGCTACAACATCAATTGGTCATTAGTCTTAATGAAACGAGAAAACCTATGATCAAAGTCCTGGGACATACCGGTAATTCAATACTTACAGAATAAAATTAGGATAGAGTTCAATTTAAGCAATTAATAAAAAAGGCATTTTTAAAATGACAATGTTCATTGAACATGGATATGTTAATACATTTAAATTGATAATTATAGTCTAACCAAATAGTTTATTGGTTTAATCCTTATAATCACAGATAAGTACAGTTTCTGGCAGAAAATTTTGTAACTATAAAACCTTATAGTTATCTTAGTAATCATAAAAATCATTATCAAGTATCTAGTCATAGGTCAAAATCACTGTACTTCACCACATAATGTGAAATTGAAGACTGACCAACTGAGCTGGCACAGACACTACTAAAAGGGACAGTTTAGTTGATATATGACTGGTTTTGGTGTTTATTTAAGTCACACAATAACTCGTTATTGACCAAGCCCTGAGTGGCAAAGAAAGAACCATTATGACAACAGGATGTGTTAAACCATTGAAACTACAAAAAACAAGCTCTTTTGCACTTACCAACTCAAACCCCACATATTTTAGGTATTCACTAAACGCGTCAAGTTTCAGATAATCCTTTATAATATTACTTTTGATTGTTCGTAGATGGTAATCCTGTGGATTCTCCAAAATATTAGTAAAATGCCGCAAAAGCTCGTGCATTAATTTACTGTATTTATCAATATCCCGCACACTTTGTTCTATCAGAGCAAGACGCGCCATGTCTTCCATTTTCGTTAGAGTATGTTTTTATCACTGTTTAATAGCTATGAAATGAGAAATCAATAATTTACGCGATGTATTGATAAACCCATTTCGCTGCAATCACTTGTCAATTTTAGATTTGTCATTTTGTTTCGTTCAGAAATGGCTGTAATCAGCCATTTCTGAACAAATGAAATCTTTTTCTGAAAAGATTAACGAGCTTCGATCATAATTTGATAATGACCTTATTTCAAAACTAAGAAGAAAAATATGATTGTTTAAAAAAATGTAACACTAGGGAGAACTGTACCAACAAAACACAATACATGCGCTAGTCAATATAGTACAGAACATTTAGAATAGTATAAATGAGTGTCCTCCTTGTACACAGACAATAAATTGATAATTTGATGATTTTTGAACAGAATAAATTATGTACATCCGTTTTTCGAAGTTGCCACACTTAAATAAACTAGTAGATACCCTCTGTCTATAGGTTTACTATATTTTTTTCGTTCATTTGTCATTTTTAACCGACTTCAGGATGTTCTAGTTCGAATGTATTTTTACACACAGATTATTGCACCTTATAAGTAAAATGTAGTATTACGGTAAAAACTGTAATAAGTTTCAAACTAGGTTATTGGTTGCCATGGCGCCATTGAAAAATACAAACAAATACATTTCAGTCTTAGTTTTGCCTATCTAGTCACGATAAATGAGAAAACTTTCTCTAGGGATAGAAAATCCTCTTGAACATGGTGAATAATTATTTTTTAGATAGATAGGAAGCGCAAGTTTGTAGTACCTACGTGTTTTGATATTAAATATATAATTATTTAATATGGCTCTTTCAGACTTCGGTCGCGGTTCTCGTAATTGGTTACTCCATGCTCGCTATGTACGCGGAGAACACGCACTTTGTCAAGATTTGGCGGATGAACTTCAACGGCAGAATCAAAATAAACATAGATTCGCCCACTTTATAAAAGTAAGTTGGTAGTACTTAAACCTACCTTGGAAAATATTAACCTAGAACCTCTTATTATAACTGCGAGGCCAATCAGGGTCATAATTTAACGTTTCGTTGAACCAAACCTGATATTTATTAAGTTTTTCAGGGGTCAGTGCTAGCAGACGCTGGTAGGTTTCAAGAAGCCTTGGAGAGATTTCACAGCTGCCTAAGATTGCAACCTCAAGACCCTGAACCACTAAAACAAGTTGCTAAGTGTCTGTAAGTAAAAGTTTCATGTTTTAAATAATTGATATTATGTTTTATCATTCAACTACACAATGCGTTACAGATTTCTTCAAGGACGGTTTCAGCTTTCTCAAGAGGCATACTTGGAAGCTGATAAACTAACAAAGTATCCTGATGCTGAAATATATTGTGCTCTTGGTAAGTTTGCTAAACATAAAGCTTTATTACCTATATAGTATCTTAGTGAGTACCTGTCAATTTTTTTTTTAGTTATTTCTAGCGCGTAGGATTTTCCTTACATTTTTTCACTAAGAACTCGGTAGGTATTGTATTAGTATTTTTTTAGCGGAATGTGCATGGAACCTTGGTGATCTCCAACGTGGAGTAGAATGGGCGAGATCAGCAGTTCAAGCTGGTGGCGCGGAACGGGCTGGATCACTATTAGCCAGGCAGCTTGTGGCCTCTGGAGATATTCATGCAGCATTGTGCGCTTATGATCATGCTTTGACGTAAGTTACAAAATTAACATCATAACCTCCAGAAAAAGTACACTGCTGAATATAATTAGGCTTCCACAAATAGAAGGCCGCGCGTCAACCTTGAATCACTTCCATCTTCTTATTTCTAGTGTCAGACCTTCATCTTCACCCAGCTAGATGACCCTTTCTATGACAAATTAATGTAGGCACTAGGAGAAGAATAACATTAGTTGGCCTAGAAGGCCAACATTACTAGAGATATTAATTTTAACGACTACTCTGTTTATAAGATTAGAGTAGGTAAAATCACTTATAACTGCCAGTGGTTATCCTTTGATCACTATCAGAAGATTGTATATAATTTCATCATACATTGACTGGTTATTTGCGATTTCAGGAGTCATGCATGTGGCGCAGACACTCTAGCCTCAGCTGGAGCCCTACGCCTTCGCACTGGTGATCCACGACGCGCCTTTCAACTACTCGGTGCAGCACTTGCTCAGCAGCCCACACAACATCCTGCCGCACTAGCATTAGCTGCTATGATGCTTCAGCATAAAGACCTGGATGCAGCGTTATCAAGATTAAAAGCAGCCTTATCGGCACATCCAACATGTGTTGCTGCTCATAGTAACCTCGGCCTGGCCCTGATGGGCAAGAAGAAATTTATTGCAGTAAGTATTACTATCTATTTATCGATGCCTAAGCCAGTAAAAGATAGTGTCCAAGGTTTTTGACACCCAGCGCCATACGAATTAAAGTAAAACTGTCTTAACGCGTCTATGATGTAAGGTGAAATGCGTGTTTGAATATTGCTGTTTTTAAAATGGGTTATTTTAAAATTAGTACCTATGGCGTTATATTAACCAATACCTTATGAATCATTGGACGATGCTCAGAAAAACGAAAGACACCTCTTAATATACAACGTTAAAAAATTATACAACGTTTAAAGGGAAGTAGCGAGACAAAAGTAGAAGTTATAGCATATTCTTCATAATTTAACTACTTACTTACCTGCTTACTTCTTCAGAGTATTGTGTGATAAATCCCAGTGATATTATTACCCTTTCCAATACTGTTTTTATATTTTAGTCTTGTGAGAACGTTAAAATTATCCTTCACAGGCACTGACCTGTCTCCAGCGTGCTGTTTGGTCAGCACCACTTAGTGCTCGAGCAGCTCATAACATGGGGCTGGCGCTATTAACTTGCCGTAGACCAGCTTCTGCATTTTGTAGACTTGCGGCTTCAGCTGCTTTGCAACCAACACAACCACAGACGGTATTTACTTCTAATAAAATGTATGTGTCGAATACCAAATCAAACTAAATTATAAGTAGGCATATACTTACAAAAGATGATAATATATAATTGAAACAGTTAAGCCACAGACTTTAGCAAAAGCTCGAAGCGGCAAAATTCATTAGCCATTACGAAGAGAGCAACAAACATTCAAGCATCTAAACATCAATACTTTTACCTAAGGATTATTCTTCAACAGGTGTTGCTTATAGCTATAACGCTGGAACGTCTCGGAGACAGCAGAACCGACACAGCATACACCCGTGCTGCAGCTTTGGCTCCTAACGACCCCCTCATCATGCTCAACTTATCAGGTCGACACGCACGGGCCGGCAGGCTGGGCGACGCATTGCAAGGCGCGGAGAAAGTTGTAGAGTTAATTGAAAACCAGGAACATCCGGATGCTCAGGTTCGTTTGGATCGTGGCAATATTATTTTTATGTTCTCATTAGCAGTAAATATTTTAAAAACAAAAGGAAACAAATATTATGCTGAAGTGCTTGATTTTGTGTAGGCGATAACACAACACGTAGTGAGTAACAGTTATTGGGTCTTGACAGTGTCCTAACTCCTAATAAACTAGATGTTCTGGAATTTGTTACGTTGATGTCCTGACTTTATTGGTCAACCAGTAAAAATTATTGTTGAGGAAAAGTTCTGAGCTGGCAACTCCTTCAATTTCAAACCGGAAGTTGAAAATATGGCGGTAATTAATTTTATGATGAATCAATTTGCGCTTGTATTTTCAGCTTGCAAGTTCTTTGGCGACGTTACTTGCACAGTTACAAGATGCTGGAGTGGAATTATCACGACTACCAATACCGATGTCCCTACCGGCATTGGACCAGCAACCATCTACTGGAAAAGGTGACTTGAATTCGCCTGTTGAAGAAATGGCGGCAGACGAAGTTTGAATGAAGAGTTATTAACTACGCCTACTAACTAATTCAAACTCTAAACTATGTGAGCGTCATAATTATCAAAAATAAAAAAAACACTTAATAGTTTCATGATCATTTTCATGTTAATAATGTGATGTACAATGCAAATTCACTGACCAAAACAGATTTGATAACATTAAGTGATCGAATCGAAGCAAAGTAACGAACTATAGTTATCTACCTTTGTTTGTACCAACCCTACTACTTTTTTACCTTAGTAGGTATGTACTACAAAATTTTAGTTCAAGCCGATGTTCGTTTTCCTCATTGATTTCATTGCTAGCCTTTGCAAGGAGTAATAAACGGCGATTTTATGCTTCAACAATGTTATTATTTTTGCTTGTATGTGTGCTAGGTTTTATTATTCAGGTAAGTAACTAAGTTCTTATTCATATACCTATACACCGAAAAGAAGGTCGTGATTTCTATTAAACATATATATTTTTAGTGTGATTGTAAAGATCGTAAAGCTAGCCTTGTGGTACTACCACCATTAGTGCTTGGGTTTGAAGAACTTTCATATTCATACGAAGCTAGAGACCAAGATATACCACGGACGGAAGATTTGAGGCCTGAGAAAGATGGCACGGTTAAACATGTGAAAATGAAGAAAGACCACAGCAAGATAAGTACAAAGAAAGCACACGCGAAACGAACTGGAAAGAATAAAGTACATGCATCTAAGTATCCGTAAATAAAAAGTATAATCTAGTTTGTTTTTTTTAATTCTCCTTGTTACTTGATGGTAGATAGATAGAGGTAGGTTTAGTTATTTTGCAATTTATCACAGCATTTTGGGAACTCTTGGGTCTTATTGCAACGGTCTTTAAATAGCCAGGTAGTTGCAATATTTTTATATGTACTCACCTACCTACTTGTTTAAAAGTTTCGAAGCCACTTTTTCAAAAGTAAATCGATTATGCTTTAATATTGGTAAGAGGGTAAAATAAAATAAAAATACTATATTTTCAAATATTTATATTGAAATAATATTATCACCTTCTTGTTATCAGCATGAAGGGTGTCCACGTTTAACGTACAACACAATACAAAATAATATGCAGACTGACGTTGACAGTAATATTAAAAATAGAATCGTTTCGGAGTCGGTCTGACGGCTTATTTGGACTCGTTTGAAGGCACTTGAGGTCAATTAATTGCTTTTTAGTTACATCTCCATAAGTTACCTACATAATTATAAAACGGCATTATTGATACTCTCGCGCACATAAAATGTTATTCATTCAATGTACAAAAATTAAGTGAAACATTTACTTTTTGATACTTACATCAACATATCTAAGTATTATGTAACCGGTTGGTTGACAATAACATGTATTTTTATTTTAAGCAATAGGGTGTATTTTATTTTCCACGATATACTTATTGTTTTTGTTTAAGTTCAAACATTAGGTACATCAAACCTTCCTCGCTCAGACATAAAACACAATGAATTGAAATAAATAACTACCTACTAAGACATTGAAAATCTAAAATACATCAAAATCGCGATAAATATAACTCGTCAGACCAACTGAAGGCTTAATTATTGCATGACCTTGAAATTTTCTTTACGAAACAATTCCCTCTCGTACAAAAAATAATCTCACTTTTATTTATAACTCAGTTAGTATTGACTGAAGAAAATATCGTATTTATGTTTAAGGCAAGGATTATATGTTACTAGCTTCTGGCTTCACACGCGTTATACCAATATAAAAAGTAGCCTTTGTGTTATTCTAGGTCAAAAACAGTATTGATTACAAATTTCGTTGAAATCGGTTCAGCTAGTACGATGTTTATTAGCAACAAATTGTAATATTGGATGTATTAATATTACCATTTTTCCTTGATTCTAGAAGACATAAAGCAGATAAATATCAAAACACTTTTCTTAGTCAATTCATAACCAAGTTTTTCAGGCTTATTGAATTTACCTAGTCAGGCACGCTAAAAGCAAATTTCTAATCACATTATAATTATCCTGCTTTTACCGTGAATCAGCTACATAACTTATCAGTTTTCTTATTTTAAATGGTATTAGCACGTATTAGAATATTTAAGCGCTAATCAGATTTTATACAGTGCTCAATTTGAATGTATTTATTAATTTGACACATTTTCGGGTTGGCAAAAGGAAATTATTAGAGTGAAATTGTGAAATTATTAGAGTGAAATTGTGAAATTTCGATAAATACAGTCATCTTGTTGTAAAGGATTGGCAAGATTTTAAACAAATTAATTACTTTTGCACAACCCTCACACCACAAAAGTACAAAAGTCCGTCATACATTATATTTAAGTCTAATTTACATTTGTAATTCCTAGTCTCTGAACACTATTCAAACTCCACCTATTTATATAACTAATAATTTCTATATTTACCTATAAATGCACTTCTTGTTAAAATAGTCTATAGTAGAGTACTAAATAATTAAAGTGTGTAAGACAATCCAAATCAAATTGAAAGTGGAGAGACTATAATTTTCACGTATATAACCATTTACTACAAAAAAATGAGGATTTTTTATTTTGGGTAAAACACAATGCAGTAACCCATAATTTAGTTTAGATAGGTATACATTAAATGCATTCGTTCCAGACATGATTGTTCTATAAAGTAAATCGCTCAGTTCCTACAATTAATATCAAGACATGAACATTAGAGTGTCCCCAAGTGCTAGAAAATAAAATAAGGCGGGTAAGAAGTTTAGATTTTTGTAACAGCATGTCTTTAAATAAAAGCAGATATTGTTTTCTTCTAAACGATAACTGAATGAAGATAGTAATCTTAATGTATAGAGAAATGAATATCTAGAAATAACGAATACTAGAAGAATACTGAAACAATGATGGCGTTGCTTGATTCGCACGTGGACTTATTATGATTATCTTTGGTGTTGTATGTCATTATTTAATTCTCATTACTATTGGACGCTATACGAATGGCGCACTATTTTTACTACTACCTAAAATCGCCGTCTGTAATACCTAGGTTAGGTACTCGTTGCCTAAACACTAAGCGTCACTTATTTTTAATTCTCAAATTCCAGCAATTTACATTATTTATATTACAAAACACAACTTCCACACAGACCGTTTTGCCGACCTACTAACAATATAAAACTAACAAATTATTTTATTTATTTCTCTAGTCATATCTATATTTACATAACTTAAGTCTATTTACATAAATGGAATCATTGAGATCATTACAATATTACTTACAAAATAAAAGTGACGTTTACGAGGTCATTTATTATTTTTAATTATTTATAAAAAAATAATACTATAAGATAGACTGGTTTGGTACACGATCGATACGCAAGTACCGTTATGAGGTAATAAACCTTACCGTATGGTAATTTCACTTGACGAGAATGTCCTCTATCCTACGAAACCATTGTCACCCTACTGTAAACAAGCATGGCCTATGCGAGTTAAAATTAATCAACAGAAACATAAACCCATTGGATTGAACAAAACAATAAATCGAAACAATGATTGCACTTGTTGAATTAACAAAAACATTATCTATAAGTCTATGGTCTATGGTCATCTCAGTTGCATGATCAAACATTAAATCGGCACTTTTATTTAGGGGAAACATAGTGAGGATGTTTCATCTATTTGATAACTAGTTTTGCGTAGAAACTACGCATCAATCTGCATCATCAGCAGGATATTGAATAGTTTCTACAGCAAATTGATTGTGACAATTCTAAACGCTGTCCACGTAGGTTTGATTAAAGCGGCCAAATACTTCATCTGATTGCTTCGACCGTAACAAAAAACACTGGCAAATATCGGCAGATTCGCCTAAGTCTGATCTTTCCTGTAATTTCCCTGAATCGTTCATCCAAACCTTTCCTTGACGAGGAACATGAGTTTCTTCTTGCCTTTGTACTTTAGTTTGATCTCCTGGAGTAACGCCGCGAATTGGTGCGGGCCGTCGTGGGCAAGTGAGAAAGTATCGCGGGCTTTACCTGCAAAGTTATAATATAGTTAAATCCAAGTCAAGCTTATTTATCTAAAGAAAAAAAGTGGTAACCTAAGGTTGCCTGAAATAGATGTCTCTTCGCGATAAGACCAACATCTAGATACACGAGGTTGTATAGCTATTCATATTTTTTTGTTATTCTTAACATTCGAGCGTCTGGTGCGTGGTGACCCCATTTCTCCTTGGGGTCGACAGAGAGTTAACGTACCCCTGGACCAAGTGCGATATTTTATGTTTGGAAACTACTTTATACATTAATTTTTGTAAATACAAATTAAAAATGAAAAAGTAAAATAGTGGTTATGAATAAGAGTGTTAGATTTAAGTGACTAGAAGTAATTCCACTGCTCACCAAGAAAATCAACGAAGTCAGCGTAGTGTCTCGGTGATATGTGCGCTAGTCGCGCGTGGGTGGTCGACGCGTACGCTCGGAGCGCGGCTTCCAGCAGTGGACGCAGCGGCGTCGGCGGCCGCGGGGGCGGAGGCCGACTGCGGGAGCAACCCGCCGCGGCCACGCAGCAGCGCCGTAACACATCCGACTGCAACAACAATTATTATTATCACTCTCGTTACATAAACACATGAGGTAATCAATGGAATAAATAATAATTCTAGATATTTTCACACAGCATCATCTAGCCTCAAACTAAGCAGAGCTTGTGTTATGGGAACTACATGACTGATATACTACTAAAATTGTGTAACAAAATAAACTGAAAGTTAACTGGCAGTTGCTTCAGTGGCATCTTATGAGTTAATTTTACCCCAGACAGATGAGAGTATCATGGTTTTAGGGTTAAGTAGTTATAAGCAAGGACAAATATTAAATAGGTATATTTGGAACTATTCTTAAATGTGGGCATATTTAAGAGTAGAGCATTCCGAGAGACAGATTACACGCCCATCGCCGTTTATTGAAACACTAACTAAGAGGAAGGTATGTATTGTAATTTTCTCTTTGAGTGAATACGATGAGTAATGACTTATGAAATACCCCATTGACCAAGAAATGATACACTCATAATCACGGGTAGGTGGTTCATGGTTTTTTTTAGAGAAATCATATGATTAAAAACAAAACTTACCAATACTGGAGCACATTGGACATTCTTCACGAGTAGAGGTAACATCGCTTGTAATTCTGCCCTTCCAAGGGAATGTGCTAACGCCACGGCCCAGTGGATGTCTGCTATCGCTGGGTGACTATCCTAAAATCATGGAAAAATACTGTTATTATCTAAAACAAGCACATAGAGATTTTTTACTGATTTTGTGCCTGCTTCCCACAGTCCACTGAAATATGGAGATTATGTTGGATTGTACCATTTGAGTTTTTTTTTGTCTAGCATGATCGACCTTACTTTACGTAAGTTGAACGGTTAGTTGAGTTACGTCGTAATTTTTATTTTGATAAGGGTTTGATGGCTACACCGAATATCAAATTTAACATGTTGCATAGACTAGTTAGCTAGCATTTCACGTCAGTTGGTTTATTCGCTTACCTGGTTGTAGTGTAGATGTAAATTTCTCATTGCTAACGTCGCCAATCGCATTGCTCTCGCAGGCTGACCTCGCTGTTCCATATATCTGGCCACAGCAAAGAGCTGACTGGATGCTAGAGCTCCCCTGGCCGCGGCACCTCCAACAGCAGCACAAGCAGCCTCGAAAGCACCTGCTGAGCCTTCGCAAACGGATAAGGCACTAAGAGCACAGCCTGGAGGATCCTGTGGGGAGAATGGCAGCGATATAGGTATGGCAAAAGCAAAAGTAACAAAATTACTGTTCTTGCAACCTGTCATTTAGAGTGCTAGCTACTATGAAAATACGATAGCATGTGACAATTGTGATATTTGGATTGGCCTCTGACTTGTGTTTACTTAGAATCATCGAGGACATTCTCAATGAGGATGGATCGGAGGATGTTCATCAAAGGGATTATAGTGATTTATGTTAGTTTTTGAATTGAGGTCTTGGGGAATTGATGATTACTTTAACATGAGGTAAGGAAGTTTTAAAAAGACAAGTTAGATACCAGAAGATTAATAAAATGTCTGGAAGAGTCACACCAAAAATCAAAACTAATTTCTTCCATACCTTAGCAGCACATTGAAGAGCTAATGTCCTTGCACATGCGCTAAGCTTCTCTTGCTGTTCAAACGAAAGTCCTAATCTCAGGGCTGTTGCGTGCGACATAGCTGCAGCCGCGACAGGCCCCGTGGCTTCCGTTGGCGTGAATAGATCGTACCTGAGGAAAAAAGGTATGATTTCGGGGGGAACTTTGCATGAAAGTCTTTGTTCTTTGAAGTTAGAAACGTGAAATTACGACTTACAGATGAGCATATATAAATAATGACGTGTTTAAGTGTTTATAGATTTTCACATTTCAACGGGGTATCAGTTTTTTTAAAGGTAGGAACTTGAAAATTGGAATTGTAGCTTCTCATCATATTATAATATTTGTCCCGGGTCTGGGTGATTTCATGTATAGTATTTATGTATTTCCAAAAATATATATATGAGTAGTATATCAGTCATGTAGTTCCCATAACACAAGCTCACACAACTTTGGGGCTAGATGATGCTGTGTGAAAAATGTCCAGCATTATTTTTATGTTTCAGGGTTATAGGATTTACACATTTTTGAATGGGGAAATGCAAAGGTGAAATATGTATGAGAGTATATTTTATTTTATAAAACACGACTCCACGCTTGCAAAGCCGCAGATAACAACTAGTAAATATATGTTACCAAGTATGCTTACCAATTTTGCATGATGGATAGTAACGCATCTAATCCTAACTCAGTCGCGCAAGTGACCAGCCACCGGACCATCTCTCTTCTCCGCCAGTTGACTGACGATAACGTCATTCTTAGCACCTGTAATTAACAAATCGAATAATAAGCCAGGTATTTAAAAAAGTATACACTGATAACTCCTATCCAGAAAATATTATTGAGTGGAGACTCCACGGAGTTTCATCTTTTACTAGAGTTATCAAGAGTAAATGCAAAAGCTAAAATATATGATCAGTAAAATATCAAGATTAAAAGAGTTTGAAATGCCTAAATTCTTGGTTCCTTGCTCAGTAACTGATCTTTAACTTTGAGGACAGCTGGAATGATAAGTTAGGTTAACCTATGTCCTAGTTTTCTCTTGTGCGATAAAGCATTTTCTATCTTATTTATTGATATGTATCTGAATTTTGAAATTGACCTTGGGTCATTTGTAATTACGTTATTTCGTGGTGATATTCATGGGATCTGTTACGACGTGATTCGTGGCACTCTTTTGTCTATGGTTTTTATATTTTCACTCGTTTTAAGACTGTGTAGAGAACTTACCTGAAGTCCGAGTTCAAAGGCAGCTGCCAACAAATCCCGATGATGATGCGGTGCATCCGGAGGTGCCGCGTGCCTCAGCGCATCCTGTGCCAGTCTGAACAACTGCGCAGCTGACCGGACGTGCCTTTGCGCAGCACCAAGCGCCGCTCTTAACCTGCCGGGATTTCCGCGAGCTGCTCCTGTAACCATAACCTTTTATTAAAAGTCAGCAAAAATACATTTATTAAAAAAAAACACGATCACTACTGCACTCCATATGTATGTATCCTCAGATACATAATTGCTTAGATCTTTGAGGATAAAGTAGGGGGAAGACAAACGCACGTCCAAACAATTAGTTTGGAACATGCACGCGATTTGCAAGTAGTTTGCATTCCATGTGACAGGTTGCAAACCCATCGCCGTTTAATTGATCTGAACTGCAAAAATGTACAATGTACAAGTGACCAAAGAAAGCCAACAACCGCTAACTCTTAAAGAGTTCTCGAATGGCGACCAGAAAATAGAAAACGTAGTGTAGGAAAGATGGACTAACGATATTTTAAAAGCGCAACTTTTAAAATATCATTAGTTAGTTAGGAAGTTAGTACCTAGATGAATATCGGTGCAAAAACTGTTTCTTATGACAATATCCGTGGGATACCAATGCCCAGATTTGTGAAAAGCAACACAGTATCTAATTACATGCTATTAACCGGTGTTGTTGAATCAAACAAAGGCACAGGATTTTAATTGCTTTTTTTTCGTGTATTTCGGTCCATTGCCACCTCTGGCCAGTTGGATTCGAATGTATCCAGGTCGTCACGTCATATTTTTCTTGGTGTCCTTATTTATTTAAGTCTTCATTGTACATTTTTCTAAGTATATTTTCACAAAAATGTACCTATATAAGTACATAGTATAATCAGTCATGTAGTTCCCATAACACAAACTTTGCTTACTATGGGGCTAGATGATGCTGTGTGAAATTGTCCAGCATTAATAATAATAATATACAAAGTAGGGACTTTACCCTACTTTGCTAGCTATTTCTATTTCTACCAGTCGTCCTTGGCTATAGAAAACAGAGGTTCTTACCTAGTAAGGCACTGGCCAATGCTGCTTGTTGTTGTTCAGCGTGTTGTAAAGTGTGCCACGCGCCCGCGCCTCCCCCCGCTGCGCCGGCGCCGCTCGCCGCGCCATCCAGCGCGTACGCCTCCTCCACCATTGGTAACCTGATAAAAAAAACATAATTTTTACTATTCAAACTGTTTGTACCTTTCCCTAAAAAGGCCTAACTACCAACCTAATTGAACCAGTTTACAATTATTCAGATTCAAAACTTCCAACCCTGGGATGGAGTGGAAAGAATGCAACTGAGAATGGTTGGCGGTGAAAGTCACTATTAAAATCATGAGGAGAGTACGATGCGATATACAAACTTCTAGATAAATATAATTACATACCTACATTCACAGTAATAAACTACACAATATACAAATATATATATATATTAGGTTGGGGAAAAAGTCTTTTCGCATTATTGTATGTATGAACTTGTAATAAAATCTCTTTGGCTATACTATTTGTATCTGGCTGGTTTTGGTATCATTAAAAGTTTAAATTTTAAAGAAGATAATTCCAAATTCAAATTAGGAAAATGTGTGATTTTTATTTGTTTTTCGTACTGTCAAGATGAGTGAATCTAATGAAGAAATTCGATACATTTTAAAATTTTACTACAAAAAAGGTAAAAATGCAACGCAAGCCGCGAAAAAAATTTGCGATGTTTATGGACCTAGTGCAGTGTCTGTGAGAGTAGCACAAATTTGGTTTAAGCGTTTTCAATCCGGAAATTTTGATGTCAAAGATGCACGTCGCTCTGGTCGCCCTATTACGGATAAAATGGATGCCATTTTTGAAAAAGTGGAGCAAGATCGGCATATCAGTAGTTACGACGTAGCTGAAGAACTGGGAATTGACCACAAAACAGTTTTGGCGCATTTGAAAAAAACTGGGTACACAAAAAAGCTCGATATTTGGGTACCTCACGAGCTCACTGAAAGAAACCTAATGAACCGTGTTCTCATTTGTGATTCTTTATTACGACGTAATGAAACCGAACCATTTTTGAAGAAGCTGATAACTGGTGATGAAAAGTGGATCACGTACGACAAGAACGTGCGAAAAAGGTCGTGGTCAAAGGCCGGTCAGGCTTCACAGACTGTGGCGAAACCCGGGTTAACTCGCAACAAGGTGATGCTGTGTGTGTGGTGGGATTGGAAGGGCATTATTCATTATGAGCTGTTACCACCAGGCAGGACCATCGATTCTGAACTCTACTGCGAACAACTGATGAGATTAAAACAAGAAGTTGAGAGAAAGCGGCCGGAGTTAATCAACAGAAGGGGTGTGGTTTTTCATCATGATAACGCTAGACCTCACACATCTTTAGCCACTCAGCAAAAATTAAGAGAGTTTGGCTGGGATGTGTTAATGCATCCGCCGTATAGTCCTGACCTTGCACCTTCAGATTTCCACCTGTTTCGGTCTCTTCAGAATTCTTTAGGCAGTGTCAGGTTAACATCACGAGAGGACTGCCAAAACCACTTGTCGCGGTATTTTGAACAGAAGCCCCAAAGTTTTTATAGCAATGGGATCATGTCCCTGCCTACAAAATGGCAAAAAGTTATCGAACAAAATGGTACCTACATACTTTAGTTAAATGTAAATAAACTATATTAAAAAATGTTTTGAATTTTCTTAAAAAATGCGAAGAAACTTTTTCCCCAACCTATTATATAACCCAATAGAAAAGAAATAGATATTATTTAATAAAAAAAAAACAAAACAAAAAAGTACAATTTTACTCACTGGTTAAAAATAAGTTTTAAGGATAAAGCAAAAGATAGGTAGGCAGGCAGAGGTTTTGTGTCAACAAACTATTCATGAATTTTAGCTGTAAAATGTATCCAAACATAAGGTCTGTCCTAGCAAAGAAAATAATCTAACTATATAAGTATGTTATCTTCATAAATACACACTATAATTTGATGAATTATAGCCACTTCTGGAATTTATTACTCGTTCACAATAATAAACGTTGTAGGTATCCATTGTAGATGGACTCATCGAACAATATCACAATATCATAATTTATTTTGATGATATTGCATAGGTTCAAAGCTGGTAAGATTCGTTGATACATGTGGATCATTTCGAAGGATGATATTAATGCACAGTTCTTGTTATCTCACCTCATAGCCCTCAGTCCCACTCGGTACGCCAGCTCAGGATCAGTTGGCAGCAAAGTCAGAAACAAAAACCTCGCGAAGGTATGCGCCGGCGCAGCCCTAGGGTGCACCTGCGCGCCAAGACACGAGGCCGGCCCGCCCGCTAGCAGAGCCTTAGCCACTCGAGCGCAGACCACGCTAGCCGCTTCACCTTCCACTCGCTGCAGTTGACTGATTAGGCGTTCCTCCTTACAATGCCAAAAAATTAGATTAGTATTGATTGCGGCAAATATACGTAAAAATATTATTTTTCAGACAAATGAGAGAGACAGAAATCAACTTGAGGATATCAAGACGTATCTAAATACCATTAAAACTGGCCACGTCTTGCATTAAGTTAGTGATAGGCATCGAGGAGATAACCCCGAGGGTTTATCTGTTCGATGGTGATAGGTAACAAGCCCATCGCTGCTTATTGGAACACTAAACGATGGTACATCACCTTGGTCTTCTCTTCCGTCTATAAAACCTTGGGTGCTCATACTACTGGTGCTGAAGTAGTTTTTGACTTGCCTTTCGATAACTAAACGATTGTCTTCTTGCACATACTGATATTAATGATAGGTTATTTATCAATTATGTATGAACTCACCTGTTTGCAATACCTCTCTTGTGCATACAGGCCGCTAGGTAACATCCTCTGAACTCCTAAACCTAGGAGAGCCGCTTCCAGCGCTAACGCCAGATACGTCTCTTCAGGGTTTTTACTGCCCGCAACTGGTACGTGCTGATATCTGAGGAATACAGTTTTACATTGTCAATCATTAACTTCTATACTATTGATGATGGTTTGTGGAACATCTTTTATTTATTCTCGTCTGCCCCCCAGAGTGGGCAAGTAAGCGGATGTAAATAAATAAGCACATATTCCTATGTCTAGGGCAACAGAGATGATAGACGGATATTGGATTAAAATATTGGAGGAATAAAATTAGTACCTATTCGCTTAAGTATACCAGTCACTTTAACTGTCGAAAAACAAGTGTCAATCAAAGGAATATAATATAATAAAATATAGTTATAGTTTTATTACAATTTAATGCGTTGGTCCGTTAAAAGAGGTTAGCGCTCAGCATAATTCTGAAGTAAACTGCAGCGCTCATTTTCAGCACGGACTCCGATTGAGTCTCGGACAAAACACAAAAGCACAAATAGGTGAAGGGAAAATTACCTAGGTGGCAGACCCGTGTTTGGTTCTTCGTCCAGATACGCTGTGTGCAATCTGGGCGAGGCTCGTTGGTCGTCGGGCGCGAGACATGCGTCCGCGAGGCATTCGTAGACGCACCAGATCGCTTCTAGCGTCCAGCCCGTCCAACATCTGCTATCTGTCAAAATATCGGGAATCAGAGACTATACTTATCTTATATAAATAGAGACTGGGCTTGAGTTCTTCAACTAAATAAGCGGTCAAGATTCCGATGAAAACATGTGTCAAAAAGCTTTGTTTATGATCTAACCAGCAGTTATTGTGTAAGTAAACTCTGACCATAGTTACAATGTCTAATATATTTATTAGGTACCTACCTACTAACTTACATTAGAGAGCGTAAAGAGTTATATACTTTATCAAACACGTTGCAGCTAGGGCTAGTAAAGTCAGCCCCTGATCTAGGGGGGCAAACCGGGGCACCTGCCCCTGGTGGCAGTTTCAGGGGGCGCCAAACCATAATACAATGTTTGAAAAAATAAACTTGTTTCACAAAGCGTCTAGCATCCAGCGCACGATTTATCGATTATTACTTTATTTTAAAACGCCCAGTTAGTTTCTGAACACATCATAAGGGATGCACTCCGAAATACGCTGCGAGCAGCTGAATGGGCATGCACCCTAAAGTGATTAATGAACGTAATTTAAAAGGTTCTTATACTCCCGGTCACAAAAAATGGCACCTATTATTTATATTTGTGAGATTTTTAAACAATTTATGTCAAAAACTGGAGGGGGCGCCACTATCAAGTTTCTGCCCCCGTTCGAAAAAATCGTAGATCCGGGGCTGAGTAAGGTGAGTCAATAATTTTATTTTCATGCATACCTCGTCCAATACACCGGTGAGTGTGACTGAGTGCGCAAGTGGCGCCCCCACTCAGGCAACTCCCGGCGTCCATGTGAGCGAGCACGAGCGATACCTTCACTCGCTCGCAGCTGCTTGCGCACGCGTCGATGCCTGAACAGCTGTTACCGCTCGAAGAGGCTGAGGCTTCACCGGCGCCCACTTCCTGCCATCGACTTTGGGCTACCTCCTGCAAATACATAAGTTTTTTTTTATTATTAGTTTAATACGGTTACGTAGGTAGATTTGAATCTGAGAACGTGTAACATTTACGAGAGAGCAATCTGCATAGCTTAAAAACGTTGACTCTGAAGCGACCGAGTTATAACTATTCGACATTCTGGAGCGTCGTCCAGTTGTGGTTATTAATTCTACTAACTTTTAACGAACTAAGCTTATATCAATATCAAAAACTTTATAAAAAGGCATACCTACTATAAAATACCGGATTATTTGATGATAAAAACTCTTGGGATTGAAGTTGCTCCAACTCGATAAAAAATGTATGTACCAATTTTTTTGTAAAATGTTAATTAAAAGGAATAACCAGCCGTGTTTCTTGCTTTTCTTTCCTGGCTTGTTCGTGGAAAACAGGCAGTAGATAAAATCGCGATTCAAAGTGATCCTTGTGATTTTAATGAATAAATTAATTTTAACAATGACTTTGTCTTTGAAATTGTGACAATCCCAGCAGTCACCGCTGGGATGATAAAAAAGTCTAGGTTACCTGTCGATGCCTCATGGCTCTCGCCGCACTGACGGCTAACCGCAAAGCAGCTGGTGCCCTTCCATGTGCACGAAGCGCCTCTATCCGAGCGCCGACTACTGATAAATGTTCTGAGAAGAAAAGATAAGATAAAGTTTATTCAGTAAATGACATCACAAATACACACAGAAAACAGAATTAGCCCGCTTCAAGTAGGTAAACGTATTTATGGCCTAATATATTAAGATGACCTTTAAAATTAAGTTGAGTACCTAATAATATTCCTGGTTGGGACAACATATGTATCCAAACTAGGTAAGGACCCTATGCCCTCCACCGGACATTGGGAACTCACGATACACAGTTCTATTAATGAAATGATGTTTAACATATTACAATAATAGCTAGGAATTTAGGTATATTGTTGAAATATATTTTTAAGGATTACAAAAGGGTCTGGATTACTCTCGTTAGTGGAAAGTAAAGTTGTAAAGTTGTTTAAATCACTTTTTGTTTTTGACAAGTACAGATTCCAAATTTAATGCCAATCGGCTCAACCATTGTGAAGATGTTTAGCAACACCCCATAATACCATTTGATTGTGGAGTATAAATTGATGAATTTGAATGATGTATACTGAATCACAAGGATGTGTTTTATAGGAATGTAAGGATTCTCACCATGCCACAGAGGTTGTCCAAGCTCGTTGTACTTGGGGTATGGTTGTAAGGTTGTGGATGCGGACCCACAAGCCTTGTCAGGCTTCTCAGAGTCACAGTACTCGTCCGCTCCGAGGATGAACTTGAGGTGCTCGTTCTCCCACGATATGTCTACTGCGTCTAACGCCCTGGTGGACAAGAGTAGGAATCTGTTAGTCTGATGCAGATGTGCTATCGGTTAGTTCCAATAAACGGCGATGGGCTCACAATCCGTGGATTGACTTGGTATCCAATAAGTCAATATCCAATAAGTAGCGACTATCCACGGATTTATTTATTTTAGATTTTAATAAATATATTTAAATGAATAATTAATTATCATTTTTTGGTGGGAAAATGTGCAACGGAGTTGGTTAGTTACTGATCAATTTCCAGTTCAATTGAAGCTCTTCCTTCTTTAGTGCTAGATATTTATATTATTGAGAAATTATTAGGAGTGTTGCCAACATGTTTACCATACCACTGTATGGTATTCAAGGAATGAGTAACTTTCAGCTAATTATAATATGGGCTATCGAAAATAATGTTTCCACTCACTTATGAAAAACAGTCCGTGGCGTTAGCGGCGGGGCTGAACTTCGGTTGTGTAGTCTTAATCTCTTGCTAGCTCTTCTGTATTCACGTTCATAACTGAAATCGAACAAACTCTATGAAACCGGTGATACTAACACTTTAAATAACTCTAATCACTCATTGTGAGATACTTAAATAAACAATAGAAGAACGTCCAACAGACGACTATGTGGTGTGATTCTATGTGGTCACTAGGATTCCCTGTATCGTGGGTATCAGGAACTATAAGTATCGTGGTACCACAACACCTATTGTGATTGGATAACTGAAGTGTTAATTGCTTGAATTGATTCATTGTGTTAGTAGGTCACCGCCGTAGTGAAGAATATTTATGTGTATATTTGATGTTAAACAAGAACAAAAATAACTGTATTTAAATCCATTCACAAAGCATTCCGTAATCTTTTAATAATATGTCCAACATTCAAAAATAGCTACTTACTTATTTGGCCTAGATTCTTCATCGGAACTTTCAGAAAGGGAATTTACATCTCTCCTTTGTCTTTCTCTATCTCTATGTCTTTCTCTGAAACAAAACAAAACCCATATTTATTTAACTTACAAATTATATTCATACATTGGCAAAAACTCTAAGGGTCAACTCACACTTCGTCGCTTTTCAGTGTTAACTGAAACTGACCTTAACGATATTTTTCTGAACTCACCTATCTCTCTCCTCTCGTTCTCTCAGCCTTTCTCTGTCTCTCTCCTCTCTATCTCTGTGCCGTTCTCTATCTCTATCGCGATGGTCCCTGTCTCGATCCCTCTCGTTTCGTTCCCTCTCCCTTGCGTACTGAAACCAAACATACATTATTTAGAAAAGTAGAACAGACATACCTCTCATAAACCGAATGTTAGCTTCAGTTCCTTGTAATGTCTTATGGACAATAAAACAGGGTTTGATTCCTCTGAAATTGATTGGGTGACCTGCTTCTCTCCCCGGTAACGACAATAAAGGACAGAGATTTACTCTTCTGAAATGAATTGAGGGTTTGCTTCACCCAAAGGTATTCTCTACACTACGCGTACTTTAGTATTAAAAGTTTGTCCAGATCGTTATCGCTAGGGATTTGTTTGAGAGTTTTTTTGTTGAAGCATCAACACTATAGCTTGTGCAGTTATCATATAATTTATATAAGGTTGGGATAACTCACACTCACCAGAGGAAAAGACCTATAGTCCGGATCTTCAGTCGGGCACACTTCGACCGCAGACCATTTCTCCAATAAATGCCTCCACTGCAACCGATGGTGCTTGTTACTCCCCGGATCCAGCACTATGCTGACCCATAACGCGCCCAGCTGCTCCCAGAGCTGCCGGCATTTCTCAGTCATGGGCGTGTTCTGGTTCCTCCACAGAAGGAGCCGAGGGTCTGAGAGAAACTGCTCAGTCATCAGCATCAGCATCCTAGGACCGTTAGAGTCTTGTGCTCGGAGCATTTCGCGGACCTGGAATTTAATGCTTCGTCATGTATGCCCTTATAAAATGATGTAGTCGTGCAGCAAACGCAAAAAAACTCTAAATACTTAATGTAACTATTTGACATGGGTACGTTTTGCACATTAGGTACTTGGTTAGCAATCAATGTGGCATTCTGCACTGCATGCCCTTCATAGAGGGGCATTAAGCCATGGCAAATGTCTTTGAACATTTGGATATATTTCTTATTAAAAGGCTATAACGTTAGTCTTACCTTAGAAAATAAGGAGTTAAGCTGCTTATTTGCATTGTAATAAGTTCCCTGTAATAGATATGCTCGCACTTGTTCGCAGACCTGGAACAAAATGAACAATAGATTAGAATGGTGAAATTCGTTACGCCAATATTGACAGCACCAAATAAGCGTATGATATCTTAAGAATGACCTTAGAGACACCTAAAAGGTAAGTAAGTCGATGGATACAGTTGGTTTAAGACCTTTGATCATGGCACTTTATGGGGTAGGCCTGTGTCATAATGCGCGTCCTGGCCCCGGTCCTGTTAATTGTGGACCTGGTTTGCAGAACCTTTGGACTTAAGACAACATAATTATTATGTTCATGTCCAATAGTAGTGTAAGTAGTTACCTGCTGCTCATCCAAGTGCCAGGCATGATGCGCATCAGGCGGAGGCCCAGCAGTGGGGTCCGGTGCCCCACATATCCTGTTGATCGCTGACCTGGCTTGAAGGACCTCGTCAGCTAATCTCTGGGCTGTGGGCAACACCTCTGTATGGTGTTCCGCTATAAGATACTGGACGAACTTCTGCAGTTGCTGCCTGTCCATTTGGAGCAGGGTTTCTAGAAATGTTTAAAATGATAATAATAAAACAATTTGAGTAGAGGTTTAAATTATGAATTGGTTCAGTCTGACAACGGTTTAATCCACCCCTATACAAAACATACGCACTTTACAGTCTTGAATTGAAGATTCAAGTGCTCAGATTGTTTAAGGACAGTTTCGCGTAAATCCATAATCTGTTACTCGTATTTAGACAGATAGATAGAATCTTAGGTTTACATTCATTTTGCCGTAATGTTTTGAAATAGCGGCCAATCGGCACACCATTTTATGAGTGTCTGTGTGGTAAGCGTTCACCGTAGCCTATGGATGCTTGCAATACCAGAGGTATCACTCACGGGTTGACTCCCTAAGATATCAAGATGAAAGATCTCATATGCCACCATATGGCAACCATACCCTTCAAACCAGAACACAGCTATAAGAGCATTGCATTGCGGCAGAAATAGGCATGGTCAGTTAGGCAGCGAGCGACATTCAAGTGTTTCAGTTTGAAAGTTAGTGGCGTCCATGTTCTTTTCGGACATGGCTGAGCGTTGATAGTCAGCTATTTAACGTATATAAGCAATTAAGCATGTCTCACCTGATATAGGCACTCGTAGTCGGACTGTATCTGCGTTCCTGATGCGGTATAGTGCCAAAGCTACTACATGTTGGCACCAGAAGATGTCGCGAGCCTCGCAGCTGCACGTCACTCCGGTTATTTTGCATCTACGGAAGTAAATTAAAGTCAGCCCCCATAATATGTAACTGAAAGTCACTCGGTGACGAAGATTTGACAAGTCGTATGATCATTAAAGCCTGTTTACCGTGGCAATATTGATAGTAATGTGCAAGTATGTGTGGGAGTCTGGTCGTTATTATTCCTTTCCGACTGACTCCATATGCATAGCCCTGTGTGTGATTTTTTTCGTATTTCAAGCCCTTATGTTTGACTAACTGTTGTGTGTTCATTTATTTCATTATAATGATTACGTATCGTGAAATGATTTTTTTTTTCAACTAAACTGGCATCTAAATTGGCAAACAAGCATACGGCCCACCTGTTGATTAGCGGCTACCGTAACCTATGAACGCTTGCTTCACCAGAGTTTATCAGACGCGCGTAAAGGAGTGAGACAACGAGACAACGGGTGAAGGGTGTATGTGTATGAAATTTCACCCGCCCATACGAACTTGGAACTGAAATTCGTACTATCCCGAACGAGCTATTTTACAAGGAGCTCAACTATTACTAAAAGTATTATATATTTAAGCGCTACCTGTATATCTAACTATATCTCAGATAATCACAGATTAACAACAGATGATTGAGTGAGTACCCAGCTACGGGCTTTCTTGATCTTAGGCTTAAATACTAGCAAAACTTCATCGTAATAATGACAATAGAAATTTTAAGCCTTATACAAACTGAATGATTTGTGGCCGCACAAATTCGCAGACCAAAATAGTTACAAACTATTCATCTGTAAAATTACTACAAGTTTGACCAAAGAATCTTCTATCCAAGCTCCGATTGTATTGCGGTGATAATAAAAAAAAAGACTTTTTTCTTTTTTGGCTGAAGGTGACAAACTTTTTCCTTCTAACAAAAGGTGTCCCTGCAATAAAGCCTTTTACAATAGCTGGGGTCTTTGTGACCCTTTTATTACTAGGGTATTCTATCGATGTAAGAGCTAATTATTTTATGATTTTTAGTAGGACGTTTGTTTTTAAAAATGATTGAAAACAGTTTATGTTAAACTTTGAATACTAAATATTTATTGACTTATGGTTGCTTATGGTATTAGTTTGAATTCTTAGAACATTTTCCTAATCAGCATCTCAGAATTAGCGAAAACTGACCCTATTAAATTTTTTTTAACAAAAGTGTGAATCGGGGAAAGGCATTAACAACACACAAAATTTTTAAAAATTACAAAAAAAAAGAATTTTTGTTCTGTCATGAATTTAGTCAAAAGTAAAAATTCAATATTTATTAAAAAGGATCACTTTGAAACGTCGGTTTTATGTACTGCCTGTTCCTCCGCGACCAAGCCAGGAAAGAAAGGCAAGAAAATAAGGCTGGTTATTCTTTTTAATGATCCTTTTACAAAACAATAGGTACCACATTTTTTATCGAGGATATTTTATAGTAGGTATGCCTTTTTATAAATTGTTTGTACAAATTCAGTTTTTAAATTTGTTAATTGTCAATTTTTGTATATCTCTTGAGAGTTTGTTATAAAAGCGTTCACCCCTTTATACGTTTTACTAACTTTATGGAGTCTACAAGTGGGAACTGTGAGTTCTTTATTTCTGGTATTAACATTGTAATTATCGCTTTTTTGTGATTATCGGAAAACGGTGGCGTAATCTCACCTGTCAAAGGACACTGTGACCCTGTAAAGTCTCTCAGGTTCCGAGCAGGGTGGAACAGCCGCTGGTGCTCGAACTACGCCGCTCAGATGAAAACCTGTAAAAAAGTAAAAAAAAAACATCAAAATACGCCAGAAATACAGTTTACATATAATTTAAGTCGTTTAAGGTAAGGGCAAATTATATTTAATGTTAAAAAGTTTTTATTTCTGGGACAATAAAGAAAAGTTCGCATATTATTATAACATTATCATTATTGTCCTATTATAAAAATACCTTTTTAAAAACAAATCGATATAGGTATGTATATTTGACACAAACACTTAATATACATATATTATATACAAATTACGTTCTCATATTGCTTGATACCTAAAAATTTCATAAATTTTATATAATTATAATTGATAAGGGATCTTAGTCGAATGATAAAAGTTAATTGATTTATTGACTGCCTTTGCTGGTTCGGATCACTAAATATTTTCATCAAACGAGTCGTGGTTGGTCCTGGCTTTAACTATTGTATATCCATGATTGTGCGTGACCTCTTTCCCCATAATCACCTAATTGTCCTCTTATGCCAAGTGTCACGTGTCACCTAGTTATCAACCCTGAGACTGCGTTCTGATGGCACATTCTACTAGCCTAGGTGGATAGTACACTTAGATATATTAAAATAGATAGAACATGTTTTATTTCACAATATAGAAACATCCTAGGTACATCGGAGAATGGTATTTAGCTTTTTCTTCCAGTATTTTACAGTTTTCAGGATTTCATCCAACAGATTCGGCAGTATTTTTTTTTACGCTTTTCGTTGTGACCTTTTAATAATAAATGCGCAATTCCAGTCATCAAAACGGTATCCCTCAGGACAGGAACCAACCAACTACCCATTCCTTCATTACGCTTATGAGTTGTCGTTATAATCTTTCAAACACTTTAAGGCTGAGAATTTAACGATTTCTAAACTGGTATATTTTGTAAATACCTCACAGGGGCTATTTAGAAAACAGCTAACTGTTTTACGCAGCACTTGAAGAGTTTAACGAGCGTGAAGTTTGGTAAAACTTTGAATATTACGACCTCATAAATAGGACACATCCTGTTGCTGTTTCGGACGTCAAAATATAGTTCCACTTTGCTACCTTTACTTTGGTAGAGTCGTCGGTAAGACACGAAAATTTGTCATATATGACAAAACAAGATTTTTTAGATAAACCAACAACTCAAATTGTTATTCAAACTCTTTTTTCGATTAACAATTTGAGATTCCGCGATACAGGCCTAATGCGGAGCTAATCTTGTAATTTAGGTAGGTTCCATTATTACGTTATCAAAAAAAGTATTTATATTAAGTAGGTAATATTTGTTTAACAGAATTTGCAAATTACTCAGGTTGAATATTTTAGTTTCCATTCATCATGCTGTTTGTTAGGTGTCCTGCCTAAAATACAACTTAATAATTGTATAATTAATACCTAAATGCGTAAATATAATGTACCTAATACCTATAATAAACCTTACGTCTTAGTCTTATCTTTAAAAAAATCTCAATTGTAGACGACGAAACTTAAAAATCCAATAGCTACAGCTAAGGTCTCAGCGAATTCCCAGGTCATATAAGAATTAGCAAGAACAACGACAATAATAATTCACGAGGTAATTTCACATTCTCACGTACACCAAAAGATTTTTCTTGAGTGCGTTTGGAAATACAATACCTAACGGCTGAATGTAGGTGCACCCTAGTTTCCGAGTGATCCATTCTTCTCGTGATGTCGACTCGAAAGCAATCGATTTCGATTCGTCAAGCTTTGAAATTCGAACGTTTCTGTGCCACGTTTATTTTTTAATGGGTTTTTTGGCGTTCGGTGTTGTATTGCCTGCCAGCTCTTTGTTGTTTGATAGAGAAGAGAAACATGAACGCGCAATAAGTTCCTACCTATGATGTTTTTCAATAAACCTTAGATCTTCGATAGCGATCTAAGTACATACTTACTTACTAGAGTAGGTTACCTAATATGCACGTTTGGCTTAAATTTCAATCCCATGCATGAATTAAGTACAAATCCAAAATAATACGTAAACGATAAAATTGCTTACAAAGACGTAGCCTGGTAGCTAACCTAACCTATATAACTCTACATAAAGTACTAGGTCAAAATGCCAATTATCGATTTTATCGGCAACGAAAACCAATTCTTTTTTTTTACTAAACAACCAATTACCTAGGTACTCACTTTAAATAATCGAAGCAAACGAAATCGCACAAAATGGCATTTCATTGTTGTGCGACAAAAAAGTGCGGATTGAAAAGCAATTGCCGCAACACTGTTCACGACTGTACTGCTTCACATCCTTAAACCATAGACTATAAGATTCAAAATCAGCTTTTGTATTCCAAGTAAGGTTTAATAAAAAACCAAGTAAAAAGGTGTTGGCACAGCTGGTTTCTGGAGCGATGCCACGGGGCTGCAGACTTAGAAGTTTTATCAGAGAGTGTAGGTATTCGATTCCAATTTACTCGGCCGAGTGATTTGGCTCGATTAATTATTCTATTAGAAGAGCTCTCAGGTATCTAGGTTCTAGTCAAGTAAATTAAGAAGAATAGGTACCAACATCCATACGGTATCTAGGTTACAACGGAGAAGAATACACGAATCAGGCTGGACAGATACAAGCAGAGTAAAATGTCAATGAAGTAGGTACATATTTCCCTACCTACCTAAGTGAGTATGCCCAACAGTGCTAGAATATCGACCCTACTCTGAAGAATATCGACTACTAGCTTCTGCCCACCGCTTGGCCCGCGTGGTAGGTACCTACCCGGATAAAAAGTAACCTGTGTGTTATTCTAACCTATAAGCTATATTAATGTAAAGTTTCACCAAAATCCGTTTAGTATTTTTTGCGTGAAAGAGTAACAAACATCCACCCTCACAAACTTTCGCGTTTATAATAGTATTAGGATAGGTAGGTATGTACCTACCTATCTGATGTATATAAAATTACCGCTAATCTCAAAAGTTTTTTAGAATGCTTCCCCGTTCAACCCACTATTTTTCTACCCAATATTATTTTTACCCGTTCAACCCAAAACATACCTATGCTCCGTTCTACCCAGTCCAAAAATCTAAGTCACAGTGTTCTAAACAGTACAGACACCGAGAAAAAGAAATATGAATGCAAGCATCTTGCTCTATGCATGATGTTGCCGTTAGTCCCACAACATGTATTAGACGATGCTTTTCTGTATATGTATTATGGAAGATTGTACTAATTCTGGCAACATGGAAAAGTTCAACGACTTCGTCCTGGAATTAATATTATCGTGGTTTGGTATCATTTTAGAATATTATTACGACTCTTTACTATTCTCCTGCTGACGTTTCGTTGACCGTTTAGAGGTCCTTCCTCATGAGCACCGTCCGCAACCACGCTCGACGGTCGTAACTTCGTAAGACGGGAATCTGCGTCCTGTTTACTGCTGCCTTATGCGTTAGCATTCTAGTAGGTACCTACCTAGTCTGTGGCTTCATAGTGCCAGAATACGTCAGTAGTAAGTCCGTGGTAGGTACCAGAACCACGATTTAAAAAAATAATCCAGAATGCATTCCAATTTCAATTTTCCATTTTACGTGTTTCACGTATTAAAAAATAATCTGTTGCAATTTTTGAAATTGGAACGTGTCGTTCGTGTTGATTTACCGGACACGTGCCTAGTCACGTCCGGCATTAGTGCGGAGCGTTCGCGTCTCGTCGTCCGAATCGTCCGATATCCGAACACCGATTACGGACATCCAAGTGCATTTAAATTAGTTTTCTCACGATCACCTGGAGTGAGACATGATTTATCTAGATAGGACGATTATAGTGAAACATGTGAGTTTAATATAATTTCCATTGTTAAATAAAAAAAAACTAAATTTTATGGCAATACGTATGTAAGTACCTACCTAACAGCATAGTTAATATTTTGTTTAGTATAGGTAAACATAATAATCATAACACCGATAAGATTGCAAGGTTTGTACTTGTTTAAATACGTAACGTTAAATTGTCAATTACCTAATTTCGGTGTTACCAAAACTGTACCTAAGTATGACCGCAAGGAATATTTTTTTTCTTAAATTAAAGAAAGTCTCTGGCCTTTCTTGAAAATGAAATGTCCAAGGTACTTAGGTACTTAAAAAAACTATTTGAAAGCGGAACCAGATCAATTATTTGGGTCATTATGAAAGTGCTACAAAAAGATAAAGTACAAAGTCGTTCCAACATCCAGTTCTGTCACCCTATTGGCAGCTTTTGCAACGTTTTAAGAACATTGCTAAAAGAAACAAGATCCAAGACCTGAATAATCAAAACGGGATCTTAAACCAGATCAGACAATTTCTATAGATTGAATTGAACTTTTGAGCATTTACTTTGGCAAATTTCTCGAAAAATACACATTAAAATTACGAACAACATGATTACGTTCATTGTTTATGAGAAAATGCTCTTAAAGCTATACAGAGACACCCGTAGCTTGCAGATTTCGATAATTATTGTATAACTAGATTCTTTCATAATTCTACTTTGAGGTGATTTTGAGTTTCTGGGAAAGGGTGATAGCATCAATCATTTGATTTTATTGAAAATAACAAGTAACACAGACGAAAGTTGAGCATTGGCTTGCCACCAAAGTTTTTGTCAAGAACACAAAAAATATAAGATATCAAAATCGTAGAAATTCAGGCCATGGCCCTTATCGTGGACAACAATCACGATTACAAAGACTCGGTTCATTACAAGGACAAGTTGCTGCTCTTTATGGAAAACTACGATTTATTCTGCTTGATAATTTGAGCATTTGCGAGGTGCCCTAAATAATTTGGCACACTGATGGTAGGGACACCATGCCTCAACCTACTTTATAACTAAACTAACAAAATGGTTATCGGATTGGAATGCCACTTATTTCTCTAAACTTTAGTCTAAAACTTGAATGTTCAGTTAAAGAGTCTACTTTAAAAACTTAGGAAACTATTACGAAGGGCGCAGTCTAAAAACCGGAATTAATAGGAAAAAAATACTATTAATATTAAAAAAATAATCTATTGTTTCTCAAAATATTCTTATATTCTCCGTTACTGTTAATGCACGCATTGGAATTATTTCAAATGTTGCATGCATTTGACGTAACGGATGGAGAAGTTACCAAGCAATAATCAAGGACACAACGGATGAGAAGGATGATTCTGAAACAAGAATTTTGCTCCTGCTCAGCCAAAAAAGTGAAGGATCACAGAATGACATGGCTTGCTTCCATTTGGCATGTCACAAGTTTTTCAAAGTCTTTTTGGCGTAAGGAAGTGCTAGCTTGTATTTCAACGCTCTCGAAGTACACTCGCCAACAAAATTAACTGTACACTGTTCTTTAGGAAATGCAAAACGGCTTTCCATGAGCACGATCACAATTGTTCGTTCGTCGTTTCACTTGTTATTTCTTGGTGATCCTGCGTTAGGTTAGTAAACAAGGTTGCTGTTTTAAAATAAAAACTTAATGGTGAAATATTTTAGAGCGCCTTCATTCATGGCTTCAACTTTATAATGACCCTCACGATTTTTTATTTTGCTATTGGAAACGTGGAACTAATTTACAATAACCTTCCTAGTTTCTCTGTTATATAATCGAGTGCCTCGTTGCCATAGCCGTTTGCTAGTGTAATTAAGATGGACCAACTGGGCTTAGAACCCGACCTTAGGATCGGAAGTTCCACACCACCGACCGTGGTCATCGGTAATGATGTAATTAGATCTATTATCGCAACTGTCTGCTCAATGTGAAGGTATAACAATAGTAGACGCCTTGACCTCGCTATTGACCCGGATTGTTTAACCGGGTCGAATTACATCAGTGCAGGCGTAAACGAGCGTTGGTGTAAGATCTTTCCTATTTCAATGGTTGAATAATATCTCAGCGAAAATAGTTAGATGGTTGAAACGCGTTTCATTAAAAACGCGAAACGAAAGAGAGGATACGTAGATGTATTATGAGTTCCTGTTTCATATTTAAAACTCATAATAGTTTTAATAGTTGTTTTGAATAATCGAAGATATAACATTGTTAAGACATTGAACACATCAGCTAAGAACTATGGATTACAAGGGTCGTGTTCTGGATGCATAACTTTAGACAAAATTGCAAGGTAAAATAAAAAAAGGTGTTTTAGAAAACCATTCCAAGGCTTATTTATGGTAGATGTACGATTCACAGGCTAATATTAACGAAAAGTTGCGCCATAACAAGTTCTAAAGCCATAATTTTGGATGATTGAAGTTTGGAAAGTTGTTAGTTTTGAGTATTATTATAGGCTGCTTTCTCAGTTTCTGGTCAAAGATTTTGACATCAATATAATTCTGTAGTTTGTATGCTAAATAAGAGTTAGCTTTTCTCAATTTTGCCTTTCTGCGTCTGGTTTTGGAGCTTTCGCATCAGTATTTATATTGCTTTTGGCATAAACCGTGCATTAACTCTTGTATTTTATGTACTAGTATTTCAATTTTGATTGCAGCAATAAGCGAAGAGGGCGCATTTTGCTTAACAACTACTGTATATTAGGTAGGGTCTGAGTTCAGTACGTCATAAACTGGCTGAAACTGGTAATTTTTGGGTAAATGCCATAAATTTTCAAGCAATAACAGTACGCGTCGGCCGCGCGCTATTCGCTTTTATTTATGACTGTACTTGTTTCACATTCAGTCGGTTATAACTTTCGTGCACGACTGTATTGTGATTTTTATTATTTTTTTGTTTTATATCGCTATCTGTACTCTCGGGTTTTTACTGTCCTTTGTTGTGGAAATTAGTGGGTTTCGGTTGGGCTCGCATCTAAAGCATCTAACAGAATTAGGAAAGTTTATTTTCCAACATTTTTGAAAGACATTTAATTCGTTCCTTTTATGTGTTTGGCGATGCTGTTAAATTCACCTCTTAGTGATGTATAGAAAAGTATTGCTTAACCTATAGAGAAGCATCTAACATCTTCGACAAACCATTAAAAAACTTTTTTAAGTGACACAATCAAAGGATATGACAAAGATAAAAATATATAGCTATCGCAAGTGAACGTGAACAACCTCAAAACGAATAATTAACTGTATGCCACTGCTGCAAAGTTACATAAATAGCATACCTACGTAGATGACTTATTTGAATAAAGGTTCATTCCAGATGGCCCAGTTTGTCGCTGTATGCGTGGCGTGTCTACGAACCGGTTTGTTTACATTAATCACTGGGCGTCCGTCGCTGTGGCGTTGTGTGCGTCGAGACGCTCGCGCCTGTGTGAGTCACGCCTTTACGTCACTTTGTTTACATTGCGCTAGTGTGCTTTTCCAATAATGCTGTGTGTCGTAATGTATGTTTGATAGGGTTGGTTTTCTGAACAAATGCCTAATATAACAAAGTGGCATTGATTGATAGCCAAGGAGTTCTTACAAAACATGACTGGCAATTTTTTTTGTGAAAATGTCCAGCATTATTTATTTATTTATTTTACAATTACTGATAAAACAAAAAATAATTGAACACAGCTTCTTAATAAATAATAAATATTTACTAGATAGTCTAAAAATCCTGTTTATCGCATCACACATCCATTTGGAATACTATAATTAGGTATGTTAAAAGGCCCTTTTTGACACGAAGAAGCAGTAAGTATAGCTATTTACTTAAGTTTTACTCGCTTTAATAGGACTATTTTTAAAAATGTCTTTAAAATGATACAAAGTTTCTTTTAATAGGTACCTATGTTACTAAAAATAATGTAGTAACTTAATTATCTAATTGAAAACTATTCAATGTTAAATTTAAAATGGTAATAATTCTAGAACAACGACCAATACATTTAATAGTTGCATGACAAAAAGTTCACAAAAACCGTATCCGTACCTACCTATCCGTAGGTACGGATCCTAATCCGTAATCACCGCATATCCCATCCCTATTGTGATACGTCACGCGTACAGCACGTGGTAGTGTGGGTGTGTTCGCGTGCGGTGACGTCACGGCGCGTGTCGTCACGCGCGCCTATCTGTGTGCGTGTAGCGTATAGCTTGCGCCTGTGTGCGACACAGGCGGGCGTGTCAACTGTCAAGTCAATGTTACATTTTTGTGACCTTAACCGTCTACTCTGCCTTGTCCTTTACATAATTACGTGTATATGTACATTTCGGATCCGCTTTCGTCATTTCTCGTTGCGAATAATGTCTGTCTATTCTCATGGAGCTTTCTCTGTGTAGGCGACTTGATTTAACTCACTCTGACTCTACGTCAAATTGAAAATATTATATTCATCTTTATTTCCTACATATTTCACAATAATAACTACTTATAATGATTATTAATGATAAGTATAATGTAGCGACATATCTCGAAGAAGGGTTTAAATCGCGCTTACGACACTTTCCGGAAGTTTGAACATATACCTACCTAATAAATTAGTAATAGGTACCTACCTCCTGATAATGACAACAACGGTCCCAAGACCCTGAGCAAGTGGATCAGATGGATTAGCCCGGTGGGAGATCTTCCCTTTTGCAAATTGAGGCCACACCTCTAATCTATTTTCTCGCTATTTTTAAAGTTATAGGTACTTATAGGTACAACCATTTCCTTTCCATGTCTCAGAGCTGTTAGTTAATAGTTTTTCATATTATTACATACCTACTTTTGATCTCACATTATTGTTATTTATATTATATAGGATATGTATGTATATTATGTATGTAGGTATTTCTATTATAGGTTTACATGTAAACCGCCGTCTTCAATTTATCCTGTCCATCCAAAGGTTGCCTGGAAGAGATCGCTTTCAGCCATAAGACCGCCCATTGTTCCTTTTATATATTTTAATTCTTATGTTTTTGTATTTTTCTTTGGTGTGCAATAAAGAGTTTATCTACTTATCTATCTATCTCCACACAAACATACACATTAAAGAGCATAGAGTATTATTATAGTCACGCAATATCACAGAAAAGAGTTTAATTACCTACCGCCTGTTTTTGTTTTACACATTTGAAAAAAGAACGAGATTATGCTTACATCTCTCTACCTTAATACCATAGAGCTCATAGATTTTTATCAAACCGCCCGGCGGGGGCCGGCTGCGATGTCGGCTTACAAAAGTCGCACTCGAATTTCAAATAGGTTACCTACCTAAAAATATTGACCTATTTACTTATAAAATGCCTAAAATTAGCCGTACTCTACATAAATAGGAATGTGTAGATATTTTCTACCTACTTCCGATGATGCAAGAATTAAGCGATTTATACCTAGAAACTCGTTTTTTTTAAAAACGAAATTAAAATCCGCGAAATTGCATTTTAATAAAATATTAAATTGTATCTATTTATGTTTTTATGCAACGGATGTACATATAGGGTAACAAGTGTATCAGAACATCTGTGACTTGCGAATCTTTCCTAGGGGGACCAATAATAGCCTAAACAAGGCATCAGCTGTTGCATTCAATTTTACATGTTATGCCAAGGGTTCAAAGTATATTTTAGCTTGGTGAGTAACAAAATGTATCGTCCTTTGGGTATTTTTTTAAAATGCACCGACCAACTGCCAGTCGATGTTTAAAAGAAGTTAGGTATCTACAGTCAGCTACAAAAGTAGATTCACTTTTTTTAAATAATTATACTCCTGGTTTTATGAAGCCTTCTACATGACATTCTAAGATTTAGATACATGCGTTCTCACAAAATTAAATAGGTAATTTAATATTACCTAATAATAATATCTAACCGCAAAAATATCTATTGTTTCTTTTTCATAATAATTTCAGGGCGACTGGTCGAAGCGACGCGCGATAAGATAGCTGGCTCTTATCTGGGTCAACGCATTAGCATTGCCATTCAGCGTGGCAATGCGGCCTGTATTTTGGGAACGCTTCGGCCTGGTAGTGATCTGGATCAGTTGAGCCATCTATAGATCGTTTGCAACGGTCTTTAGATAGCTAGCTAGCTGTTTCATCTGTATTTTTAGTATATACCTACTTGTACATAGTTGTGAGAGGCATAAATACACTTTACAATGTTTAATTCACGTAGTTTTTCTATGATCCTTGCGATTTCAATGAATAACCTATTGACTTTGACTTTGAAATCTGCGGCGGCCCTATTACGTAACTTTACACGTCAAATTTGTGATTATTAACAATCGGTGGCCTTGAAATAATCGAATATTCAACAGTTTCAATTGGCAACTACTGCGAATGTTTATTTTAGTTTATCTGTTACTAGTTCGTGTTTTGATTCTTACAATGTAGCTACTAGGAACATTGCAAGAGTTAATATTAAGGCCCGGTCACACTAACGCGGTGGGCTGTGGCGACAATAGTGAAAAGGGTATGTTCTGGAGTATGGTGCTAAAATAGAAAAGTTTCTCTTTTGAATTACGAATCGTGGCAGTACAATCACATGACAACCCTTTGATCGCCACCGCCTCTGCCAAAGCCACCGCGTCAGTTTGAGCGGGCCATAAGTTTGCGACAAAAAGGGTGTTTTTAGGATCTGCGGCAGTCACGTTTGACGTTTGATTAAGTTTAATGGCTCCCTGCTCCTGCATATTGCAGGACTCCAGTCGAAATACAACTCGATTATATTACTTTATAACCTGGCTAAGTTATTCATATATTATTTATCTCATTTAGGATCGTTCTAGTTAGAATAATTACAGCCGACCTAATTGTATAAATCATCAAGACAGACTCTAACATTGTTAGCTGTTATTACCTACATTGTGTTAGTTGCAAGCTAAATAAAAAAAACTACCTATTACTAACTATTTACTAATTCTGTTCTGTTTTTACTAAAATAATTTCTGGTATTGTATAAGTCGATTCTTAGGTTATGATATTACTATTTCCCTAACTTCAAACTTACATACTTACAAACTTTACCTCTTCATAATATTATATAGATGTAGATTTACTTGAGAGTCACGTACCTTTATAAAAACAACTGTGGCTGACAGTATTTATATAAGTAAAACTTCTCAAGACAAAGGCCCTTATTGAATCGCTATGAGGTAGATACGCTGCGAATCTATTTAAAGGTTCTGCGAAGCGTAAAGCAAACCAAATCTACATGAACACTATGCATACCTTTATATTGGTTTCAGTTATTCAGACATACATTAGAACCAATATCCGCAAAGGGCGTGGTACAAGTGATAGCGATCGTAAACGCACCTGGCTGGCGACACACGCACAGGTGCCGGAAATCTATTAACATTTTACATGTAGGGTGAATGCTCTTTGTTTTAACTGACAAATTGAAGAGTAACTTTCTTTAACGGGAACGGTTCCCGTCTCACGACCGTCGAGGGTGGTGCTCATTGGGAGGTGCTTACGGTTAACGAAACGTCAGCAGGAGAATAGGCAGGGAAAGTACAGTGGTATAGACGTTAAGGATTCGATTCCTGCCACGGGACAAATGTTTAATCTGCAAATTGATCTCTGGTTTGGGTGTTTTCTATGGACAATATGTATTTATTTACAAAAAAAAATATTATATCAGCTCACCTTTGTTTGGGTACAGATAGTAGGTTTGGGGCTAGATGATGCTGCGTGAAAAACGTCCAACATAATTTTTTTAATTAATAAGTTTTCGCGATATTTCAAATAAGTTTTGTCAAATCTTTTGATAGGTACTATGATGAATAATTTATTTTCTCCATAATGCTACAACATTTTCGAAAAATATCAAGCAATGCGTATTTTCGGCTTCATTCCCTTAAATAAGACATATATACCTGAGTTCAAACTGTGCTGTAGCGTTCTTAACCCCTTGCAAGAATCTCACAAAGCAACGCTTGCAAAAGACAAAAGAGATTGCCATTGGCCGTTTATTAAAAACTCGTTTAGCACGCGCTTGTCAGACACCCGCATGACAGCTGTCAGCTTTTTACCAAAGACATACGAGCATCATTAACGTAGGCAAATGCACCTTAATGTTAATGGCCTTAAATTAGCCGCATGGTAAATGAGCCTTTATTGCCCGCAAGTGTTTTGACGTCTAGGGATAGTTTAAGGGAGGTTTATCTACCCTCAAATATTATTGAAGTTACAACAATATATTGTAAGCATATATTTCCTTCTTGAAACTGTATTATTATTAAAATTTAACAGTTTATATTTTATAACTAAGGGATCATACATAAAGTATGTCACACGTTAAGGGGTGAGGGGGTCGACGAAGTGTGACGTCACATTTCAAAATCTTATACATCTAAGTGTTAAAAACTATTACTAGATGTAAAATTACAAAATATATGACGTCACACTAGGTAGGGGCGAGGGGGGCTTATAAATATGACCAAGTGTGACAAGGACGGGGGAGGGGTCAAAAAATCGAAACAAAATTAGTGTGATGCACTTTATGGATAGCCCCTAATATTATAAAAAATATGTAATTATTATATATTTATTAATTTCGTTTTAAAGTATCCTGCTTACAGTAGAAAATCGGTTATCTATGGAAGGTTATCAAAGAATTCTTTATCGGCAAATACCGAGATGTCTGGAACTAAAATTTACAAAATTATTTCCACTGGACTAGCCATTTGACCCTTTCACCCTGCTTCGTCCCTGTATACAGGTAAAAACATATAATAATGCGGGCCAGATGTTTGAGCCGGGATGTCTGTACGTCGTTTGGCCGGACGTCAACACACGCCATCGATGCTTATCTGACGTATGTTTTACCGGACAAGGCATTTGCTTCTAGTACTTCCTCCGTGACACATTCAACAATTATTTTTTGTTTGTATAATCTGCTAATATTTGTCTCGGGTCTGGGTTTTTTCTATTTATAATATGTATGTATGTATAAAAAAGTATATATCAGTTATGTAATTCCCATAGTACAAGCTATGCTGAGTTTGGGGCTAGATGACGTTGTGTGAAAAAAAATGTCCAGCATTATTTGTTTATTTTATATCAACGAGATAAAGAATTTCGTATATAAAAAAAATGCCATATGAATGTTTGTATTTAGTAGGAGTTTTCGCAAAATCTTAAGGGGAATATTAATCTTATGGGGAATAGAATTCAGTATCATTTCATCCGACTTTATTGTATGACAATTATACAAAAGTGATGTAATTTTGAAATAACCGGTAGTTAGATTAATTTACCCGTAGATTACCTACTGGATATTTTCTGTACGTAGTGACATTTGAATGAAAATCAATTCATCATCACATTTCGTAACAACCAAACGTAATGTCAACAAAAAAAATATTTTCCACTGTTTACAATCAAAAATATATATTTGTATATGTAATTAAACTCCGACTCTCAGTCGGAGTTTAATTTAAAACAAAGTTATATAAAGGAGGTCGATTATGTTTTCTGAACGTTTCTTCCTGTCGCCCACGTCATCTATAAAGTTAATCGCTTGCCAGTTAATGCCGCAAATTCGAAAAACCCATAGTTCGTTTGGCACGAAAATGTTAGTCACGTGACGTTTAATTCAGGTGTCACTTTCATAAGCCTTGATTGTGATAAATGTCCTAAACGTCTGTCTGCAAGTAAGATACATTACCGATGCTTGTCGCCGTGGTGAATGGTGTTGAAGTTTTTACGTACCTGGAACAAAAATAGCATTTTAGCTTTACAAATTACAGTAAAATAAATTGCAACACGTATTTAAATTTTTAGTTGTTGGACTCTATTTTAGTTACTTATTTATTTATTAGGTTCGCCGATAGTTTACACAATTAATAGTGTATAAACTAATATAAACACAAAATTAATAAGTTATAAACTCACTTTTTTATTACCATATATTTATTCATACAACTATGTTCAAGTAGGTATATACAAAAACTAGCTATCTAAAGACCGTTGCAAACGATCTATAGATAGCCCATCTGATCCAGATCACTACCAGATGGAGCGTTCCCAAATTACTGGCCGCATTGCCACGCTGAATGGCAATGCTAATGTGTTTAAATATAGGTATAAACTAGTAAGTGTTATGCTACATGAGAAACAAATTACTGAAACTTTTTTAATCTTCCAATAGTTACATGAAAATTTTACGGCTATATTTAGGCTTGATGATATTATAAATTACATGTACAACCGAATTATAGGTAAACACAGCACGCAAAATATAATAAAAGTTTTGAAAGGTATGTAACAAATTGATACATAGCCAAGAAAAGAGTACCATGATATTAAATAGGCGTCTAAAGTGATATTCAAGGAAAACTCGCGAAAATAGACCTTCGCCTAGGGCAACTCAACTTGGCAGATTAATTCCTTCCTAAAATGACACTGTGACATACATTTCGTGGTACGGATTTAGAATAGGACATCTCATGACTTCTGTGTTTAAAATTTTTATGGCTACATTTCGGCACCTGTCTGCGCCTTAAATTAACGCTACTCGAAATTAAAGTAGAGTTACTAAGAGATGGCGCTTATTTAATGTATTGTATAGCTGTCATTTTCTAATTGCCAATTGTGATTTATTAGCGGTTCCATTATTGAGATTTAAATATTGTATCATTATTAACTCTTCCACATAATGAAGGTGGTCCACAAATTACTTCCCTGGGGTCGAGATTTTGTTTCGTATCTCTTATACGAAACAAAATCTCGACCACATGCCACAGTATAAAATATTCGGACTGTCCCAAAAGGCAGGGCCACCAATCATTGCGGTCACCTGTTCCGGTTCATATGCAAATATTTTCCGTGTCGAATATCGATACTATACCATATGTTTCTGAAATCACACGCTCTCACTGGACATACGACTTTCGGCTGTACACAGCGAATGTCTACAACAAAACATACACTGAGTGAATGAATGAAAATAGGAAATTTAAATGACACTTTATGAAATAATCAATAACATTAAAATAAAAGCTACAACGAACCAGACAACCTTTGGATGGAGATGATTCCATGTGATTTTGAAGTGGCCGGGGTTGTACTCTGTAATTTGAGACTATTATACTAATGCAATCCATACACTGAGATAGGTAAGTGAAAAAACCAGTAAAAGCAACCAGTCGCATACGAGCTGCTTTGAAAATGAAAAGAGTAGGTTTTTAGTGTTATGTTTTCTAATATTTAATTCGAAATTAGACATATTAGAAAAAGAAACGGCAGTGTTTAGCTAAGCAACTGTTTAAAAGTCTTTCAAGGAATGCCCTTAGTCTTCGGCAAAACTATCCTTGGCTTACTGCTAAGTACCTACTGTGGTAACAGATCCTCGAGTCTTTCAGGATTCTCCAGTGATCCTTGCCTATAAGTTAATAATCTGTTGGACATCGTGAGAACCGTTCCCGTGGTTACGTAACGTCCCGTCATTGCGGTCCTGTTTGTAAGACGTTCTCGGAAAATTAAAGAGATCTGTTTATTGGATAACTAGCTACTGTCCACGGCTTCGCCCATGTGTTACCCGGATAAAAGTAGCCGATAAAACGTAGCTGTTACTGTAAAAGTAGCCGACGTTACCTCAAAAATTACCCGCATATTTTCAAATAAATTATCACCTTTAACCGAGTATCAACCATTTGTAATATCATAGGTAGCTACGGACCTCTACGCTCAAACAAATACCTGATCGAACTCGAAATTCTAGTTCAGTATTTGCTTGCACGATTTCAAGTTCCAAACTTGTTTGAACGTATTGCATGGCTTCATAACTCAATTATTATGAACATTGAAACATAGAAAATTTATAGGTTTTAACAATTTACGACTCATAAAGCCATAAAATTTATAAAATTGATGTTGTTAACCAACATCTTTGATTAAAATAATGGCCACAGATATTGGATTTTTATAGGGAATTGCCCTATAAAAATGCTGGACATTTTTCACACAGCATCATCTAGCCCCAAACTAAGCAGAGCTTGTATTATCGGAACTATATATATGACTGATATATTGTTTTTTTTAAATTGGTACCTACCTAATATTAAAAAAATGCATTATTTACTTCAGTTGTTGTAATTTTCTCATTTCAGTTTTCGTATCCGACACCCCCGTTGCGCTAAACTGGGGCATACTAACACTATCTTACACCCTTTGATAAATCGCCAGTGCGGCCCGCGTGGGGACCCCACTAGCGATACACGCGTGCGACTTTTCACAAGTCTGCATCGTTGCGCGTTCGAGCGGGCGCGGTCCAGGCAGCGATTGATCAGCGGGGTCGGCGACCGCTCTCTCCCCGTTCCTAATTTGAATTCGCCGCGTATTATCGCGCGGGAGGCCGTAATTGGATAACAATGAGGGCGCCAGCGCCTCCCCCACGCTATTGGCTGTTTGGACATCACGCCTCTAGAAAAAAGTTTGGAAACTTTGTCTTTTTTCTGGAGTTCTCTGCTCGATCCTTAATTTATGGCTTTGCAATTTAACCACAAAGGCTAGCTATTATGGATAAATTGAGAATACCTTTGCTTCAACGAAAGGCCAGCGACAAGTTAAATCTAAAAATTATTCCGTTTACTTGATCGTAAAGAGCATTATTTGGAATTTGTGTTCTCCCATTATCATTCACACCCCTACGTTTTATTTTCAATGCCCATTTCTGAAATTACACGTTCGACGAAACGTGAGAATATTACATTCATATGACAGTGTTGCCATTGTCACGTCTGGAGCATGAGCATGACATAACTGCAAGATGGCACCGCGCATGCGTGCGGATAACATCGTTAGATGGGCAGTAAAGAGAAACGCCATCAGGGGTGGTACCTACTCCTCATCACTGAAATTCTATTACGCGTTTTATACGCGGCCCGTGCCTTAATGCGGGGGGGTTGTGTTATAAAACATGTCCATTACACTTGGATCTGAGATATTCCCCACTGTCCCCCCTTCAACGCCCCCGTGAATATCAGATTTAAAGAGGTGGGGAGGTCTTCAAAAATTGGCTTTGTCGTAAAACATTGAAATCTGCGTTTGCTGCGGACTGCTGGGAAGGGTTCGGCGCGGGTTAATTCGATTCGCACAGTTTAGTTTAAATTATATCTGGGGTGGTTTCTAATCCAACTGTGCACTGTGCACTAAGGATGCGACAGCTGAAGATGTTTTTACAATGGTTTTATTTTCTCGAACTAAAACCAATTAGCTCTATGGATAGAGCAAACAGTACGTGCCGGGATATTCTGCGACTAATTCGTCCGCTACGTGCCTTCGATGGATTGTATTCCGTGCGAAGGATTACCCGCTTTATGCTCGACCACGGACTTGAGACATTATGCTTCGACACGAGTTTCGGACCTCGATTCATACTCGTGTACGTACCCTTTAGTTTAGTGTTCTGCTAAATGAGTTCATTAGTAATGAGCCTGGCCGAAACTTCAATCACAGTTCAATCATAATACTTCCTATAGGAAGTTTTATGATTGAATCGAATCAAGATAAGATTTTGTATCTGTGGCTGCCTTAGTAAAAGAGCCGTTGGTTTCTTTAGAAATACTTAACATGGTTATTTCTACATTACGCTCACGAACCTCCCATCCTTAAGGGTACTCGGATATATATTTTTGAAAGTACAACAATAACACACAGATTTTAGATAAATATAACGCCGATGAAATTTAATATAATTTTTTAAAAATTGCCCAAAATCCAGCCGCCATTTTAACTCTGACAGACTCTCGGTAAATCGAAGTGTGTAGTATCGTAAAAACGCAACAATACGCTGTTTTTCTCTGCGACAACCGGACATAAATCGTCCAAATGAATGCCATTGCGACTACAAATAATTCGTCGCAACATAAATCTGTACCTACCGAGAGTTCTCAGTCACAGTCATACGCAAAGAATTCTGCTTTGGAGAGACAAAAAACATTTACTCAGGATGGTATTATGCCCGCGTACCTGCGGCCCGTACAATGTAAACTCACTCGAAAGACTCTTTTGAAAGTTGATCTTTGACAGACGTATCAAGTTGTGCCAGTGGCTGGTTTTTCAAGGTTTTAAGACCAGCCGTGCCCTACCTGTCTAATTTACGTAACGTTTTTATGCATACTAGGTAGGTACTTAATAAAATATGCTTATGATACCGAGTATAATTTTTAAGTGCCTGGCTATTTCCAAGATTACGTACATAGTATCAAAGAACTTGTTTATTTCACGTGTTACTTCAATTATCGGTCACTAAGTCCACAATAACCTTAATGCAGTAACCGGCAACAAAAAAATCGACAGCGAATCGAACTGTTGTTTATTTTCTTCTCTCGTATCAATACCTACATTGTATTAGATATAAGCCCGCTTAGTGATGCTCATCACTTTGTTTCGTCATCGACAAAAATTACAGATTTTAAAATTTTCGAGTTTTTTGTTCGAGTTCCAGTGGTACCGTCTACCTGTCCGAGTTTGTGTTGACCACCTAATGGTCCTCAAACGGTCCTCGACTCCCCGGTTATTACGCCCCAGGGCAGCGCACTATCTCCACCATTCCCCACCATTAGACTTAATCAGAACGTACGGCTTGTTTTAGAATGCCTAGTGGATTTTTTAACGAAATTTTATGTTTCACTCGCTGCGGTTTTGTGGGATGCGGGCTGGTTTGAGTGGTAGGTACTTTGCGTGACATAAAAGCTTTTTTCTGTGAATACGTGAGAACTGTGTATGTACAATGTACAATGATACCTTCGTGTACCTATAGAATTACTTGCTAGAATTACAGATGTACAATTAATATAATTCCCTGCTTGCCAACTTAGCATAGATTGGAACGAGCTTATCATTTCTTACATACGTAAGTAGGTACTGAAGTTCGTCCCTGTCTTATTTTTTTTAAAAGACCCTAACTACTGAAGTTCGTAGGTAAATACCTCTTTATTATTATAAAAAAATGTACCAGCACTGTGATTTCATATTTGGATTTAACCTAGGTACCTACATCCTTATCCAAAGTAGCTGAGTGATTTTTAAAGTTAACATTATATGAGAATCATTTTCAAAATACACCGCATTTTAACACGAAGTTTTGTCTAGAGTTTCCTGCTAAAATAGCAAATAAAACCGCAGTTACATGTAAAGTAAAGTCCAGCTTCAAACTAGCACGGGTAACTAATACCAACGACTTGGCCGAGCCATCCTTTAGCCCGTAATCTACGGAACAAACATGGGCGGCCGCCCGGTTTGCTTTAGTTTTTGTGGGACATTACGTCCTCCGCACCGGCTTGCAAGTTTCCTGCAAAATATTGCAGCAAAAAGGTCAACCTGTATTAAAAGACTTTGACATTTGCAAATTCATCGAACTGTGCCTATTAAATGATCGGTTAAAAAACCTCTATAATTTGGTGTCTGGTTTGTTGATGTAATTGTTTATGCGAGGAAGGTGTGGTGTTTTCCTAAAGAATACAAAATCTAAATCGCGTTTGGAAACTCGCAACGCTCCTATCCGGTTATCATTATCACGTTTGAAAATAGAACGCACGCGAGGCAGGCAACCGAGTAATCGGGCAAAAGCTTTTATACGGCCGCCCAGTGTAACCTGACCTCCCAGTTTATACGCCCATTTCCTTCTACGGCCTATTTTATTACGCACCGCGGGAGGCGAGGGGGTCTTTTTATGATGGTATTAGTTTTAAAGGCCCTGGGGCACGGCTCACATGTGCCTGAACAGATAAGCGGCATCCCCACTCGAAAACTTGTTTAGTCGGACCGATAACTTCGTATTGTCTGCGGGGGATGAGTTCGACCGAGGACGTTTGACGTTAACTGTTCGGTCGAATTGTTATCATTCGAAACTTTGTAAAAATAATAGAAAGTTCCAATACAATGGTCGTGGAAGAGTTGAAAAGCTCTATTATTCTAGTTTCGATACCGACGCGACAGTTTGCTTTGGCGATTTTTTATTAAAAATCCAATTATTTTTCTCACGAAGAGCTCGCCGATTTGAAATCGTCCTGAATATAGAATATAGAATATAGGTAGATTAACCCTCGGAATTCAATCGAATGTAATCTAGTTCCACATTGAGAGTCACCCAACTCGCCGGCACGCAAATTCAATTTCTGTTACTTCTGGAATTAGTCGCCGCCAAAGTTTAATCCTCGCTCTCAAATCGCACGAATCCCTTGGCTATAAGCCCGTTACATAAATTCCTAGGCCTAATTCAGCTTAAGACGCGAGGGAGCAAAGATCGATATCAAGTGCTTTTGGCGCCGATGTGTGGGCCCCTCGGCCAAAGCACCATTAAACTTAGACCCGTCGTGTTTGAAACGAAATCCCCTGTGACGTAGTTGTTATAGTATGCCGGAGAGGTTGGAGAGTTCCAGTTAAATTGGTTATCAGTGGGGTGCGTTCCATTTATGGCATAGGATCGTGACGCATCTGTTCTGTTGCATAAAATATGAAATTTAAAGACAATGGACTGGAACGGAACGGGGCGTTATAACTTTTGGCTTTTGTAGGGTCTTGTGTTTTTTTTTTTGCTTTATTTTATTTTATCATGCACAGGGCATGTGGACTGCATAGCTTTGGTCCACACACTTGGAGTAAATAAATACCTACTCAATGTTATTTAATTTAATGCGTTCTCACTTCTATGGTCGCTTTTCAACAGCGATTGTTTCACGATCAAGTGAGGAAGTTATATTTTTTCGTGATATCATCATTCATCTGTATGTTTTTAAAATATCCGGTCTTTTGGCGTTTATATCGGCGTTTTAGGTACATCTATGTCTTTACATTACAGACTTTACAGAAGCCATAGGCTTTCTGTTTTCTTTAAAAACGAAAGAATGGATTCCTTTTAGAATTGTAATGGCAGCTTGATCACATCACACGTCTCTAAAAAATTTAATAATGACAACAACTTCAAAGCACCATTCTCGCTCCGCTTCTACATAATGGGAAGGCGCTCGTTTCCGAATTCCAAATTTGAATTTTCACATTTGAATTTAGAAGTTACGTCCTTGAACATTAAGGTTAAGTGATAATCTGAAAAATGTAGCCCTCCTTATAAATAACTACTAACTGGGCAGGTCGCTGATTTTAAACCTGTCCTTTCTAAGACTTAACAACGCCTGAGACGCAGAAGGTTGCGGGTTCGATTCCTGCCGAGGGACAAATGTTTGTATCGGATCTGGGTGTTTTCTATGTACTTATAATATAAGTATTTAAAAAAAAAGTATCTATGTAGTATATCAGTCATGTAATTCCCATAACACAAGCTCTGCTTACTTTGGGGGTAGATGATACTGCGTGAAAATATCTAGCATTATTTATTATAATTATTAACAAAGGATAGATGCAGACAAATTCTAGCACGCTGCAAAAGTTAGTGATTATTAATAAAAGGGAAAATATGTAAAGTCCCGGTAAAACTGAGGCGGTTAAAGGGATCAAGTGGTTCTCAAAATTCGGCCCGGTTACATCGCCGGTGTAACCGGGCCTTCAGACAAAGTGCTATTTTGTATACATTTCCGAAGGAACTGAATCCAGAAAAGCATGCCGGCTGTATGAGGCCGTCCTTAGAGTACCAAACTCTATTAACGCCAGTGACATATTTGGCAACAAGATGTACGTACCATACAAAATAGAATACACTTGAAACCCCCCCCGGTTCTCACAAGAAGTGGGCCACTTAAGCCCGGCTCTCTTATGAGATATTAATTGAGAAGGATGCCATACATTTTAGATAAGGAATGGATGGTGGGAGCTGCCTACATGGTCACTTTACGGAAGTTGGATTATACCCACATTTACCCCTATTATACCCTTTTATACCCACCATTTTGGTGTCTACTTAATTTTTTATTTGTATTTAATCGGGCAATTAAGTAAATTCTTAATTTCAAGTGATTGCAGTGTAACTTGCACGTGCTTTCAGCATTCGCTTGAATGGTGAAAGAACGTGCTTAAACTAGAACGTCACCTTAAAATTTTAGGTGACGTTCTTGTTAAGATTATTAAAAAAATACTCTAGAAAACGAAAGTTTTCTACCATTGATTCCATTTTATCCTGTCCAGCGATCTCCAAAGGTTGTCTGGAAGAGATCGCTTTTAGCGATAGAACAGAGAAAATGCGCAGAAAAATACCTACAAAACTCATCAACGCGGCACAAGCGTTACCATAACCCCACCCCCCACAGCCCCTCAGGCAACTGTCAAACTGCATAACTCCTCCCTATTTCTGCTTTTGACATCCGATATACTCTGCGGACTCCACGACTTTGCATTGCGGGTCTAATTCACGTGGTCTAATTGAAAATTTGCACGATTCGAGCTTATTCTGATGGAAATTGTAGAATTTAATGGAGAAGGGAATTTTGGGATTTGATATAGTTGTCACGTAATTATTGCCTATCCTTATAAAGGTAGTTATAAGAATATATAGATTCCGATACCTAGATAAATGAAAATACACCTTATGAAATAAACAATAACATATTAAAATTAAAGTAAGTTTAATTAAGTAAGTTAATTATTGTTACTTTTTACAATGGACGGTCTGATCGCTTGAAAACGATTAAAAACAATTAGTTTTAAGAATATGCTTGATTGATTGATTATAATAGTGAATAGTCGTTTAAAAAACGGATAAGTGCGAGTCTGACTAGCACACCGAAGGTTCCGTAAAAGCTTGTATATTCATCAATATTAACATTACAAATTCATAAACTATGAAATCACCACTCTAACTAAAAGATAAGGCGGATTAAAAGACAAACTAAACTTTGATGTTAAAAATTGTACATCGATATACGTCACGGCCAATTCCATAACTGCTAGAGTAAGTTTGTAATCGCAAATGATGTTTTTTTATGTGATAAAATTACAAATTAACGATTTCCGGATGCCAAATTTCATGATTTTAAGGCAACGGGAAGTATCCATAGGTTTGGATTTATTAGCGAGTATCAAAATACTATAGACTATAGACCTACTTATTTGATATTAATTTCAACTTGATACCTCCTCCACGCGTTCCTGAGAAAAAGGGTCTCTATATGGGCTCCGTTTTTGCTTTTTCAGGTACGGAATCCTAAAAAGAGTTTTTAAATCACCCTTTACACCCAAAGTCCTTTACGTATTACGTTACATGTTTTATTTAGAAACTTATCAAAGTTCTAAGTTTTTGTAGGGAACAAGTAACTTTGTGTTGCAAGGAGCGTCGATAGAATAAAATAAATGAGAGAAAAGAGTCTACGGAAAAAAAAAACATGCAAGAGATGACTTCAAAGTTTTAGTAAATGGGTGTCATTGAAAATGTGACGTCGTCTCGAGGACGAGAATACGTCTTGGCTGGACTACGTGACATAATGCATCAAGCTGTCATCGACCGGCCGGCATGTCGTCGTTTCCGGATCCCAGCCGGTTCCAATCGAGACCCTTTGCAAATAAAACTTGACCGCTCGAGTGTGCGTTTCGAGCAATGATTTTGAAACGGTTTCGATTGTAGTCAAGACGATCCAACCCAAGACTAGATAAAAAGAGTTTTTTTTATCAGTGGCAGGCCGGGTTTGTTTCCAAGAGATAACTAGATAAGCGGCACTTTAAATCAGAGGAAATAGATACATTTTTGTGTCTATTTTCTCTGTTTTTTGACAGTTATCAGTTCGTTGTTATTTCACCCTTTAGAGCAATCTGTGTTACTTTAAAACCTTAAACTATATTAGCATATACTTTAATTATAATTAAACTAACTTTGTAAATGGTAGCTAAAGAATAAGCTGACTTTAAAGACGTTTCTGAATATAAACAGATAAGTTGTGAAGACGTAACAAAATAGAAGTCTCAAGTGACCCATAACAAATAAAACTTGACCGATGAAGTGTAGCTTTTAGGGATGGATTTGGACTCTGAAAATGAACGCAATATCGGCGTCTTTGGAATAACTTTGGCTATATAGACGTCCTTTCTTTCACTTCACAAGTAACGTTTCAGATTCTTCAGGCAGATTTTATTTTCTGAAACATAATAGCGTATGTTTCCATTAAAGATTCTGTCATCAAACTAGTGTCTATAATTCATTGATTACTGCCTAGGTTCTGAAATGAGAAGGGGCCTGAATATGCAATGGGCTGAGATAATAGACACATTTTCTGTTAGAAATCCGGACACAAAAAGGAACCATACTACCTTTGCTCATTTAGCTTAAGCTCTACCATTGTACTTGGCATGGTCCGCATTAATCTCGAAATACATTCAGACAAAGTTACAGCTAGTTATTCAATATAGGTAGTTAAAGAACGTATTCGTAGAAAAGCTAAACAGATCTAAGTAAAGCAGCTACACAGAAGCAACACGTTCTCGGTGGGATTAAAACTGATTCGTCCATAAGCACAGATTAAAAAATCCAACTCCCAAAGCTCAGAGATTATGCAACGCGACAAGAAAACAAAACTCTTCCTAGAATTACATGTGTTGAATTCAAGTACAGACATCTGTGCCTTTTGGCTGAATAGCCACGCCACGCCATGCCACTTTTTGTCGTAGCAGGTAGAGAAAAAAGTACGAAAAAAGCTTACTCTCCAAGGGGGTAATAAATTGTTCTCCTGCGCACTCAAAACCAAACCCTAATCCCCACAAAGCATGGTATTTTCTTCAGGAGTATAAATAGCCGGGTGCAACCTAGCTACGCTACGCAGGGGTCTAAAGACACGCGATACTTTTTTACCATTTTAAGTTCCAGTTAATTAGTTATTTTTTGTTTCTACTACTTAATTTCATTTTAATTAGAAGATAGCGGCGCCTCAACTTAGCGTCGGGAATGTTATTGGGATAGAAGACCTATCGACAAGCTTGATATTTTAGATTTTTTAACCCGTTATTTTTGACTGTAAAAGTTGATTTGGGTAAAATGGTTCGTACGTACATAATATAGCTTTTACTCGAGTCAATGCTGACATCGATCGATCGTGTATAGCGAAGCCTTTAATGAACGCTGTCTGTCCGTTATTTTTCGTTAATTGGACAACAGATAAGTGACTATCCAGGCCTTGTAACCCGATCACGGGGACAATAGGAACTCGCCAGTCTCTGTTGTCCGATTTCGTCAGCAGTAGCAGATTTTTATTTAATTCCAACTACTGTTGCAGCGGTGTTCTTCGCGGCTAATGTCATCGTGTTATCACCCAACTTCGGATAGTTCGTCATATTATTTTTGTTTTATCTTTTAGATCCTTGGAAATGACGATCCTCATAATACTCTATAAAGGTTGTCTGGAAGAGATCGCTTTAAGCGATAAGACCGCCCATTGTACCTCTTATATTCTTTTTTTAATTCCTGTGTTTTTGTATTTTACTTTGGTGTGCAATAAAGCGTTTATCTATCTATCTATCTATAGGTAAGGTAGAGCCTACAGTAAGCTACATAAAGGGTATCGCACATATATCAGCCCGGCATCGGATCGGCATATCTTCGGCGACGCCTCATCGTACAGCGCGACGAATGGCTCAGCACCTCCGCTGGGGCTACGCGAGGCGATGCTGATTAGTGTGCGTTGCAGTATGAAGTTTCATACAAAAATTGCTGAACGGCTCGAGATGAGGCGATGTCGATCCGATTCCAGGCTTATTATGTGCGGTAACCTTAAATCGTCAATTTCCTAGCGTAAAGCGTTGTTGCCAACTCCCAACCAGCACGATACATCGTCAGTTCCAAAGAGCGCTGCCAAGAACTGAAACTACCATATACAATTGGCAGGCTAACTATGCCAAACCGCGACTTTACTGATCTGGTCTTTGTGTTAGTATTGCTGCCGAATATTACCAGAGCGATTGCGTTGGCATTTGCAGCCGTATTCTGCTCAATAGGTGAATCACAAAAATAAATAATGCTGGACATTTTCCCACAACATCATCTAGCCCAAAGTAAGCAGAGCTTGTGTTAAGGGAACTACATGACTGATATACTACTTTTTTTTTGTAAATACATACTTATTATAGATAGAAAACACCCAGACCCGAGACAAATATTTTCAGATGTAAACATTTGTTCCCTTGACGGGAATCGAACCCGCAACCTTCTGCGTCTCAGGCGGGCCTTAGCCCACTGCGTCGCAGAGGTCGCATTTTCTTCTCTACATGCGAAGTTACATTTGCCCGAGTCTTTGAGCCCGGTCACGAGGAATTAGACATCAATTCACATAGTTATAGTGTAAGATGACGTCTCAAAATGACTCATGTATTTTATAAATCTGTTTACTTTGACTTTTATAAAGAAGCTTTGTGTCTGCTCATAGTGGTTCAAAAAGGTTCTTTAGTTTTTAGCATCATCATAAACCGCCCAGTTTGATTTACTTAATTATAATTGTTGTTAAACTCTTTATAGCCCCCTGAAAACTTTCTACTAGCCGCGCTGAAAGTAGCTCTTAAGGGCATATCACTTCTTTGTATTCAGCATCATGCCCAACCGACCACTAAGTTAACCTAATATTGGCCTAAGGGTGAGCAAGACCCAGCATTTAAAAACATTAGATGATTGCTTGATGATCGGACGTAGAAACGATTAAGTATCTTATTTTTGTAATGTCATCAATCATGCCGCCTGCAATTTGGAATTTAAAAGCTAAGATTTTTTCTTTTAGCTAAAGTCATCGATCATGGAAAATGTCAGTAAAATAACAGGCCAAGGCTCGCCCGCCTTTCGATAATGCAAGCTAAACAATACCTTTGGTTGTTTTTACCTGATGGACCACAGTTTTCAAGCCTGAAAGCTAGGTGATGTCAAAATTATTTACCACCACCCAATCGGTCGAGGTCTATTTACATTGAGAGAGGTTCTCGCACCCTTTGTGGGGAAAATACCTACTATTATCGTTGGCAACCATTCGTAGATGATTTTCGTATTCGCAGTACGATAGTCGCATAATCGACTTGTCTAAAACATAGACTGGGGCTAGAAAAACCTAACAGCTACAACTGACTCGAATACGATTCTTGCCTTCAAATTTTGTTGGAGATTTCCAATATTCAAAGGCAAGGTGATAATAGCCCTTCCACGGATATTGCCAATTATGTTTACACGAGGCTAGATTTTTATATTCTTAAGCTAATTGCATCTTAATGACGAGCATCTCTATCTGTGTGTATGCTTGTATGTTTCTGGTTTGGGTGTTATGGTACCACGATACTCATACACAGGGCCACAGGGAATCCTAGTGTGGGATCACAAAATTCACAACTTTGTATATCTGTTCGGTGTTTATATTTAAAAAATATATTTATTATATTCCTTCTACGGATTACCTGGTTTCGTATTTTATCACTTACATGCTTACAATGTTGTTTTATTTATATTTTACGAGACGCCATTTTGTTTTTGATTGATTTAAGCGATCCTGTTCGTATGCATGCAGCTTTACACGCAAACTATAAATCAATATGCACTCAAAAGAGGTATGTCAGCTTAAACAATGGATGATTTCTTAAAATGGTTATAAAAATGAAAATATGGTTGTGCAACACATTTTGCAGATTAATGTAAAATAGTACATACTAATGTGGTTGATAATGCCGCGCATCGATGTGATAGATTTATATTTTCTGTAGCTTTTCTGGTATTTCTTGACAGATCAACTATTTTTTTACTAATTATACTAAATAAATATTTCCCTTTGCGATTTCGGGTTTTTGGTAAGTACCTAATGTTATTTTAATAGGGTTTTCACTATAAACCATATCTAAATGGTCTTTCTAATTTATATACGATTGCATTATTATTTAAAACAAACACGCTCACGATTATATTCCCCATGATGGAGATCCTCAGTTCTATACACAGTATGCAGATCTTATATACCTACCTATACAAATCATATCCGTTTTATAAAAACCCCGCGGAACCTTAAATTAAAAAAAAAACATAAAAAGTATGGAAAGCCCGGTCATTTATTTTATTATTGATACAAACTTATGTCCCAAATTACACATGATTGCTGTATAACGTTGTATTTTGGACCGAACCCCCGGATAGTGTTGCCAAATGAAATAGCCGGAAGGGCGAATGAGTCCTTATTTAATATTGTTATAGCACGAATGAGGTTATGTTCAAAGTATTCATAGTATGTAACAAAAAGCTTGCCCGATCAATTGAAAGCGTTTTCCTACTTTAATGAGAATCCAAAAAACAAATACGCGCATGACTCTAATTCCCATGATGGACATTCTTTGATCTATTTTTTTATCTATAGTCTTAGATCCATTGGTGACCAATGGATTGACGCGGTTTACCGAAGCCAAGACTTAATAGAAGTTGTGGTACAACCCAACGGGCTAGGCCAACACGGCTTACGGAAGGCCGAATGAATCCGATTCGGGCGTTCCACTTGTTGTAAACTTCCATGTAAAGCCGGAGAAATATCTTCGAAAATCGGACGCCGCACGGCACTATTTGCAAGATCCAACGTTATTTATGTCCATAGTTTAGATTGCTTTTGACCCGAAATACCGGATAATGGTAGTTTGTGGTCTTCGCCGATCATGTTTCTGAGCCTTATTCTGGGCTATACTTAGATCACACTTGGGCCCACTTGCGTGGCGCAGGATTTTTGAATTTGGTCACGATCTAACTCAACTATTGCGCATTAGGTTTACAAAAACCTGCGTAGTTAATAATTAATAAAAGTGTAACCCCGAGTTATTTTGCAAAAGCTGGATCACGCAAGTGTCACTGGTGGTTAAGTAGCTAGTGGCTCTACTTTCGCATTAAGGCCGTGAGTTTGAATATCGGTCCAATGGATCAAAAATACTTAAACAAGTTTAGACACATATTTTACCATTATGGTTTTTCACGTATAGCGTTGTTTGTGAATACAGATGCAGAAAAAGTTATTACCCAGACACGTTTCCATCCGAATCTTAGATATAATCTTTTAACACCACAAAATTATAGCCCATTTAATTCACCCAGTACTAATATAATTCTTCGAATGTTATCTCGCAACAATACATGAAATCATACAAATGCTTTTAACAATTCATTTCCGTTGGATTCGAACCCACTAATGATACCACTGACCCCGCTCTGAACTTGGGCTAGCTAAAAATACCTTCCTATTTAGAATGACCGGCTGCATTAAGCTTAGGCAAGGACTAATGAGTGCCCTAGTGACATATTTTGACGACCTCTTGGAACGCTAATTTTGGGCACGCTTTCGCCTGGTAGTGATCTGGATTAGTTCAGCTATCTATAGATCGTTTGTAACAATCTCTAAATGGTTCAACTGCTTGATATTTCTATTGCTGTCGTCCTTATGTCTAAAACACAGCTGAGTGACAGTTTGTCAAAATTCACCTTTTATTTATTGGAATATTTATTGAAATTTTGATAATATGTTATTTAACTATGTTTTAGTTATAAGACGTGTAATGTAGGTACTTTGAAGTTCTTTGCAATAAAATCAATTGAGTAACTTTACAATTGCAGCAGTGACGTAATCTTATCGGCTGGCATAGCTGTCAAAATAACAAACCTTATCAGCCCTAGCACACTGCGAAAAGAGCCATTTTTATAGAATGGAAATAGCCACTATATCGCAAGTCTGTTGAAAAAGCCTAAACACTACATAGTTTATCGAAAGATACGGTTTTAGGTCAAATATCCTATATGTAGGGCGTTTTGCTTGAATTATCAGTGACGGTAATGTAACTCTGTTCATTGAGGAAGACATAACCTGGAGTTCACCAACAAAATTAACGGACGGTCAAGTATAACCATAGATTATGATGACAGATTCCTATGAAAACATGTGCAAAGATTTGATTAGGTCCTAACAACCCGTTATTGTGTTGGTGTACGCGGGTCAAATAGGGAAAACAGACAAAGAAACGGAAACGTGATTACACGAAAGGGTTTCAAGTTTATAAAATTAACTTATTACTTTCTTTCTAAAAAACAATCAGGAAAAAAACCGGTCAAATGCGTGTCGGGCCACGCGCAGTGTAGGGTTCCGTAGTTGGCAATAACTTTTATATTTACATCACAAATACAGAATCACAAAGATACACAATCTCTGCTTACTTTGGAGGTAGTTGATGCTGTGTGAAAATGTCCAGCATAATGATATTATTATTATATTTAGGAACGGTACCTTATGTAATTATTTTTTTTGTTTTAACATCAAATTTGCGTTAAGCAAACAATTACGGTTTAATTAAAAAAAATACAATTAATATATTTCTGCAAAACTTGTTTTCGTTCATATTATACAGGATCATCATTGCTGAGATAGTTTCTATTTTGGGACACTCTGTATGGGGTAATATCAAGTATAATCTCGTGTTCATGAAAAAATCAAGAGACGGACTTTTACCAAGAAACGGATGATCAATGACTATAGAATATAAATAATAAGTTATTAATCTAGTCTACAATAGGGACCAGTGTGCTTCACCGACAGGTTCTGTAATGGTAGGGACCTCATTTGTTATTGTCAATTTATAATGATACAAGGGGCTTGATGGCTTGACTATTGTATATTAAAATAGAGCTTGTGATGTGGGCAATTTTTTTTTTAATGGTAGTGAGCTTGAGATTTAAATGAAATTGTGATTTGGAAGGAATTTGACGAGCTGGGTAGTATGGTGCGGTGGGTAGCTGGGCCAATAGCCGCCTGATGAGACGTGTAGGGATTCTCTTGCAGGAATAATGTTAGCATGTTCTGCAGATATTTGTTCGTGGTACAATGGTACTCTTAGTTCCGTAGTGGGATTATGACTATGTACATACATCAAAAAAGTTTGCGATCAGATATTTTTTTTGTATAGTTGAAATATTTAAAAAAATTATACATAATAACGAATTGCTTAAAATAAGCAAAATAATATTGTTTGTTTTTTTTTTGTATTTTTACAAAAAAAAGTTGATTGTTTGTTTTTTTATTCGTGCACTTTGTCAGAAATTTTAAAGCGTCTTTTAAACTAGCCACTAACTTCCCACGTCCTAACAAAGCCTATGTCAGAATAAGTTAATTTCTCCTTCCTGCGGCCGATTGGGGCTAATTGCACCGACCTGTCACCTCTCACCCCCATTTAATTGAAACTGACCTGGGTTATTTGACTCTTAGCTTTACTATCTAAAAATACAAATTTAGCCGCGACGTTGGGGCCGGTATATGTTTTTGAGGTTACTGGTTGTTCGCTAATTTCTGGTTATTTGTAAAACCATTTTGCTTCTAAACTCCTTAGTATAGTTTTGTATGAGTTTAATGCGAGTATGAAATCTGGTCTTTCATTTTTTTCTAAGGTTTTCTTCAACGAAAATAACCGATTTAGTATAGTACAAGAGTTTTTACCTATGTTTAGAATTAACCTTCTTTTGCGTATCTATAGTATACATATTCTGGGACACCCTGTATCCTCGAAATGTAACAAATACGTCTGACAATTCAAAGTTTTTTAACCTCATAAAGACCTCAATTATCTTTATATTAAGAACGTGATCACAGGTCATTTGCGTTTGCGCAAGAAATGCCGACAAAAACTCTGCTTACAAGATATTTTCCGAAAAAATGCACACTCGGAATCGCGTTGCAAATTAAACTGTATGCCGTTGTGTTAGGGATCAATAGATTTCTGTGTTGGGTACGTGTCACAATATTTCCTTTGTGTTACTTCGTAGTAATGTGTCGGTGTGTTTGCTAACATGAATGTTCGCGCAAAATGTGCTCCAAGCTGACAACTTTCTTCGTAGAATTGAAATTATCGTGGTTTTGTATTATTTTAGGATATTATTACGTGCTGGCAGCAGTCTTTAAGCCGAACGGTATCGCACGTGACGATGGAGAGGCCAGACGGGTGTCTTTATTTTTATTTATTTATTTTGACGTTTTTCACACAGCATCATCTAGCCCCAAACTAAGCAGAGCTTGTATTATGGGACCTACACGACTGATATATTACTTATATACTATTTTTTTGTAAATACATACATATTATACATTGGAAACACCCATACCCGAGACTAACATTTGCTAATCATACAAACATTTGTCCCGCAGCGGAAATCGAACCCGCAACCTTCTGCGTCACAGGCGGGCCTTCGCCAACTGCGCCACAGAGGTCATCTTTAATTTCCTGGAGGCAGGCCGTTGATTTGGGACGCGACTTGCGTGGACATGCAGGCGGCCTCTCACGTTTCGTCTACCTTCAGGTCAGAAGGCGCCAGCCGGGGCAACGGCAGCGGAAAACCTTAAGAGGCGGAAATACGCATCCTTCGGGGAAGAATATATATTTCTGCCTTTTTTATCATAAGGTCCGTGGGGCAATGATACGTAGCTCTTTTTCAGGGAATTTTCGAAGCGGCTGATGGACGAAACCAATTACCTTACCTCGGTCAGATAATTAGCATTACTATTCAACGAGGTAATGTGTATATGTTCACCCAAATCATTCACATTACTCAAGTTCATAATCTATGAAAGCATCAAACATAGCTCTAACGGAAAGATCATTCGGACTGAAAGACAAACATAACTTAGTACCTAATTCGAAAAAAATCCTGCTGAATTTGCAGCTAGCCGCTATCAGTATTAATAAACGACTTGATATAAAAAAAAACTGATATCAATGGCTTGAAATATTTAATGGAATAAATAAATGATTATTCACAAACAGATTGGTATTTCCCAAAGCCTAAATGATGAGCCGAAACAGTACCTGACTCAAAGGGGAAGCTGGGCGAATCGAGCCCTGTATAGAAATAAACATAAGGAAACTATTAAAAATCAATAACAAAGCGAGTATTTTTTTCCGCCGGACTTAAAATAAATTTGCTTATCCTAATGATACCAACGGTTCGTTTGATGTTACGGAAATAATTGATAAAATCTTCATAATGAGCGAAGCGAGTGTATCTGCGAGTCAAGGACTAAACGGCAGTTTATGTATGTATGTTATGTTTATTAATATAAACTTATATCACATAGCAGAACATCGCGATATCACAGTTAGGGCGAACTACTAGTTTTATTGGCTTATTCCAAGCCAATGTAACTTTTTCTCACACAATGTCATGAAAGAAGTGAGCGATAAAGGATGGTGGTGTTTAGACAGTAAAATACATAGTGACGATTTATTAGATAAGACAAATTTACTAATACAGATGGGTAAAGTATTAATTACGTATAGTTCCAACCAATGTTACGCAAATTAAAGGTACGTTCAACAACAGTATGACCTGCATTAAAAGGCAATATCTAGGTTGCCGAAAGGCATGCACTACTAATTCAGTCGAAGTCTGGTACAAAATATTGAATGGCCAGATTAAAAGAAGCCTTGGCTACGTCTTCAAATCCATGTAAAATTTCGGATGCATGGATACTTTAAAAATACCACGCCTCACTAAAACGAAACCTAAAGTCGTTTTAAAAATTATTAATAATAATATTTTTTGCAGAACAATAAAGAAGAGATGTGGAGTGATTGAACTCAAATTCAGACAAAAAAATCTTTGAATAATGTTGACACCCTCAATCAATTCAAAAGTCACTGTTATGTAAACTTAAAGAGAATGATATCACAATACTGAGTAAATTGTATCTTCAAAAGGTTATCATAAGCATAATTATGAGAGATTTGTCATAATATGCCACCTTAATCTTTATCTTTTTCTGTTAACTGGAATCAACGTATGAAATTTTAAGTTCAGAGACCAATTTTGCATTTCGTGTGAATAAGCCGTTTTATTTTAGTAGGCTTATTCACGCATTTTATCCCATAACCATTTATACTAAAAGCGTTATAAACTCGCACACAAAGTGCTACTAATGATGCAACATTGATTGGTAGTTAATTACTAATGAATTAGTCACATACATTGACTGCCATGTCGACGGAAAAACAGTAGCGATCAAAATGTATCGACTGCACTGGATAACTAGGTCATTGATTGGTCATCGTTTAAAATTTCCATGACTATAGATTAATTATTATGACTTTAGCATTTATCAACATTATAATGTAGCAGATCGATAATTGACATACATTTTCTCCAAATATTGAATAAAGATCAAGGCTGTATGATCTTTATTCACTGCAACCTTTTTGACGTTAGTAATCGTTCCTAAGAATATTTTATTTGCCTTCTTATACATTTTAAAAACTATGCGTGGTGTCTTCTGATACCTTGTTTTCTGCGAACAGCGGCTTAATTAGACTTTTCGTTTTCGTTGTTTTTACAATTAATTTTTATTAATAGCAAAATTTTCATACCTATATAGCACTATATATATAAATAATAGTAGGAAAAATGCAGCAAGGATTCGATGATTTTTGACTATTTTCTTTATTACTATGTAGGGTATTACAAACTCCCATAGAGTACCAATGAGATAAAACATTGTTCAACAATGCTCATAACAATTTGTGGTTTGTATAACATTGATGCATAGAGTAACCACATTGGAAATACCGTATAATCCTATGATTCGCGTTAGGCGGTGTCACGTGGGCAATAAACTAATACTTTCCAACATTTATCTATGATTACGGTCACTTATAGCAATTATAATATTATTACTATCAAATAATCTCCTATTCATATTCACTGGTGTTTTTTCTGCCCCTTCTTGCGTTTGTGTGAAAATGTGAATAATTTTTGGGTTCTCGAGTTCTGACTGTAAAGAAAGCATCTGCCAAAGTGTACTAAAATCACATGTCAAACGAGAAGGGTGGTACAAAGTGACATTCAATACTCCCTTGAGATCTCTCCCTGCCTTCCTTACAGCTATGGCTTTAAACAACCCTTAATATTGTTTGGAAAGTTACAACATTCGCTAAATCATGAAAGCCATTGGAGAACGTTTCTCATCTGCTTAAGGTAGAAATGTTCAACAAACCAATTGGATGACTCTATGCATTTGTTATTCTCAGATAAGTTTGTCGGTTTCCCACATTAAATAATAATCATTATGACACGTTTGTATATTTGTAACGTTTAAGGAAATACGTTCTAAGCCGGTCGCAGTGTCATTATTTCTGCAATTAGCTTTGTCTATACGTGCATTCTGAATCAGATCGCAATGAAGACTTGTTTGCATCCGTTTCTTCGTTATAGCAAAGGTTCATGATTCGTTTCTCAGTTACCGAAGAACAAGCTTTCTTAAAGACTCAACAATCAGCATTTATGCACACACCATCAAATCAGGCATTCACGACTCCTCACAATCTTGTTTGCCTTCAACGAATCATTGTGTTAACCATCGTAAAGTACGATTCGGTACATTGCAAATCATGCCCTAACCCTCGGTGGTAAGATTCAAGAGTGTTGCAGATGGGATCTTTGCAATTGGGTTCTAAAATGCGGAGGTGCTTTTGGTACTCACAAGCAGGTCTTTGTAATGTGGCCGGTTTCTCGGGACCTGCCTCGTCTATCTCTTCTCATATTGATTCGGGTATCAAAGAGGACATTGTAAAGGTAACATGGGCTCGAGTTACACTGGTTTTAGCGAGGTCGCGCGACAGAAACGGTCTTGTGTAGACACTATGAAACTCTGTTATTGGACAGAGGAGCATTTAGTTTGTCTGTTGGTCAGTTTATTCAGTATATTCTTTGTTGTTATGAATCGCGTTTGTGTTGCCAGATGGTAGTCACATTTTTTTCTTTGAGTTGGTTCATAAAGCAGGCTGTTTTAGAATATATTTAGACATTGCCTCACGAGTATCAGGTGCATAAATACAGATATTTGTTTTCAAATAATCTTATCTGGTAGATACAGGTACTTACTATTAAAATTGTAAAAACCGTACTGTGTTCATGAACATAGAATATATAAATTTAATTAGTGTTAATTCATGGTTTCTTAAAAACGGTATATGATGCAAAGTAATAAAGAAAATAGCTGTAAATTTACTGAATAGCGGCGCCGGCGCGGCGACTCAATGTACAAAAAATTTACTAATTTGTCAATTTTAAAACCATCCCAATAAAGATTATAGGAATCACTTCATGAAAGATGATGATTTGCAGATAAATAATCAACAGATGATATCAGTGATAACTGTATTTAAGAACCAAATTCATCGTTACATTATTAAACTGACCTTCTCCAATTGTGAATGACAAACAATCAATGAGGAATAGGCAAATTAGTCATCTTTCAATTAATTGAGCTTGCTTGATGTAAAAATAAATTATTATATCCATAAAACGTTCATTTGCGTGGATTAGATAAACGTTTCTCCTAAATTTCTTGTAAAATACAATCCAAAATATGGTAAACGACTGAGCTAACAAAAACTTCGAGCATTTAAAGCTTCACAAGAAACTCGTTACGAACAAGAAAGGATATCAAAGATCATCACGGAGTATGAATCATGGTTGCGGCTGATAATAACCCGACTCTTAACCTTCTGGGAACTACCTACGACTATGAACGCATGTGATGGTGATGTAGATTTATAATGCCTGACCAACTCAAAGAGCCAAAAACATTCTCTGACAACGCAATATTTAATGGTGGGGAACTCAGTGTGCGCATTTAAAAATTCAATACCTCCATTATACTTCACAATTGAATCGATCGAATTAAATAATATATGATACTTCGGTGGCGTCCTTCGGCGCATTTGAATAGTTCCTGAACAATTTATTAACATCGATCGTGCACGTGTGTTTCATGTCTTCCCATAATCTTCCTAATCTAATATTAAATCTTGATACAGAGCTTAGCGTTCTATAATTCAATCGGATACACCCCTCTTCATGGAACTCGCTTGAACCGGTTCCACTGTACACAACAGAATTGATATGAAGTTATTAACATTGAATTAAAATATTTACAGAACATCGCCGGGTGCACTCGTTTATTTTTGCATGACAATTAAATATCTTGCAAGCGACTGCGATACTTATAAAATGGTGGGGCTTATTTTCGATTATTTGCATGTACCTTCAGTGCAGAGTGTTCTTTTATTCATGCTTTTGAATCTGGCAATTCTTGTTTGGTGAGTTAGCTGCTTGGACGGTACCAAACAAGATATTTTCTTTTAAATTCAGTTCAGTTCTGCTAGTTTGCAGTCACCGAAGAAACGAGAAACGTATAAATAAAATACTTTAGCACTGATTTGTGCATTTTGTTTATTTTCTGCACCTTAAGCGCTATTAAAAGCGTGCTTTTTCATATTTTGTTGTAATTGTAGACGTTGTTTTCCCTGACATCAATCGACCTACGAATTTACATAGCAGACAATTTAATCCTTCCCGGCAAGGAAAACCTTGGTTGCCTGAATCTCGGAACATAATTCAGCCTGTTTTTAGTTCAAGTGGGCGGTTCCTTCTGATCGTAGATAGTGTGACTCAGATGATATGGGTGTGGGAACTTATATCACTTAGACGAGAGAATTAGCCTCAGTTCTATATTTTATCTGCCGCATAAGTACACGATTCATATCTGAACTGTATCTTAAAGAGGCGACTCTTCCAACGCCCCGAAGTTGGACGAAAGCCAGTGCCTAAAATCGTACTGTGGACATGATTCCACTATGAATTCATGTTTGTTCAGTTTATGCTCCACCACTGCCATTAAATAAGTGCGTTCAATGCTCTCGCGAGACGTGACGGCGTTCACCAACGTCAGTACTTCCAAATGTGGCTTATGCGACCGCAGCAAAGCCGAAATGACCAATAATGTGCAGATAAGCACAAATGAATATGTAACGCCGTCCTCCCACGACCGAGTACAATAAAACGAGCCTCAGCCTGACCCTATAAAAATAAAAACAGGCAATTAATATTGTTTATTCGCGTCCGTTATTCAGAGCAGCGGCGACAGTAACAAACGACGTCTGCATGGATAAATGTGGCGAGCATGCTGCTGGCTGGCTGCTCGGAGTCAGGACTGTGATCTGTGAGTGCCGCTGCGCTGCCAACGCAGAAAGAATCCGGTTGTGTAATTTCTATGTAACGGGACTACCAGTTATGTAAATCTTGGCCGAATTTTACGGCGCATCAGCATGTTTTTGAAAGTAGATCTTAATCACGCTTTCGATTAGTTGAACCACATGTTTTTATACAATTTTATGCACGAAGCCGACATCAACTTGGAAGCGGCACTATGGATTTATCGGTGCACATCGGAGTCGTTGCATAGTCATCGGATCCGATTAATTATGAGTCGCGATTGGCTATCGGTGCCGGGTGTACCGCAGGGAAACATTATCTGTCCTCTACTGTACCTAGTATGCCCGAACGATCACCAATGATATATCGCCGGCTCGTATCGATTAAACGTCAATCCAACTACCGGGTTATCGATATCGGATAGATAAATCAACGTCGTGTATAAGTTTCCTTGGTATGAAGGCTCACAGCGTCCCTCGGCCCGGAGATTGCGGGCTCACAATTATAGGCCCTGCCCGGTGGCCTAATCTCCTGAAACTTTTACGAGCCGACGCATGAATAATTCCCAAGAGGAGCAGCTATCGATCGCACACGTCGAGGTTTTTATTTATACGGCGCGGGTGGGCGAGGCGCATATTAGTAAACAGGCGCAGGCGCTGTGTCGAGGCGATATGACACTCACCGACTTGTAGCACGTTCTCCACGCAGCCGGCCTCCAACAGTTTGAGGCCTCGGCAGAAGGCGATGTTGCGATGGTCGTCAGGCGGCGCGCGGGCCAGCGACGAGTACATGCAGATGTCACGCTCGTCTCGCGGGAAGGACCAGTACACCACGCGGCGCTGCACGGGTTCAGGGATGCGCTCGTAGCGCTCCTCAATGCGCTGGAAAGGTATCGCGGCGGCAACAATCTTCGCGGTGATATCTAGTAGCGAGGCTGGGGCGCGCGGCCGGCAGCAGGCGCGCGGCGCGCACGCGGACATGGCGCTGGCTCGGCCGCTCGGCGCGGACTGAACCCCCGCCCGCATCGCCACCTCTGCCGTCGCCCCGCGCACCCCCTGGGGCAACCCGCCAGCCCCGGGGATGTGCGCCCCGAATCGACACGTTGCCATAAATAATTCATTTGGCAGGCATAATGTGCGATTTATTATTAAAAGTTAGCATTTTTGTCTCGCTTTGTGGAATAAAATCGATAACTACCTAGGTATGTGGAAACTTCGTTCTTATATTTTTAGTTTTTATACATATATCAAACCAGTTGACCGTATTGCTCAGAGATAGGTAGTGTACTACCTATATCTGACTAATTGATGTTCTAAATTAACTTTAGTAGGTAATCCGAATTGTCATTATAATTTAATTAAACACGTCATGTTGATAAAAATTCCGATTAATCACAAAAACAAAACATAAACAAACTCTCACGACGTAATTCCCATGATTTAGATCCTGAGGTCCATACGCAGATCTGTGAGGATACCAAGTGGGGGGTAGTTAGAGACACGTCCAAACACATAATGCGCGCTTTGGAAGTAGGTACTTACCTAGTTAGCTTTCAGGCTGCATACCTACCATTGATCACGTGGTAGGTATAAAAACGGGGTTGGTAGGTATAAAGGTTACCTTACCCAAGTAACTAGTAATTTAATATCTGTGCCCAAGTATAACTAGGTACCTTCTTACCAGTTAACGGAGCTCATTATGTTATGAAATGTTATTTTGAGTAAGTAGGTACCTACCTAGGCAGGTTGCAGTACCTGCCGTAGAGTCAAAGTTATAATATAAATTAATAATAATGCTGGACATCACATTGTACATAACACCAGATCCGAGACAAATATTTTCAGATCAAACAAACATTTGCAATTATAAAAAAGGGACTTCTAAAATAATTAAAGCAATGTTATTTCCATTGAATGCCGTTTAAATCCACGTCTCCTCACATTACACAAACGAAGGGGAAAGCGTGCGGGGTGAGGGCGGGGTACATTAACAGCTGATGGCTGTGGGGTTGGGGGGAGGGGGCAGACGTCAGGTGTCCGACCTGTCAGCGATATTGCCAGCTTTGCGGGTTTTGGTTAGATGTGGCTATTTCTATGGAATTTTTAGCACAAAAATACTTTACTCCTTATGGGTTAGTGGGTCTTGGTACGTCTACATGTACGTATTTGTTCTATTTTTGTTTACTTATTTTAACTATTTTATTATATAAGAGAGTGTGATCCCTGGTGTGCTTAAAAATTAATAACCAACTTAAAAATGGTTATGACTAAGCCACGGGTACGGAAATTAATACCTATAAAGAGGTTTCTGGTTATCAATAATTTACGTTACTGATGCAATTAAATTAAAAATATGAACCTACTTATGTATATCAAACTAAAGTAGGTAGGCACTTATTCAAATTATGCGGATAAAGTCTTAATGCAGAAAAATCGTAATGTTAAAAATAAACGGTTCCTAGCTCCTAATAATACATTCAAGTAAATCCGACATTCCAACGAATCCAGCCACAAGCTTACAGCAACAGGCAATACATTCAGCTCAGCTGAGTTCCGCTTAACAGCGCTGTAATGCTGAGTTGTACCATTGACCTTTTTGTTTATCATTTTTTTCGTAAACATTACGATTTTATTCTTATTAGTTCGCAGATTACGGAACAAATGCTCCAGTAAGATTGTTTACAGACGTATTTCTGGCTATCTAGATTATGAGGTTTACCAAAACCACGCACTTTTCTTTCTACCTGTAGGAAGGTAGGTACCTGCCTCGTTCAAGCACCAAAATTGCTTGTAAATTCTCTTACTTTACGTCTTTATCTCTGCAAAATGTTTTTTTTTATCCTAACTCGTATCGAATCAAACACCAGTTAATTTTCTCTAGCTCATTACCCCCTATTTTTACATTAAAAAATCTTTGGATGATTTTTATAGTTACATAGATACCTACATAACTACCTACCAAATTGTTCAAGTCTAAAATCGATTTCGGTGATAGGTACCTACCTAGGTAACCTACATACCTATTCGGAATCACAAATTTAATATGGGATGGACTCGTCTCTATGAGAACCAAATGCCATTTTGCCATTTTGCTTCTAAGAGCTGAAAAATAATGGCTACCTTCCTACCTACACGACTTAAAAAAAATTTAAGCATTTTCCTCGAAGGCTATGTAGGCGTAAAAGTAAAAACCACATTGTACCAAAGTTAATTTCCTTTTAGGGTGGATACCTTCGTTCCCTTTTTACGCTTAGAATCATTCACTTTGGATTCAACATAGTGCCCTCATAGGTACCTACCTATGTACTAGGTATTTTAGTTCCTAGTGATGTGACACTATCTACAGAGGGTGTTGTTGTACATTTGCCACAAAGTAAATTCGTCACGAAAAAAAGTATGTGTAAGTTCGCCACACTTCTGTTTTATTATTTTTGGTTGTTGTAAGTTCGTCACATAGATTTTTCCGTAGAGACAGCAGAAAAATCGAACAATAAGTAGAATAGAACAAAACAAATGTTTTCACACTCATAGATAGGGTTAAATAAAATTCCATACGTTAATATTGGTTCGCAATCGGCTGATTTGCCCTAACATTACAAATATAAAAAACTATAAACATAATTGAATCACAGTAAACCCTACTTTATGATGAACTTTACTTACCTATGACGAATTTACTTTGTGGCAAATGTACAACAACCCTACAGAGGTACCAACTAGTACTAGTTTACCACATTACATTGTACTTACCTACCTAATGTAATTATTAGATTAGTTGATTGCAGTCGAGGTCAGCCACCTGGCATTGACTTCAGCATTAAGTACATTGACACAGAACTCAATACCTACAATAATGAAGGCAGGTAAACGGAAAACAGAATAAAGAGCTTGATTAGGCATGTAGGTAGGTAGTTCTTAGTTCCTCGTAGGTATCACCAGTTCTTTTTAGGTCACTTTGCGTTAGCTCAGTGACGATCAGCCCCGTTGATGATGATAATTTTCTCTAACTAATTTTAGCGTTTGTGTCAACTGGACAGGTTAACTCTAATATACAACCCGACCTCTGTGGCGCAGTGGGCGAAGGCCCGCCTGAGACGCAGAAGGTTGCGGGTTCGATTCCCGCCGCGGGACAAATGTTTGCATCTGCAAATATTTGTCTCGGGATCTGGGTGTTTCTATGTATAATATGTATGTATGTACAAAAAAAAGAGTATATAAGTAGTATATCAGTCATGTAGTTCTCATAACACAAGCTCTGCTTACTTTGGGGCTAGATGATGCTGTGTGAAAATGTCCAGCATTATTTATTTATTTATTTAATAGTAGAATAACGAAATGAAAATAGGGAATTCTAATTTCATAAAATGCTGAAACTTGTATTTATTTCGTCTTAGGAGGCATGAGGAGACATGCAAATTCTGAAGTGCCTAGCTGCGATGTCAGACCTATAAGGTTACGTACCTATTTTTGTAGAAATATTAAACATTTTGGAACAGTTAGTATGTGAATATTCAGAAATCCTTACACATGTCATCTCTAAATCCAAAACTCTACATATAAACTAAAAGCAACCACTTACCTATCAAGTTTCTAGGACAAACCTAGCGTAATGCAGAGTGACAAAAAACAGCTGCCATGACGAAATAAAAGTGACGATATTTATTTTTATTTGTTTTGCGTGCTAATCTAGATTTATTGGTTTCCTAATATTTTAGGAAATTATTTTAATGGATAAGTATCTACATTGGAAACGATTTAACGCTCTCTTAACTCTAATTTACTACTTGAGGTGCGGCAGTAAGTTACTTATGTAGTAGAACCGAAAATATCTAACTCGTAGTTTTAATAGCTTTTCTCCTCAAGTCAAAATAAATAAAGCGCTGAATATGCTCGCAGCGCTCCGTAATCGGATGGAGGAAGTCCCGGCGACGTCGTCTACCTATGTACCTATAGCACAAAATGTTATTGTACAGCGAATTATGTCAGTCAGCTGATTGATAACGAAAGTGAGTCTAGTTCAAATGGAATGGCGTTTTTTAATTTGGCCTTGTGATAAGTTTGTAATACGAATGTGCCTGGTTATTAGGTACGTGATCAAGTATGTAGGTAGGTACATACTTAGGTAGATACGCTTTTGCTATTAGTGGTCCTGATGGTAGGTAGGTATATGATTTTTTTATTTAATTTAGTTTCAGGAAGGAAACTATTCTTCCTTATACATATAGGTAATTCAATTATTGTAGATCTACTTTAGATTCAAAGTTGACGCCCGATACGAAATAGTACCTACAAGTAGGTCAAATTATTGTAGGTAGGTATTTGTGTATTCACCCTTATACCTACTCAGAATATTAGAACAAGAGACCTCAATTTTCAGCTCCAATCTACTGGAATCCCCGATCCCCCACTCCGCAGCATCGACCGTACAAATTAACGTACTGAATGCCTGATAATTCATTTATTTAAGGGGGAGGCAGGCGCCACCGCGGGTAAAAATGGTCATTATCTTCTGAATTATACACGCGCGTATTGGCCAATATGGCGCCGTGGAACAAAATGGACGTAGCGATAAAAGGCTACTGCTTTTATGAAACCGGTACACAAGTGTAGTGGCTAGAGTCCTTGAATCAAATCCCGAAGTAAGGGGATTCCAAATGCACCAATGGAGTGTGAGCAATGGGTTCTCAAATGGTGAAGGAAAACATCTTGAGGAAGCTGGCACCAAAATTCGACGGTATGTAACACGTGCATGAGCACTGAATTTTTTACCAAGCGAATTAGGTATTTACCTTTCGTTAGTTACTTTTTAATTTAGTTTCCTGGCCCTTTTCTTTTATCACAGACCTTACACAGGTGACCAAAAAAGAATACCAAGTAACACGACGAAACAGAAAATACAATTTGTCATCTTCCTTTGTATCGATGTTCGAAATTTAACCTTAAATTAGTGACAATTCCGATCAGTAGGCCACATCCACAGAGTTATCTAAGTAGACCATTATCTAAAATCCTCCATGGTACAGACTCCTGTAGCAGGACTGACAATCGTCTGTCTCATTGTTTGCATTGCATTCTCAGTCTGTCAGTTCACACTGGCCAGAGTTTTTTAACATTAAGTATATATTTCCCATCAGACTTGCGTTCAAACTTTGTCCTCTAAGAATAATTGGTCTTCAGCTTTATGCATCAGGAATGCATAAAGCTAATCACATACTGTCGTCCTTTGTTGACCAGCTATGGTCATGAACCTCAGAAAGCTATCGGCTGATGCTATGATGATGAATCACGAATGTAGCCGCTCCTACTAGTTTGATCTGATAACAGTGTCATTTTCAGCCTTTATGAGTCATTAGCAGTATGTTAGTGGTGGTAACATTGATAATAAATAAGTTAACGATATGTGTCAGTTGTATTTTCCAAGTTTGGTTCAGTTTGTTGCCCATAAAAAATGCATAAATTTTTAAAAGAATTGATTTGCTAGCCTCACCCTTAACAGACTTAACATATAGGTACTTGGGCTTGTTATTGTAATGACCAAAACAGAGACGATAAATCTAATCAACAAAGATTTGATGATGGTGGAATGAGTTATTTGTTGATTGGTTGGTTAATTATTCCATCATCACCCCGATGGCTCAGGGTTAAATTATATTAATTATTTTTATTTTTTGTGTCTAACATAGCCTAAGTCTTACTAACACATAGGGATCATGATATCTGATTTTTTATTATTATTATTAGTTTATGGTAAAATATACACAGTGTTTTCATCCTGGAAAGTTTCATGGAGAAATAATTCCGAAGTCCTCTTTAGAAAAAAAACATTCAGCGTTACCTTGAAATGGCGTTCTCTCTCCTTTAATGATATTTACGAAAAATAGGGGACAGAACGTTTCGAAAATTTGCGATACGCAGTTCCGAAGCAAAGCTAACTAAAGAGGTTGCTATTTTCTATTCAAGTCTCTGGGCTACACCACGTCTACGTATACACTGCAGTGTAAAATCTACGCACACATTGCTAATTCGGTATTTAAAATAACAGCCTTTAGGTGTGTGTCTCGACGGACAAATACTTGCCAAAATAAGAACAAAATGAAATGTTTCTTGCCTGAAAGGAACCCTGAAAGTAATCAGTTATGTCCCAAGCTTTAACTCTTTCGAAAACCACCATTACTCACACGCAGAAATTGTATAAATCGAGTACCTATGTCTTTATGCAGCAAAGATTTCCCAAAACCAATGTTAAATCCACCCCTGGCACTACAAATCCTATTCTGTGAGCTTTCGAAGCAATATATCTGCTTCCATTCACTTTATCGGTGGCTCTATCACTACTTTAGCACAAACTGACGTTTTTAAATTCAAAGCTTTAAATTCAAGTAAAATTCAAAGCTGGCAATGTTAGATACCATGATCTAGCTTATCAAAAGCTAAACCGCAATACTACCAAAGTTTTTTAATCTGTGTCTGAAAATTTCTTTATAAAACCTAGGCAAAGACTTATTTTCTGAATTCAGCTTATACAAAATCCCGTTTTTCCCAACCAAACGTAATTACGTAACAGATGTATCCCACCGGAATATAGAATCGATAGGTCTGAATTTAAACTGTGTGTCCCCTCCATTTTTGCCGGTTCTAATGAACTATTAAACTGCAATTTGGCTGCGCGATGGGCGGCTAGATGGCGTTGCGCACACGTATTGATCGTGAGATGGGGGCCAAATATCTCGACATCAAGTTTTGCCAAGTCACGGAATGTATTGCCGGCTATTGTGGCGAAAAATGGGGGGAGATTGGACTGAATGCCAGTCGCCCGGCTGGTGGATCTGCATTGAATTCCAACCCCCTGGCCATAGATTACATACAAGTTTCATTCCATAGCATAACAGGTAGTTGGTACGCGTGGAGGAGGTAATCCGTCGCATTTAAGAAGGCTTTACGTGCCGGTGGTTCGGGTACAATTAAAGGTTATTGGGCTAGGTGGGGTTCGAATTATTTTAGTTTATAGCTTGGTGCAGGCGACTTATGGGATTATTCCGTCCCGAAGCAAAGAAATAACTCATTTAGTAATCACCTACCTAGGTAAGTATTGGCTTAGCTTGTTATTGTCTATAAGGTAGAAGAGTATGAAATATCCTCGTTTTGTAGATTAACTTGAGATGTTACTTGGCAGGATAAACATGGCATTGTTTGTTAGACTTAGGTAGGTGCTATTATTTAGGTATCTATTCAAAACCATTTAAGTACTTACCTACCTACTAGCTTAACTATAAGGCGGACATTCTAAAGGAAATATTCCAAATACAAGACAAATGCTTGAAGTAGACATCCGAAGATTGGCGACCAGACAGACGTTATGACTAATTTATATGGGCTAGACCCTATTCCTAGACAAACCGATAGAATATTTACTGCCCTAAACGAGATGCAAAGTGCATTGCCATGTCTCTAGCCACCAAATATATCAGGTCAGCCATTTTCGTATTCTCCTCAGATAGCTCAAAGCTAACAGACCAGTGGAATTTTGAATATTTTACATTGTCTGTGGGTCGTCGAGTTTTCCCAGAATACATGATCAGGGACTGACTAGACCTATTTCTAATTTTCTAGGCGGTCTGATACATAAGTAATTCACATACTTACCAAGGCTGAAAGTATTCCGCTGTCTGCAAGATCTTTGCATTATTAAAAATTAATGGTTCATTAGAACACACCTCCTAGCCTACATTATTACAAAGTAATTCAGCAGAGTCTGATACTGATAATGGCAAATCTATAGTTGCTAGACTCGTTAATTTTAATTTAACATTCATTTTGCCGGTAATATTATCTGAACCGCCATCTACAGTGTTTCTTATGTATAATTATATTTGGGCAGAGCAATCAAGTTTGCTGTCGAATAGTTCTAACGCATGGCGCTAGATGTCACTGAACCACTTTCAATCAAGCGACATCTCGCGGAAAATAGAAAATACTGGGTTTCGTTTACTGAGCTAGAAATTATAATAGTTTCAGTAGTTACCGCCAGGTGGCAATAAGAGAAGAACAATTATTTTCAGGAAACAAACTGCATTTATATTCGTAGTAAAAAAAAGTTTTCCCTTTATTTATTGTGCATACTTTAGCTACGGCCCAGGTAATTCATTATATCTCACAGGATAGGTTAGCTGATTGCCTCGGTCCCACGAATACAGCTCCTGAAAAAAAAACCTTTGTTATTTCACTTGTAGGTATTTTGACCGTAGACGTTTTTTTTAAACATAGAAGCAATATTAATTAACTAAAATCTGCTTTATTTGCTTGAAGCTGATACTCAATTAATAGTTTGCTTTTTAAAGAAACCGTATCATTTGTTTTCGCTGACAGAGCCTCATTGTCCACTATCATTACCTACTGTATCGTAGAGGTTATAATTACGTGGTGCAGAATAGAAGATTGTTGAAATTTTATTGTCAAGTATGTATGTATGTACCTTGTGCACGTGATCATATCCTAGCTGCGTGGTCTTTCGGAAAGGATTGGTGAACTGCAGCGAGACCTCTAACGGTTTGCTGAGGTAAAGATCTATGGCGACAGTTACTTTACTTTCTCTATCTGTGGCTGAGTCAAGTGCGTATAGGACACCGCATACAATAAACATTTCGCCAACCTGTGAACATTAAAATTTAATTTAAAAGTGTCTCAGAATTCAAACTAATGAAGCTGGAGTTCATGTTAAAATAGTTAAATAATAATAATGAACACCCATAGTCCTTGCCCACACTAGGATTCCCTGTGTAGTGGTTACCAAGAACTACGAGTACCGTGGTACCACACCACCCAAACATAAAACAAATATCTGCAGAACATGAATAAAACCCACTGCTGGCTTTACTCGCCGTTTTAAACGCATGTCGAAATCAATCCCAATGACACAATACCCACTTAATGTGGTTTTTACGACAGTAGGAGCTGGTATAATGGGGTGGTTTGTTAGTATGTTTGTGTGTATATTTTATTATATCTCAGGTTGTTTTCATATTTATAATGGAATTGATATTTTCAACAAGATGTTCAACTGAAATGGTATCACGAAAAATGATTCATATTGTAACGGGAATTTATCACTGTAACCTACCTACGGTACGTGAAAATGTTTTACAATATTTTGTTTAAGCTTTGTTTAAGTGATCTATAAAGTGTCTTACTTGCTTATGATTCAGGGAAATATTCCAGATATAGTCGATGTTTAACCCTTCTTTACTGGTTTCGAAGCTTAGCTGAAAACAAACGATAAAAAAAAAAGTTATGATTCATTACAAATAGTCCATTATTCTGTTAGTTAGTAATAAGTATATATGGCTCTGGTGTTGTTGAAAACATCTTTATATTGAATTCTAACCTTGGCAACAGCGGTGTTGTTAGAACCTTCTATGGAATAAATAGCCCAAAGTCCGTTATCATCAGCGCTGAAGTCAACCTGAAACAATTTCAATAGTTATCAAAATAGATCGAAGATTCTTAAAACAATATCAACAAGTCAACAGGAATTTGAATGTTAACACTAGATAATTGGAATGTTCAGACCCGTAGCTATTTCTGAATGAAAACTATCGTAAAACACAAGCAATTAAGTATTTCTTGTAAACCGAACTATGAAATGATTGACTGACTTAAATTATTGATTAGTTTCGTTCGTCAAATATAGGTTTTAAGCCCCCAACGTAATGGATTGGGGTAGGGACTGATAAACTACTTATATGTATATTTTTTTTCGTAAATATATACATAGAAAACACCCAGACCCGAGACAACATAATTATTCTTTATTCTTTATTCTTTATTGTACACACAAATAAACATTTACAATAGGCAGAATTAAGACCTAAACAGAGTTTTCTTCCAGCAAACCTTGAGCTAGAGAGAGGTATTTATAGAAGTAGGATAGTGTACAGAAAAAAAATCCTAAAAATTACTAAATATATATAAACATATATAAACCATGCTAAAATATATAGATACTATAAAACATATACAATACAATTTTTATGTACATAATCGGAAATAGTTTCTATTAAAGTCCTAACCTGATTATGCTGTGAACTATAAAGTCTTCCAGCTGCGTGCGGCAGGTGTACAGACTTGATACGGCTATGCGTGAGGTCGTATCGTATTATATCACCAGGTTGTCCGGTCTCGTTAGCTTGATAGAAGAATGAGCCACTGTAGACGATGTGCCCATTGCCCTGGAAATACAATATAGTTGAAATGTCTACATGTTTACAAGGTACTTTAAAACTAACATTGATTTTTGTCACACCCAATAATTCCTTTAATTCCTCGAACTTGGTGACGCGGTGGATGAAAAGAAGTTCGCGACGCAAGAGGTGCGAACTCGATTTCCGCTACGGGATAAAGTGTTCTGCAGATATTTGTTCCGGGCCTGGGTGTTGTGATACTAAAGAACAAGAAGCTGATACCCACGACACAGGGAATCCTAGTGTGGAGTCAGAACTATGTATAAGTGAGCGTTGTTCATTTATTTAATTTGCTGGTTAATAAGTTTACTCAAGCCTAGTCTGCTTTGAAGGTTGCTTTAGCCGGCTCAGTAATATCAGGACTAGCTAAGGATTATTTATTATCTGGAACGTAATATGTACAAGTAGGAGACGGTAAAACTTACAAAGAACGGCTTTTGTAGTTTGTGGTATTCATCAACATGATCATTTTTGAAGCTCTGTTTTGTTTTATATTCTCTCAGCTTTTCTATATCGTTTTCCTGTGTCGTCCATAGTTTCTCCCTCTAAAAAATCACAAAATAATATAATAGGACCCAAAGTAGTTCCTTGATGGCACAATAACAACTTATAGAAAATTTAGGAAAAAAAGTGATCCTCAACTCTTGTTGTGGGTGTGTTAATTGATAAAAACTTATTCTATTCTATTACATCCTTACTTGTTGATCTGAAGCATTAGAATCTCTGACCCAAGCTCCGAATAGTTCATCTCTATACCTATGGAAGACGGGCTTTCCAATGGCATAGAGTTGGCAATCTGAAAAACAGAAATCCTATGTTAAGTGAAACTATTCAGTACTCATGATAATGAATAAGACATGGTTTCATTTACTTGTATTCCGCTTAGGTTTGTAGCCAGAGGTTCCGTTCATGGAAGTAATCAGCAGTTCCCTGTCACACCGAGGACATGAAGGGCAGCGTTGAACCTTGCACAACTCTTCGTATGAAGTCAGGGTTGGAGGCCGGGAGCCAAACTCCATAGGCTGCTGGACTGGTATCTGCTGGTTTTGACTGGGATCTGTGGATATGGCATATCAATGGTGATGAGAGATGGCATTTGTTCTACTCAATAAATAGTCATTTATGAAATCATAAGCCAAAGGTTTTTACTGTGACGAAGGCAAAGGACGAATCGATAAGTGTGGGTTTAATAGGAGACATAAATACACATGCCTCCTTATATACTTACACATCAATCTAATGTCACCCTTCACCGTCTGGTTATTCAGTTCGTTCTTAGCTACACAACTGTAATTCCTCAGATCATGATCTCTGACTCCTGGGATTTCCAGTCTCATGATCCACCTCCAAGGATCAGCTGTGGTAGCTACGTTAGTTCTGTATCGGCTTCCTTCCACCGTTATTCCATCGCATTCCCAAGCAAGAACCGGCTCCGGCCATGCTTGGACCTGGAACAGCAAATATTAGACATGCAATTCAGACCAGTTCAAGAATGAACTGTTGATTATGCTGACGATGCAATAACAGTAATTATAAATATTTGGTCTAAGTACCTCACATTCAAGCTTCACACTCTTGTTGGACTTGTTCGCTACGTAGACGATATTATTTGGAACCCGGATGTACGGACTGACTGAAATCACAGAAAATTTAAACGATGTAGATAAAATAAGGCTTGAGACAGAGCGAACAAAGTGGCATGTTTGGGTCTTGTACCGAAAAAAGAAAATAGTAACTTACAATGGATCTCTACATCAGTAGTCTGGTTAGCAGATGGCAGCATGCCATTGTTTGCGAGACACACGTACTTCCCCGTATGCCATCGTGACACGTTAGGTACGTTGAGGTGTTGACCGCTGACTGACGCGTCTCTGACTGAGCCCTGAAATCTCAAGACCAGAGATCAAAGGATCAAAGGATGAAGAGAATATCTAGGAGAATACATAATAGGAATGATGTAATTTCCTAGAGCTCGCAAAAAAAAAAACAGATCTTTATTACCTGAATGACAGCTGAGCCATCAGCTCGTCTCCATTCAACAGCAGGATCAGGGCGACCCATAGGGTTACAACTGAGTCTTAAGGTTTCTCCTTCTCGGACAATCACGCGTGTTTGGTCCTCTGAAAAATGTATATTATGTAAGTCACAAAGTCACATTTTTAAGTTTTCTAAATTCTATATAAACTACTACTCTGACTAGACTTTTAATAAAAAGCAACTATAAAAAGCAAAAACGGTACATAGGAAGGAATTGTATGAGAAAGGCTTACGTGCAAAAGTTGGTGGAATAAACAGCTCCTTCTCCTTAGTGTAATTGTAAATGGACAACCCTGGTCTTCCTGGCAACCCGTCGCGACCATCGTTACCTCGCTGGCCTTTGGGTCCCATCGGACCTTTTTCACCTTTTGGTCCACGGATACCTGGTGGCCCAGGAGCACCTGATCTACCTGTCAATGTGGAAATAATTCATTTCAACTATGATTGATTTTTCTATTCTATAGTGATGCATTCATGTAACATACCATCTTTTCCATCTTTCCCGTTCTTTCCCGGGCTGCCATCCTTCCCTGGAATACCGTCCCGGCCATCTTTGCCCGGAGCCCCATCTGCGCCATTACGACCTGACATTCCATCTAGACCTGGTTCTCCTGGTACCCCATCTCTTCCATCTAGACCTGCGTTACCAGGGAAACCACGGTCTCCTGAAATCAGTGAGAACAGGAAAAAAAATCTTAGATCATCAAGAACCTTTTGTTATGCTATTTATAAAAATAATTTTGTTATGCTATTTATAAAAATATTTTTTCTTACCTTTAGGTCCAGGCGGTCCAGATGGTCCTCTACCACCTGCGTGACCAGGAGTTCCAGGTGCTCCAGCCTCTCCTTTATCACCCTTCGGTCCTGGAGAACCAGTTGGACCTTTGGGACCTTGAACCCCTGGAGGGCAGTAGTCTTGTGTTGCTTTGCAAAAACCTTGAACTACTTTATACTGGAATTAAAATATTGCTATGTCATTCTAAAGCATATTTAATATGCTTTCAAATGACATTGCTCAATAAAAAAAAATTGTTGCTGTGCGGTAGAGTTAATCAAGCAAATATAACTTGCTCGACTTAACGTCGACCCTTTGAATGAAACCCATATAATTAGACTATGTCGAAGTTAGATGTAAGACCTGATAGAAGGTCCAGCAATAAAGATCTAGCTAGTATTTGTAACTCTGGTAGTTGTAACTTACTGGAACCCTTGAATAGCTGGTTAGCCACACCCAAGTATCACCTCCTGGCGCTGGACCCTTAGCTCCTGTCTTTCGCATCTCCACAGCATCTTTCTCTTCCAGTTCGGGTCTCATCTTCGGGTTAAAGAATTCCACATGGGGAGTTACTGCGTTGTCTTCTTGTACCGCCGACGGCTTCTGGAAGATTTGAAATTTTGTTTAAAACTTCCATGCTATAGACCTATGTTTCGCTGCAGGGGGGAATCCTCATTATACGTTATAATTTTACAACTGTTACCAATGCATAAACAATATCACAATAAACTTTAAATTACCAACCTAATATTCTAAAAAAATGTACTCATTTAGAATATCAAACTAACTTAATCGCTTATAAATGATTTTACCAGCATTGCTTCTCTTTTTATCCGTCTAGGCGTAGTCCCAATCGTCGCCAAATACGCGTCTATCCTAGCTTCTATCTTCTCCTCCAGCACATTCTCCATCAAGCTCGTAACTCCATCCCACCTGTCTATCTCCACATAGTTGTACGTATGCACTAATAACGACACAACTGCACAAGTGCACGCGAAAATGGATAACTTTATACAGTAATGATCGTCTACACAGTCTGACGAGGTACTATTTTTTCGTTTACACGCCTTCATGATGTCACGATTGATCACAGCACTTGGGTATCATTTTTTTTTTGACTCCAAAAATGGAATTTTACTGAATAGTTTGGGAATTTTGTAGAGTACACGCGTTCCTGCTGAGTTATCTGAACATAATCCGAGCCAATGCGGTCTTCCGGCCGATAGCGTTTCACAACGCTCTGATAAATGGTCAATTGAGACCGAGAATAAATGAACTCAATCAAACAATCGACAGCCGTACTAAAGGGCATGTAAAAACTGCTTGAGAAAATCGTAAAGATCGAAGAAGATGGTAATGACGATGGCTTAGTTTTTATGGATATCTGATAGATGTGATTTTTGTTTAACTCGAAATAGACCGTTTTATGAGCATGTGATCATCATTACCTTGATTTAATACAAATAATTATTGTCTTTATCGTTTTTTCCAACCAACTTATGTTGGTGTAAAGCAATAAATAGGTCCCTAAATTCGATGAACCTACCACTGCAGTAGGGTTTCGAGTACATAATATCGTATTGCGACCAACTCATTGTCGGAGTCTAAGGACCGACATCTTAACATGTCCTCTAAAGCACGGAAGAGCTCAGACTTAAATAATAACTAATGGAGGAAAAACTATTAATTTATCTTTGAATGAATACAGTATAATACCGTGAGCTACAGATTTGCATTGGACGGATACATAGTTTGACCCAAGGCAGGCAATTTGCCAAAAACTAAGCTAGAGTCTGAAAAAAATTATGTTATAAGTTTTAATGGGATTAGGTATTAATAAACTTAATTTATCCGGATGTGATAATAAGTAGCTGGATCAAGTGAGTTAGAACTTGAGCTTTGGTGTTCTTAAGTAAGAATGATAAACTTAGTTACTCTAGGACCCTACAACTAAGTATGTCTTCAAATATTTGCATATAGGTAGGTTTATCTAATAAAATGAATACATCCATATTTGAAAAAAGAAAACAGCTATTACGCATGCGCCATTAAATGTGTCAGGGTCCTGACCTGACGTACAGTCTTACATCCAAGGTCGTTTGTGTTTAGCGTCTAAATCTGTCAGTTCACCAGGAACCAGAGGAGGAAACAGTAATATTAGTGATGTTCTAAACTGTGGTAGTGCACTACAATGTCAGCAACTGCGAAAGGTACGCCCCAAAGTTTGACAAAGAGGTTATGTGAACAAGGAGTTCTTAGATATTGATGTGTTTGAAAACATAAGATTGATTTTGCATTGTGTGATAGTTTTTTGTTTTATATGTTGCGATAATGTGAGATGAGGTAATACAGTAAATTCATACGAAATTAAGGGGCAGAAGTAGTTTTCGTTTATGCATAAACTTAATCTTGATTAATAGATTAACCTTGATTAATGGTAAATTAAACTGATCATCTTTTTATTTTAATCGTAATGAAACCACGATAACGTACCCTGATGTAAGCATCAGGCTTTCAAGAGTTCATTATTACTGTCTTTCCTTTGAAAAAGGGAGACAGACAACTTAAATGAAACCTGCCCGTTTTAATCTATACCGAGGCCTAACTAGATTTATAAATAACACGGCTAATAAGTTTATTGGAGGACGCTTTTCATAAATATGAAACTTACTGGGAAAGTATCTATCTTCTTTCGTTTTTATGATCATTTGTCAAACATAATAAGGTAATTATTTAATTATACCATTGTTTGATTATTTTATCTAAGGATTGCTAAAGATCTTTTATGACAACCTAAAACGGACCTTTCCCAGGTCCAAATATTATTTTATTTGCAAATGTTTATAGTTAATTAGTGTCTTGTGTTCATAAAATAAGTTTTGTGAGGACAAGCTTCCATGGAATAGTAATTTCTTATTTTATTTTATTACACACAGAAGTATATGGTAAGATCACTTTAATTACTAATCCGGCCAACGACCTCTCCTCTTCATAATTAACTTATTCGAAAGCGCCACTCTTTTTTTAGGGCTTCAAAGGAGAATAACAAAAACCGAACCAATCAACATTTTTAGTTACTAACCCAAAAAAAATTAGTATTATAAAACAAATAACTTTTTTCAAATGGACCTAAACTGGTTGTACCATTATTTTCATCACAAAAAAATAAACATCCTGCATTTTAGAGGTCTGTAGAGTATCATTGAACATGTCTCTAAATTATGTTTACTTAAAATTTTGGATTTGAAACTTGTGACCTAGAAGTATAAAACAAAGCTAAACAAACGAAAATTGTTTTGACAGATTTCTAATGATAATTTTAGATGCCGTTAACCAACACTGATGAACAACTTAAAAAAAACAAAAGAGCTATATTTCCTTAACACTATACACAAAATAAAACTAAACTTAAGTATTTATAATAACTATTTTAAATAAACGTGAAATTATATATAATAGGTTGGGGAAAAAGTTTCTTCGCATTTTTTAAGAAAATTCAAAACATTTTTTAATATAGTTTATTTACATTTAACTAAAGTATGTAGGTACCATTTTGTTCGATAACTTTTTGCCATTTTGTAGGCAGGGACATGATCCCATTGCTATAAAAACTTTGGGGCTTCTGTTCAAAATACCGCGACAAGTGGTTTTGGCAGTCCTCTCGTGATGTTAACCTGACACTGCCTAAAGAATTCTGAAGAGACCGAAACAGGTGGAAATCTGAAGGTGCAAGGTCAGGACTATACGGCGGATGCATTAACACATCCCAGCCAAACTCTCTTAATTTTTGCTGAGTGGCTAAAGATGTGTGAGGTCTAGCGTTATCATGATGAAAAACCACACCCCTTCTGTTGATTAACTACGGCCGCTTTCTCTCAACTTCTTGTTTTAATCTCATCAGTTGTTCGCAGTAGAGTTCAGAATCGATGGTCCTGCCTGGTGGTAACAGCTCATAATGAATAATGCCCTTCCAATCCCACCACACACACAGCATCACCTTGTTGCGAGTTAACCCGGGTTTCGCCACAGTATGTGAAGCCTGACCGGCCTTTGACCACGACCTTTTTCGCACGTTCTTGTCGTACGTGATCCACTTTTCATCACCAGTTATCAGCTTCTTCAAAAATGGTTCGGTTTCATTACGTCGTAATAAAGAATCACAAATGAGAACACGGTTCATTAGGTTTCTTTCAGTGAGCTCGTGAGGTACCCAAATATCGAGCTTTTTTGTGTACCCAGTTTTTTTCAAATGCGCCAAAACTGTTTTGTGGTCAATTCCCAGTTCTTCAGCTACGTCGTAACTACTGATATGCCGATCTTGCTCCACTTTTTCAAAAATGGCATCCATTTTATCCGTAATAGGGCGACCAGAGCGACGTGCATCTTTGACATCAAAATTTCCGGATTGAAAACGCTTAAACCAAATTTGTGCTACTCTCACAGACACTGCACTAGGTCCATAAACATCGCAAATTTTTTTCGCGGCTTGCGTTGCATTTTTACCTTTTTTGTAGTAAAATTTTAAAATGTATCGAATTTCTTCATTAGATTCACTCATCTTGACAGTACGAAAAACAAATAAAAATCACACATTTTCCTAATTTGAATTTGGAATTATCTTCTTTAAAATTTAAACTTTTAATGATACCAAAACCAGCCAGATACAAATAGTATAGCCAAAGAGATTTTATTACAAGTTCATACATACAATAATGCGAAAAGACTTTTTCCCCAACCAATATAAGTTAGTGGTTAGGTAGTGTAGGGACCGCCTAGAGAAGTGAAAGCCTACTCCAAGTTTTTACATGCGTCCCTGTCTGCCGCTGGTCTTGGCCAAAGTTTTACCGGCCACCTTTACAATATCGTCGCTCTTTTTTTTTTTGCCACCGTTTGAGTTCTGCCTGTTCCACGTTTTTTGTTCCGTGGAATCCAATTTGTGATTAATTGGCACCATCTATTGAGTGTTACTCGCTGCAGGTGGCCATTTCCATTTTAGCGCTAATATCTGTTGGACCACGTCTCTCGCTTTGGATTTTTCTGGATAGTAATATTCCTGACTCTGTCTTACAGTCTCACCCCTAGGAAGCTCCTTTCTATGCCCTTTGGCAGACCCTAAGTCTTTCCAAATATCTTTTTGTTAGTGGCCAGGTTTGGCAGGCGTAGGTCAGACATGGGGTTACAGATATTTAGAGCTTTTGTTTTCAGTGATACTGGTAGAGCTCCTTTGAAAACTTATTTCATGGACCAGTATTTATTCCATGTACTCTGTATTCGTCTGCTTATTTCTTTACCTGTACATTCCTGAAAATCCATGTGATGACCGAGATAAATGTAGTTTTCTACATATTCTAGAATCAGTGAGTTGATTGAAATTGGAATTTTGATTGTCTTTATCATTACTTTGGTTTTGTCTTGATTTACCTCTAAGCCTTTCGTTCTACTATGTGCGCTTAGGGACTCTAACATGTATTGCAATCGCTCAGTTCTTCAGATAGCAGAATTCCATTCTAGGTCGTCCGCAAATCTTAATCGAGAAAGGTATTTTCCATAAATTTTGATACCCATGTTACTCCAACTCAGGTTCCTGAAGATATGCTCTAAGACAGCTATAAAAAGATTAGGAGAGAGCGGATCCCCCTGTTTCACACCTCGTTCTATTTTAAATGAAGGTCCCGTTGACTCTAGTCTGATTTGAGCTGTACTATTTTTATATATTTCCTGAATCAGATAGTCATTATTTATTCCTTGCTTTCTCAGAGACCGCAATATGGTGTGATATGGAATCGAATGCTTTAGAATAGTCAATAAAGCATATATATAGGTGTACACCGTATACTTTTAAAAATGTTTTAATGTTTTTTATTGTCATTCCAGCATCAAAATCAAAGTCTTACAGCATCCAATCACTAGAAGATAATGAGTTTCCAAGAGCGCCACTTCGTCGCCAAGTTTCCCTGGACGAGGAAAGACCTGATGACTGCCAAGGTCACTGGCAAGGTCCAGAGCTGGTAGGGGAAGAGGAACAGAGGGGAATCAGGCTGTTCAGAGCACTTTTGCTGCAGCATCTGAGGTTTGAAGAGTTAAGGCCTCCGCCTTGTTGGGTGGAATCAGCAAAACCTGATCAGAGGTGAGGAAAATCAGTAATTCTTTCAATATTTACGTGCTCTAAATTTGTGCGCAATGCTAGTGTGGTCAGTAACGATAAAGGAAAAAAAAAGCCTCTGCGCACAGAATACACCGCTTTCACCACAATGTTTCTTTCAGAAACTTGGTTTTAAAGTTTTAAAGTTTCGACCCACACTCAATGGAAATCAAAAGGTTTTATAATATCCCGATAATTCAACTTTGAACCCCCGTTCGCGGTGCTATACCAACTTAGCTACGAGATCGTTACTAGCCTGAAGTTCTTGGGATGTTTCAGCTTCAAGCTCTTTTCAGAGTCACAATGTCTTTAAAAACCTAACTGAATTAGGTCTGTGAATTGTCCAAGAAAATTTATTTTTCTAGAGGTTCATATTAAATAATGGCATTTCTTCTCGTATAATATGCACCCTCTTGTATATATTGACTCGTTCCAAGAGTCTCCTTCAGAGTGACTGAATGCGAAGTACTCCTTCCAATAGGCGAAGGTTTTTCTTTATTGTCTTTATTATACGCATCTGATTCTCGCTAAGTATATGATTGGCGGGGAAAAAGTACTGGCACTATAGAAATTACTTATATTTTTAATTTGAGCTTAAATGTTCAGAAATACTTCTAGAGAATCTTCATCTTCTCATGGGACGCAATTTCTTTTAATTTACAGACAAAATTAATCATAGTTTTCTAATTTAGAAAAAAGTTGTAGCTGAACCAACTAGGATCATTACTTTTGCCTTTAGTAAAAAAAAATTAAGAATGCCTCAGGAAGAACGTCACAACACCTACAAGAAGAGTGCATAATATGAATGTTGATAAAAAAGGGCAGAAGTAAGCTAAAGAAAAGATGGATTGATTGTGTGAAGGATGACATGGTTAAGAAAGGAATGAGGAGTACCGAGATGACGGCTGATAGAGGAGAGTGGAAGAAGAAAATATGTTGTGCCGTCCCCACGTAATGTAGGACAAGGAAAAGAAGATGAGATTTTTGCCTTTAGTTTTTGGTATACATTTTCCAGAGGTTGGTGGATTTACTGGCGCGACTGGCGGGCACTGGATCGGGCAGCCAGGAGGTTCCGGGAGACAAAGGCACAAGCTCTCCTCGCAGCTAGAGCTGAGCACATACCGCTGCTGAGCCTCGATGAGGTGGAGTTTGAGGATATCATGCAAGAAGTTTGTCAGGTGACGAGTTCAAAAATCCATAGAGTGTTGATTCAGTTGGCTGTACTTACATTATTCTGTAATTCTACTTCTTCCGATCCAAAGGTTCATCAATCGAACCCCAGACGTGCATGGATTTTACTATTTGAAAAATTTCACTGCGTATTGACACGCGTGCTAAAAACGGTGAAGGAACACATCGCAAAGAAACCAGCATGCCCTATAACCAATAAACGTTAGTGGTATAATAAGCGACGATGGAAATGTAAAACGTGGCATGAGCCTACACGTGGACGGTTCTCGTAGTCTTAGAGAACCCTCTAATACGTGGACGGTTCTCTGAGACTACCCCCTACTTGGTATTCTCGCAGATCGAGAAGAATAAAAGGTTCAGAGAAATACCGAGTGTTTATCACGGGGTAAAAGTCGTGAGCATGTTAGATTTTTCCCGTAAAGCCGTTTGGGTGTTACGAGGTTAAAAAACCTCTCAAGCAGACTCGCACACCGGTCCAGTACTGGTTCTAAATTCTGAAATAATTATAAAAAAAACATAACTGGAAAACGCAAAAAGTCGGGAATCATAATATGGGGTATTTTCAAATGCTCCAATTATGTTCAAACATGATTGTGAGGATTTATTTTTAACGTCTATTATTGGAACACCTTTATAACGGCTTCTTGCATCGCAGTTGAAAATATGTAAATTATAATTACATTGATTAACACTTCATTGTAAACTTGTTACTGCCGCCCGCGTGGTACCCGGACAAAATTTAGCCGATGAAATGTAGCTCTTGCCTTTAAGGCAGCGTTCGTAAGAAACGGAAAACGCTCGACCGAATTTTCATGGACTTACGTTGCAAAGTTGGTCTCCTCGAATAATCCTTTTATTTTAACGGTATATTATTCGCCCTGTTTCCACCCAGGTCCATTCTAAATATTGGTAAAAGTATTTCTAAATAGGATGAGTAGTTTCGAAGTTCCTAGTACGCTCCAAAACGAATCAACCGATTTAAAAAAATATTTTTCAAATAATATGGAATGCATGTAAGGAACCTCCAAACTTACAAAGTTACGAACCTTAAAAATAACCCTCAATAATATTACATCCTTATAATATTACTAACACCGTGATAAATATATACAACTAATTATCTATACCAATTATAAAGCTGTTTTTTTTTTGTTTGAACGCGCTAATCTCTGAATTACTAATCCTCACAGTTGGAGTTCAAAAAAAAGTTTTATCAATTAGTAGTCCAATTCTTGAGGAAGGTTATAGGCTATTTTACATCACGGCTTTAGGAGCCGAGCAAAAGAAGTAATTGCGCGGGCGGGCGATGCGACGCGGTGGATCGGTCGGGGACGAGGGCGGCACAGCTAGTATAGATAGATAGATAGAAAATACTTTATTGCACACCAAATATTTCAGCTTAAATAAATAGTACAAACTTTAACATTGTTGTACAATGGGCGGTCTTATCGCTAATTAGCGACAATCAGACAACCTTTGGATGGAACGGACTGTACGAAAGATTACAAGGGGTTGTAAGAAATGTACCACATACTATGAAAACCCTATATTATTATTTTACCTACATAATTACTATAGCTTAACTATTACATATACATATACTTAGTATAGCCTAAAGTATGTTTTTTCAATATTCCAGGCTTGCGTCCACGTTGAACAGCGAGCGCTAGTGGTCCTCGCGTTCCTATGCGAGGTGTGCTCTCGGGCGGTGAGGGTTGGGGGCTGGTGCAGGGCAGCAGACTGGGCGGCGAAGCACGTCGCCCAGTGCGCCACGCCCTGGGCTATCAGACACGGAGGATGGGTAAGGACCACATCAAACTGGCGCGGTGGTTGTAGCGGTGGCGATCAATGAGAAATAAGGTTATCAAAATTCACGTCAACGATCTATGATCAGTAGATCGCTACCGCGATCTGTTCCCACTAGTTCTATTGTTTGTTCCATTGATAGAGCTAATTGGAATGATTTGTCAAAGTACAGTGTAGTTACATTAATGTGAGATTTAATTAAATCTTCAAGATGAGCATCGTTATTCATCAAGCGAGCGAAGGTCTCCGTGTATGTTTTAATTTGCAAAAGCGTCATTTATTTACTAGTACCTATTTATATATATGTACCTATATATTTAAACTATATTTTGTTAATCTGTAGGTACTTAGACTCTGGTGGGAACAGGGCTTCCCGAAGTATATTTTTTTATTTTCTTATTTGTATAATACGTTCCCCTTTCTCTTGCAATTTTTTTATCAAATTCGTATTCTAAACCTCATTCGAATTTTATTTGTGTAATCTAAATTTACTCAGTTAAAATTTCATAAAGCATGGATTAACCATCCCGAGTTCTCCGTTTTTGGCAAACTACTGGTTAAACTAAAATTGAAAGTTAGGTAAAATACCTACCTACCTACTGGTGTTGGCACAGAAAAACCGTGGACGAAACGTCAAAAGTCCGAAGCGATGATAATTGCAATTAAATGTTCAACTGGTTTTTGTTCATTGCAATTAAATGAATATTGTATATTACTTTTATGACTGATGACTGAGGATCACCTTCCATCTTCAGACAGTAGAAAGTATGCAGCTACGTTTGCTTACTTTTCAAGCTGGCTCAGGCTTACCTGGACGGCCTAGACTCACTTCAGTTTAGCTGTTTTGCTCCTCACATTGGAAATTCCAGTCATTTGAACACCGTGTTCCGTATCAGTTCGATTCGAGAGCCGAGAATGCTGTTTCATTCCCTTCTGGATTATTTTGTGTAACTCTGATGTCACCACAAAAAAAATAACCTCAATTTATATTTTCCAGAGCACTGTAGTGGACCGGGCAGGCGGTGGCAGAAGAGATGAGGTGACAGTTCTAGCTGGAGCAGCGGTCGCGGCGCTACTAGCGTATTGGCTATTTCGTCGCTCGCGTTTGCGTCATGCAGTTTTGTAAGACTACCCTTCAGTTTCTACGGGTTACAAAATGGCGTCACATTTGACGAAAATGTTTTTAGCGGCTGGGCCGCATGGAAATTCCGTTTATGGATATATTGGATTGAAGATTAAATAATTATCAATCCAATTTGAAGGAGATCTAAAAATCTAAACATAAATAAATCAAATTAATTGGATAAACATCAACGCAGTTGGTAATTTACAAATGGTTGGAAAATGGCGTCAGGTTTTACGGAAAAGCTTTTAGCGGCAAGGCCGCATGTGAATTTCGTTTTAGGATAATAATGTTGGATTGAATATTAAATAATTATATGTCAGATGGAGAGTTATATATCTCAACACAAGTAAATCAAGTTCGTTTGTAAAATACCTATATTTTTTTGGTATATTGATGATTAAACTTTCCGAAACTGGGCCAAGAATAATTTATTCTCGTAGTTAATTGACATAAGTCAATATATATATAAGGTAGGTAGGTTATTCTAATTAAACACCATGTGAGTTCTATTGCTTTCCCATATTTCGGCACAGTGCACGCACCATGATCACGGGGATTAGGTACAGAAGTTTTTGCAGTATCGCTGGTGGATGTTATTGGCTGATCACAAGATATCTTCTTTTTCACTCTCTTATATATTTGATTCGAAACTGATTGCATGCATTATTTAATGACATGGTTTTGTATAGATGCAATACAATCCACTGTACTTTTTTGAGATTGACATAATGTAAGGTATGTTTTGTATGTATGTATGTATGATTTTTTCTCTTAATTTTGTTTTAATTATTTTATAATAAGATATACTGCACAAATGATCAACCACTTAGTTATTTCTCTACATGCTTGTTTTGTATTTGTTAGGTAACGTCAGCCACTCAGTGCATTTGATCTTATGGTATTTATTTTTTTGTGTAATAAAATATTTTTTTATAACAGAACTGTGTCTTATTTTGCAGACTGTTTGAATGCACGTCTCTGAACCTATATTATATATATATTGAATTGTCGACTTAAAAGTAAAAGGATAAATCAAACCACCATAATATTCACTCACTATTTTTATATTTTTTATCGTAATTTTTCATAATACCGTCGACAGCCAAGACGCCAGTCCATCATATTACACAAAAATTTATACACACGACGTAATAACACAAAATAATGTATACATCTGTATGCAATAACTACTTAAACTATCACAATTTGTAAAATTTCAACAATTATTAAAAGCTTTGATAAGAGCAACAATTTTGTAAGTAAGGATAGTATAAATCATTTGTTTGAAGAAACTATGAATTTAGTTAATACTGCTAACATATTCTTAGAATCACAAAAGTTTAAATAACACAAAAATCCTTCAGCTCCCTTCAATTCTTCATTTACTTGGTACAACAAGATGAAAATCCCTACACTTATCTACAATTTTTAAATTAACAACATTTTTATTATTCCTTTTCTTAATTTGTAATATCACTATTAACGACCTACGCTGAAGTCTCGATTCCGATAATATTTGTACCATTTCGTTACGTACTTAGTATACCTATTTCGAGATATTTTTAAAGAAATACATAGATACGGAAGTATTACCGCCAGTACCTATCTAGAATTTGACTGGCGTAATTAGCATTAAAGTTAAAGCATTCGTTGTACTAGTGAAAATACTATTCTTATACAACAAAATGTGCTTCAAATGTGATGCCCAGAATTATCCATAGATGAACAGTGAGGATATTTAAGGAGCACTTGTTTATCTGTGTCGAAATGCATCACATATAATCGGCTCGCGTTTTTACGAATATTTTTGTTAAGTAAGTCTCGCTGGTGCACGAGTCAGATAATGAAATTTTACGCTAGTAAAAATGATAACATCGTATTTACTATTTGTGAATCTTTTCCGATTCTAAATTCGATTGTAAATAATATACAATTATATTATTTACAATCGAAAATAATAAGACAAGTGTCGTTCTTGTTAGAAGTCTGCCATAATATTTATTATATATATCAAAAACAAGTTTACTTTTAATTTATTTAGTTAAAATTGAAAATAAAAACAGGTTAAATTAAAAATAGCAATTTGCATATTTTTGAAAACTATTTTTTACCCCATTTGTTGAAGTCTTGATAGAAACAATAATTAGTATTCATTTTGCTCCAGTAAACTTTACAGTATGGTGGAAACTGAGCCATATACTAATATCGCTGGAGCTCAATAATTAGTAACCTACAAATATTATGTATTTTTTTGACTGACCAGTAGGATCATGTGATACAAACACCTCTCAATTGGCGGCTATAAGGTTTGAAAACAATCTCAGACCCTAACCCAACATCGAATCCAACCACTTTAGTTCTACAACATTATTGAGCTACTTAGTAAAACTGAGTAGGTACCTCTCAAATATGATGTTTCTACAAATAAATAGTCCTATTAGGACAAATTCTTCAAAGACACTTACAGTATACATATAACTTTAAAGAATCTGAAACTACATTATTAAAAATTACAAACGTTATTGACATTATTGGGTTTGCTGGAAGGAGTCCGAGAGTTTCTGCGTGGTTTAAAATTTGCCCGGTAAATTTTAAGGTTTTATGAAAAAAAATCTATACAACGGTGAATCAATTATATCTTTTTAAATATCACACTTGCCTGGAAGCCACAGCCAGTATTATTCCTAGTTTACCGAAATCGAGACAACACTGTCACAAATAAAAGTGATGATTGTGATGATAACCCACTTCACTTATCCAAATGCAGACTTTTAAAGCTGAATCAAGGAGTCTTATATTAGCACTAATAATTTCACTAATATTACAATGGTGTTCATTCACGAAGACCGCACTAGAAAAAGTGAAATGGTGTATAATTATTCATCGTCTGCAAAACGCGTTTATCAATAATGTACCTTTCTTTTTATATAAAAAACCATTACTCTAGTAACAATCTACCTGGATATTATATATTTCAATTTGTTGGTATCTATTTTATAATAGTATCTTAAGGTCTAGGTAATCTTAACTACGAAGAAGTATTAAAAGATATTTTATAAGTGGCATCTTTAAGTATGATACCGAAATATAAGATACTACATAAGATATACTAAGTATTGGAAAGATGATGAGAACTATATCGTTTTGTGCTATTTGGTATTGAACAAATGCAGTTTTAATGTAACTACGTGATACGACATGCATGAAAGGAAATTTTGTGACACACGAAAAAAACAAAGGCACCACACTGGTAAAGTCATTAGATTTTGTCAAAATGATGGCAATTTCTCAACTAGATTTGTGACCTTGGGCACGAACTAAGATTATAAATAGGTATTCGTATTTTCTTCGATATCCAGATTTGCTGTCAGATCTGCTCGCATTAGATAAACCAATTCTGTTTGTAATTAATGTAATGATAATAATAATAGCCCAAGACATAAATTAATCACTTTTACTTTAAATGTTATGGAAGGATGACAATTTGATAAATTTACTAATTTAATTACATTATTAAAGAGATAGATAGAAATAACTAGTGTACTATTAAATTTTTAGCGTATAGTTTCACGTAACTTTTGTATTACACGTATGAATTTTCATATTGGTGCTTCCATAAAATTATGCTATTATACGAACAGCTTTTAGTGCTCTATCGTCCTAGCCTGTACCAATGTTATAGTTTCATCGAATCTTATAATTTATGTTTAAAAGATGGGCCACTACATCACACAGTTTAATCTTGAATCTATCGATGTTACTGATAACGAAGCAAATCTTGAAGATGATAAAGTCGTTACGACAGAAGTTGATTGTAACCGATCAGTAGTGGCGCTGCTAAGCGAACTACAGAAGACTATCAAATCCAAGCTTAATTTACAGATATATTATATGAGACTTGAAGAGATGAACTAACTTTATAAGTATTTCATAAGCATGCCCTTATCACAGATGATGGCCTAATCGAGTGCGGTACCTATCGATATGTCCTTATTTGTCTCGATAACATCCGTAAATGTTTTTGCATGCGACCATTAATATCACAATAAAATTCTATTTGGGAGAACCCTCTATTTCGATAGTAAACTTGATGGCTGAATGTCAAGTGAAAGCAAATCTAGGATTTACATATTACTTGTGCGCATTCATATTGTATGTCAATATTGATAAATAGTTATTTTGACGTCTATTTCTGTTACATGTTTGAGCGGTACAATAAATTGTTGTTAAAGCTTATCATAACAATAATCATATATTTAACTATCTATTCTAGTCTATTTATTGCTATGTCATATAGGCGGGTTATCAATACAAAACTTGAGGATAATGATAATTTAAAAACGTAGTTTTTTCATTATCATGAGAGAGAAAGTTGAAAATTAGTTTGTAAAAGCTTTTTAAATTGGAAACAAAATAGACCAGTAACTAGATATCCCAAACAGATTTCTTTTAAGTAGTATTTAATTAGAAAACCGTACCATACGTTAGTGAAAGTTTAAATTAGACTATCTGAATATATTTTCAAGAATTTTCTAACGTCCTAGTAAGCCTTCACTGATACCTTCAAAGAGTTAAAATTAAAAAAGTAGAGGCTTATGATATTAATAAATGAAAAGAAGAGCTTATGCAAAGTCAATTTTCTGTAGTTTAAAGATCAATCTACCGTATCTAATGTATCTAGAGCGGGACCAATGCGCTCTAATATGTAGACTACAAGAGTACATAGTCTTTCAATTTATTATATAGACCATGTATTGATAAATGATACAGCAAACAATACTATTATTAAAATGCTTAAGATAAAACTGTCTTAGTTAGTCTAACATCATTATGGAAATAAGAATAATAATATTTATGAAAGTTGTGCTTTCAGTCAATTCCCGGCTTCTAGATCTGAACTTAATAAATTACATACAATGATTGAAATCTGTAAAAATATCAAAGCTAATGTAACAAGCCCTCAGGGCTCTTAGGCACGTTGTATTGTGAACATTGGTGGTTAAAATGACATTCGCCCCGCTCCATGAATCACCACCTTCTGCTTGTGTATTTACATCTCTTTCGTTCTTACCCGTTTGTGCTGAGACAACAATATCCACTTACATATCAAACCGCGGCGATGCTTGTAATATTATAAGTTACTTATCTTCATCAACAAATGGACTGTAGGTGTCGCCTACCGAAATCATTCCTAAATCAAAACAACGCGTTCTTACAACCTTAACTATAATTAAATGAATCAATATTTACAAAAATATATAAGTATAATATATTCAACACATACGACTTCTAATATATCATTCTGAACTTATTTTATAAAACGTCTTAAAAGCGCCATCAAGTTTAATGAACAACTAACATTCATATAAATAACTACAGTCTCTATTGATGGCTAAATATAATTTTAATTTTTCGATACAAAAATGTATCTATGTCCGTACAATTCAAAGTCTTATTTTAATTGTTAACAGAAGCTTCTTCGTATTATTGCATTTATTTAGGAATCTAATCCATTTCGAGTATTATTTCAATTTATTCATTTTGTCCGTACCTATCCGTATTGGTGCTTACTTTAGTTTTTCTTACTATTAAAAGCGTCACAATATCAAAAACACTTAAATTAATTTATTCGGCAACTAAATCACAACGTAAAGTACATAATTTGAGCAATGTATTTTACAACTCTGTTTTTTCTGACATTCAAACAACTAAATTTGAAATAATATCTAAGAACTGTCTATCATCTATATACGGTTGTCTCCCAAGATACTTATTTGTCCATTTGTATAAAACACCTGTCCATGGCATTCCTAATTACTATCATTTGTACTATTCTTGACATTCCCGGACAAGTCTTAGCTCGGGCAGTGAAGGTAGCCGTACTCTAGGCCTAAGCTTACGGCGACGAACACAAAGTAGAGGAGAAACATGGTGAAGCCGAGGCCCCTATTCATTTTCCACCTGAAGCAGGCGATGCTGATGATGACGAAGATCAGCATGGCGAAGAGTAGGACGATGCTGCACATCATACCCTTGGAATTGACCAGCACGGGCTCACCGTTGATGATACCGTATAACAGCCAGGGGAGAGGCAACCTAGAAAAGGAAAAGAAGATAAATTATAAACAGGATTATGTTGAATTCACGCAAACGCTTTCGGATTATAAAATGCACCATCAAACCCAACAACATTTGGAATAACTTTTATTACAGAACATTTCGATTTTAATAAGATAGCTTTAGAATCCGATGTTTCTTGGATTTAAATTTGAAAAGTAAGTTGAAAATGAAAGCGCACAGGTGTAGTAGACATGGATACTTAGTAATATAACCGCTCGCTTGCTTCTGGGTGCTACAGAACCCAAGATTTTTGACGCCAAATTGCTCCTGGGTGCTGTAGGACCCAATATTTTTTTCGTTAAGTTGCTCTTGGGTTCTATGGAACCCAAAGGCATTTTATACATTTTATATTTTTTACTCTATTTCTACCATACCTAGGTGGTTTTTCACTTGTTTTATTACATGTTTATAATGTTGGGAACGTCAAGCAAGTCAATGTAGCAACCACTTGGAACAAAATAATGTCAAAACATTCGTTGTTTTGATCAGTACACGCCGTCTGTCTGTTTCTGTGAGCAGTGAAAGTGATTCGTTTTTTTAAATATCCCGTAAGTATTCAATTTTCATGGTATTATTGTGTGTTAGATATCAAAAGAATGCTAATTTCAGGTTCTACTTGGATACAGTAATATTTTTAATCGTTTTTGTTACAAACTATTCTTAATTTCTAATTTATTTCGATGTGGTGTGGTTATGGTAACAGTAGGCCGTTTCTTGTCGACTATTTCCTGTGTTATATAAGCATTCTGCGAATTATGCATATAAAATAATTTAGTTTTATCTATTAGTTATTGGTTTTAAACATAAATTTGCAGATAAATGTTGAGATTAGGACAAAACAGTTGGATTCAGACGCACATCTACTTCAAGAATCGTTTCCGTTTCGTTGGTAACAGTAGGACCCAAGAGCAATTCGCGTTTTTGGGTGGATAAGGCTATATTACACTTTTGGTTTTGGTACTTCTTAGTTTCAAATTAAAAAGTAACTACGTAGATCGCTTTTTCAGCAAGTACAACCAATAATTACTACGGTAAACAATTTTTTTTTTGGGGATTTTTTAAACGAACTAGGAAATCGTTTTGTCTATAGGTGAAACTAACTATATTTTTGTTTGGTAGATGATATTTTTTCCCCAATCTAATTATTATTGGTATATTCATAAATTACTCCAATTGATTTCCAGTTTTTATTATGTATATTTTATAAGATTTTTAGGTAGGTATCTTTAATTTTGAGTATATTTTTTATAGGTGCCCAAAGGAAAAAGGTCAGGGAAAGGAGAGTGGCGGGCAGAGTTTGGCTCCCAAACGGCTTATTTTTACAGGACCAATACCTATGTATATTTTGTTAAAAACACTGACTTTATTAAAATAAATTAAAAGAAATCTGCTGTTTTTTTTGTCACCCTTATATATAAAATGCTAAGGAAACTAGGTAATCGATTAGGTAAATAGTTATTTTTAACACTCAATCTACAAAATATTTTAAATTAAACTTTTCATCTTACTACTTTATTAACTACTAATTAGGTTTAATGTAAATATTTAAAAATTCGATTACCTAGGTATATTTTATAAGAAATAGATCTGGATTTATTATTATCAAAATAGTGTAAAGCAAGCCTTATCGGCGGCCATCTTGCATCTTTTGACTGGTTCAAGGTCAAAGTACGCGCAAAGTAAAATTCTATTTTGTTTTAATGTACATAGAAAAATAACATTACAACAATTTTTTTCCTATTTTTAAATACTTTATATATATTTTTATTCTATTGTTTTAACTTTTAGTCAAAAAGTTAAGTCTAAGTGTCTGAATTCTGCTTTTGAAAATAGCATGTTTTTTTTCAATTAAATGTAGTCACATTTCCTTTTTCATACAATAGTGATACGAATTACAAAGAAATGGTAAAACCTTATACATGATATTATAGCTATTGAACTAGTCTTTCTGTGCATGTTATTATTTTTAGTCTACACTCTCATAATATAGTGCTAATCTAGTTTCAATCACGAGCACCGTTTTGCGGCGTAATGCGCCGAACAAGAACTATTAACCAATTTTGAAAAAATGTTTCTGGGATTTTTTTCTTACTACTTCATTTATATTTATGATTAATTAGGTCAATTATAGATTAAAGTATTTTATTAAATAAAAAAATCTATACCTCATCACTCAAAATAATGAAATAAAGCTATTTTACTAAGTCGGGTGCGAAAATATTGTAAGTGTTAACTTTCAGCGCTGATTATTTAATATTTTATTAAATGGTTAATTGAGCTAATTCTTACAATAGATTCGTTAGGGTTTTCCCTTTTAAAAACAGTTATTGGTTTTAAAATGCTCCATTTAAGACGGTCATAAATTGTATTTTATCACTAAGTGGCATCGAGTTGCGCGCGTTATTAAAACAGGGACAACTTGTCGATGTGTCAAGTTTTGCGCGCATGTATTTGAGTCGTTTTGGTTTGGCGCAAAAGCAAGCGAGCGGATATTCTCTATCTATATATAATATATAACTTTTTTTCTCCCATTGCTTTTGAAGTGTAATATCTATTAAAATTGTTTTTACCCGCGATGACAGGAGCCCGTATTATGCTCCTATCCAGCGTTGATGGCATACAGGGTCACACAGTTGCAACGATGATCTTATCCACTTTCTAGTGTAACCCAAATACTTTACTACATTATTAATGATTTTACAAAATAATTGTGTAGTTTGCATGACCTAACTAGATTTTCTACCGTGGAAAGCTAAGTGGTTTATGACTCAGCCAGCGAAACATTTTAAAAGACCAATCAAAAAATTATACAGTAATTAGCTATAAAAATATATTAACGAAACAAATTACATTACTAATTAAACGTTTGTGGATACAGATAAAAAACACTACCCAGTGACAAAATATTTTTTGCAAAATTTTAGAAATCTTCGTCTTTTCTATCGTCTTTAGCAGCGCCCTCTTGTGACTTGTGGTGTCTATCTAAGAAGAAATCGATCTTAATCGGATAAGCCGTTTTATAGATTCAAATGGTAACGGATAAAAAACATCTCACACCAAACCCATAAACGGGCTCCTGACGATGCTAAAAACTTTTGCAAAATTGTATGTCCCCCGACGTGTTTTCCACAGATTCAGTCTATTTCAGAGCCCCTCGTAATTTGTGGTGGTTTTTTGCAAATCGATTGCAAAAAACCACATTCCAATATTTCGGAGATTACCTATCTTATGGTAAAAGACCTTTGCGTCTTGAGCCCAAAGGTCCATTGAATAGGTAGGTAGTAGGTATTATAATTTAAGTTTTTTATTTTTTTTTACATATCTGGTTTGTCTTAAGTATTTTAGTAGGTAGCTACTTTGCTATATTTTTTTTTATTTGTTTTCCTTGACTTTCTCTGGTTTTAAAACCTCAGTTGCTGTTTATCCGCTTAACACTATTTATTGTTTTGGTGTCCGCACATAAGTTATGTTCCGAACCAGATTTAAACTGTAAACTAGTTATATATGTATATATTTTTAATGTTTGTAACGTGTAATGTGTGCCTTAATAAATAAATAAATAAAGACTACATACAACCTCTTTTGGCAAATGACGACTATTACGAGCTAAATAAATAGCTAAATAATCTGCCTAAATTTTACGACGATTACGAGAAGGTACACAATGTTGAAAAATACAACTGCATTATTATTTAGTTCCTATGGAAAAATCTCGGAAGCAAATACATTCCCACACTAGGATGGTAAGTCATCACACAACAATACGATCTCTATATATTCATACTACCCCTCAGTTTAAATATTTTTACGCGAGTTGGCATTCCTTTGACCCAATATTTGGGGCAAGGCTTCGTGAATTAGGCTGATAAATATCAGGTTGTTATTTTTTATGTTAAATTTTCACCCTGCTATAAGGGTGGCTATGTTGTGTTACGACTAACAATAATAAGAGAGAGGTTATTGCTTTACGATAAACATAAACCTGCCTTGATTGGAGCTGAGCTTTCTAGGGATGTAACAATAACGGTTTTTTATTCACAAAAAACTAATTTCTTAGTATCTCAAAATTATAGAAAAACATCGTGAGGACATTGACAATATCCCAAAGCTAAAAAATACAAAGGCGCCATCAGTAAAGACCCGGTCATACTGAAGCTGAACAATCATTTCACTCCACTTCACTTCTTGATCATGGCTTTACATCAATTTCCATTTGATCGCCTCCGATGCTTCAGTTTGACCTTGAGTGTCAAATATGGCAATATAACCTCACGGATTTATGCACTTACTGAGTTTGGATGAGAATGTCCATCGTGGAGATTAGAGTCGTGAGCAATAGAGGGCATATTTTATCATAAATTTATATTGAGAAGCAACAACATTTTATGGCGGATACCACTTTTTACCCGCGATGTACCCTGATAAAAAGTAGCTCTTACCGTTAAGGCGGCATTCATAAGAAACACATTCGCTCGACCGTTTTATTTTAACGGAATATTATAGCCTATGTTCACCCTAAAAGTCTATTATTAATGAAAATATTTAAAAAATCGGATGTTTAGTTTCGGAGATTACATCCTACATCCAACCTCTTGTAATCTAACCTCTGTATAATACTATTATTATAGATATTATAGATTAACACACCAAGTTACGCAAATTTTATAATAATATTTTCGAAAACTCCAGGAAAATTCCTATGTTGACGATTCAATTTTCCGTCAGCTGACCTCATTCCGAACTCCCAAACTGAAGTACACTTCAGAGAAATTCCAAACAGACCGTTAGTCATTTCCAGCTTTGAATGAAAATATAATTGTTAGGTTAGCACAACCACACAAAAGCTTAAAAGAAAAAAATAGAGTTTGTCATCTGACATTTATAATCTTGGTTTTGGTCGAGGAATAGAGGATTTTTTTTTGTAAAAAAACTCTTAAAGGCGCCACAGTCTGCTGAGTTATGCTTAATGTGATGTACTATGTAGTAGACTGTGTCTAGTTATATATTGAATGTGTATTTAATTATGATAAATAAAGACCCTTAAAATAAAGAGGAAAATTAACTTCAAAATTGTAAATTCACGTGATTTATAAGTTGACGTTTTTCTATGATCCTTGAGATTTCAATGAATAGAAACCTATTGAATTTGACTTGCACCCTCATTGATCATCTTATTGAGTGGAGGTCTTTCTACACTATGCCATGCTGTTCCTGGTCGCTATTTTATTTTTATTTATTTTTGTCGAGGCAAATATGCATATGGCCTTGATGAAAAGCGGCTATCATCGGGTATTGGCATCAGCAACACTTGGAGAATTGCTGATAAGTTGCCTAAGTTGATCAGCGTTCTGCTAGCAACACTGGATCCATTAAAAAAAGTATGTATGAAAGTTGGCTAAAGTCGGTCTGTAAATTATGTAAGGGCCCGGTCAAACTAACACGGTGGCGATCGAAGGAAAATGATTGTCAGTCTGGGTCTTTTTTATCTATAATAATAATAATGCTGGACATTTTTCACACAGCATCATCTAGCCCCAAAGTAAGCAGAGCTTGTGTTATGGGAACTGGATCACTGATATACTACTTATATACTTTTTTTTATACATAGAAAACACCCAGACCCGAGACAAATATTCGCAGATACAAACATTTGTCCCGCGGCGGGAATCGACCCGCAACCTTCTGCGTCTCAGGCGAGCCTTCGCCCACTGCGCCACAGAGGTCGTCGTAAGAGGTCGTTTGTAAGTATGTATTTACAAAAAAATATATATTATAAAGTAGTAAGTATATCAGTCATGTAGTTCCTATAACACAAGCTCTGCTTACTTTGGGGCTAGATGATGTTGTGTGAAAATGTCCAGCATTATTTATTTAGTCAGTGGTTGTCAAAGTTCGCGTGATCTACTGATCGCTAACACTACCGTGGCCTAAATCGGTATATCGCTCTTATCTTATGGTCGGAATAAAGTAAGCTGGGGCAACCCTACTTGCAGCGGATTTACATCACGACACTAACAAATCTTTAACCATAATGAACTGCAACACGAACTGTTTCATTTAAAAGTTGGATTGAATCGGTTTATATCGTGCAACATGTTTATTTTAATTCGTGAAAGTTAGAACTAATATTACAAGCTGTTAGTTTGCTATTTGACTAGTTTGGGTTAAAAATTATGTGTTAGGTATATAGTAATATGTTTTATTGTCATGAGCTAATGTATTTTTTTTTGTAAATAAACACCCAACAGAGACATACATAGCCCTTACTTGGCATTAGGACTCCCTGTATCGTGGTTATCAAGAACTACGAGTACCGTGGTACCAGACTCGAAAATATCAGCAGAACATAGAAACATTTGTGTCGTAGCGGGAATCGAGCCCGTACCTCACATCCGCCGTCTCGCGACCTCGCCATCTATTTTTGATGAAGTTTTCTACTGATTTTGATCAAAAACCAGTGTTCCATTTTAATAAAAGCGGAGATGTAGGTAGATGGAGTCATGGTGATTTTGACATGATTAGATAACCCGCTCTGTGTACCCCATATTGAAAACTGAATATTTCAAAACTGCTTTTACAAAGAAAACTGAAGAAATCACGAAGTAGTTTGTTTACACATAAATCCAACAAGCAAAAGCAGATTCAAACGAGCGTCTTCAGACTTTATTGGACGAAATACGTATTTGTCTTGAAAACTACAACTTCGAAAACTAAGGGTGTGAATTTGCCAGGGGATTTTCAACTTTATACAGTGGAGAGTGGAGTTTTGCGTTGTGGTTTGGTATTGATCCAGAATGCGCCAAAATGTTAACGCTTCGATAATTCCAAGTAAGGCTGGGCCAGGCTGCTTCAAGCACTTTTGAAGAACGTCAAAAGATGTCTTGATTTGTTTTCTCTAATCTCTGCGTTTCTGTCTAATAACCCTTTCCAACTAAACTTTGAATAAAAATATATTTGATTATAGGTTGTTAATATTGATTGTCAATTCATTCTCAAATTAAGTAAAAGTAGAAATTAGTTTATTTGACAACAATAAAGCACAGAAAGGACAGGTACAAAATAAACAAATAAAAGGCTCTTTATAAATAGATTAACAAAAACATAAAGATCTTAATTTTTCATCGAGTTGGAGCAACACCAATCTCAAGATTTTTTCAACATCTAAATAACTAATCCGGTATGTCATGTAAGTATGTCTTTTTTATAAAGTTTTTGTTTTTAATTTGTTTATTGTATTTTTTTATTTTTTCTTGGGAGTTTGTTATAAAAGCGTTTACGTTGCTTTTAAATGATTAACTAACTTTATAGAGTCTACAAGTGGCAACAGCTTAGACCTTATAGATAGTAAGCTAATTTGCAAAGAAAATTATTTTTTGTGCTTATTAGTAGTATCAGGCATGTAGTTCCCATAACACAAGCTCTGCTTACGTTGGGGCTAGATGATGCTGTGTGAAAATTGACCAGCATTATTTATTAATTATTTTATTTATCTGTGCCGTGTGTGTCAAACAAACCTGTCTCAGCTTAGTGCTGCTCCACACAGAAGTAAGAAGCAAATGAAATAAGACAAATGAACAAACAAACAAAAAAATTATTAGTGCACGCTAGTATTTAAAAAATGCTATTATAATCCTTGCTCTATTTCCAAGACATTGCCACTAACCACTAGAACTACCGCCCGTAAAACTCTGAAGTAAGATTCATCGCATAACACAGAACGTCCCTGAAGAGGATTCATGTGAAGCTTTCTTTAAATATACAATTTATTGTTTATTTTTCTGCAGAATTTCTCTGCACTCGGAGCTAAGTGCTGAGAGTAGTGTAAGCTAGCAAGATCAACGTAATTTATTACAATCTGTATACGTACAGAGTTTTAGAAGAGTCAAACTCAACGACGAACCGAACCGACAAAGATTCTGACGAAGCTCAATTATTAATCGTTTTCCTTTTTTCCGGGAAACATGCGGACGAAGCCGTGGTTTGTAGCTAGTGTACTATAAATTCCTTAATTTAATTACTTGGTTCTAGCTCTCAAAGAACTTATTGGTTTTTATGGCACCATGTTATTTGTAAACATAGTGTATTGTAGTCTCATTATTTTATAAATGCGGTTCTTTCTCTCTTAGTTTTTTAGACAGAAATGCGAAACCCAATATATAATAATAATAAATTATTATTCTTATCTACTTTACTGTTTACTTCTACCTTTTGAAAACAAGGTTTCTAACTTACAAATATATAGCTTTCTTAGTCTGAACACTCGTGTAAATTATAAAAATGCGTCTAATCCTGGTGAATAGTTATTTCTGTAACCTACCTACATACAAAATACTATCTTCCGTTTCAACAATCTAACGAGTAGGTATATAATTATTGAAATATTTGAAACACAAAACATATGGAAATACGTTATCTATATACCATGGAATAAAATATATATTTGAAGAATATCTAAAATTCAAGACTCTCCCAGTCAAAATAAATTAGAGTACTTACCGATTTAATCTTATGTTATCTATGTACTCTCTTTATATACCTGTGAGGTTGGCAGGTAGAAAATGCTTTCAGCATTAAGCCCACCTTTTGTAAACTTTTTTTTCGTGCAATACAGAATTTAATAATAATACTATGTTAAACTATAAAGTTAATTTAATTTTGAAATAGAAAGAAGTGCTAAAACTATAAATACTACATGAAGTTGGTGGAACATTGGCCGTTCTCCAAGCGGGTAGTTGGCAAGACATATACTGAGCAACCATTGCGGTATGTGTTTGGGTATATGTATGTGAATCCTTAGGGAGGCTATGTAAGACTGGGATGCTACAAACGTCATCCATACCCTGCTATGGTGGCAGTGGCGGTTTCAACCAGTACATATAATTTCTAACTGCAAAAATGCCCTTACCAACTGGCTGAAGACAAAAGCTATCAACAGTGGGATGATCCCCTTTATCACCCAGACTCTTAAGTGACTGGAGATTTTGAAGGTAGCCGATCACACAAACACACACTCACACACCACACACACACACACTTAAGTGCGCAAGTTTTAGTTTAGTTAGTTAGTATATGTTTTTTCCTTTTTATTGATCCTATTAGGTACAACATATAAGATAATTTATATTTTTTTTAAAGAAGAGTGTGTTTTTCTAATACAAGCATATAATTGCTTAAATGAGACTCCAAACCCTGTAAGCACTAATTTATAAGTAACAGAAATAATATTTTTGTATTGTATTTGTACATTCGCACAAACTTTAACAACCATTCTCCTTTGATCGCCACCGCCGCCGCCACCGCTTCAGTTTGTCCCGACCCTTAGACGCTCATGAGCCCACGACCGCACTAGACCGCACGTAGACCGGCCAATATGTTAATTAGGTAGCCATTTTGTTTTTAGATAATCTTTATAGACTATAGATAAAATTTATAATATCACTACAACCTAGTTTATAAGATATTATGTAAAGTGTTTGTTTAAGTCTGGTGTATGCAATAAAGAGTTATCTATCTATAATTTTATTTTTTTACGTCAATTCGTTTTTTTTTGTTTCTCTGAAGTATGAGTTAATTTATTTTACAAGCGTGACAATGCGGCCAGCACTTTGGGAACGCGTCTGGTAGTGATCTAGAGCAGTTGAGCTATCTATAGATCGTTTGCAACGGTCTTTAGATAGCAAATTTTTGTATGGTATATACAAAAATTTGCTATCTAAAGACCGGTATATAGTTGTATGAATAATCGTAAAATATTATTTGTTTCCTTTGAATATGAATATGTCGTGTAAGTCATTTCTGTTTTTATAATATTACAGGTATATTGGATTGAGATCTGAAATAAATAAATAATATAAAATGGGCTCGGAGGATCGCGTGAAGAACAAATACTCACCCAACAGTGACATCAAAAATATTACTGCCTACGGAACTGGAGACGGCCATGTCTCCGAATCCCTTCCTTGCCACGATGACTGACGTTATCAGATCCGGCACCGAGGTCCCCGCGGCTAGCAGAGTCAGCCCCATCACCTCTGGTGGCACCATGGCGGTCGCACCCGCGACATTCGCCCACCACACCATAAGATACGAGAAAAAAGCTATCCAAACTATAGATCCTATAAATGTTATAGGGAACAGGTTCTTCCCTGTAAAAGAAAACATGTGTGTTAGTAAATAATAATTATATAAATCCCTAACAGACACAAACATAGTTCTGACCTCACACTAGGATTATCTGTATCGTTGGTATCAGGAACTACAAGTACCGTGGTACTTCAACACCCAGATCTGGAACATATATCTGTAGAACATGCCAACATTTGTTTTGTAGCGGGTATGAAACCCACTCCTCTTGCGTCTTAGCCAAATACTCATGCGCCGTGCCAATGAGATTTTTTTTTTTTATTCAAAAGGAAATGTTTTTTAAAGAGACAACAGTCGCATACATATTCCTGAACCTATACCAGGATTCCCTGTGTCGTGGGTATTAGGAACTACAAGTACCTACTATGGTACCACAATACAAAGACCCAGAACAATATCTACAGGACATTATGCAAACATATGCCCCGTAGCGGGAATCGAATCCGCACCGTCGTGTCATAACGCGACACCGAGGTCGTCAAAAGAAAATCCTACTACTATTGTAAATGCGAAAGTTTGTGAGGATGGATGTTTGTTACTCTTTTACGCAAAAACTACTGAACGGATTTTGATGAAACTTTACAGTAATATAGCTTATACATCAGAATAATACATAGGCTACTTTTTATCCGAATACCACGCGGGCGAAGCCGTGGGCAGAAGTTAGTGATTATATAAATATATTATAATGACTAGCTTATATTTATTGTACTACCAGTACTTTCTTGGTCACTCTGCATGATTTATAATCACCAAGTAGCAAAATTCTTAAGGGGACGAAAATATAAAATCACTCAGTTAGGTTAGATTATTTTTTCATACTGGTGGCCATAAAAAATGTATACCTTGCCATAAAACTACAATCCCGCTACAAACAACAATATATCTAATGCAGCCTCAGGATTTTGACACAGAAATGTGTACAAATAGGCCATTAATCTATATTTTACGATCGAGAGGTCCTGGACACTTGGGTAGGTAGTCCCGAGGGTCGGAAGGCTTCGCCGTTGACCTAAAAATCTTTGCTGACCGGCCATGACGTCATAGGCAGCAATTTTGAAGGAAGCTGGATGCCAAGAAAGAATGTACACAAATTGGTTTTTGAACCCGGTTTGGAAAGAAAAAATACTGATTACAAAACCTTCAACAGCCAATATCAACCTACGTTACGTACTTTCCAGTTGATCTTAACACCATATTTTGCTACGGTGACGTCTGAGACGCGAGAGTGCGGGCTCGATTCCCGCTGTTGGACAAAAGTTATTGAAAGAGTTGGCTGTTGTTAAAGAGCAGTAGAGCTACTGTGAAAGGGCTCGTCCGGGGAAGTGCTACTACACGTATTTTCTACGGCCAAGAAGTAATCTTCTCATTGCTGTGTTCCGGTTTGAAGGGTATGGTTGCCAGTGAAATTACAGGTACATGTGATCTTTCATCTCGATATCTCAGTGAGGCAACGCGTGAGTTACCTCTAGTATTGCAAGCGTCCATAGGCTACGATAATCGCTTACCACCAGATGGGCCACTAGTTTGTTTGCCTCTTTAGTAGAAAAAAAAATTCAGGGGCCTAACCATGAAGTCTTAGAGCGATTCAGTTTATGCAATGATGTCACTTCCCATTTTGCGACTGAGGATGCTATGGCGTTGTCATTCCTAAAGTGGGATTTGACATGTTAGCCTGAATTGTATCGCAATAAATTGACTTGATGGCCAGGCCCTTGAAGATATTTGTTCCAGGTTTGGGTGTTGTGGGATCATGGTACTCGTAGTTTCTGATTCTCACGATACAGGGAATCTTAGTATGGGGTCAGGGACTATTTATGAGTTTGTGGTTGTTGTATGTTTATTAATTATTTGTAAACTCTCTCCATCCCTTAAAAACCGGGATATACGAGCACCGGTAAGAAGGTTACCAGCTTTTTACGTAAATGAGTAGACACAGGTGTGAAGGGTCCGGTATTAATTGTTTTTTTGATATTTTTAGGGTAAATTAGGAAGGCGAAAGAGAGAAAGATTAAAATTGTAATCACAACAATTTATGCTGAATACGGGAATTAGGTTATCATATTTTCGTTTCGGACTAATGAGCATAATATTATAGAGATAACGATGCTACGATAGTAAACCTGGAACACAGAACCGAAAAAAAACTAAAGAAAATCTACAAAGCTTTTGAGTAAGACGAAGCTTACTAAAGAAACCGACCGATATCCCTCCACAAACAAAAAAATTGCAAGACCCATTTTATTTGACTCAAAAAAGGAAGTATTCCTTTATTCCTTTTTTGAGTCAGATAAAATGGGTCTTGCAATCAGTGGGGTAAAGTGTCAAGCCATCATGGGCTTAGTGACTTATCATCATCAGCAGCCCATATCAGTCCTCTCCTAATACGCGCCACTGAGTCCGGTGTTCGACATTTCTCGTACACTTTCTGCCCGCGTCTTTTCTTAAGTCATCATTACCAAGCTGAGGGACGCATCACACCACGTTTACTTATAAATTACAAACCTCTCGGAGTCCTAGTATCCGGGAGGGTGATCCATAAAGGGAAGACAATTGGTGCAACCAACAAGTATGTCAGTCGCTTTCGGAAGCCGGAGGGCCACGACATGTCCAGCGGCGTTGTGTCCTCATCCAGGTCTCCTATCTGGAAAATAATCATTGAGTTCATCATCTTTATTCTTTACTAGCCGTAGGCAGTAGTCTAAGGCTTGGCTGCGTGGTTTCCGGATAAAAAGCTGATGAAAAGTAGTTCTTACCGTTAAGGCAACGTAAGAAACGCATTCGCACGACCGTTTTTTCATCTACATACATTACAAAGTTGATCTCCACGAAAAACCCTTTTATTTTAACAGGATAATATGTCCACTCTAAAGGACAGAACCGCAAGGGACGACCTTACCCCTAAAAAGAGTTTTCTTCCAGCAAATCTCTTAGGGCATGATCAGCAAAAACCAAACGCAGTGCGATTATGGTGCAGGATGTCAGACGTCCTTGCTTATCCATCCTGCCCCGTCTTCTGTACCATGGAAGACCTTTGGTCTACTCAGTTATTAAAATATCTCTGATTCACTGTTGAAGTTGGCACATGATATGAAAGAAGTAGACGAAGGTCTACCGTCGTTAGAGGTTACCGTAAGTTTTGGCACCTGCAACAGGGGTATTGATGATCCGTTGTCTGTACTAATGACAAATTTGAAAAGACTCGTGTTCCAGTAACTTCACCGACCAACCCTTTAAATTAGATCACAACAATGCGAGCCTGCTTGGATATACGATAAGGTCGAATACTTCAAATTCAAATTCCGAAAACATGGAGACAATAACCACGCCTCAATTGCTGCCCTTTAAAGTTATGTCCTTCGAATGTTGCTAAGTTAAATTCTATCTATTACCAATATAAATGACTATGGACCCGTCTTGGAGGTACGAAGACGGACCAAAGCCAAAGACCTCGGCTTTTATGGATTATGAAATTGAAGTGGAGTTGGGCGAGACATATTGCAAGACGCAGTGATGACAGGTGGAGCAGAACAACTACTGAATGGTGGACGAGGAGTGGTAACAGAGACGTTCGACGCCCGACAGTGAGATGGGTAGACGACAAAGTCAATGTTGCGGGCCGTGGATGGTTAAGACTAGCACAGGAACGTCGATGGCGCAAACTGAGGGAGGCCTATATTCAGCTAAGAGAAAATAATGGTCTGTGGATTATGATGACGATGATGATTATGGAGTCGGTGCATTTGTTCAAGTTGATGCTAGCAAAAAGTATCAGAGTAACAGCAGGCTCTCGATAAAAAGCCGGCTCAAACTTGGCATCTTAATATTAAAGCTGTTGAACCGAAGTTTCTAACTAGTTCCTTACGTAAGATCAAGAGTGAAGAGCTGAGTTGAGTTTCCAAGCGAATAGTTTTTAGTAACTTAACGTTTAACTTGCAGCGAGAACTTTGCAAACCAAACTATGTCTGAAAATCTAGCAGATAAAATTATAAAGTGGATTGCTGTCTTTCCGAGGTAAGTTAGGATTTCTTCTTAAACTTTTGTATAGTCAGCAAAAGTCTCTACACCCGCAGCTTCGTCCGTAGTACCCGGATATAATCTTCTATATATATCTATCAGGTCAAATTCTATACATAGAAGATTTTTTGAAAAATCAATATGTATTTTTTTCATTTTTGTCTGTCTGTCTGTATCTTGGCCACGCCAAAACTACTGAATGAATTCAAATGAAACTAGGCATGATAAGACCGCCAATTATAGGACAAATGCAAGATGTATTTTTTTTAATTATGGTAAGTCCTCAATAAAGTATCTTCAATTCAATCCCGAGGTGGTCTTAAAATTTATTCCTGTGGGATTGCTATGCCACAATGTTTCTGTATGTTTTTTTCTATCTAGGTATGTTACCTTCGCCGATATCGATATCTTCGCCAATTGTAAAGCGATTTAATGATTTTTTAAATGAGTAGTGTATACTAGAAAAATCCCACTCCTAAACAATGGCGTTGCATATTGGACTTTTTTAAGAATTCCCGTTCTTTGAAGTCGGTTTTTCGACTAAATGTCTCTTATAAATTATTAATAATATTTTTGGAAAATAATCGTTGCACATTTTTGGAACTCTAGACACAACCTTCTCCTTTTTTTTTCTCAAAAACAAACAAAGCTTAGAACCGTTTTTTCTATAAAACAACATTTTTCATAAATTATGCAATATAACTAGCATCCATTCACGAAAGTCCTACGCACTTCTTCGAAAATCCCATTCAATTCTAAACTTATCGCCAGCGGGACATTACTGGAGAAGACGGGTGGAGGCGCGAGGGGTAAGATGCTCATCTATAAAACATCTTTAAGATAGGTACTCGAACTGTACAATTTAATATCCATCTTCGTTCCACCAAACAAGGAGAGGCAAAAAGACACCGCTTAACAGTCGAAATCCCAAAGACAAAGCACACAGCACTTTAATTTATTGACATTATTGTGCGATCCGTGAAGGAACTCTCTATTTGAGTTACCTCAGCTCCTGAGAACCTGAGAACTACAACCTGGGAGTTTTCAAATCCAAATTAAAAGCTCCTTTCATGATAAGAGTGCTTCACCGTAAACAGCGTGCTTAATATGACAAAAACTGTGGTCAAATACGAATAATAAGTCTGCAGGGATGGCAATCGCGAACGAAGTCGCGGGTACAACTAGTGTATAAAAAGTATGTGTTATTAATCGAGCAAGCAAAGCGAGCAAAGATCTCCGAGTCAAGTTGGACCAATCGGCACTTTATGTGTTACTAGTTGTATTTAAAGATTTGCATTACATAATTACTACTTATTAATATTTTTGTTTTAATCCTTTCTGCGCACTACCGACACATCTTTTTCCACAATACACAAAGGTTATCTGGAAGAGAATGCTTTTTAGCATTAAGTTCGCCTATGTACTCATATTTGTTGTGCAATTAAGAATTTTCTATCTATCTATCTATCTATGTGTGCCCAATGACTTTCGAATAGTTTTTTTTAAGTAAGTTATGTCATATGTCATATGAAAGAACTGTTTATTTCTAGTCAGTTTGCTTGAGCCAACGATAAGAAAACTTTTTAACGATAATCTGACGATTAACTGACATACTATGTCAGATTATGAATGATACTTCAGTTACATACTCAAATCTTGATTTTGGACTTCTGCCCATTTTCAGAATAATAATTCAGTCTTCTTTCGTCCACATAATTATAATCTCACTTTTGACCTTTATATTTGATACTGTCAAATGTGTTTGAATAGAAATACCTACTGATTGAAACGTTTATCGAAGTAAGATCGAG